>OZ018333.1:69418950-70058494 GCA_963969495.1 Ceratothoa steindachneri | reverse complement strand
AGAGTGTTGAAACGATGACCTTCTCACATACTGTATATATATATATATATATATATATATATATATATATATATATATATATATATATATATATATATATATTATATATATATATATATATATATATATATATATATATATATATATATAATATATATATATATATATATATATATATATATATATATATATATATATATATATATATATATATATATATATATATATATATATATATATATATATATATATATATATATATATATATATATATATATACCCCCCCCCCCCCCCCCACCTCACACAATATGTAACACATCACCCACACATACAATAAGATGTCCTAGAGTCAGATCTCATATGATTTATTTACTTTGCAATGAGTTCATCATTGATGAAATGTTGATAATAATCATATTCACATGAAGTTAAGTTTAGACCACACTGTGCCTTGATACCGCAGTGGCGATCATCAAATTTATACCCACTCGGTACAAAGTCTTTCATCTTTTTCCATTTGATACCACTACCAGCACTAGGCTGGTCATTACTGCTAGCTTCAGAATTACTTGATGTTTCTGCTATAAAACAATCAGTATCACTATAATCATTTTCCTCTAATTAATAAAAGATCAGTCATCAGCTCCAATTTTGTGTTTACGCGACACAGATTGACCTGCCATGCTTAGCCAAATGCATTATTTTACTTAGTATAGGCGAATATGCATAGTCAGTAAAAACTGCAGTTGTCGTACAGTAATGTGCTATAAATTGTTATTTATATACTTTCTATTATATACAGTAACCTAAAAAATTTGCTAAAAAATATCTTTATATGTAATAGAATAACTGCTCATGGAGCAAAAAGAAAATGAGATTGCATTGTTTAGACCGTGAGAGCATTGAAAAACCAAATAACAAGCTGTTACGCAACATCATTTTATCAATTTATTTCTGAATTAAAGAGTTTCCCATTAAAAGAAACCAAATAAAGAAAACTTTTTATCAGATGGACTAAACTAAATGGGATTAAACTAATAAGTATGAGTGTTATGCGAGTTTAAAAATGGCTAATTTTGAAGTTTTGGACTGGGGGGCCATGCATGCTAAAAGGGTTAATGATTTAATAAAGAAATTAAAATACCAGGCTGACATTCTCAACCTTTGAGCAAATTAAAGGAATCTGCCCAGTTATTATGAAATATTGTTAATCAATACCCATTTTCTGATCAATTGATTTTAATTATCTATCTTATCTACTTGAAATCTAAAGGGAAAGGGAAAAAAAATAAAGATTTAGAGAGAGGAAATAAAGTAAAAGGCAGATGATTCTATTAATAGGATAATTGAGAACTTGTAATACCTTCTGGAATTACTGTTGGAATGGAGCATTGCAGAGAATGAAAAGACTTGTATTTTCTACCATAAAGTTGGATTAGTTTGAAAGTTATTTGATGCCATTAATTCTTACATTTTCAGAAAATTGGGATTAATGCAGAAATGTACTTCAGAAGTTTCTGCTCCTCCCTCTTCAGGTAAGAAGACCTTAGGGGTGATAATAATCCTCTTCCCAGGAGATGATGGCAGGTTGAAGAGAGGACAAAAAATTGGTTGGGGGGGGGGTTACCACCGGTCTGCATTCTTATTTGAGGCCTATTATGGCCTCCCTGTGTACTTAACCCAGATCGTGCCTCCATCCAATAACTAACCATACCTAACATGACTTAACTTTACTGTAATTTGAAGCAGTGCTTCCACTTGGCTGGGTTGTAGGTTCAGGAGAGTTTGCATCCTCTAGATCAGTCACTGCTTAAAGCTAAGATTGTCTTCATTATTCCTTCCAATTTTATATATACAGTGGTACCTTGGTACCTTGGTTCTTGACATTAATCTGTTTCAGAACGTTTGTTGAGAACCAAGACAATTTTTCTCATAAAAATTAATGGGAAATGATTTATTCCATTCCTGACATCCCAATATATTAACTATAAATTCTTTTTAAACATAAAACAATGGTTATAAATAAAATACAATATTAAAAGATAAATAAAGTGGTAATTAAACTTCACTTTCCTTTTTTTTGAGCACTCTCGTTGGCATATGGAAGATGGTGAATGAGGAGGACAGTGGTTACTGCTTGGACGAGGTGTACCCCTCCATAAAGATTTCAGGGAGCAAGTCTTTCTCTGGGGTTTCTCTCCCTCATTTTTTTTTATCACAGTATTCCTCTCTTTTGCACAGTTTGGCTTCTGCATGTTCCATTCCATGTGGGATGCTTTGCTCCGACTGGAAAATGCTGTCTGCGAGTCCTTCCTTCGTAGACAGCACTACACCAGTGTTTTTAAACTGGAGAAGGCTTATAATACCGCATTGCGATACAATATCATGGTGACTATCCACATGATTGGGCGAGGGGACGCCTCCCAATCTTTATATCTGAATTTTTGTGAGATCATCGATTCCACATATGGGTGGGGGGAACTCCTGCAGGGAAGTGTCCTCAGTGTCACACTTTGTCCAGAGCATCAATGATATCACTTTGCTGCTGCCATAACTTGTTCTCACTACATTCTATGTGGTCTGTGGATGACCTTTTGATCTATTTTGGCATGGCCCAGATTCCAGCTCTGGTTGTCGACTCCAGCAGACATTGAACCACATCTCTCGCTATGCCGAAGCACACAGGTTTTGGTTTTCCTTGGCCAAGACTAAGGTGGCGCACTTCTGCTGCCATCCTCGGCTCCACCCTGCCCTGGACTTGTTTCTCAATGGGGTGTGCTTGGAAGTGGCAAATTCGCACTGTTTCCTCTGTCTTGTTTTCAGTTGAGGCCTCACCTGGGAGCCTTAGGGTCTCTTGTACCTGTGCCATGGGCATTCTTCATACTGTACTGCGTATTTCTTGTCAATGCTGGGGAGATGCTACTCGCTTTAATCCATGCACTGTGCATTATGCTCCTGTATGTGCGAGCCTGACACCTCCCTCAGTTGCCAACAGCTCTCTCTCATTCGATCTCAATGCTGTTTATGCCCCCTCTGGTTCTGACCAGGATGCCACCCTGAAGGGTACCGCTGTTAAATATTTGTTACCAAGCCTCTGTTCCCGAATCTTCCAAAGTGCCAGGACTATTGTTATTGGCCTTTCTGGATCTGTACCAATGTTTATAGAGAGCTCCAAGTCCCAGGAGGGGGTTGGATTCCATGCTGTCTCCCCTTTGTTTGAAGTCAATGGGGCTCAAACAGGCACTCTCTGTCTTTGTGGCCAAGCTGGTCGCAATATACTGCTTGGTATGAGAGAGAATGCATTGTGCCCAGTTTGGAGACCAGATTGTGATCTATAGTGACTCACAAATTGCCATGAGTGCTCTTGGGTCATTGGAATACCCACACCCCCAGTTTCACAGTATCTGTGATGCCGAGGTTGCTGTGAGCTGGGTAAATGTCAAGATTATCTTTTACTGGGTTCCTGGACACGTGGGAATTACAGGGAAGGAGGGCACCAAAAAGTCCGGGAGGACTGAGCGACCAGACCAGCATTTTGCTACTCCTCACCAACTACATAGCACGAATAAGGGCAGCAGTCTGGGCTGCTTGGCAAATATGATGGAAACTTGAAGTTGGGTACCATTGCGGCGGCTTCATGTCCCTTTCAGCCATTCTTGAATTGTGCAACTTGCATGATGCACTGCCATTTGATAGTGGATTCATGTTAAATGTGCCTGTCTGGGTGATCTTCGTGCATGTTATCTCCCAGTAGTGGGATGTGGAGGGTCGCTACAGCATGTCCCTTGTACACAGAATAGGATTGTGTACATAGACTTGTAGACTATGGCCTTCTGGAGGAGGCTGGCCTCCTCTATTTTATGTTTGTGTGCTGGTTTTGGGTGGTGCTTTCCTTGATGCTCATGCGGGAAGGGCCTTCTCCAAATGCCGTAGCATGCTCCCTTGTTGTTTTTGTTTTTAGGATGCCCAAGTGGGCAGTTGCCAAATGGGCTCTATAAAATAAAAAAAAAAAAATATGTTTTTAGGTTTGGTGTTTCACTTATTTTAATGTTGCCTAGTATTAGGCCTTGAATTAAATAGGGATTTATGCTCTTGTAGGCAGTCGCCAGATGTGTGCTTAAAAAAAAAATCAAGCTCAATAGGGTAGAAAGAGGTCATCCTATAGGGAAGTGTCCTCAGTGTCAGATGCTTTGTCCTAAACATCAACAGTATCACCTCGGTGCTGCTGGAAGATGTTCCCACTATGCTCTACATGGATGATCTTTCAATCTCTTTTGCTGCAGCCCAGATGCTAACTGGAGCATCAATGCCAAAAGAAAGTAAACTGCATCTCTCTCTGCTGAAGTGTGCAGGCTTCATTTTTTTTCTTGACAAAGACTAAGATTGTGCACTAATGTCGTTATCCATGTCTCAACCCTGACTCAGATTTGTTCATAGATGGGGTCCCCTGGAAGTGGTTGATTTACACCATCCCTTGGTCTTGTTTTTTATCTAGCTGATCACCTGAGAAGCCCTTATTCACAGTCTTAGGGTCTCTTGTACCTGTGCCATGGACATTCTGTGATGTTCAGCACAAGGGGTACAGATAGGCCTACCACTTTTCTGTTTTATCACTTCTTTGTTCATTCAAAACTTGACTACATATGCAAGTTTTATGCAATTCAGCCTAGCGTGAATTTCAGAAGGTGGGCACGATCCACCACACCAGTCTCTGTCTGGAGACTGGTGCTTTCTACATTTTCTCTATTGAGAACCTGCATGCTGATGCTGGGACAGTGCCACTTGCTCTGCTCCATGTACTTGTGTGTTGGCTCGGAATTTCCTTCAGTTGCCAATGGCTCTCGTCACACACTCAGCTGATCTTGATGGTGTCTATGCCTCTGAAAGACACCAGTCATACCTGAAACCCTTTTGTTTTAGGGCTAGGAAACTCCTTTTGAGAGCTTGAAGTAGCTTGGGCTGGTGGAGCCTCAAGTTCAGCCCATAGATGTTACCCTTGGAGGGTATCATCTATGACTAGTTGTCACTATGTGCCTCTGCTCCCAAATCTTCCACAGCACCGGGAGTACTTCATTTGATCCTTTTGAAGCACACTGTGCTGTGCTAGATCCATGCCAGTGTACTACCAAATTTTGAAAAGTTTTTTTTATCTTTTGAGACTTTTACGTATATGATAGAGAAAGTTCCATCGAACACTCTTAAACTTCTACTTTTAAAGCATGTGTCATTTAAATGTGTTTTCCATTGTGTGCAGGCGTGTTGAGATGGAAGTATAAAGAATCAAAAGATCTCTGCTCTCCTGCACGTGGGCCACAAGAAGTCTGACATCACCAAGCAGCTCAATGTCAGCTGGATGACCGTCCACAGAGTCGCGAAGAGCCTCAAGAAGGGGAAAGAGCTCAAAGATTGACCTTGTTCATGAAGACCAAGTTGTCAACCATTTGGCTGTGAGAAAGGTCTTTGAAAGTGCCTCAAAGCTCAAAATAACTGCACTCATGAAGAACAACAACTAGGGGTGGCATTGAGGTACATGGAAAGGCCTCTGCTGACCGACTGTATGTGAGAAAAACATTGGGAGCGCTGCCCACACCTACTCAATGACTTAAAGAGTCATGGAAATTGAATTCTCATTTTTTTTCTCTAATGAAAAAAACCTTCACGGTCCATCCAGTCATAAACAAACAGAACGACTGCATAGTAAACTTCAACCAGGATGTCTCTGAGGTTCGTGGCCTGTCCATGACCAAGCACCCGGCCTTTGTGATAATGTTCAGCATTGTGTGGTTTGAATGGTGAGAAGATGCCATCAGTGTGGTTCGCAGCCAGTTACAGGCTTACTGCGGCTGATTACAGGGACACCTTAGCCACGAAAGTCCTACCCTGGTCGATAAAAATCACAAAGCAGGCACACTATATCTTTCAACAGACAGTGCCCCGGCACATGGCTAAGACCATGCAAGAAGTGGTTGGGGCAAACATGAACTTCTGGTGAAACTCTTGACTGCCGCACTCGACCTAACTCAACCCCCTTTGACTACGGTGTGTGGGCGCATGTTGAGGAAAGACCGGGCACATATGTGGAGCGCATGCTCGTGTCTGAGGGCAGCCACATTGATTAATATTACAATATTACAATTTCAGCACATATGTTAAAACAATAAAAACTTGTTTAACTGCATCAAAACTATCCTGTCCTTTGTTGAGAGTGTCATAACAATTGTAACAGGACTTTAGTAATACCTAGTAGATGGCTTCTGTCTGAAGAGAGGTGGTCAACTTCCATGCCATATCCCCTCTGTTTGAATCAGTTGGGTTCTAACAAGTACTGTGCCCGTCTTCATTGTTGAACTGGTTGCAGTATGGGAGATAATGCGTTGTCTGCTTCAGAGACTGAATTGTCATCTAGAGTGACTCACAAAGTGACCTGACTGCTTTCTGTGCATTGGAATCTTCACACTGCCTGGGTGCAGTATCTGTGATGCCACAGTTGCCACTAATTGGCTGATGTTGAGATCTACTGGATTCCCTGAACATTTAGCTATTGCAGTGAATGAAGGTGATAAAGAGTCTGTGAAGACTCGGCAACCAGACCAGCATTTTGCTCTTCCTCCCACTAACTACATGGCATGAATTAGGTCACTCCTCTGATCTTCCTGGCAAACAAGATGGGAGCCTAAAGTTGCATACCCCCATTCCTTCAGTGGCTTCAGGTTGCTTTCTGCCATCTTTGAATTGGAATGCATCTCCACTTGATGGAGTGCTCCCATGCACCTTACTATGACAACTGCGTTGTCTCCCTACAGTTTGGCACATTCTTGTTGAATGTTCCAATCTGGGTGATCTTTGCCCATGTTACCTGTCCCAGTACCAGGATTGGTACCATTTGTCCCTTGTATTCGGGTCAGATTAGTATAAACAAACTTTTGGAGAATTTGACTTCTTGCAGCCTCCATTTTATTTGGCTCTCTTTAGTGTTGGTCGCATGCTGCTCCTGGCATCTTGCATCTTTGCTTCTTGTTTCGATTTTTGCCTCTGGTTTTGTCTCTTTTTTTTCATTTATTTATTCTTTTGGTGGTATTCACCAGATGGGTGCTATTAAAAAAGAAGAAGAAAAGGTTGAATCCTGCCAATGGGTAAATGAATCTATATACCCATGATGGTGTGATCAGACACCAGCAATTCTCATGCTGATCTTTATATTATTTTCATTATCCAGTTAGAGGATGAGGGATCAGATCTATGAATTAAAAGCAGGTGGTCCAACATAGTTGCATATGCAGTAAACCCTCGATATGACAAACCTCAATATAACGAATTTCAGATATAACGAACCAAATTTCCTGGCTGAACTCCATCAGGTTTAATGAACCGAAGTTTGTTAAATCTGATGTAGTCCACTTATTTATTAGTAATATTAATAATTACATATGTATTACATATCCATGCAATACAGTCTTTATATACATATATTTATGTATACAGATTAACGAACGAACCATCATTATTTCCATCGCTTTTAATAACCATTGGGTTTAACAAACTTTTGGCTTTACTGAATGACCTCCCCACCCCATATAGTTCATTATATCAAGGGTTTACTGTATTTAAAAAATCCTCCAAAAGAATGGAAGCCAAGAGCTGCAATTTAAATGAAACTTTGTATTGATGCTGGTTTGATGAGGCTCTCTTCTCACCTCTTTTTTTTTTTGCATTAATATTCTCCCTCTAATTTCCCACTCTTTCATTGTGGAAGGTGTGCATTTTCTACACAATTGCGCACCTTCCCACTCTCTTTTGTTGAGTAGTTAAGCATCCATCATATTTTAATTTTTTCAAACTTTCATTCATCCCCTCATTGGTTTTTGCTTAGTTTTAATATTAATGGAGCTACAGCCAAATGGAAACACTGCTTCTGATTACGGAGAAGTTAAGCTACATTGGGTGTGGTAACTCCTAGGATGGGGGTGTTGATTCAGGGGGACTTTATGATGGCTGCTATATGCTGTGGTTCAGACCTCACAGTAATCAGTAGGTCGACTTTATAAAAAATGGAAATTGGTGGTAATCAACAGGTCTACCTGATAAATAAAATGGTTTGGTGGTAATCAGCAGGTCTAACTGAAAAATAAAATGGATCTTGGTGGTAATCACTAGGTCCTTGATAACTGAGTAAGATTAGTGGTATTCAATATGGCAATTAATTGGTCCAACTGAGAAATAGAGATTGGTGGTAATCAGTAGACCTAACAAATAAAATGGTGATGGGTCGTAATGAGTAAGTCTAAGTGAGAAATAAAATGGAGATTGGTGGTAACCAGTAGGTCCAAGTGAGAAATAAAATATAGGTTTGCAGTAATCAATAGGTCCAAGTGTTAAATAAAATGGAGATTAGTGGTAATCAGCAGCACCCCGATAAATACAATATATTTTGGTAGTAATCAGTAGGTCTACCTGAGAAATAACATTGAGCTTGGTGGTAATCAGCAGGTCCACCTGACAAATAAAATGGAGAGTGACAGTCATTAGTAGGCTCCTCTGAGAAGTAAAATGGAGATTGCTAGTAAAATCCCTACCATACTCTAATGATAGTTGTGTCAATTGAACATCATATCTCCCCTTTAGCCCCCCCCCCAAATAATAATAATGAATTATTAATAAAATAATATTTTCCTTGATTAGTTTCTAAGTAGCTTTTTTATTCTAAGGATTTGATTATGTGCTGGTTTTGGACTTTGAAGCAACCTGCTGGAAGGACAGAGGCGCAGTTGGCCTCCCCGAGGTGATTGAATTTCCTGTGGTTCTGATTGACCCTCACTCAGGGGCTGTTTTGGACGAGTTCCATCGCTATGTCAGACCCACCCAGTACCCTGTCTTGTCTCAATTCTGCAAGAAATTGACTGGTTAGTTTCCTATTGGGGGCGGGGGGGGTTATTTTTTTTATCTCCAAATCATGGTGCTTCTTGATCTCTTAACACCATTGGAGACGAGAATCCATTACACTCATAAATTAAGTTAACTTTAATGCCTTGTGAATGAAAATGATGGGTGATTGTTGTCTTTTGAGGCTACTAAGAAAACCAGTATCAAATCTGAATTTTTCTTTTTTTTTCTCATGCAAGAGTTGATTTGGGTCAACATAAGTTTTTGTTGCCACTGCTGCACGAACCTGTTTATTTTGGGTATTTTGTGTTTTTTGACTGTAAATTGCTTTTTAGTTCCCCCCCCCCCCCCATCTAATAAAGCAGTCAGCTTCTCTCTCATATATTTTCAACTCAAGATCATTTGTGATTATTTACTGAACTAATGGACAGTTAAATTGGTTTCTTTGGTAATTTCACACTCCCTTGTTCCTGGTTCTCCCTCTTACCTCTAATTCTTTTTGGTAGTTTTTGTTACAAAAAAATGCACCAGTTCTTTTTTTTGAGTTTCTATTTGGGGAATTTCCCCAAAGATTGTGTTTAGTGAATTTCCTTTTCTCTCTGAGTAGTGTCTATGTAATATACAGGTTTATATCAATAATTTCTCATTCCATCTTTAGAGTGGGGAACTATACAACTACATTCACTGCCATGAGAAACTAGTGCTCTCTCTGTTCTTCATTTGTACTCTCTTAAATCTCAGAGTAATCTTTCCTCCATCCTTCTTCTAAGTTTAAAGACCTGACCAGCTATCTCATGCCATGTCAGAAGACTACTAGCTATCTCATGCCCCCCGTAGGGTGGTACCATGTTTAGCCTGTTACACTTGGTACCCAGAGGAGCTGCACATCCTTCTGGCCTGAGTGGACTTTGCACTAGGAGGAACTGTTCTCACCTGGATAAAGGTAGGTTCACTAGACATGGTGTCTGGGTGGACTGCATGCCATCCTGGGATCACCTAGTGTCAGGGTATGATATTAATAGGTAATCATTGACCCTACCCATTAATGGACCCATTATCATTATTCATTATCTAACTGTCTACCCCCTTCCAAACTTTGACAGAGGTTCTTGGTGTCCTGGCACACTTTCATCCTCTTATGAGTCATTAATCGATTGACCTTCCATGCATTTTATTTACTTTTTCATTGACCATGGTTGCAACTGAAAGAAATAGTGGGTAACCGGTAATGAATGGAGAGCCTCGTCCAAGCAGGGCCTCACCGTCCCTAGGTATAGGAAGGATGAGCTAGCACAAGACGCCACTTAAACCGTTGGAGTGGCTTCCACTTTGCCATCTTTGGAGCCACCCTTGGGCAGCTCCACCTCTGAAAAGGAAGTGCTCCCCCCTCCACTGTGCTTTCTTAGGGACCCCTACAACCTTCTAGTGGAAAGGAGGTTACTTGTCTCCCATATCTACAGGTGAGGTGGCTTCCTTCCCCTCCCCCTCTTTTCTAGAGTCTGCCAAATGGTTGACAACTCGAGGTCGATCTTTGAGGTCTTCCCCATTCTTGAGCCTCTCTGTGACTCTGTGGACGGTCATCTGGCTGATGTTGAGCTGCTTGGCAATGTTGGACTTGTTGTGGACTTGATTCTTTTCACTTCCATCTCACCACAATTGCACACAATGGAAAAGATATTTTAATGACATGTTGGAAAAGTAGAACTTTAAAAGTTTATTTGATGGAACTTTATCTATCATGTATACCTCTTGAAAGACATGAGTGTAACATAACTTTTGCAACATGTAGTATGCCGGTCAGTCCCCTTTTTTTCTGTACTAATTATTGCCATTTTGCCATAGTTTGTCTTTTTACTCTCCTTTTATTCCTGTGTATGAATGAAAAGTGTGAGGCAGATGGTTAGAGAGGAAGTAATCGATCAGATAGTTTTTCCTAATCTAAAATTTTGAGTTTATTAATTTTTATAAAACTGAATTATGTTTCTTGGCATGATGCATCATAATTAATGCATGCTTTATATTTATTCTGCTTTATCTAGATTAAAATGTAGGTTCTTAAACTATTTTTTGTTAGTAAATGTTGTACTGTAAAAGCTAATATGAAAATGTCCAAAGAAATGAAGAAAAAAATAACTTGAAAAAGGCATCCAATGTTGAGTCTGAAAATCAAAAACACAGAATTTTGTGATATAAAATTTTTTGGCCATAAGTCAACTAAAACAACCTTAAAGTATGGGTATAATTTTTGGGGCACTGCTCCCACTGTTCAATAGAGCTGTCTAAGAATTTAAGATACTAGTAGGTTGTATTATCACAATTGATACCTGATTAGTATTTTCTAATGTGAGCTTCCTTTTACAGGGGAATGTTAATTTATAAAAATAAAGTCTCTTCCCTTTAAATCTTGCTCCAAACAATTTAAATCCTTGTGATATCTTATTAGGAATTAACACACCAACAAAGAGTTTTCCCATTATCATCTAAGATCTTTTAATTTATGTAAGACTATTCCACTTTGCCCTAATCAAACAAACCTTTTGCACAACACTGACATATTCCATGATTCACAACATTCTATTACTTTTTCTTTAATCTAAGATCTTTTAATTTATGTAAGACTATTCCACTTTGTCCTAATCAAACAAACCTTTTGCATAACACTTGATATACTCGTATTTCATGATTTGCAACCATTCTATTACTATTTCTTTTATTGGTCCCATTTACGAAGAGAGGTTGGGGACAGGCACCTGCTTGATGTCAGATACTGATGCATGACTGGCACCCAAAGTAAAAAAAACAAAAAAAAAACATTCCATGATTTACAACATTATATTGCTTTTTTTTATATGACTGGCACCCAAAGTAAAGAAGAGAGGGATTCATTGACCCACTTTCTTTTTACCTTGCATCCGAACAAGAGTTGCCTCTCCTCCACTGTTTAGAAGAAATAAATTCCTTCATTATATTTGGAAGGCAGACTTTAATAGGATTAAGTTGATACATTTGATTTATAAAATACTTGTATGTCTGAAGTGTGTGTTGGTAGCACTGAATAATGGTGTGAAAGGAGGATTTTAGATTGATAGTAGTTTCTGCTGATGTTATTTAAAAGATGTTTGTTTGTTTTTGGTTAGAAAACAAAATTGATTAATTATTGTAAGATAATTATATCTACCAGGATTTATTTCATCCAAACTTATTTAATTGTAAAATATTTGGGGTTTGTTTACATTTTAGTATTGTTAATAACATTTGTAAAATATTTTTAGCTCGTTTACATTTTAGTATTGTTAATAACATTGTAAACCATCTGTTTGTTCCTTTCTATTTTTGGCATTGTTAATAACATTGGTAAAATATTTTTGTTTTGTTTACACTTTAGTATTGTTAATAACATTATAAACTATTTTTCTTATAGTTTACATAAGTGGTCCCCAACCCATGGTCTGCAAGGACATTTTGTGCAGTCTGCAGCCAGTTGTCAAAATTTACATTGCATCCGGTCCGGCAGATCATTTGATGTGGCCCTCTATTATTCCAAATGTGTGTTGATACATCTTTTTTCTCAAGATCCTGGCCGCCGTGCTGACGGGATCCAGCGCTCCGTCCGGCCCCAGCTTAGCCTCTCTTCCTTCCTTCAGATAGCCCGATTTCTCCCCTACCTCGTCGCTTTTCATACAACCTCTCCCACAACTTTCTCTGGTCAGCCTCTAATTTCACAGGGTAGAATGCTGACCTTCTTCTCAAGCCAACCACCCCGGATGGGGGCTGAGGGAGGAGGGGACATTGTTCCCTAACCCCTCAGCTCCGGTTCGGGATGGGGGTTTTTTAACAACCTGCTTCATCCCCACCCATACCTTCCTCACATCCCTTTTCCTCTCCTCTTCACAACCTATATTTTTTACGCCGTGTTCAAGGTGGAGCCGCCATGCCGAAGGACTGCCAGGCCACCAGGCGGGAGGGGTGGTCCCGAATGGCGGCGCCTGGCTCTGCCGGGCTTGTAAGCACCTCTCGCAGTGCGGGCAACTGCGAGAGGTGATGAGCTATTGCGTCCCGTATTAAAAAGAGGGTCACCATGCCCATGTATGACAAAAAAAAACAAAAAACCCAACCCCCAACTTCCCCGAGAAAATCAACGGAGCCGCCCTCGGGCAGCTCCACCGAGAAAATGGAGGTCCCCCCCCTTGTGCTTGCGCAAGGGACCCTCCATAATTCTTTAACCGGAGAGGAGGCTTACTCCTCTCCTACGCCTACGGGTGTAGGGGACTCCCCCTCACCCCATTCTCTGGAGGTGCTTTCGGGCACCTCCCTATCTCCAGCGGCAGTCCCTCCTTTGCTTTCTAAGGGGACTGGCAAGAAAGCCAGCAGGCAGCCCATTGCCGACCGCCCCTCGTGCAAGCGGCTTGGTAGGGCAAACCCCCTTAGGGGGGAGAGGGAAGCCAGGCCCCTTCGGTCGCTTCCCTCAAAAGACCTGCTGGCAAGAATTTTAAACCTTGCTGGGGTCAAGGCCTGTGCCTCCCCACACAAGACTGGCGACACTGCCAAGGGGACCTGCGATGTCCTGGGAGGGGATGGCCAACTGGAGGCCCCTCCTGTGATAGACATGGTCCTTGAGGAGACCCAGCCTCAGACGGTAGGGCCTTCCATGGGGGGGAATCCGCGCTCGGCGCCAAGCACCGAACCCGAATCCGCCCCTATGCAAGGTCCCCCTCAAACGGCCGAGGGCTCCGAGGCAGTAAAAGGAGGGGAGGGATCTCCTCCGACAGGTGCCCCTACGACGACCAGGACCTTCTCCATTTCGGAGAGGGACCTGGCTGAGGCCGGCCCATCTGGCATGGGGGCTTCTGCCAGCGGAGGTGAGAAGCGGGTTCATTCCCCGCCCTCCTCTCCGAAAAAGAAAAAGAAAAATACTAAAAAGACGAAGAAGACTCGGGGCTCCTCTCCATCCGCGGGGGCTGCGGGGACGGATGGGTCTGCTACCAATTTGGTAGGCGACCAAGCCAAGATCGGCACATCCGGCCCCTCTACCCCCTCGTGTGCGTAGCCCCTAACTAAGACTAACACCAAGAATGCACAGGGCGGAGCCTCGATGACATCGGGGCCCCTGATTCAGAGGTTACCTGGCGTTTTCGAGCCCACTGGCTTCAAGCGCTTCCTCGTTATTCGCTCCACTGATGGCACCATGTTGTCCAAGGGCAACATGATCCATCAGAGGAGAGGATTAGCTAGTGCAATTGGTAGAGAGCCGAAGGTAACCCGTTTCTCGGACGGGAGCCTTCTGGCGAATGCGGCGAATCCCGCCGAGGCGGCCAAGATAAGTGCTCTTCGGACACTTCATGGCACCCCGGTGAGTGTGACGCCGCACTCTACCATGAACTTTGTGAAAGGAGTAGTTTATGCGAGCTGGCCGCCATGGGGCGGTCAAGGTTGAACGTGTGATGAGAAAACAGGGAGGGGCCTCGAGACCCACCCCTACACTCTTCGTCACGTTCGACAGTGACAAGCTCCCTGAGTCGGTGCGTGCCGGTTGGTACCGCTACCGCGTGAAGGCATTCGTGCCACTGCCGCGGCGGTGCTATTACTGTCACCGCTTCGGCCACACGAATCGATCATGTAGACGTGCAAAATCGGGGTCACCCGAAGTCTGTGTAAATTGCTCCAAGGTCGCACACGATAAGTCCAAATCGTGTGTGGCCAAGTGTGTCAATTGCGGAGAGCCGCACCCTGCTTCTTCGAAGCAATGTGGTGCATATCTCCTTGATAAAGAAATCCTGGCCGTTCAGGCCCAGGATCGACTCTCATTCCGCGAGGCTAAGGACTTGGTCCTGGCTGGTGCCCGGCTCTGCCTGGGACGTCATATGCCTCAATAGTTAGAAAAACACCCTCTGCTCCTGGCCCATCCAGGCCAACGAGCACGGTTGTTTCCGCGCCCATTCGGAGCCCTTCTGCGGGCTCTACTACACCCGAGCGCTCCCCTGGTAGAGCTGGCGGCAAAAAGGGTTCACACCCAGCCCCGGCTAAAACCAGGGCTCCCCCCTCTTCCCCCAGCGTGACCGTTTCCCGTAAGGCGAAACGGCCACGCGCCTCCACAGAGTCGTTAGACTCACAGGAGGCAACACCCCTGAAGATGGTCGCTAGGCCATCTTCTGGGGTTCCTAAAGCTGTTCCCCGAAAGGAGGACAGCAACAAAGGAGCTTCGGCCCCGAGGTGGAGCGAGTGGCTCGGAGACGGTGGTTCCTCGAAAAGAGGGCCCCCGCCTCCCAAGCCGCAACGCCCGCCTAAGGTTTCGAGGCGGAGGGAGGAAAAGACTCGCATGGCGAGCCCAACCTCCCCCAATAAGTCCTCGAAGGCGACAGCGCCTCCAGCGCTTTGTCCGGCCAACAGCGCCCGGGGTTCTGCCCCCGGGAACCGTACGGCCATTCCCGTGAGGGTCTTCAGTTCGAGGAGGGCCCCCGCGTCTCCCCTTTGCTAGGCCTGGAGGGCATATTCCTTCAATGGAATTGCTGTGGACTCCGGGCCAACTGGGAGGAGCTGCGGAGTCTCGTCTCGTCCCGTTCCCCGTTAGCTATCTTTTTGCAGGAGACCATGCTAGGCGCGTGCCCCCTGCCTGCCCTCCCGGGGTATAAGGGGGATGCGCGGTTTACACCCGGCATGATGTCTCCGTTCTTCCTTTCTCTTTAGATACCTCCTTTCAGGCAGTGGCTGTGCAGCTGCACCTGGATAGGAGGTATACTATCATTTCTGCGTACATTCCTCCGTCAGCTGACTTCGACGCGGGGGACTTCCGCCGCGTCGTGGCACGGTTGCCGAGGCCCTATCTCTTGCTTGGAGATCTGAACGGCAGGCATCCTCTCTGGGGAGATTACTCCATAAAACCCAGGGGACAAGTCCTTGCCGATCTGATCGAAGAGCTTGAGATGGGTGTCCTAAACGTGGATCAGTTTACGCATCACTGTCCGAGAACCGCTTCATTTTCTTGCCTTGACCTATCTTTGTGCTCTTCGGATGCACAGCCTGATTTTGATTGGGGGGTGGTCGATGACCTCCATGGTAGTGATCACTTTCCCATTCAAATATCCTTTTCAGGGCAACTGCCGCCTGAGAGACCACCTCGGTGGTGCTTGGCGCGGGCGCGGTGGCCTGCATTTCAGGAAATGACTGAATTCTCTATCTCAGTCGAGGAGTTTAGGTCGGTAGATGAGGCCGTTGAGTTCTTCTCCGGCAACCTAATCGCCGTGGGCCTGACTACTATTCCTAGGACGTCCGGCCGTTTTGCACGCCGACCACTCCCATGGTGGTCGGCCGAGTGTGAGACGGCCCTCAAACAGAAGCGTTATGCCTACATGCGCTATAAGCGCCGCCCGAACGATTTCACTGTCGCTGAATTTCGTCGGGCTAGGGCTAGGTTCCGGTATGTTTCGAAGCACGCCCGCCGCTCTTCTTGGCGGGCATACGTGTCTTCACTTAACGGGAAGACCCCTTTAGCTGAGGTGTGGAAGCGAGTCAAAAGGATTTTGGGCAAGTTCTCGCAGGACCCCCCTCCTGTTCTCCAGGAGAATGGGACCGCAATCTCGGACCCCGCGTCCGTGGCGGAATCCTTAGCGACCGCTTTTTCCGCATTCTCTAGCCGTGATGCTGCTCCGCCAGCATTCAATGCACGTCGTGATGTCGCGGAAGGCCACCGGCTGGACTTTACCTCCAGAGGCGGAGAACCCTTCAACGACAAGTTTACTGTGAGTGAGTTGCGTTCCGCTCTCGCTTCGCGCGCGGACACCGTCCATGGTCCGGACGATGTCCCGTACGCCATGCTTCGACACCTGGGTGAGCGAGGCATGGCCTTTCTGTTAGATTTGTTCAACAGGATCTGGGTGGAGGGTCTTCTCCCAGACTCCTGGCGAATCGCTACTGTGCTCGCCTTTCGCAAGCCGGGAAGAGATCACTCTACTCCGACCGGTTTCCGCCCAATCTCTCTAACCTCTTGCGTGTGCAAGTTGATGGAGAAATTGGTAAATTTTAGATTAGCCTATTTGATGGACAGCGGAGGCCATCTGTCTTCTGCACAGTGCGGCTTCCGTAAGTTCCACTCCACGTCGGATGCTCTGCTCCGACTGGAAAATGCTGTCTGCGAGGCTTTCCTTCGTAGACAGCACTACGCCACGGTGTTTTTTGATCTGGAGAAGGCCTATGATACCGCATGGCGATACGGTATCATGGAGACTCTCCACACGATGGGGGCGAGGGGACGCCTCCCAATCTTTATATCTGAATTTTTGCGAGATCGTCGATTCCGCGTACGGGTGGGGGGGAGCCCTCTCCGGCCCAAAGGAGCAGGAAGAGGGTGTCCCGCATGGAAGTGTCCTCAATGTCACACTCTTTGCCCTGAGCATCAACGGCATCACCTCGGTGCTGCCGGAAGATGTTCTCGCTACGCTCTACGTGGACGACCTTTCGATCTCTTTTGGCGCGGCCCAGATGCCAACTCTGGAGCGTCGACTCCAACAGGCATTGAACCGCGTCTCTCGCTATGCCGAAGCGCACAGGTTTCGGTTTTCTTTGGCCAAGACTAAGGTGGTGCACTTCTGCCGCCATCCACGGCTTCCGACCCAGATTTGTTTCTTAATGGGGTGCGCCTGGATGTGGTTGAGTCGCACCGTTTCCTTGGTCTTGTATTCGACTGACGCCTCACCTGGGAGGCTCATATTCGCAGCCTTAGGGTCTCTTGTACCCGCGCCATGGACATTCTCCGTTCCGTGACGTTCAGCGCTTGGGGCGCTGATAGGGCTACTGCCTTACTTTTTTTTCAATCCTTTGTTCGCTCGAAGCTCGACTACGGATGCGAGTTTTATGCATCCGCAGCCGAGCGTTTATTGCGGAAGGTGGATTCGATCCACCACACCGGCCTTCGCCTTGCGACCGGTGCCTTCCGCACTTCCCCCATTGAGAGCCTGTTGGTCGATGCTGGGGAGATGCCACTCGCTCTGCGCCGCGTGCAGTGCATCACTCGCCTGTACACGCGAGCCCGGCGCCTCCCTCAGTCGCCAACAGCTCTCACTGCATCCGCAGCTGATCTCGATGGTGCCTATGCCGCCGAGAGACGCCAGTCATACCCTAAGCCCTTTGGGTTTAGGGCCAGGAAACTCCTTCGAGAGGTAGATATAGCTCTCGGGCCGGTGGCGCCCCTGGTTCTGCCCAGGACGCCACCCTGGAGGGTACCACATTTGGCTATTTGTCGCCACGCCTCTGCTCCCAAAGCTTGTACTGCGCCGGGAGTATTGCGTTCGACCTTTTTGGAGCACACATCGTGTCACGCTGGTACCGTGCCAGTGTATACGGATGGCTCCAAGTCCCAAGAGGGGGTCGGCTTCCACGCCGTATCCCCTCTGTTTGAAGTCAGCGGGGCTCTACCGGGCGCTGCGTCTGTCTTCACGGCCGAGCTGGTGGCAATACACCACTCGGTACGGGAGATTACGCGACGTGCCCGGTTCGGAGACCGGATTGTGATCTATAGCGACTCACAAAGCGCCCTGAGTGCTCTCGGGGCATTGGAATCTCCGCATCCCCTGGTTCGCGAAATCCGTGACGCCACGGTTTTGGCGAGCCGGGCAGATGTCGAGATTATCTTCTGCTGGGTTCCTGGACATGTAGGAATTGCGGGGAATGAGCGCGCCGATGAGGGCGCCAAAGAGTCCGCGAGGACTCTGCGACCGGACCAGCGTTTTGCTCTTCCTCACACTGACTACATGGCAGGAATACGGGCAGCTCTTCGGACTGCTTGGCAAAGAAGATGGGAGACGGTCGAGGGGAACTTAAAGTTGCGTGCCATTGCGCCGCGACTGTTCCCATGGACCTATCCCCCAATGCCGCGGCGGCTTCAGGTTGCTTTCTGTCGTCTCCGAATCGGGCACACTCGTGTGACGCATCGCTATCTGATGGAGCGCTCGCCTGCGCCCTATTGCAACGACTGCGTCGTCCCCCAGACTGTTCGGCACATTCTTGTCGAATGTCCCAGTCTGGGTGATCTTCGCGCACGACACCTGTCCCGGTACCGGGATGGGCGGGGTCGCTACCGCCTGTCCCTTGTGCTCGGGACAAGTGCGTGTACTTTGACTGGTGGACTTATTGACTTTTTGAGGGAGGCCGGCCTTCTCCCTTTTATTTAACCCGATTTAATTGTTGTAATTGTTTTTGTTATTGCTTTGTTATTGTTATTTCTTTTTATTGTTTTCCGTTTAATTTTTTAAAGTAGCCTAGAACTAGGCTGTTTTTTACGGCGACTTATGCCTAAGTCGGCAGTCGCCAGATAGCCCCTTAAATAAAAAAAAAATAAAAAAATCCAAGGCAGAGATATCCTTGTCCTGGACTTGATCTCAAAGGTTCACACCTTTGAGATGAAGCTTAAGCTATGAAAGTCTCAGCTGGAGAAGAAAAACTTCACCCACTTATTGAAGTTGTCAGTTAAGCCTGCCAGCACAAAGAAATACATGGACGTCATTGGGGCCTTGAGGAAAGAGTTTGCCAGCTGTTTCACTGATGTACCCGGCTATACCCCAGAGCTGAAGCTGTTCAGCGCACCCTTTGATGCAGACCCAGATTGTTTCTCCGCTGACCTCGAGCTTGAGCTCAATGAACTCCAAGTGTTGAGATGAGCTGCACTCAAAGTTCAATGGATCCTCCCCCTCACCTTCTGGCAGTCTCAAGTTTGCACACGTTAATTTCCGGCCCTGGTTCAGAACGCAATGAAAGTGTAATCGATGTTTGGAGCAACCTCTGTGCAAATGACTGTTTAGCAAGATGAAACTGGCAAAATTGAAGACGCATACACAGCTCACAGATAACCACTTGGACAACATTCTCCTTGCTGTGAGTTAGTTCCATTACCCCTGATTTTGATGAGCTTTGTGCTGAGAAATGTCACCAGGTGTCTCATTAATAAGTTCCTTGACATTTTTTGTTCTGTATAATATGGGTTTTTCAGTTTTTTATTGGTGCAGCCTTCTTGGACTTGTCAATGCAGCCTGTGGTAGTCTGAGGGTTGGGGACTCCTGATTTACATTTTGGTAATTTAGTGTGCAAATAAAGAATTGCACATTTCAGATCATCTAACCCTTAGAAAAGGTGGTAAAAAATGTGGGGGAAAATTCTGCCTCATCGCTATGTATCACCAATTTTTCTTTTCCCTTAAATTCACCAATTCATTTGGCCAACCTCTCCTCTCAAAACTTTTTGAGAATGATGCCCTTTGTGGTTTTTGCTTATTTCTTTGGAGATAGTGAATGTTATGAAGGATCTTTGAGAGCCTAATTAATATTTGGGTTTCCATTTACAGGCATTAAGCAGGAAGTGGTGGACCAGGCACTGCCCTTGGGTGCCTGTCTAGAGGCTTTTGACAAGTGGCTGCAACAGGTCCAGACAAAGATTGGATTCTCAGTCATTACAACCACAGCTGCACGCTCCAAACCCACAGGCAAGGTGGGCACCTTTGCTACATGGTCTGGTGAGTGAGTATACACTTTTGATACTTGTTTCCACCACTCTGTTGCACTGTTTAGTGGCAATCTCACTGGGTTACCACTTTAAATTTGGGATTGGAACCATATGTTGTTTAGCACCATCTGAAGCCTATCGCACTTGGGCTCTACAGCATGATCGGAAGCCCCCCCTCAAGTTGGTTTTGAGGCCCTCTTTCAGAGTTCCTAAAGTTATGCCCCTAAAAGAAGACGGCACCAAAGGAGATGGGTGTCTTAAAGGTTGTTGAGTTTACCCATCACTGTTGGAAAACTGTTTCATTTTCATGCCTTGATCTATCCCTGTGTGCTCTGGATAAACAGCCTTGATTTTGGGTGTGAAGTTGATGACCTCCATGGTAGTGATCACTTTCCCATTCAAATATCATTTTATGGGCTGCTGTCACCTGAGAGCCTGCCCCAGTGGTGCTTGGTATGGGTGTGGTGGTCTGCATTTCAGGAAATTATTACTGATTTTTCTGTTCCATTTGAGTTTAGGTCGGTGGAGTAGGTCGTTCAATTCTTCTCCAGCAACCTCATCACCATAGGCCAAACTACTATTCATAGAATGTCAAGTTGTTTTGTACAACCCACTGACTGCTTCCTTGGTCATCAGTCAGGTGTGAGCCATCCCCAGACAAAAGCATTATGCCTACATCTGCTATAAGTGATGCCTGAATGATTTCACTGTCTGTGAATTTCGTTGGGCTCGGTTCTGTCATGTTTCAAAGCACAACTGCCACTCTTCATGATGTGCATATTTGTTTTCACCTAATGGGAAGACCCCTCTAGCACAGGTGTTGAAGCGAGTTCTTGCGGGGCCTCCCTCCCACTCTCCATGAGAATGGGACTGCAATCTTGGACTCTACATCTGTGGTGGATTCCTAGGCAATTACTTTTCTGCTTTATCTAGCTGGGACACTGCTCCGCCATCATTCATTGCATGTTGTGATGTCCTTCAATAACAGGTTTACATTAAGTGATTTGCGTTCTGCTTTTGCTTCATATGTAAACACTGTCCCCGGTCCAAATGACTTCACATATGCCATGCTTCGACACCTGGGTGAGCGAAGCTTAGCCTTTCGGTTAGATTTGTTCAACAGGATATGGGTAGAGGGTATCCTCCCAGATTCCTGGCAAATGGCTACTGTGCTCACTTTTCGCAAACCGGGGAGAGCTCACTCTCCCACGACTGGCTTTCACCCTATTAACCTCGTGCCTGTGTAAGTTGGTGGAGAAATTGGTAAATGTTAGATTAGCCTTTTTTCTGTACAGCGAAGCTGCCCGACTTTAAGTTATACTCCATGTTAGATGCTCTGCTCTGACAGGAAAATTCTGTCTGCAAGGCCTTCCTTTGCAGGCAGCACTATGCGTTGGTGTTTTTCGATCTGGAGAAGGCGTATGATGCTGTATAGAGATACAGTTTCAGGAAAACTATCTAAACAATGGGGGTGGGGGATGTCTTCCAATCTTTGTGAGATACTTGATTCCATTTATAGGTGGGGGATCCTTCTCTGGCCCAATGGAGCATGAAGATGGACCTGCAGGGAAGTGTCCCCAGTGTCATACCCTCTGCCCCAAGCATCAACGCCATCATCTGGCTGCTGCTGGAAGATGTTCTCGCTACGTGGATGACCTCTCACTCACTTGTGCAGCCTAGATGCTAACTCTGGAGCATCAAATCTAACAGGCATTGAACCACATCTCTATTGTGCAATTCCACTACCATCCATGGCTCCACCCTGACCAAGACTTGTTCCTCAACATGGCTCACCTGTAATTGGTGGATTTGCACCATTTCCTTTACCTAGTACCTCATATCCAGTCTTATGGTTTCTTGTGCCCTCGCCATGGACATTCTTCATTCTGTGATGTAAAGCACTCAGGGTGCTGATAGGTCTATTGACTTACTTTTCTCCTGGTCCTTTGTTCTTTTGAAGGTCGACTACAGCTGCAAGTTTTATGCAGCTGAGCATGTATTGCAGAAGGTTGACTCCGACTGGCAACCAGTGCTTTCCACACTTCCCCCATTGAAAGCCTACTTGTCAATACTGGTGAGATGCCACTTGCTCTGAGCCAAACATAGTACATTATGAGCTTGTACATGCATACACGGGACCTCGCCTAGTCGCCAATGGCTCTCACTGCATCCGCAACCAATCTTGACAGTGCCTATGTAGCTGAGAGACTCCAGTCATATCCTAAGCCCTTTGGATTTAGGGCTAGGAAACAGCTTGATGTAGTTCTCAGAGCGTTGGTGCCTCTGATTCTGCCCAGTACACCACCCTGAAGTGTACCACCTTTGACTATTTGTTCACCACCCTGAAGTGTACCACCTTTGACTATTTGTTCACACGCCTCTGTTCCCAAATCTTCCAAATTGCCTGGAGTAATGCATTCAGCCTTTTTGGAGCACACTTTGTCAAGCTAGCTCCATGCCAGTGTAAAGGATGGCTCCAAGTCCCATGAAGGGGTTGGTTTTCATGCCTTATCTCCTCTGTTTGAAGTCAGCAGGGTCTATCAGGCACTACTACTTCTGTCTTCACAGTCGAATGGCTGTAATACCAGTCGGTATGGAAGATAATGTGTTGTGGCTGGTTCTGAGACTAGATTGTGTTCTTTAGTGACTCACAAAGTGTCCTGATTGGTCTTGGGTCATTGAATCCCCATACCACTTTATTCTCAGTGTCTGTGACACCACAGTTGCTGTGAGCTGGGTGGATGTTGAGATTAGCTTCTGCATGGTTGCCGAGGACCTTTCTCCTCACTGAGGACTTGAAAAGTAGGCACATCTTCTGGTCCGACTACATGATCAATCACAGAGGTCAGGTCCTTGCCAAACTGATCCTAGAGTTGAATATAGGGGGACTTAATGTGGAGTAGTTTATGTGCCAATGACTGAAATTCATTTTCCTGTATCGATTGGTTCCTGTGCTGTCTAGTTGCATATCCTGATTTTGGGTGGGAGGTGTTTTTGGACTTTCATGGTAAGTATGTATGCTGAAAGAATGGGAAATCAAAGAAAGCACCATGGGTCAGCCCTTTAATAATAAACTTAATTCGGGAGTGTAATAAAGACTATCAAATTTTAAAAAAAAATGAAACAATAACAAATTGGTAAGGCTGGTAAAGAGGGCCATTAGGAAGCTAAGTTGAGATATGAAAAAGATCTTGCCTTAAATTGAAGCACGAACCAAAATGGTTTTATAGTTACGTTAACAGTAGAAAGCCCATAAAGGGTTCAATATACCCAATTAGAAGTAAAGATGGTGGTATGACAGACTCTCAGAACAAATTTCCAAAATATTAAATGAGCACTCTGCAAAAAATTTTACTGTTGAGGACGTGACACAATTAACAACACTAGGCGATGAAATAAATCTGAAGGACAAAATATCTTATCCACCATAAGTATAAATGAAGGGGAGATTCTAATATATATTAATAAAATGAAAAAAAATCGAAGGTACTCCAGCCAGATGGGGTATACCCAACCCATCCTAAAGAACCTACAAAATTAATTAGCAAGACCGCTCTGCATGCTTTTCAATCGAGGAAGACCTAGTTCCAATAGAGTTCAAGTGTGCAAATGTTATACCGATATTCAAAAAAGGGCAGAAATCTGAGCCTACTCACTTTTGTCCCATAAGCCTAACTTCCTCAATTAGAAATCTCTTAGAATAGATAACCCTGTAAGGGGCGTGACGATTTGCCTACTGGCCACCATGCTGACGGGACTCAGCACCCTATCTGGCCCCACCTTAGTGTCTTCTTTCAGACAGCCTACATTTCTACCCTACTTCCTCACTCTCCCTACAACCTCTCCTACAACTTTCTCTGTTCGGCCTCTAATTTCACACGGTAGATGCCAACCAACTTCCTCTCACCCAACCATCCCGGATCGGGAGGGAGGGGACAACATTCCCTCACCCCTGAGCTGTGGTGGTGGGTTTTTAAATACCTGCCTCATCCCCACCCACACCTTTCTTAGTTCCCATTTCTTTCTCCTTTCAATCTCAATCAATTTTACACCATTTCCAAGGTGGAGCCGCCAGGCCACTAGGTAGGAGGAGTGGCCTCAAATGGCGGCAGCTGGTTCTGCTGGCCCCTTACTCACCTCTCATAGAGCGGGCTACTGCGTGGGGTGATTAGCGTTTGCTTCCTGTAGAGATAATAGGGTTACCATGGCCGATGATGAGATAAAAAAAATTTCCCTTTCCCCTTCACCAGTGATGGAGCTGCCCAAAGGCAGCTCCACCCATAAAATGGAACACCCCCTTCCCTCCTTGCCTTCACAATAGACCCTCCAAATTTATTCTACCAGAGAGGAGGCTTACTCCTCTCCTTTGCCTACATGCGTAAGGGACTCCCTCACCTCCTTCTCTGGCGGTGCCCGCAGGTGCCTCCCTCTTTCCAGTGCCAGTCCCTCCTTTTCTTTCCAAGGGAACAGCCAAGAAAGCAGCTGGGCAGCCCATAATTGACTGCTACCACCGATGGGGCCAACCCCCTTAGGGAGAAGAGGGAAGACAGGGCCCATCAGCCCCTTCCCTCTAAAGACCTGCGGGCTTGCATATTGAATTTAAAGGGGGTCACCGAACCTGCCCCCCTCCCTTCCCTGACCAAAAATTGTGTGACCAATGGGACCTGTGATGTCTTGAGTTGGACATGCTCCCTGAGGCAACCCACCCCCAGATGGTAGGACCTTCCAAGGGGACTACCCTGGGTTCGATGCCAAGCACCGAACCTGAGTCTGCCCCTGGGCAAGGTCCTCCTCAGATGGTGCAGGTCTCCAAGGCTTTACAAGAAGAGGAGGGATCTCCTCCGGCTGGTACCCCTGAGACAGCCAAGACCTTCTCCATCTCAAAGGATCTTGCTGAGGCTGGTCCATCTGGCCTAGGGGCTCCTGCTGGCGGAGGGGAGAAACAGGTTCATTCCCTGCCCTCCTTTCCTAAAAAAAAGAAAAAGACAAAAAAAAGATTCATGGCTCGTCTCCTTTCCATCTACTCCATAGATTACATCACCTTAGAGTTGGCTGACCATGGGGCAGTCAAGGTCGAGCGTGTGATGAGAAAACAGGGAGGGGCCTCGAGACCCACCCCTACACTCTTCATCACTTTTGACTGTGACGAGCTCACTGAGTCGGTGCATGCCAGTTGGTATTGCTAGTACGTGAAGGCATTGGTGCCACTGCCGCGGATGTGCTACGACTGTCACCGCTTCGGCCATGTTAATCACTCGTGTAGATGTGCAAAGTCAGGGTTACCTGAAGTTTGTGTAGGTTGCTCCAAGGCCACACACGATAAGTCCAAATCGTGTTTGGCCAAGTGTGTCAATTGCGGAGAGACGCACCCGCTTCTTTGAAGCAATGTGGTGCTTATCTCCTTGAGAAGGAAACCCTGGCCGTTCATGCACAGGATCGTCTCTCATTATGTGAGGCTAATGACTTGATCCTGGTGCATCCGGCGCTGCCTGGTACATCATATGCCTCAATATTAAAAAAGACTCCCTCTACTCTCGGCCTTCTCCAGGCCTACAAGCACGGTCATTTCCGCACCCATTTGTAACCCTTCTGCAGATTCTACCCATGCAGGTAGCTCCCCTGGTAAAGTTGGTGGAACAAAGGGTTTACAGCCAGGGCTCCCCTCCCTTTCCCCAGCCTGACCATTTCCAGTATGGCAAAACTGCGGTGCACCTCTACTCAGTTGCTAGGCTCACAGGAGGCAACACC
This sequence comes from Ceratothoa steindachneri, assembly GCA_963969495.1. Taxonomy (NCBI): domain Eukaryota; kingdom Metazoa; phylum Arthropoda; class Malacostraca; order Isopoda; family Cymothoidae; genus Ceratothoa; species Ceratothoa steindachneri. The sequence goes on along the minus strand of OZ018333.1, from coordinate 70,032,379 downwards.
CCTGAAGTTGGGCGTGAGGCCATCTTCCTGGGTTCATAAAAGCTGCACCCGAAAGGAAGACAGCACTAAAGCAGCTTCGGCTCCTTTGCCCACACCCAGTGGTGAGCTGGGTGGATCCTCCAAAAGAGGGACGCCCAACTCACCTAAGGTTTCAATGCAAAGGGAGGAAAAGACTTGCATGGCGAGCCCAACCTTCCCCTTTAAGTCCTCGAAGGCGCCAGCGCCCTCAGGGTATTTTCCGGCAAACAGCGCCCTGAGTTCTGTCTCTGGGAAGCGTACAGCCATTTCCATGAGAGTCCTCTCTTCAAAAAGGGCCCCTGCATCTCTTCCGAGCTAAGCCTGTAGTGCATGTTCCTTCAATGGAATTACCGCAGACTCTGGGCCAGTTGGGAGGAGCTGTGTAGGCTCATCTCCCGTTTCCTGTTAGCGATCTTTTTGCCGGAGACCATGCTGGGCGCCTGTCCCCTGCTCACACTCCCGGGGTATAAGGGTTTTGCGACCCCAACACCGCGGGATGGGGGCCAGGTAAGAGGATTCTTCTCGATCTTTCACTGTCGGTAAATTTCGTCAGGCTTGAGCTAGGTTCCGGTATATTTTGAAGCACGCCCGCCGCTCTTCTTGGCCGACATACGTGTCTTCACTTAATGGGAAGACCCCTCTAGCAGAGGTGTGGAAGCAAGTCAAAAGGACTCAGGGCAAGTTCTTGCAGGACTAATCTCGGACCCCGTGTTCGTGGTGGAATCCTTCATGACCGCTTTCTCCACATTCTCTATCCGGGAGGCTGCTCCACCACCATTCAATGCGCCTCTTGATGTCTATGGAAGGCGGAGAACCCGTAGACGAAAGGTTTAATCTAAGTCAGTTGCGTTCCGCTCTCACCTTGTGTGTGGACACCGCCCCTGGTCCGGACAATGTCCTGTACACCATACTTTGACACCTGGGTGAGCGATGCATGACCTTTCTATTTGATTTGTTCAACAGGATCTGGGTAGAGGGTCTCCTCCCAGATTCCTGGCGAATCGCTACTGTGCTCGCCTTTCGCAAACCGGGGAGAGATCACTCTACTCCAGCCGGTTTCCGCCCAATCTCTTCATCCTCCTGCGTGTGTGAGTTGATGGAGAAATTGGTAAATGTTAGATTAGCCTTTTTTTCTGGACAGTAAAAGCAATCTGTCTTTGGCACAGTGCAGCTTCGCAAAGTTCCACTCCGTCAAATGCTCTGCTCCGACTGGAAAATGCCATCTGCGAGGCCTTCCTTCGTACCTGAACATATAGGAATGAGAGCGCCGAAGTGTAGGTGAGGACTTTGGGACCATACCAGCATTTCGCCCTTCCTCACATTGACTACATGACAGGAATTAGGTTATCCCACTAGTATGCCTAGCAAAGGAGATGGGAGACAGCCAAATTGGGCACAGTCGCAGGATGCACCATCATTTGATGGAGTGCTCCCCCGGACTGTTCGCAACATTCTTGTTGAATGTCCCAGTCTGGGTGATCTTCAGGCGTGTTACTTGTTCCTATACCGGCATAAGCAGGGTCACTACTGCTTGTTCCTTGTACTAGGGGCAGATTCCTGCACACAGAACTTCGGAATATTTGACTTCTTGAAGGAAGCTGGCATCCTCCATTTTATTTTACTTTATAATAATCACCAGGCAATGGCTTCACCACTCCCTCCTCCCCCTCGCCTTTGGGAGAGCTTGCGCTTTGATACTAAGATTAAAATTTAAAATCTTTAAAAAAAAGCAGCCATGGTTAAATTTTTATAAATTTTCTGAACTTCGCCAATTATAATAATTTTAAAAAGGAACTAAATTTGCCCCCTTTCAAAATATCATGTTGCTAAAATATAGTTATAGAAGAAGATATATAAAAATAAATTTTCTGAACTTTTAAAAAATTCACAAAATTTCGATACTTATTTATTTCTGAACTTCACCATTTTGTTTTTTGATATTATAAAAGAATTATTAGAAATAACTTCAATAAAAAACATAAGTCATAACCAAACTAAGATGAAATTATTATTCAAATACTCAAAAATCCCCATTTTAAATTATAGAGTTAGTGATGATGATGATGATAATAATAATAGGTATTTATAATGCTCCATTCAGGGCTATTAGCCCTCCCAGAACGCTCTTTGGTAGTTAGTTGCATGTTCCCCCACTGGGAGAGGCAGGCCTAATTCCAATCCCAGAGCGTATTTCCTTCTTGTTTTTGTTTAATTTCTTGTGTTTGTTTTTTGCTTTTTGTTTGTTGTAATTTTAAAGTAGCCTCATACTAGGATGAGTCTTTTTAATTATAGCAACTCATGACCTTGGTACCAGTCACCAGAGGTGCTTTTAAAAAAATGGTAATGCAATATATAGTTGTCATAATTAGTCATGTCACAATTTATACTGAATTTTGTTGGAGTGACAATTTAATTGTTATTTGATGACAGGGTGCGAAGAATCTCCAGAAGGTTTGAACGTGCATACGACAGTAAAGAGGGAGGTGTGGTAAAAGTGTGTACTGTAAACATGGGAATGTTATTGAAGAGCAGAGAGGTGGTGGAGCTGTTATCGAGGAGAGAAGTAGATGTGTGTTGTATTCAGGAAGTAAGGTACAAAGGTCAGGGATGTGCTAAGTTCGGAATAAGTTGGAGGATGAGATTGCAAGAGTTCCCCAGGAAGATGGTCTTATTATAGCTGGTGATATAAATGCTCACATTAGAAAAGACAGGGTTGGATTTGAGGACATAATGCGATGTTATGGTTTTGAGAGGAGAACAAAGAGATATGCAGTACTAGAAATGTGCAAAAATCATGAGTTAAGAATTTTAAACACTTATTTTAAAAATTGACAGAGAAAAATATATAACATACAAGAGTGGAGGAGATGAAACACAGGTTGATTTAATAATGATAAGAAAGACAGCATGAGTGCTGGTGGAAGACTGCAAGGCAATACCTGGAGATGCGTGTCTAACACAGCACAGAATGGTAAGAGCGGATTTAAGAATGAAAGATTTTAAAAAGAAGAAAAGAGAGGGAAGACGGATGTTGAGAAGTTGGAAGATGAAGAGAAGAAACAGGCATTTGAATCAGAGTTTGAGGAACTTATGAATAATGCAGAGGGAAGTTGCAAAAATCTGCTGGACAATATAGTTAAAGCAGCAAAACACACATGTGGTGTAACATCTGGGAAAAGAGAGAGAGAAAGAGAAACTTGGTGGTGGTGTGAAGAGGTGCAAGAGGAAATTAAAGAAAAGAAAAGACTTTTTAAACAATGGCAGCGGTCTGGTAATATAAGAGATAAAGAACAGTATAAGGAAGCAAAGAGAGAAGACAGGTGGCAAGAGCGAAAAGGGCAACATGGCAAGAGTTTAGTGGAGCCTAAACACAATTGCTGGGAAAAATAATATGTTTAGAAGTGAAAAACCAATAAAGAAAGACAAGAAGGATGTAAAAGGTGGTAGATGCATAAAAGACAGTGATGGTAATATAAAAGTTGAGGAGGAACAAGTGAGAGAAAGATGGAGGACTTATTTTGAATATAGAAAATGATAACAAACTGGAAGAAGAGCTCTCCATAGAAGGTCCAATACAAGAAGTAACAGAAAGTGAGGTTGAAGCTGCCCTGAATAGTATGAAGGCTAACAAAGCATCAAGACCATCAGGCGTTACTAGCTGTTTGTTAAAGAAGGCAGGGAGAGCAGGCATTAGAGAGCTAACAAAAGTATTAAACTCGGTGGCTGGTGGAGGGAGGTGTCCAGAGGAGTGGTGGAGAGTTTAACAGTAACACTCTTACAAAGGCAAAGGTGATTCATTGCAGTGTAGCAAGCACAGAGGTTTAAGGCTATTAGAACATGGAATGAATGTGTGGGAGAAAGTGTTTGATAAGATACTGTGTAAGATAGTTAATATTGATCAGTGCCAGTTTGGGTATATGGCAGGAAGGTTAACATTGGATGTTGTGTTTATTGTAAGACAAATCCAGGAAAAGTATGGTGGGAAAAAGAGGAAGCTTTATTGTGGATTTGAAAAAGGCATTTGATTGAGTTCTGAGGAAAGCATTGGTTTGGGCGTTACGAAAGCAGCGTGTACCAGAGAGGCTAATTAATAATGTAATGGAATTGTATGTTGGAACAAAATCAAGAGTGTGTGTAGCAGGAGGTTTGTCAGAGAGATTCAGTATTGAAGTAGGAGTAAACCAAGGTTCACCTCTGAGTGCACTATTTCTCATACTGGTCATGGAGCAAGCAACTAGAGAGTGTAGGCGAGGTGATCCATGGGAACTCTTGTATGCTAATGACTTAGTTTTAACAGCAGTAAAGAAGATGTGGAACAAATGTTTGTAGAGTGGAAAGCAGGCAATGCAGGGAGCAGGATTAAAAGTTAACATTGGTAAGACTAAGATAATGATAGCTGGACAAGCAGGCGAGGTGGTGCAGTCGGGGAGGTACCCTTGTGCAGTTTGTGGAAAGGGAGTTGGAGTTAACTCCATTATGTGTACTGAATGTTTCAAGTGGGTGCATAGGAGGTGTTCAGTCCTGAGGAACATTAATCAAGCTCAAAATTTTGTTTGTTCAAAGCGCATAAGAAGGAGAAGCACTGTCCTTAGAGTGGAGAACACCATTGTTGTTGATGGACAGGTGGTGGAGGAAGTTGAACATTTCTGTTATTTGGGTGATGTACTTGATGGCAAGTTAGGTGTGGAGAGAGCAGTTCATGGCAGCGTGGAGGAGCTGGAGGGAGGTGGCTGGATTGCTTATCAACAGGGGGTTTCCACTTAGGATCTGTGGAAAGGTGTATGATGCATGTGTCAGACCAGTCTCACTTTGTGGTTTAGAGACTTGGAGACACACTCAGAGGTTGGAAAAAGTGCTGATGAGCTGTGATAAGAGAATGTTGAGGTACATGGCTGGTATAACATGGAGGGATGAAGTTTGAAATGAAGAAGTAGTAAGAAAGTGTGTTGTTGATGAGCTGGGCATAGTTCTGAGAAGAAGATTGAGATGGTTTGGACATGTGAAGCGAACAGATGAAGAAGAGGCACTTGGTAGGATGACAGGGTTTGAGGTGGATGTAAGGCCAAGAGGTAGACCTCCCAAAAACATAGAAGAAGAATATAGAGGAAGACATAGCGATTTTAGGAGTGCAAGAAAATGAGGCGTATAATAAAGAGAGATGGGAACAAATCATCAAATGTCTAACTTCAAGAAATCAAATTGAGAAAATCTGATGGAAAAAGGATTAAGTAAGTTATATGATGAGAGATGGAGTGTTCAGGGGATTTTTAGTTATAAATAAACTAGATAAGAAATGTACAAATAAATGAAATTAAATTTAGGGAATTTTTTTTTCCCTATTGCCGTATTTCAAGTAGTGTTGAAACATTTTGGAAGAGGTTTTGTTTCAAAAAGAGTTGCCACCAAATTTCCCTCATTTTTAAAATTTTTCCATCATAATTAACTTTATATATTTATTTAAATTTTAATCAATATCCCCCAAATTATTTTTATTCACATTTTGTTTGTTTTTAGAATCCTTATAATTAATTTTCCAAATTTACATTTTATGAAAAATATTACTTGGCAACAACATTGCACATCCTTGTTGCAGTCATCCTAAAGTATTTGAGGATTTATAGAACATATAAATAATTATATCATGGTTAACTTTTGTCCAAAACATATTGAAAAGTATGACAGGACTAATTTGGCATACTGTACAATCCTAGCCTTTTGGTATCTTTCCTGGTATTGACTCTGTGATGGTATGCTGAGCATACCATTCCAAGGCAGTACCAGGAAAGATACCAAAAGGCTAGGATTGTACACAGGAATATTTAGGTTATCTATGCTGTGATTTTGTTAAGTCTATAAATCTATCTGTGCTCAGAACTTTCAGAGTAGGTGGGGGTGGTGGGTCACCCTTCCCTCCTAGCTCAATAACAACCAGTTCCCTCACTATCAGTCTCTAGCAGCAAACCATGCTGGTTAGCCTGATAAATGTGCAAAGGTTGATCTTTGGGTGGCTAAATGCTATAGTCTAGCGAGTGAAATTTATTAATTTTAAGTTATTTTCCCAACTTCCAAAAAGATTGAGAAGCCCACATTTAAGCCAACACCCGGTTCTCAGGGTTAATGAAATTCCAAGAACAGGTTCTTACAAACCAGTGCAAAACGGCTAAATTCCATTACTGCTCCTAGCTAGCTCTTGCTAGCTGGTAGTTTTTAACAAGACTGCATTCTTCCGACTTTTCTTTCTAGATCAGTAGCCCTTATCTAGGTTTAGTTGCTTTTTATGACCCCATTTCCCTCTTATTCCACCACTGTGTGAGTGACCTCATTTGATTACACTTGAGAAAGCCATAATCCTCCCCACACTTATCGCAGACTGGGACCTGAAGGTGTGTTTGAAGCGAGAGTGTCGCCGAAAAAGGTTGGCAATGCACCCGTCCCTCAACTGCTGGATTGATGTCCGTGCCCTCTACAGGGTGAGTACCAACACCATCCTTATTGTGCACCCTTGTTATCTTCCAAACATTTTCACTTGATATGGTTGTGGATTGATTGAAGCTCTCCCAGGCACTGCCCCGTATGGGGCATGGAGATGTTTCTCTGGCCGCCGTGCTGACGGGACTCAGCACCCCGTCCGACCCCAGCTTAGCCTCTTCTTCCTTCAAAACACTTGTTTCCTTGCTTTTCATACAACCTCTCCCACAACTTTCTCTGGTCAGCCTCTAATTTCACAGGGTAGATGCTGACCTTCTTCTCAAAGCAACCATCCTGGATCAGGGCTGAGGGGGGAGGGGACAACATTCCCTAACCCCTGAGCTCCGGTTCGGGATTGGGTTTTTTTAACAACCTGCTTCATCCCGACCCATACCTTCCTCATATCCCTTTTCCTTCTCAATTCACTGTCTATCCTTGATTTTACGCCGTGTCTAAGGTGGAGCCCCATGCCGATGGACTGCCAGGCCACCAGGCAGGAGGGGTGGTCGCAAATGGCGGCGCCTAGCTCTGCTGGGCCTGTAAGCACCTCTTGCAGTGCGGGCTACTGCGAGAGGTGATGCACGATTGCATCCCGTGTAAAAAAGAGGGTCACCATGCCCATGTATGTAAATCAAAAACCCAAATCTCTCCCCAATTCCCCTTCCTCATAAACGGAGCCTCCCTCGGGCAGCTCCACCGAAAAAATGGAGGTCCCCCTTCCTTGTGCTTGCACAGGGGACCCTCCATACTTCTTTAACCAGAGAAGAGGCTTACTCCTCTCCTACGCCTACGGGTGTAGGGGACTCCCCCTCACCCTCTTCTCTGGAGGTGCTTTTGGGCACCTCTCTCTTTCCAGCGGCAGTCCCTCCTTTTCTTTCTAAGGGGACTGCCAAGAAAACCAGCAGGCAGCCCATTGCCAACCGCCCCTCGTGTAAGCGGCTCGGTAGGGCAAACCCCCTTAGGGGGGAGAGGGAAGCCAGGTCCCTTCGGTCGCTTCCCTCAAAAGACCTGCTGGCAAGAATTTTAAACCTTGCCGGGGTCAAGGCCTGTGCCTTCCCACACAAGACTGGCGACACTGCCAAGTGGACCTGCGATGTCCTGGGAGAGGATGGCCAACTGGAGGCCCCTCCTGTGATAGACATGGTCCTTGAGGAGACCCAGCCTCAGATGGTAGGGCCTTCCATGGGGGGGAGAATCCAGGCTCGGCGCCAAACACTGAACCCAAATCCGCCCCTATGCAAGGTCCTCCTCAAACAGTTAGGGTTTCTGAGGCAGTACAAGGAGGGAAGGGATCTCCTCCAACCGGTGCCCCTGCGACAACCAGGACCTTCAGTATTTCGGAGAAGGACCTGGCTGAGGCCGTTCGATCTGGCCTAGGGGCTTCTGCTGGCGGAGGTGAGAAGCGGGTTCATTCCCCGCCCTCCTCTCCAAAAAAGAAAAAGACTAAGACCAAAAAGACAAAGAAGACTCGGAGCTCATCTCCATCTGCGGGGACGGATGGGTCTGCTGCCACTCTGGCAAGCGACCAAGCCAAGATCGGCACATCCGGCCCCTCTGCCACCCCAGTTGCAGAGCCCCTGACTAAGACCAAAAGTGCACAGGGCGGAGCCTCGATTACATCAGGGCCCCTGATTCAGAGGTTACCTGGCGTTTTCGAGCCCTCTGACTTCAAACGCTTCCTCGTTATTCGCTCCACTGATGGCACCATGTTGTCTAAGGGCAACATGATCCATCAGAGGAGAGGATTAGCTAGTGCAATTGGTAGAGAGCCGAAGGTGACCCGTTTCTCGGACGGGAGCCTTCTGGTGAATGCGGCGAATCCCGCCGAGGCGGCCAAGATAAGTGCTCTTCGGACACTACATGGCACCCCGGTGAGTGTGACGCCGCACTCTACCATAAACTTTGGGAAAGGATTAGTTTATGTGAGGGAACTTGTTGACTACTCCATTGAGGACATCACCTTAGAGCTGGCCGACCATGGGGGGGGGTCAAGGTCGAACGTGTGATGAGAAAACAGGAAGGGGCCTCGAGACCCACCCTTGCACTCTTCGTCACGTTTGACTGTGACAAGCTCCCTGAGTCGGTGCGTGCCGGTTGGTACCGCTACCGCGTGAAGGCATTCGAGCCCCTGCCGCGGCGGTACTATTACTGTCACCGCTTCGGCCATACGAATCGCTCATGTAGACGTGCAAAGTCGGGGTCACCCGAAGTCTGTGTAAATTGCTCCCTGATTGATATCCCTTTTTATTGTTGTTTCTGTTAAAAATTTTATTTTAAAGTAGCCTAGAACTGGGCTGTTTGTTTGCGGCGACTTATGCCCAAGTGGGCAGTCGTCAGATAGCCCCTTTAACCTTCCCCCCCCAAAAAAACAGCTTAGCCTCTCTTCGCCTTCCTTCACTAACCCCTAATCTCTGTCTTCTGTACTAACTCTCCATCATCTTGCCCCTCCCCTTCTGTCATCCTTTTATATGCACCTTTTGTTGTTGGCCCCTCTCCTATCCATGGATCCCCTCCTTGCGATCTCAACTGACAAGATGTTAGGCGTGTCACCAAGCTGGATCCGTCATCCCAACCTGTCTTACTATGGCATGTGTAGGATTTGGTCTGGATTTTCTCAAGGGGTGGCGGAGAAGGCATATATTACCCCTCTAAATGATAGCGGCTGGGGCCAATAAAAGGTGCCCAGTAGTGCAGTTCCATTGTTGGGATCAATGTTGGCCATCACAGGCAGGAGTGGTGAAGTCTTGCTTAATGTCCATGGAAAATGCAACCCCCCAACCCCCAACCCCATTACTTTCTTTGGAGTAACTCAGGCAGCTCCACATGCAAAAAGGTCCTTCCCCCAGTGCTTCCCAGGGGCCCCTCCAACCTTCTACAGACAGGAGGCTTACTCCTCTCCTAGCTCTATGGGTGCAGTGGACTCTCCCTCACCCCCTTCTCTGGGGGTGCCCTCGGGGAACTCATCTCTTTTACAGTGGCAGACCCTCCTTTATTTTTACAGGGAGGACTGCCAAAAGAGCAGGGAGATGGCCCAAAATTGACTGCTCTTAGTGGGAGCAACTCAATAGAGATGACCTCCCTAAGGGGGCAAGGGATAGCAGGGCATAATGTCATGCAGTCCTCTGTATTATCAGTCTACAGGGGGCCCACCTACCTGCCCCCCGATCTCTCTTACTCGATGGATGCCAGTTCGCCGGCTATAGATAAGACAAAAGGGACCTCAAATGGGATCTGAGTGTCTTAGGGGGGCGGGCACATGGATGCCCTTCCCAAGACACAAATCACATTCGAGGGGACTTTCCCTGGCTGATGCTCCTTTGACAGCTAAGACCTTCTCCATTTAAGAGGGATCTTGCTAAGGATGGTCCATCTGGCTAGGGGGCTCCTGCTGGTGGAAGGAAGAAGCGGTTTCATTTCCCACCCTCCTAAAAAGAAAAGACAGGGTTCTCTCCCTCTATGGGGGCTTTGGGGACTTATGGGTTCACTGCCATTTCGGCAAGCGACCAAGCCAAGATCGGCATGTCCGCCTCCGATGCTACCCCAGGTGGGAAGGCCCAGACCAAGACAAAAGTCGCAAGTGCGCCGAACGAAACCTCGATTACGTCAGGGCCCCTCATACAGAGACTACTGGCGTTTTAGAGCCCGCTGGCTTCAAACACTCTGGTTATTCACTCCACTGATGGGAGCAGTTGGCCAAGGGTAACATGGTCCATCAGAGGAGAGCTCTAGCTAGTGTAATTGGTAGAGAGCCGAAGGTGACCCATTTCCATGAGGGGACCTTTCTGGTGAATGTGTTGAATTCCATGATTTGTACCCTTCGGACACTTGATGACACCCCTGTAAGTGTGACGCTGCACTCTTCATGAAGGAGTGGTTTACGCGAGGGAACTTGTGGACTACTCCATAGATGACATCACCTAAGAGTTGCTAACCAAAGAGCGGTCAAGGTCAAGCGTCTGATTAGTAAACAGGGAGGGGCCTTGAGACCCACCCCTACACTCTTAAGTCACGTTCGACTGTGACGAGCTCCCTGAGTCAGTGCGTGCCGGTTGGTATCGTTACTGCATAAAGGCCTTTTTTCCACTACTGTCGAGGTGCTATTACTGTCACCGCTTGACCCCGTAAGGGGTGCGGCGATTTGCCATCTTGGCCGCCGTGCTGACAGGATCCAGCGGCCCGTCCGGCCCCAGTTTAGCCTCTCTTCCTTCCTTCAGATAGCCTGTATTCCTATCCTACCTCGTCGATTTTCATACAACCTCTCCCACAACTTTCTCTGGTCAGCCTCTAATTTCACAGGGTAGATGCTGACCTTCTTCTCAGCCAATCGTCCCGGATCGGGGCTGGGGGGGGGGGGGCAATGTCCCCTAACCCCTGAGCTCCGGTCTGGGGTGGTTGGCTTTTAACAACCTGCTTCATCCCCACCCATACCTTCCTCACATCCCTTTTCCTCTCGTCTTCAAAATCTATCTTTTTTACGCCTTGTTCAAGGTGGAGCCACCATGCCGAAGGACTGCCAGGCCACCAGGCGGGAGGGGTGGTCCCAAATGGCGGCGCCTGGCTCTGCCGGGCCTGTAAGCACCTCTTGCAGTGCGGGCTACTGCAAGAGGTGGTGAGCGATTGCGTCCCGTAAAACAAAGAGGGTCACCATGCCCAATGATGCAAAAAAAAATACATCTTCCCTTAATTCCCCCTAAAACAACGGAGCCGCCCTCGTGCAGCTCCACAGAAAAGATGGAGGTCCTTTCCCCTGTGCTTGCGCAGGGGACCCTCCATACCTCATTAACCGGAGAGGATGCTTACTCCTCTCCTACGCCTACGGGTGTAGGGGACTCCCCCTCACCCCCTTCTCTGGAGGTGCTTTCGGGCACCTCACTTTTTCCAGCGGCAGTCCCCTCTTTTCTTTCCACAGGGACTGCCAAGAAAGCCAGCAGGCAGCACTTAGCCAGCCGCTCCCCATCGAAGCCGCTTGGTAGGGCAAACCCCCTTAAGGGGGAGAGGGAAGCCAGGCCCCTTCGGTCGCTTCCCTCAAAAGACCTGCTGGCAAGGATATTGAACCTTGCTGAGGTTAAGGCCTGTGCCTCCCCACAAAAGACTCTTGACGCTGCCAAGGGGACCTGGGAGGGAATGGCCAACTGGAAGCCCCTCCTGTGATAGACATGGTCCTTGAGACCCAGCCTCAGACGGTAGGGCCTTCCATGGGGGGGAATCCGGGCTCGGCGCCAAACACTGAACCCAAATCCGCCCCTATGCGAGGTCCCCCTCAAACGGCTGAGGGCTCACAAGCAGTACAAGGAGGGGAGGGATCTCCTCCGACAGGTGCCCCCACGACTACCAGGAACTTCTCCATTTTGGAGAGGGACCTGGCTGAGGCTGTCCCATTTGGCATGGGGGCTTCTGCCGGCGGAGGTGAGAAGCGAGTTCATTCCCCGCCCTCCTCTCCAAAAAAGAAAAAGACAAAGAAGACTCGGGGCTCCTCTCCATCCGCGGGGGCTGCGGGGACGGATGGGTCTGCTGCCACTTTGGTAGGCGACCAAGCCAAGATCGGCAAATCCGGCCCCTCTGCCACCCCACTTGCGGAGCCCCTGACTAAGACTAACACCAAGAGTGCACAGGGTGGAGCATCGATGACATCGGGGCCCCCTCATTCAGAGGTTACCTGGCGTTTTCGAGCCCGTTGGCTTCAAGCGTTTCCTCGTTATTTACTCCACTGATGGCACCATGTTGTCCAAGGGCAACATGATCCATCAGATGAGAGGATTAGCTAGTGCAATTGATAGAGAGCCGAAGGTGACCCGTTTCTCGGACGGGAGCTTCTGGCGAATGCGCGAATCCCGCCCGAGGCGGCCAAGATAAGTGCTCTTTGGACACTTCATGGCCCCCTGGTGAGTGTGACGCCGCACTCTACCATGAACTTTGTGAAAGGATTAGTTTATGCGAGGGAACTCGTTGACTACTCCATTGAGGACATCACCCTAGAGCTGGCCGACCATGGGGCGGTCAAGGTCGAACGTGTGATGAGAAAACAGGGAGGGGCCTCGAGACCCACCCCTATACTCTTCGTCACGTTCGACTGGGACAAGCTCCCTGAGTCGGTGCGTGCCGGTTGGTACCGCTACCGCGTGAAGGCATTCGTGCCACTGCCGCGGCGGTGCTATTACTGTCACCGCTTCGGCCATACAAATCGCTCATGTAGTCGGGGTCACTCGAAGTCTGTGTAAATTGCTCCAAGGTCACACACGATAAGTCCAAATCGTGTCTGGCCAAGTGTGTCAATTGCGGAGAGCCGCACCCTGCTTCTTCGAAGCAATGTGGTGCATATCTCCTTGAGAAAGAAATCCTGGCCGTTCAGGCCCAGGATCGACTCTCATTCCGCGAGGCTAAGGACTTGGTCCTGACGCGCCCGGCTCTGCCTGGGACGTCATATGCCTCAATAGTTAGAAAGGCACCCTCTGCTCCTGGCCCATCCAGGCCAACGAGCACGGTTGTTTCCGCGCCCATTCAGAGCCATTCTGCGGGCTCTACCTAACCCGGGCGCTTCCCTGGTAAAGCTGGCGGCAAAAAGGGTTCACACCCAGCCCCGGCTAAAACCAGGGCTCCCCCCTCTTCCCCTAGCGTGACCGTTTCCCGTAAGGCGAAACGGCCACGCACCTCAACCGAGTCGTTAGACTCGCAGGAGGCAACACCCCTGAAGATGGTCGCTAGGCCATCTTCTGGGGTTCCTAAAGCTGTCCCCCGAAAGGAGGATAGCAGCAAATGAGCTTCGGCTCCTTCGCCCACACCCTGAGGTGTAGCGGGTGGCTCGGAGACGGTGGTTCCTCGAAAAGAGGGCCCACCGCCTCCGAAGCCGCAACGCCCGCCTAAGGTTTCGAGGCGGAGGGAGGAAAAGACTCGCGTGGCGAGCCCAACCTTCCCCAATAAGTCCTCGAAGGCGAAAGCGCTTTGTCCGGCCAACAGCGCCCGGGGTTGTGCCCCCGGGAAGCGTACGGCCATTCCCGTGAGGGTCTTCAGTTCGAGGAGGGCCCCCGCGTCTCCGAGCTAGGCCTGGAGGGCATATTCCTTCAATGGAATTGCTGTGGACTCCGGGCCAACTGGGAGGAGCTGCGGAGGCTCGTCTCGTCCCGTTCCCCGTTAGCTATCTTTTTGCAGGAGACCATGCTAGGCGCGTGCTCCCTGCCCGCCCTCCCGGGGTATAAGGGTCTTGCGACCCCACCACCGCGGGATGGCCGGGCTGGGGGATGCGCGGTTTACACCCGGCATGTCTCCGTTCTTCCTTTCTCTTTAGATACCTCCTTTCAGGCAGTGGCTGTGCAGCTGCACCTGGATAGGAGGTATACTATCATTTCTGCGTACATTCCACCGTCAGCTGACTTCGACGCCGGGGACTTCCGCCGCGTCGTGGCACGGTTGCCGAGGCCCTATCTCTTGCTTGGAGATCTGAACGGCAGGCATCCTCTCTGGGGAGATTACACCATAAATCCCAGGGGACAAGTCCTTGCCGATCTGATCGAAGAGCTTGAGATGGGTGTCCTAAACGTGGATGAGTTTACGCATCACTGTCCGAGAACCGCCTCATTTTCTTGCCTTGACCTTTGTGCTCTTCGGATGCACAGCCTGATTTTGATTGGGGGGTGGTCGATGACCTCCATGGTAGTGATCACTTTCGCATTCAAATATCCTTTTCAGGGCAACTGCCGCCTGAGAGCCCACCTCGGTGGTGCTTGGCGCGGGCGCGGTGGCCTGCATTTCAGGAAATGACTGAATTCTCTATCTCAGTCGAGGAGTTTAGGTCGGTAGATGAGGCCGTTGAGTTCTTCTCCGGCAACCTCATCGCCGCGGGCCTGACTACTATTCCTCTGACGTCTGGCCGTTTTGCACACCGACCACTCCCATGGTGGTCGGCCGAGTGTGAGACGGCCCTCAAACAGAAGCTTTATGCCTACATGCGCTATAAGCGCCGCCCGAACGATTTCACTGTCGCTGAATTTCGTCGGGCTAGGGCTAGGTTCTGGTATATTTCGAAGCACGCCCGCTGCTCTTCTTGGCGGGCATACGTGTCATCACTTAACGGGAAGACCCCTTTAGCTGAGGTGTGGAAGCGAGTCAAAAGGATTCGGGGCAAGTTCTCGCAGGACCCCCCTCCCGTTCTCCAGGAAAATGGGACCGAAATCTCGGACCCCGCGTCCGTGGCGGAATCCTTAGCGACCGCTTTTTCCGCATTCTCTATCCGTGATGCTGCTCCGCCAGCATTCAATGCACGTCGTGATGTCGCGGAAGGCCGCCGGCTCTACTTTACCTCCAAAGGCGGAGAACCCTTCAACGACAAGTTTACGATGAGTGAGTTGCGCTCCGCTGTCGCTTCGTGCGCGGACACCGCATATGGTCCGGACGATGTCCCGTACGCCATGCTTCGACACCTGGGTGAGCGAGGCATGGCCTTTCTGTTAGATTTGTTCAACAGGATCTGGGTGGAAGGTCTTCTCCCAGACTCCTGGCGAATCGCTACTGTGCTCGCCTTTCGCAAGCCGGGGAGAGATCACTCTACTCCGACCGGTTTCCGCCCAATCTCTCTAACCTCTTGCATGTGCAAGTTGATGGAGAAATTGGTAAATTTTAGATTAGCCTTTTTCTTGGACAGCGGAGGCCATCTGTCTTCCGCACAGTGCGGCTTCCACAAGTTCCACTCCACGTCGGATGCTCTGCTCCGACTGGAAAATGCCGTCTGCAAGGCTTTCCTTCGTGGACGGCACTACGCCACGGTGTTTTTCGATCTGGAGAAGGCCTATGATACCGCATGGCGATACGGTATCATGGAGACTCTCCACACGATGGGGGCGAGGGGACGCCTCCCAATGTTTATATCTGAATTTTTGCGAGATCGTCGATTCCGCGTACGGGTGGGAGGAGCCCTCTCCGGCCCAAAGGAGCAGGAAGAGGGTGTCCCGCAGGAAAGTGTCCTCAGTGTCACACTCTTTGCCCTGAGCATCAACGGCATCACCTCGGTGCTGCCGGAAGATGTTCTCGCTACGCTCTACGTGGACGACCTTTCGATCTCTTTTGGCGCGGCCCAGATGCCAACTCTGGAGCGTCGACTCCAACAGCCATTGAACCGCGTCTCTCGCTATGCCGAAGCGCACAGGTTTCGGTTTTCTTTGGCCAAGACCAAGGTGCTGCACTTCTGCCGCCATCCACGGCTTCACTCCGACCCAGATTTGTTTCTTAATGGGGTGCGCCTGGATGTGGTTGAGTCGCACCGTTTCCTTGGTCTTGTATTCGACCGACGCCTCACCTGGGAAGCTCATATTCGCAGCCTTAGGGTCTCTTGTACCCACGCCATGGACATTCAGCGCTTGGGGCGCTGATAGGGCTACGGCCCTACTTTTTTTTCGATCCTTTGTTCGTTCGAAGTTCGACTACGGATGCGAGTTTTATGCATCCGCAGCCGAGCGTTTATTGCGGAAGGTGGATTCGATCGACCACACCGGCCTTCGCCTTGCGACCGGTGCCTTCCGCACTTCCCCCATTGAGAGCCTGTTGGTCGATGCTGAGGAGATGCCACTCGCTCTACGCCGCGTGCAGTGCATTACTCGCCTGTACACGCGAGCCCGGCGTTTCCCTCAGTCGCCAACAGTTCTTACTGCATCCGCAGCTGATCTCGATGGTGCCTATGCCGCCGAGAGACGCCAATCATACCCTAAGCCCTTTGGGTTTAGGGCCAGGAAACTCCTTCGAGAGGTAGATATAGCTCTCTGGCCGGTGGCGCCCCTGGTTCTGCCCAGGACGCTACCCTGGAGGGTACCTCATTTGGCTATTTGTCGCCACGCCTCTGCTCCCAAAGTTTGTACTGCGCCGGGAGTATTGCGTTCAACATTTTTGGAGCACACATCGTGTCACGCTGGAACCGTGGCAGTGTATACTGATGGTTCCAAGTCCCAAGAGGGGGTCGGCTTCCACGCCGTATCCCCTCTGTTTGAAGTCAGCGGGGCTCTACCAGGCGCTGCGTCTGTCTTCACGGCCGAGCTGGTGGCAATACACCACTCGGTACGAGAGATTACGCGACGTGCCCGGTTCGGAGACCGGATTGTGATCTATAGCGACTCACAAAGCGCCCTGAGTGCTCTCGGGGCATTGGAATCTCCGCATCCCCTGGTTCGCGAAATCCGTGACGCCACGGTTTTGTGCGAGCCGGGCAGATGTCGAGATTATCTTCTGCTGGGTTCCTGGACATGTAGGAATTGCGTGGAATGAGCGCGCCAAAGAGTCCGCGAGGACTCTGCGACCGGACCAGCGTTTCGCTCTTCCTCACACCGACTACATGGCAGGAATACGGGCAGCTCTTCGGACTGCTTGGCCTAGAAGATGGGAGACGGTTGAGGGGAACTTAAAGTTGCGTGCCATTGCGTTACGACTGTTCGCATGGACCTATCCCCCAATGCCGCGACGGCTTCAGGTCGCTTTCTGTCGTCTCCGGATCGGACACACTCGTGTGACCCATCGCCATTTGATGGAGCGCTCGCCTGCGCCCTATTGCAACGACTGCGTCGTCCCCCAGACTGTTCGGCACATTCTTGTCGAATGTCCCAGTCTGGGTGATCTTCGCGCACGATACCTGTCCCGGTACTGGGATGGGCGGGGTCGCTACCGCCTGTCCCTTGTATCGGGACAGATTCGTGCACATTGACTTGTGGACTTGTTGACTTCTTGGGGGAGGCCGGCCTTTTCCCTATTATTTAAGTAAGGTTTGTTTTTTTTGTTGTTTTTTTTTGCATTTGTTTTTTTGTTTTGTTTTTTTTTCCCTTTGGTCGCACGCTCCTGCGCTGGGGGGACCTCTCCCCGACGCACCAGCTTGCTTCCTTTTTCGGGGTGTTTTTTTTTTCTCTAATTTTGTTTTAAAGTAGCCTAGAACTAGGCCAGTTCTAATACGGCGACTAATGCCCAAGTAGGCAGTCGCCAGATGAGCTCTAAAAAAAAAAAAAATGTCACCGCTTGGCCATACGAATCGCTCCTGTAGACGTGCAAAGTCGGGGTTACCCGAAGTCTGTGTAAGTTCCTACAAGACAACACACGATAAGTCCAAATCGTGTGTGGCCAAGTGTGTCAATTGCGGACCCCGCCCCTTTGAACCAATGTGGTGCGTATCTCATGGAGAATTGAATCCTGGCCGTTCATGTACCAATCGTCTCTAATGTCCCGGCGCTACCTGGGACATCTCAAGCCTCATTTTTAAAAAGGGCACCGCCCCACCAGGCCTATGAACACTGTCATTTCCGCCTCGATTCGGAACTTTTCGGCGAGTAAACGCACCCCGGGCGCTCCCCTTGGTAGAGCTTGGAGCACAACCCCTCCCCCCCCTCCCCCAGCGTAATCGTTTCCTGTAAGGCGAAACGGCCGCGCGCCGCCGCCGAGTCGTTAGACTCAAAGCTGTCAAAACCCCTGAAGGTGGTCGTGAAGCCATCTTCTGAGGTTGATAAAGCTGCTACCCAAAAGGAGGACTGCCCCACAGGAGCCTCGGCTCCTACGCCCACATCCAGGCCTGGGCTGGGTAACATGGAGACTGGATCCTTCAAAGGAGGTACACCCGCCCGCCAATGTTTTCAAGGTTTCCGGAAAGAGGAAAAGACTTGCATAGTCAGCCCAACCTACCCCGATAAGTCATCGGAAGGCAACAGCGTATTGTCCAGCTGCCAAGAGCGCCCCGGAGTTCTGCCTCCAGTAAGTGTAGGGCCATTCCCGTGATGATCTTCTCTTCAAGAGGGACCCTGCATCTTCTCCGAGCTAGGCCTGGAGGGCATATTCGTTCAATGGAATTGCCGCAGACTCCGGGCCAACTGGGAGGAGCTGCAGAGGCTCGTCTCCTCCCGTTCCCCGTTAGCTATCTTGTTGCAGGAGACCATGCTGGGCGCGTGCCCCCTGCCCACCCTCCGGGATATAAGGGTTTTGCGACCCCCACCACCACGGGATGGGGGCCGGGTAGAAGGATGTGCGATTTACACCCGGCATGATTTCTCCGTTCTTTTCTTCGATTTAGATACCTCCTTTCAGGCAGTAACTGTGCAGCTGCCTGAAAGGAGGTATACTGTTATTTCTACGTACATTCCATCATCAGCTGACTTCGACGCAGGGTACTTCCGCGTCGTGGGATGGTTGTCGAGGCCCTTTCTCTTGCTCGGAGATCTAACGGTAGACACCCCATGAACCGCGTCTCTCGCTATGCCAAAGCGCACAGGCTTCAGTTTTCCTTGGCCAAGACTAAGATGGTGCACTTCTGCCGCCATCCACAGCTCCACCCAACCTCGACTTGTTCCTAAATGTGATTTATTTGGAAGTGGTGGACTCTCACCGTTTCCTTGGTCTTGTATTTGCCCGAGACCAGCTGGAAGGCTCGTAGCCTGAGGGTCTCTTGCACTCGCTGTATGGACATTCTTCGTTCTGTGAAGTTCAGCACTTGCGCTGCTAACAGGGCTACTGTCCTGCTTTTCACCACATTACCTGTCCCTTGTACTCAGGACGTGTTCATGTACATAGACTTGTTCTCTGTGACTTTTTGGCCTCGGTTGTATGTGGCATGTTCCTGTGCCGATGGGGAGGTCCGCCTCCCCCTGCCCCCCCGATGTCTGAGCGTGCTTCTTTTGGTGTGTTTTTTTTTTTTGCTTATCTTGTAATTTAGCATGTTTGTTTTTTATGGATTTTTAAAATATTTTTACTTGTTTTTTAATCTAGTCTAGTATTAAGCTGTAAGATGATTACGGCGACTTATGCCTTAGTAGGGAATCGCCAGATGGGCTCCTAAAAAAAAAAATGTCCTGCTTTTCTTCTGATCCTTTGCTGTTCCAAGCTTCACTACGGCTACGAGTTTTTTGCATCCGCAGTAGGGTGGTGCTTATTCGTATGTTATTTTTTTGTAGGAAATATCAGCCTCTCACCCTCTTATTTATTTCTCTTGGTAGTAATTAATATATGCAAAATATCAACCTGATATATTATGATTTAGGGTGTGCTCAATGCAGAAGTGTTTTTCTTTTATGCCTTGCCACAGGTGAAAATAAGCTGTCTGTGGGTTTTGGCCATTCTGTTTTCTTTGTAAAATTGTCTATATTTGGTTTATTTCTTGATAATATCAGAGCTGCTTTTTTAACCGAGATGGAGAAAGGGGCGTCCCGCATCATCAGAGGAGCACAGGTGCTCTTAAATACATTGAAAATTTCAGCTGTTGCCGTATGTCTGCCAGTTTTCAAATATTTGGCAACCCTTGAGCTTCAGAGATGCAATTTGAAAGTTATAAGGTAAGGCTTTTATGCGCTTTTACACAGTATACTACTCATACAGTTTTGAAAAAAAAATATCTTATTTATGACATTACTGCAGATGGCCAATTTTGCACATTAGTGTGACATTTTATAGCACTTAAGAAAAAATCCACTAATTCAACATGCTTCAACATAGAGCTCTAATGCTTGTACACATTTTGTTAGCCTGTTGGGGAATTACTGTAGTGGAGGGGAAGTGTTTGCTGTGAAGTATATATATCTTCAGGAGGGCCGTTTATTCAGCTGTAACTTTTTGTATAAAAAAAGTAATATTTTTATAGATTTATGATATAGAAAACATTTGACATGGCTCACATTTGCTCAATGTCCTCCTAGATGTAACCAAAAGCATTTTTTTAACTCTTTCCACAACTGTATCACACAAACAATTTGGACAAAGTATTCCATTTTAATAGACTTTTTAATTATGAGGGGTTAAAAGTCAAATTTTGCCAGGCAGGAGTGGATCAAAATAAGTGGTCCCCATCAGGTTAAATCATAAACACTTGTCTTTTTCAGATATAAGATGACTACTTTGCGGAAACAGGACAACGTTTATTTGCTGGGAAACAAGAAAGAGTCTCTGTCGGGCTGCAAGCTTCCATCCAAAGGCGATGTACTCTGAGTATATCTGCATCGCATGGGATAAAAAAAAATGGTGAAGCATGAAGCAGCAGTGAAGACTATGAAAGAGGTTGAAAGCTTTTGGGGAAAGGCCTGTATTCTCATTCATCCTTTTCACCATGCTGTGAAGAAGTTCAAAGGCCTTGTGTCAGAATGGGAAGCCTTGAAGTAGAATAAGGGGAGAAGAACGTAGATATATTTTGCGACACCTTGAATGATCTTTTCGACCTAGCCCACCAAGATGCACTAAAGATGATAAAGATCACAGAGGTTAAAGCATTTCTGAGGGCACAGCGGGAGAAGGGGAGGCGAAGAAACATGGCAGGAGTTGACATTAAGCTGGCAATGAAGGAAAATGAGAAATCAAAACAAGAAGAGAGGATTGCAAAGCTTATCAGTATGAGTGAAATGTCACCCTAGAGGACTCTTCGTGTAGCTCCTCAGCCAGTGAAAGTGAGACAGAAGGAGCCACTGCAGAAGCAGGGCCAAGCATAGTGGGCAAGCGTAAAAGAGGAAAGAAAAGCATTCTGAGTCCAGACGTTCTTTCACCCCTAGATCGAACCAAGACCAGTGATCGTCACGCAGTACACACACACTCTGCTGTGGTCCATGCTTCTGGTCAACTGCTTGACGAGTTCAAAGTCAGCCGATCTTCCATCCTCCGTGCTCGTCAGCAACACCGTAAGGATCGCTCTGCAGATCTCAAGCAGGGGTTTTCTTGCAAACAGCCTTTAACAGCACTGGGATGGAAAACTGATGGCTGGACTGACAGGAGACGAGAAAGTGGACAGGCTCCCCATCATTGTGTCTGGAAAAGGCGTTGAACAGTTGCTTTGCATACCCAAGTTGCCAGCTTTAGCCTGGCAATATCTGAAGCGGTGGCAGATTGAGGTTTGGAGAACTGGATTCGTTCCATTTGCTTTGACACAACTTTACCAACACAGGTGCGAAAGAATGGCGCCTGCATTTTGTTTCAGCGATGATGGGGAAGAACCAGCTGCACTTGACATGTCGCCATCATATTCACGAGATATTGCTGGAAGAGGTTTTTCTCATCACCATGGACCCATCATCCGGAATCTTCAAGAGTCACTGGCACCAAATGTCCTTGGCTAAATACAAGCCAGCAATCAATGACGCTGATGTTTCCAGTGCTTTGAAGAATATGACAGGCAACATCATTGAGTTCTGCTCACAATAACGAGGAAGTTCATCCTAGGGAGGATTACCGGGAGCTGTTGGAACTGACCATCATTTTCCTTGGTAGAATTCCAGCTAGAGGAGTTCACTTTGCCAAACCAGGGGCAATGCATCACGCCCACTTTATGGCACGACTAATTTATGCACTGAAGATTTTTGTCTTCCGGGATGTATTCAGTCTAACCGCCCGCGAACTGAAAAGCATGAAGGAACTCAGTGTCTATGGAATGAAGCACTATGTGAAGTCTTGGTTCTGCTGCCGTCTCCCAACAGCTGCGCCAAAACGCGATTCCGGAATTCCTCAAGTCATTGGTTGCCGCTGATGACAGAGCGGCAAAAGGTGCCCTCAAGAAGCTGTCCAACCACCTCTAGTACTGAGTGAAGAGCTGGTGGCACTGGCCTTCTTTGATACAGCAGTCATTGTGGCTGAGAAGAAGGCGATGGTCGCTGCCATGGACAACGGAGGAGACCAGGAGCCACTGAAGAGGGTGAATGTGTATCTGCTAACCATTGGAATGAAGAATTTGAGCGATTTTGTCATAAAGAACAATCAGAAGTTCTTTAATATTCTTGATCTCAGTCAGTTCTTAATTGAAGATCCCAGTACCTCGGCCTACAACAGAACATACATCGCCGCAGAGGAGATTGTGAAGAGCATGACTGTGACTAATGACGCGGCAGAGAGATGCATAGCGCTTATCCACGATTATAATTGACTCCTGTCAAAGACTGAAGAAGAGAGACGGTTCATTATGCAAGTCGTCAGAGAGCACCGAAAGGTGTTTCGGGACAGCCGCAAGAGCACTATTGTTGAACGACTCATCCACTGTAGTGAAGATCTGCTACATCAGACCTTATTTTGTTGTTACAATTTCATATTTGAACTGCAGTGTCCTAGTTTTGTTTTAATCAGTATTATAACTGTTTAGTGTGTTCTATGTTCTGCTATTAATCAGTGTCCACTGTCCAATACTGTAACTGGTGAAATGTAATTTTTATAATGTTGTGAGTTTAAGTTATCAATAATCAGCACTGTATTTCATCGCATTATGGCAGTTAGGAACAAAATTCAATTTCATTGGCTACACCCTAAGCGTAATCCAATCTCAATAAAATTTGGCCTACTTCGTTTTTTCATGAAATGGAATAGATTAAAGGGGTAAGAGGTAAAGATTTCGAAAGTCAAAAAATAAAAACCACCCTAATCCGCAGCCGAGTGTGTAATGTGAACTCGATCCACCACAGAGGTCTCCGGTGAGCTACCAGTGCCTTAAACACGTCCTCCCCATTGAGTACCTACTGAACGATGCTGGGGAAATGTCAATCCATGTACGCGCGAGCCCGGTGCCTCCCTCAGTTGCCAACGGCTCTCACTGCATCTGCAGCTGATCTCGACGGGGCCTATGCCCCAACTGCTAGGGTCAATGCGTTCGGTCTTTGGGGAGCATACTTCGTGTCACGCTGGATCCGTGCAAGTGTATACGGATGGCTCTAAATTCTTGGGGGAGGTCGGCTTCCACTCTGTATCCTCTCCTTAAAAGTCAGCGGGGCTCTGCCAGGCGTTGCGTCTGTCTTCACGGCCGAAGTGGTTGCAATACACCGCTCGGTACGGGAGATAAGGCGTTGGGGCATTGGAATCTCCACATACCCTGGTTCGTGGTATCCGTGACCCCACGCTTGCTGCAACCAGGTGGATGTCAGGATTAAATCCCGGTTGGTTCCTGCACATGCGGGGATTACAGGGAATGAATGTGCCAAAGAATCCTCGAGGACTGAGCGACTAGATCATCGTTTCACTCTTCCTCACACTGACTGCATGTCATAATTCGATAGAAGACGGGCGAGTCAACTTAAAGTTACGTGCCATTGCGCCGGGACTTATTCCTTGGACCTACTCCCCAATGCCACTACAGCTTCTGGTCGCCTTATGTCGTCTTCGAAGTGGGCACATTCGTGGGATGCACCGCCATTTGGTGGAGCGCTTTCATTGCTGCACCTTATGGCGACGACTTCGTTATCCCCCCCCACTGTTTGGCACATATTTGTTGAATGTCACAGTCTGGGTGATGTTTGGGACGCGCGGGCTCGTTACCGCTTGTGCCTTGTACTCAGGACGGATTCGTGTACACAGATTTGTAGACTATCTGACTTTTTGGAGGAGGATGTCCTCCTTTTTATTTGACTGGTGTTGGTCGCATGTCTCGTACAGGGAGCTGGCTTGTTTTCCCTACAGTTGGAGCGTGTTTCCTTCTTTTTCTTTACTTTTTTTTGTTTGTTTTTATTGATTTGCTTAGTTTTATAATGTAACATAGTATTAGGCTGGGAAATAATTACGGCGGTTTGTCCCCTCTGTTAAAGGTCCATGCACGCGCACACACCGTTCAGAGTCGACTGTCTTCTTCCATGCTGCCAGTCTAGACATTGTATAGCCGGCTGTTGACGTCGCACCTGGGCTTGTGCGTGATTGTCTGACCATAAACAAAAGGCAATCGCGGATGAATACACTGTCACATTAACACCATTGATGGCAGTTGCCAGATGCGCGCTATAAAAAAAGTATTTCTTCTGTCTGAGGAAGTTTCACGTTACCTATCTAAGTACCACAATGACCGGGTTTGCTACCATTCGTCTATTTTACCTAGGACAAGTTAACTGTATTATAGAGGTTCTGGAGGAGGCTGGTCTCTCTCCTCTCTTTTATTTAGTAGTTTGGGTGTTGGTTGTACTGGTGCCTTCCTGCATCTGAGTCTTTGTCTTTTGTTATTGTCATTTTTTGTTCTTTCATGTTTTGTTTCTGTTTTTAATTTGATTAGCCCAAAATACATTGCATTTATTTTAGTTGCTCTTCACTTTTTCATCTTAAAATCTTGGCTGGGCCCACACCCTATCCAATCTTGTCATTCCCTATCATTGTGACTCAATTTGAGTGTGATGAGGGAAAGAGAGGAGTCATAATCAATGCCTTTAAAACAGGGAGAATGTAGATGCCTGCTCTATGCAACATGAACATGAAAAGGAATGAAGAGTTTGTGTCTGATCAGGGTAGTGAGAGTAAAGAGGGGGTAGGGTGTTTGAAAAAATTGAAATTTTGAATTTTCTCTCAGCTTAATATTTAGGGGTCGCTCAAAAAGTTTGATTTATTTTTAATTCTTAACAAATAAAATAAAGTGAAATAAAACTTAAAACAATAGCAATAAATCATAATCATTTGAAAGCTTTTTTTTTTGCACTGGAATCTGTTTCCGGTGCTGTTACACAACTCTCAAAAGAGACTGTTATTGAGCTTCATCTCTAGTAATAACAGTGTTAAATTGTTGGATAAGAGAATTGGCCCACTCAGCACAGTCATTCACAACCTTCAGCTCATGTGCTACTTTTTCGAAGCGAGGTTACAAATCATCATTTTACAAATAAGAGTGATCCTCATCAAGAATTTGGATATTTCCGGAAAGAATCACCGGAAATATTCTTTTTGTTTTCATCGTAAATAATTTAGAGACGGAAGTCTGAGGCGAAAAGAATCACCGGAAATATCCTTTTTGTTTTCCTAAAAAAAATTCAGAGAAGGAAGTCTGTGAGGCAAAAAGTATCACCCTAAATATCCTTTTTTGTTTTCATCATAAAAAATCAGAGAAGGAAGTCTGAGGCGAAAAAGTTTTTCCATCCACCTCTTCAATCCTTTTGGTTTCTCAGGACAAATTATATTATTCACCATTTTCAGCTTTTCATCGGCTGAGATACGGTCGTCGAACAGGAAATTCCCTCAACCTCCTCTGAAATATACCAAAGATGGCGTTTGAAAGCTGTGAAGGCAACATTGGCAAGTTTTTCATCTAGAATTCCTTTTTGCAAGAGATTTATCATATCCATATCGTACTTGGCAGCATAGGGACCGATTGTCGACTCATTCCAAAATGGCACATAACATAAAGGCCGATTGGTGACTCATTCCAAAATGACACATAGCAAAGGGGCCGATTGGTGACTCATTCCAAAATGGCACATAGCACCCTGGGTGACGAAGAGGGAAAAATCTTGGACTGTTTTAAGTTCGCCCTCCGTCAGCGAAAACTGTTCACGGAAGATGAATATTTTGATGCTATATATTCCTTTCCCCATCCATCTCGCATGATAGAAACCACCTGGGGCACGAAAGAAAACTCCATCTGGTGGAACACCTCCAAGGAAGATGTAAGCAAGAGTAGTAAGTTCCTGATAATCATCTCTTGTCGCAGTTAACTTCAGGGTAACTCCAAGACGTCTCCTCTTTTCCTCAGGAGATACGAACCAATCATCCACAAAGTTTGACAAGATATCGTCATCATCCTCGGCTGTCTTGAAGTATCTTTTGTCGAGGTGTTCCCAAGGGTCTTGAAAATGTACAAATAAAGGGATACTTGGTCCGGAAGAAGGAATGTAGGTGGAACGGAACACATCAGCAATGATTACTTCGTACACGTGATGTCAACAGGCCAACCAAAGAAGCTTCCTTTGCAATTCTTTAATTTTAATACAAGCGCCTTGTTGCAAACCTGTGTGTAAGGCTGTTGTATCGAATACAAGAGCCTTGATTTGCTTTGACAGGCCCCACTCGTTGATAAGACAGACATGAATTGGCTTGATCAGTACCCGAACTAGATCCAATTTTGGGAACACCAAGGAGGAATTCAACACCATCTCTTCCCGAGGCAACATTTGCAATTCTGTTAGCCTTCTCCCGACCAGAGCTTGATACATTTATGTCAGGCAATAGCTTACCATCCCAATGCAGCACGAGAGGTGCATTGCGTGGAAGACTTGTGATGTCAGCCTTGATTCTGGTAGCTGGTTCTTCCGGTACCGGTAAATTGAACTCTGAAACATTTGTTCGATGTCAATGCAAATAGACTTTACCTGAGCACCCAGCTAGTGCATTGCCTTCCTGTGAGATGCACCAGTACGATCCAGAGCCACCGTGAGCTCGGGTTTCAAGAAAACGTTCTTGGGAATCGATAGACTTACAGACGGAGCATTCGACTTCTTTCTTTTGGGACGTATGTATTTTTGAAAAGTCTCATCTGCAGAGGACTGAAGACGAACTGGAAACAGCTAGTGTCCATGAGCTAACGACTTCGACGGCTGTTCGTTTTTCCACATCAGATTTCTTGCGTTTATCTTCTCCAGCTCTTTTATTTTTCTTATCTAGAGACTTCGAATGATTCATGCCAATTCCAACCATGCTCGACTTGGAACGATCCTCTCGTTGGCTCAACAAGAAGGCTTTATCTTCATTTTTCATTATAATCAGTGTATTTTCGTGAGCAATGTCAAACAGTTTATCAAAGTCATCACAAAACGTTCCTTCATGCGCTGATTCTCTGAATCCCTCGGACCTTCGTAGCGAGGTCTGTAAGTTTCTTTTTGGCGTAAAACAGCGTTGTTGTAGGGATTGTGGCCTTCGTCCATAACCCCCCAAAATCTTCTTCTACAACCTTCGTCGTGCTCTCGGATTTCGTGCACTTTAAGTCGAGGTGATGGTAAAAGAAGTGATGAAGGACTTTGCCATTGGACGGGAGTCGGGAAGCAGTAATCTCTTCCTCAGAATCTCCAAGGAGCCAAACTGATGCTACACTAGGTCTAGCCCTATCAAAGCTCACCTGCTACAAAAATAGAAGAGAGAATTAGGTATTTTTCTGCATGAGCTTAAAAAGAACAATTTGAGCGACCTTTAAATCCACTCTCGATCATTACAAATTTTTGCACAAATTCCACTTATATGATTAGGAAACGGGGTGACATGCAGCTGAATGTATATAAAAACGTTAAAAATTTGATCTTATTGGTTGTGAACCCACTCCTCTAGATTCAGGGGGGGGGGGTATATAGCGCCCCTCTCATCCAAATTCTACGTTTCTTGTGCAGTTTTTTTAATATATTGTGTGGGTCCCTCCTTAATTGTCTTTCTCCTTCCCCTGCAGGAGTTTTACCACTGCTTTCCCCAAGGCCTCCTTGGGGCACTGCAAAACCGGGGGCTCCAGTTTAAGGGCCGTGAGCACTCAGGAATTTGCGATGCGCGGAACACGGCCGCCCTCATCCACCGCATGGTGCAAGATGGCTGCAGGCTCAAGCTCAGCAAGGCGGCTGCTGAGTGGCACCGACAGTACCCGCAGGTCCCTTTGTGACCCCACCCTCCATCCAGTGTTCTAGCCTTCTCACCTTATTGCACACTCCTGGAAGCTTTGGAGTCGCCTTTCAACCCTGGAGATAATTGGGTTGTTGAAATTTTCTACTGCCTTTTTTTATTCCATCTCACCCTCCCCCTTTCCTCCAGCACAATTTTGCAAGGGCTGTGACCCTACTGAGGGGAAAACACCGCTTCCCTCTATGAGCGAAGCCACACTGGCTATGGTTGGTCCCGATTAGAGTTGGCTGCCGTGGAATCGCCCATTCAAAAGAACAGACGAGCTTAGCCGTTAAGGCTTCGTCACCTGCGGAGTGGAAGGCCCCTAAACAGAGAAAGTAACTGGGGTCAAAATAATTCACGCTCAGGCAAGGATGGTTGTGCCTTTAATAAGACTAAAAACGGTAATTACATATGTTTACAAATTACAGGCGAAGAAATTCGGCCCGGGAACAGAGCACGGACGTCACACCGGTGACATCACACACCTACAGTCTAGAGAAACGGTCGTACGCGTTTTTGAATGCGCCCATCGTGTTTGTGTTGTTTTTAGGGTGGGGTTGGGGCTATATGTTTTCAGCCTGGTAATATAATTATGAGGAAACGAAAATTTATATTCTCATCCGCTCGTACGCCCAGGTCCTTAGTACACTCGTGATGTCACTAGCAATCTTTTGTGCTGGTTGAAATGTACCCTTTTTTTTCTAATGAGATAATTATTCCCCTCTTAATTGTATTAATACAATATTAATATTTTGTATATTATTGCAAAGATAAGCCTAAACACAGTAATTAAAGATATTTATAAATTACCTGTTAAGAAATTTGGGAACAATAAATAGTTACCGATGAAGAAGCGTTTTTAGTAAGGCCTATTTATTTTCAGGGTTACTTTTCTATTTGATAATCAAACTTTTGTTTTTGTGTTAACATAACATAAATTTACAGATGACAAAAGCCACAAGGGCCTATCAAAGGTCATTCACTTCTGTCAAAACCTACCCACAATGTTCTTAAATACTAGGTTAGATCCGTCTTGAGGTAACTCCCTCACAGTCGTGGTGATCCACCGCTGCTTCCGGTCCCATTATTCGTACGTTGTAGGTTTAGCTGGTCCGGTACAGAGTTTGAGGCTGCTCTGCAGAATGCTGTGTTTATCCTGGGACTGAACTCAGGAAGGCATCCAGTTTGGCCTTGAACTTGTCACTAGGGCGGCAATTGAAGGTTTTGGGACTTATACCCAAGGCTGGCTGTGAGCTTGGATCTTGACTCTGGCTGGGGCTTGTGGGGGCAGCACTTACTTCAAGCAGTGACGGCCAGTCCTCGGGGTTGAGATGGCTACCGTCTCGTTTGGTAGGTACGGTACTAGATTTTCTATCACTTTCCCTACTTTGTTGAGAGCAGCTGTTTAGGTCTCTCCCAGTAAGGACGATCCTTCATGCTCTGGATCTGCCTAGTGAAGGCGCGCTGGACTTTCTCTAGGGCAGGGGCGGGCAACCTCCGGCCCGCGAAGGCCTTGCGCCTGGCCCGCCACTTTGCTCGGCACTCCGGCCCGCGAAACCCCAGCCCTCCCTCCGAATAATTAATAAATTCTGCCAAACAGCATCTGTCTCAGTAGACTCTTAGAGGGAGAGGGGAATGAGTCGTGTCCTGGCAGTGAAAATGAGACAAAAATGCATTTCCCTCACAGATACGAAAGATTTCATAGAGACCAAAGTTGTAGAGGAGGCAATTCTAAAAAAAAAAAAATGCTTATGACTTTCCGCGACCTCGCCCTCCCTTCTAGCACTTTTACCAAATAAATTTGCGCATGTTCAACGCATCGTGGTCATGTTTGGTGGCACCTACTGTTGCGAAGAGCAACTTCTCCAGAATGAAGTACATGAAGTCTCACCTTCATTCCCAACTCTCGAACCGCGACCTCGATGACATTCTTCTGTTGTCTACCTCATCCACGAGTCGGACATTGAAACACTTCCTCATGGCAAGCAGCACCAGCAGTCTCACTGATTTGTTTTTCACTAAAATTCTTGTATAATGTTTTGTAGTATATATATATTATATATAGTCACTTTTGGAATTTCGTTTGTCATTCCAGCCCGCGGCCTGCTACCAAAATTATCATCTGGCCCTCACTCTGAAAAGGTTGCTTGCCTCTGCTCTAGGTTCTGTATATCCTAGTTTCCTTTATGTGGTGTTTGAAGGTGCCGTTCTCGCTCAGGTGTACTCATAGCCACTTCACATAGGGGCTTGCCCTTATTTCTTGTTTTCAAGGTATTGTCCTCTAGGATGTCATGTCTTTTGCCACATCTGAGCAATTCAAAATTTTCATCATTGAACTGCATATTGTTTTTGTAGCCCAATCATATATTATAGTGAGATCCTCTTGAAGTTTGTCGACGTCTTCCTTGTCCTGAATAGGTTTGCAGATGTTTGTGTCGTCTGCAAACGACGTTACTGAACCTTTGGGTATTCCATTTATTACTGCCTGGTTGGGACATAGTTCCATTTGCAGATAGTGTCTGTGTTATTAACGTGAGGAAGCCGTGGATCCACACCCCAAGTTTACCAATGATTCCTAGACTCCTCAATTTGTGCATGAGGATACCATGATCCACTTTATCAAATGCCTTTGCGAAGTCTAGGAACACAGTATCAACATTTTTTTCCCTCAATTAGTTGGTTGCCATAATGTCCAATTAGCTGGTACAAGTAAGATCTGCCCTTCCTGAAGCCAAGTTGTCCAGCATTCAGTAGGTTGTCTACTAAATAGGTGTAGATGTTGTTTCTCACCACCTTCTCAAAGATTTTAATTAAGTGTGAGGTGAGGGCTACTGGCCTATAGTTTTTTGCAAGTCCTCTGCTTCCTCCTTTGTATATTGGTGTAATCACTGCCTTTTTATCTGTTGGTACAGTAGCAGTGTTTAGGGAGTGGCACCAGAGCAAATACAGTTGGTGAGCGAGTACTTCTTTGCGTTTGAGGAGGATAAGTGTTGGTAGGCCACCTGGGCCAGCTACTGATTTTGGTTTCAGTTCAGTAATGGCCTTGTGTATATCTTGTTCAGTTAAATCAATGTCACTGAGTGTTCCTCGGGCAGTTTGGAACAATGTCTGTGGATTTCCTATGATATTTGAGCTGTCTGGAGTACTGCCTGATACTTTACAGCTAAAAGATATTTTTTTCTGCATTCTCCTCAATTGATCAATTGGGTTCTACAAGTGGTCCAATAGAGGCCATTGTCTTTGAGAATCTTTTAGCGTACCTGTAGAAACACTTGGGGTTTGATTTGATATGGCCTTGGCTTCTTTTCTTTTTCTTTGCTTCATTTGATGCACAGATATCCTTTTTGATTCTTTCTATGTGTGTTGAGATGGCCAGGTATTTGCTCTTTTGTTGTTATTTTAAGTTGATTGTTTAATGATGCCCTTTTTCTCATTAGGATTCTTCTGTCTCGGGATATTGTGTTGCCTTGTTCTGTTGGTTCTCTTCTTTGGGATGTGCTTCTCACAAACTTTCAGTATTTATGTGGTGGTGGTGTTCAGCACTTGGTTTACAAGCATCTCTTTCCAGTTTGTGTCTATAAACATACTGTTAACACTTTCCCAATCTGCATCCTTACTATTTAAGTTTACTGCTCTGAAAGTATGTTTTGGTTGAGCATCTATCGTGCGATGGTTTGTTCTCTTTGTGGTGATTACTGTAACAAGATTATGATCCGATATGGTTGTCTTATCGACTCTTTACCCATGTATTAATTCTGGATTATTTACAAAGAGTAAGTCAAAGTTTTATTTATTCTGGTAGGTTCTGTGATTTCTTCCGTTAGAAAGAGTTGTTCCGCAATCTAACAATGCTCTGGCCTCTTTGTCTTCCCGACTACCACCCTTTATATGACCTGGCTACTTCATTGTTGGGAAATTAAAATCCTCTGAGACTATTATATCTGATAATTGAGGATGTATTGCTGCTTCAATGAGTTCGCTTAACTTTATTACGTCCCCTAATCCTGTCGCCCAGCCCGTCCTTATGAGGGCTCAGGCCTTAAAAGAGATTGCAACCCCCGTGCCTTTAGAAACTTTATGCCCCCGAATTTGCATACCTTCATAACAAGGAGTTCGCAAGTGAGCAGAAGAAGTGCTCTTCTCTCAAGCCCCTGTGGGAAAAAGCCCAGCAGGACAATAAAATTTCTGATTGTGGCTCAAGGAAGGTTATATATCTCGTTAAAGATGACATCCTTTACCGTTCTACCTCGACCAAGGATAGTGCTAAGACTTGCTCCCTTTGCATCCCCCGTTCTCACGTTCGCCAGGTTCTTTGCCTTGCCCATATTGGTTATTAGCTGGCCATTTCAGCCACAATAAAACCCCAAAGAATCTCTATATTTCTTTTGACCCGGCGCTGCTAAAGAAATTACAGAATTTTGTTGATCCTGTGATATTTGCCAAAAGACGAGATTCCCTGATGCAGTTCCCTTAAAAAGATTCGATAGCATAACGTGTGTGGAAGCATTAATAGCTATTTTTTCTCCAGTCGGGATCCCTAAAGAGATATTGTCTGACCGAGGCAGACAATTTATGTCTGAACTCATGGAATACGCGGGAATCTTCTCGTGATAAAACCCATCTTCACAACCACTTTCCACCCGGTGGCTAACGGAGTCTGCGAAAAATTCAACGGGACTCTGAAGACCGTCCTGAAGAAGCTGTGCCACGCTCAGCCTCAAGAGTGAGAGCGGTGTCTGCTAGTCGCTCTCTTTGCGTGCTATGAGATTCCTAATAGGACTTAAGGTTCGCCCAGTTCGAACTCCTTTATGGACGAAACGTCTGAGGTCCTATGAGTATTCTTAACTAATTATTCGCAAATCCCTGCCCTGATGGAGAAACTAAAACCTCATATTTGTATGTATTAGACCTGAGAAACTGCTTAGAAGATTGCACTGAGATAGCGTATTAAAATACGGATCTTAATTTGGAGAAATACTTATTTGGTATAAAGGCAAAAGATCGACGCAACCAACCCGGTGGTGAGGTACTGCTCCTACTCCGACTGAATCTAATAAGCTCCTTTCACAGTGGAAAGGCCCGTTTCCCGTTTTAGAAGCACGAGGACCCGCAGACTACCCCCATAAAGTCCCCCTCCGGTAATAAGTTATATCCCATAAACATGCTTAAGCGATACCACCACCGCGCGTGTATTAATAACAGTCGCGCTTGACGAAGAAGCGGTGATGGAAGCCGCTTACCCCACCAAGCCTCTCAATCTGATACAGATGCTTTGTGTAGAGTCAGATAAGGAGCACCCCCTACCTTCACTCCCGAGTTCCAGTGAAGAAACTGCTACGTACCTCAATTTAAACCCCCAATTGGAACACCTGCAACAGGCTCTGTGGAGTAATCAATATAACGAGGACAAGCAGACGCTAGTTTCTTTATACAGCGTCAACCGTTACGCTCCGCATGGGCCAAGACTGCCCCCCCCCCCTCTTTCCCCGCTGCTCCAAGACCCGTCGAAGTCGCGCGCAAAGGATTTCGGTCAGCAGTTTTCCTAATTTACGAGACTGGTGGTGTAGTCCGTTAATATAAACAGGAGGGTGTGAGAGCCTTTAGAATGAAAATCTTGCTTCCCTAAGCTTCGTCGGTAGAAAACCTAGGTACAAGCTCACTGTCCGATTGTTTGTCTAGTTTTCGCCAAATAGACGAAATCTAACCTTCCCCGTGAGTAACATGAAGGTGTGTAGTGTCACAGCGTTGAAAATTTATGCCTTAGGAGACGGGCTTAAATGTGGGCTAATGAGGGTTCGCCCCATCCTAAACTCCCTTGATTCCCTCCACCCCAGGGGATAATCGACGTATATGCTTCAATCTTGAGAAATTGGGAGGAGAATCCGCGTAGCAATCGAGAGGAAAAGACGAGTCCCTGAGGCAAACAGGAAATAAAGAAGATAGTTGGAACCGAGCGGGAGTTACCCTCCCGAGGCTGTTCCTTTGGTCGCTTAGAAGAACAGTATCAACTCTCCTACCATTCTCGTCCAGAGATAATCACGTATTTCAGTTTGCTGAAAAAGAAGAGATACCCCTCACCATTGAGGAAGACCAAAGTGAATTCCCATTCGAGAAGAGATTCACATCTTGGTTAAGTCTCATCGTCGAGAAGCCATAATGGGTAACACAGGGATCGGGATAACTTCCATTCATCCAAGATCCCATCACTAACATTTTCAAGTCAAGAGAAGCATCGTCACGCGCTTCCACCACCCCGGGAGTAGCATCAGCTGGTTTCCCGAATCACCTCAGCACGCTCGCCTCACCTCAGTGAGGACGTCTCCAGTAAAGCTCGTCCAAACCAACTCAGCGAGGAGGCTCACTTTCAAGGTCACCAAACTGTTGATACTCCCCGAGTTTAAGGTAAAACGAATGCAAAAAAAATATTAATTTTGTTATTTCCCATTCCGTGCGAAAATGTATTCGTAACAAAACCATTTCAAGCTAGTAGTCGTAACCAAACTATTTCAATTTCAAATCACTTAAGAACTCGCATTTATTGAGCTTAAATCTCGTTTATTAGAACTTATATTTGCGTCAACCATATCATAGTACTCCTTTGTAATGTTAATTTTTATTAGACCCTCTTACTATAGAATTAGTTTATTTAAAGATTTAATATTTCATCCTTTTATGTAATTAAAAGTATATTTTGTCGTAGTTGTTTAATTCTATCCTCGAACGCAGCAAATGGCAATAGATATATCATAATATGAAACGTCCCTGGTTAAAGAATTAAATTAGAGCACTCTTAGAGAAGAGTGGAACGGATTAATTCATGTACGAATCAAACGTACATACGTACTCAGCCGTAAACCACGACATAAAATTGGTGTCAGGTGTGGGGTATTTAGAAGAACTCAATAATAGTTGATTGTGTTGCATCCCCTTGATTAGTAACAAAATTTGCCTAAGCGTTCGAGAAAAATTGGATATAATAAGAGGATAAAGTCGGTCTATAATTAATTTTAATCGATCGTGGTTAGCCGTTAATGATGTTAATAAGTTTTTTTGGTAGTGGTATTCCAATTAACATAAAGTGTGGGTGGTAAGGTTGGGTTAGGCAGAGCGCTACTTGTTTCGTGGTCGCATAAGTACCATTAGCGTTCATCGGTGGGTTTTTGACGGGCATAGGTAAAATGTCGTCTTTCGAAACGTTCCACCAACAAGCTCAAATCTTGGACTAGCAGGCGAAGAACTAATTGCCTACTTTCAGGAACAAGAAAGGGCGGAAAGAGACGAAAAGAGAGAATAGGCGCAAGCGGAAAGAGAAGCAGAAGAAAGAAGAATACAGATGGAAAGATAAGAGAGAGAACGAATATGCTCACATGAAAGGGCATTGAGCAATGATAAGGTGGAAGTCAATTCCGTTGGATCCCGCCTGGAGCTACTCAAGTACCTACGATGAAACTCCCAGCATATAAAGATAACGAAGACCTGTGTTCGTACCTGACACACTTCGAGAAATTATTTTAGGTGAATCATTGGGACATAGAAACAGAGGGAATCGCCAGATTATTGCCTCTGCCTAACACCCGTCTCCGTGATATATTCATCTCGCTACCATCAGAGGCATCTGCGGATTATTCTACCCTTAAGTCCGAGCTACTGCCCGCCATTAACCTAAATCCCGAAGAGTATAGGATGAAATTCAGACATGCTAGAATTCAGCCTGGTCAAACATACCGTCAATTTGGCTTTATCCGTCGGAGACATTCTAATTCTGCCTGGATTCAGCACAAGTGGAGAATGAGTTCGACTCTCTTGTCGATTTTATTCTCAAGGACCAATTATTGTGTAGCCTGCCCCAGAGATACGAGCATTCGTCAAGGACCGGCGATCGGCTACGTTTAATGAGTGCGTGGAGGAAGCGGATCTACATGTTTCCAATCACAAACTATATCCTCGAGAGGTTAAAAAGAACCAGCCCTTGGCTCCAAAGAAAGGTGGGTATGCCCAGAAACCCCAGCAAAAGAACACCCCTAAATTTGTCAAGACCTCCGGCCCCTCCAAATCCAAATTCTTTTCATCTAAGGTTCAGAGAGAAATTAAGCCCCTAAGTAATCTAACCTCCTCGTCCTCGTCATACCCCCAGAAACCCCGTTACGTGTTTTAATTGTGGCACCCCATGTCACATTAGCTTTCATTGCCCCCGCCCCTCCCCCTCCAATTCAAGGCTTAGGTCGTCCTCGAGTCAACAAGTGCACAACATCACCGCATCTCTTCCCCAATAACAACCTCCTCTTCAGCACCTCCTTTGTCCACATCGGATTCCCCTGACCAACAGGGTAACTTATTGTTTAACAAGAGTTCTCACGGAGGACTAAAGTTCGAGACTGGATCAGTAAATGGTTGCCGAGTCTCAACATTGGTATGCGATGCGGGGTGCACCTGTATCGTCGTATCAGATAAATTGCTTCCCCCAGTATAAGAGGTTCGTGGTCGTCCAGGACTTCTTGTGTAGATCAAACAAGTTTCCCGTAGTCAGATACCACATCCAGTATCATTACTTCACTGGCTGGACTGAGGTAGTGGCAGCGCCTATCAAATTATATGTCTTAATAGGTCAGAGCACGCAGCTCTCCCCAAATTTGGTAGCTCAGCCAGTAGTCACTCGGATTCAAGCAGCTAAATGAGAACCCGGAATACGAAGAGCTTAATTCCAAAGCCTTCGCTACTGCCCAGAAGGACTGTCTAGCTCTCCAACTCCTGTGGAAGAAGGCAGCGAAAAACGAAATAGAATCTGTTCGCGGGAACACACGAATAAGATAAGTGGTGGAGAATTCACTACTATTCCGGACGACGGCTGAAGTAACCTCCCCGTCGGATAAAGTTTTGTGCATTCCCCGGTGTTACTCCCAACGGGTATTAAAAATCGCACATCATGGCTTATTGGCTGGACATTTCAGTCACAATAAAACCTCTCTACGGATTTTTAAATACTTCTTTTGGCCCGACACCGCTAAAGAGATCGCCGTATACTGCCAGTCATATGAACTGTGCCAGAAGGCCACCGCTAAAGGCCGGGTACCGCCGG
Organism: Ceratothoa steindachneri; assembly: GCA_963969495.1. NCBI lineage: Eukaryota > Metazoa > Arthropoda > Malacostraca > Isopoda > Cymothoidae > Ceratothoa > Ceratothoa steindachneri. The sequence goes on along the minus strand of OZ018333.1, from coordinate 69,995,526 downwards.
CTTCCCTGCAGAAACCCCCCGTCATTTCCGAGCCCTTCTTCAGAGTAGCTATAGTCTTTGTTGGGCCCATCACTCGCCCACCTAGTGAAGGGCACTCTTATATCCTTACTTTGGTAGACTGCGCCACTGTTTCCCCAACGCAGTTGTCCTCAGGAATATTGACAGTATTTCCTGTGCAGATGCCCGCATCTCCATTTTTTCACGAGTCGGCATCCCTAAAGAAATCCTCTCAGATCGAGGCCGTCACTTCACGTCGGAACTGATGGAATACGTGGGAAAGTTACTCCTCATCAAACCTCTCTTCACGACCCCTTTTCACCCCTCTGCACACGGGATGTGTGAGAAATTAAATGGTACCATAAAGGCAGTGCTAAGAAAGCTCTGTCAGTCTCAGCCTCGAGAATAGCATCAGCATCTACCGTTCGCCCTCTTCGCGTGCCGAGAGATTATTCACAGAACTCTGGTTTTCGCCCCCTTCGAATTTGTGTACGGACCTAACGTCCGAGTACCTATGAGCATCTTTAATGAGCTCTTCAATAATCCACAATTAGATGAAGAGGTTAAATCCTCCTATGCATATGTGATCGAGCTGCGAGAACGCTTGGATAAATGTGTGGAGTTAGCCCGTTCAAACACGGAGTGCAACCTAGAAAAATACCGAACTTATTTCGATTTAAAAGCAAAAGCTCGAAAATTAAAGCCTGGTGACGAAGTGTTGTTATTACTGCCTACAGAGACAAATAAGTTGCTCTACCAATGGAAGGGTTCCTTCCCGATCAAGAAGCTCGTGGACCCGTTTATTACTTGATTGAAACTCTCTCAGGCCACAGAATGTATCACGTAAACATGCTCGAGAAGTATCATCGCCGAGCTTGTATTAATAATATTGTGACGCTGGATGAAGAAGGAACCGTGGAAGCTTAATACCCATGTGAACCTCTTCAGGTGTTAAACACGGTATGCGTTGAGTCTAATAACAAATAACCTCTACCCTCATTATCCTTCCCCCACGACGACCCATCCAAAGAGTTAGATTTGAACCCCTACCTTTGCTCGCTCAGAAGTTCACAATTATCCGCCCTATTGAAGTAATTCCCCGATGTAATTTCCAAGAAACCAGGGTGCTCCCCACAGTTTGTTCATGAGATAAAATTGAAGACACTAGAACCCATTAGATCTAAACCTTATCCCCTCCCAATTCATCTTCGATCCGCCTTTAACGCAGAAGTGAAGAATCTGCTACAGTTGGGGATTATCAAGCCTTCGTCCTCCGATTATTGCTCGCCGATAGTGATGGTCCGAAAACCTGACCATACTTTTTGAATGTGTGTAGATTTTAGGAAACTTAACTCGGTTACCGTTTTTGACGCCGATCCTATTCCGCTAATTGACCAAAGCCTACATCTGTTTGAGGACGCCAAATACATCTCCGAAATGGATTTGTGCAAGGCCTATCGCCAAATCCGGTTAGCCGACTCATCTAAGAGGTTAAGTGCGTTTGCAACTGATAAAGACCATATGCAATTCACCCGATTGTCATTTGGTTTGGTCACAGCTGGGAGCAATTATAATCGGATGATGCGTCGAATTGTGCATGTTTTGACCGACGTGTTCTATTTCGACAATGTGTAAGTGGCTACACGTACTGGGGAGCGACACATACACTCACTCCGAGCTTTGTTAGATAGGCTTCGCGAGCACGGATTAACTGTCGGACCATCTAAATACCACTTCGCCTATGAGTCAATCTCGTATCTGGGATTTGAAATAGGTAAAAATCGTTTAACCACTCAACAGGAAAAGGTCGAGGCCATTGCTAAGATGCCTCTACCACGGACAAAGAAGCAGTTGAGTTCTTTCTTGGGTGCTACGTCGTTCTACAGAAGATTTGTCCCCCAATTTGCCGTGATAGCCGCGCCACTTAATGATCTCTTAAAGAAAAATCCCCGGCCCCGTTAGGTGGAATACTAACGCAATCTCCCAGTTTAACTTGTTGAAGAAAAAATAATTTCACCACCCATCCTTCGACTACCTAATCCCCAAAAGAAGTTTGGGATCCGCACCGATGCCTGTGGTGAGGGAATCGGTTTTTGTGTACTGGTGCAATATGAAGACGATAGTACCCACTTTCGCATAGGTTATGCGAGCCGAAAACTATCGAATCGAGAAAGAGCTTATGCAACTATAGAACAGGAAGCATTAGCCATAATTTGGGGCATCCAGAAATTCAGGTTCTATTCAATAGGTCGTGAGTTTAACGTCGAATCCGATCACCGGCCTCCGTCATATTTGTGTAACAGCAAAAGCCAGAATGGCACTCATGCGATGGAGTATATTGTTATTGGAGTACCAATTTACCATAACCTATATAGAAGGCTCCGATAATTGTATAGCTGATAACTTGAGCCGAAACCCCACAGAGGGCTAATTAAACTCCCGTTAGTCTTAAGACCAATTTGGGGGGGTATATATTAAAGAATTAAGTGTTTAGTTGGTGTAAGGATTATTTGCCTAATTGCAGATTAATAGTCGGTTTCCTTTTCTTCTTCTTTTTGTAATCGATGTGTTTTTTTATGAGTTTAAATTGAGTTGAGTGTTCCGGATTTCTTGGCCTCACGAAGCAAGGTTTAAAGGCCGCCTTTTATCTGTATATGTACGTGCCCGCGTGTGCGTACAATTTCATTGTCTTATTTTTGTATGATGGTTGACCACTGTATTTTCACGCTAACTGTCGGACTTGGAATTACGTTCCAAGACATGTGTCTTTATTTTTTGTCAGTTAGTTTGCACTTAAGTTTTTTCCCCTCCCCCCCATTACCTTCTTCAGGAGGGATGACACGTGGAGGAATGAATATAACGAGGACAAGCAGACGCTAGTTTGTTTATACAGCGTCAACCGTTACGCTCCGCATGGGCCAAGCCTGTCCCTCACCTTTCCCCGCTGCCCCAAGACCCGTCGAAGTCGCACGCAAAGAAGGATTTCAGTCAGAAGATTTCGTAATTTACGAGACTGGTGGTGTACTCCTTTAAGATAAACATAGGAGGGTGTGAGAACCTTTAAAATGAAAATCTTGCTGCCCTAAGCTTCGTCTAGTTTTCGCCAAATAGACGAAATCTAACCTTCCCCGTGAGTAACATGAAGGTGTGAAGTGTCACAGCGTTGAAAATTTATGCCCTAGGAGAGGGGCTTAACTGTGAGCTAATGAGGGTTCGCCCATCCTAAACTCCCTCGTTTCCCTCCACCCCAGGGGATAATCGACGTATATATTTCGATCTTGAGAAATTGGGAGAAGAATCCGCGTAGCAATCGAGAGAAAAAGACGAGTCCCTGAGGCAAACAGGGAATAAAGAAGATAGTTGGAACCGAGCGGGAGTTACCCTCCCTAGGCTGTTCCTTTGGTCGCTTAGAAGAACAGTATCAACTCTCCTACCATTCTCGTCCAGAGAAAATCACGTATCTCAGTTTGCTGAAAAAGAAGAGATACCCCTTACCATTGAGGAAGACCAAAGTGAATTCCCATTCGAGAAGAGATTCACATCTTGGTTAAGTCTCATCGTCGAGAAGCCATAATGGGTAACACAGGGATCGGGATAACTTTCATTCATCCAAGATCCCATCACTTTCATTTTCAAGTCGAGAGAAGCATCGTCACGCGCTTCCACCACCCCGGGAGAAGCATCAGCTGTTTTCCCGAATCATCTCTCCTTGCTTGCCTCACCTCAGCGAGGACGTCTCCAGTAAAACGCGCCCAAACCAATTTAGCAAGGAGTCTCACTTTCAAGGTCACCAAACTGTCGACACTCCCCGAGTTAAAGGTAAAACGAATGCAAAAAAAATATTAATTTTGTTATTTCCCATTCCGTGCGAAAATGTATTCGTAACAAAACCATTTCAAGCTGGTAGTCGTAACCAAACTATTTCAATTTCAAATCACTTAAGAACTCGCATTTATTGAGCTTAAATCTCGTTTATTAGAACTTATATTTGCGTCAACCATATCATAGTACTCCTTTGTAGTGTTAATTTTTATTAGACCCTCTTACTATAGAATTAGTGTTTTTAAAGATTTAATATTTCGTTTTTTTATGTAATTAAAAGTATATTTTGTTGTAGTTGTTTAATTAGATCTTCGAACGCAGCAAATGGTTATATATATGTATATATATATATATATATATATATATATATATATATATATGCTAATACGAAGCGTCCCTGGTGAAAGAATTAAATTAGAGCACTCATAGAAAAAAGTGGGTCGGATTAATTCTTGTACGAATCAAACGTACATCCTTTATCAGCCGTAACCCACGACAGGCTCAATTGGCTAAGTTATTAGCTGAATTTGATAAGTTAATTTCTGAAAAGCTACGATGTGTGCGTCATTTCGTACATGACATCTTCCTGAAAACACAGGAGCCTGTTCAAACTAAACCGCCCCCCTTGCCCCTGCATCTTCTCCTGGCAATTAATTTAGAAGTGGGAATCCTTTTAATGATGAGTATCATTGAGCCCTTCAAATCTGATTTCTGCCCCCCCCCCTCCATTTTAATGGTAAGGGAGCCCGATTAAACATTCAGAATGTGTGTAGATTTCCAAAATTGAATTCTGTGATGGCTTTGCACGAGGAAATAATCCCGCTAATCCACCAGAACCTACATTTGTTTGAAGAGACCAAATTTATCTTAGAAATAGACCTATGTAAGGCCTATTATTAAATTCCCCTCAAGGATAGTGCTCGGAAGTACACTGTGTTTCCCACGGAGAAGGGTTTAATGCAATTTAGGCATCTCCCTTTTGGTTTTGTTACTGCTTGCAGTAACTATATTCGAATGATGCGGCGAATCCTGGATGGCCTAGGTGATGTAATGCTTAATTTTGATAATATGTACGTTACCACACGTACATGGGAACAACACCAGGTCTCTCTTCGCTCTCTCTTCATGAGGTTACGGGAACACGGATTGACCATTGAGCCTAGTAAATGTCATTTGGCCTATAATTCCATTCTTCATTCAGGCTCTCATATCGGGGGAAAATCAGATTACTTCCTAACAAGATAAAGTAAAGGCTATTGCAAGCATGCCTTTTCTGCGTACGAAGGAACAGCTCCGCTCCTTTTTGGGATCTACATCTTTCCACCGGCGTTTTGTCCACAATTTTGCAGCCTTAGCTTCTCCACTTAGCGCCCTGTTAAACAACCAATCTCCAGATCCTCTCGTATGGAACCACAAGGCCCCATAGTACATGAGGCTCTTGCGGTAGTTTATTAGGTACAAAAATTTAAAATGTATTTATTGGGAAGGGAGTTCATGATCGAAACGGGTGGTAAACATGAAGATCGGCGCGTGCGCCTGAAAAAGTATATTTCTTTTGCGTGTATGTTTCGTTCACACGCGCATGAATATTCATGCGCGTTTGAGTCGTAGTTCAAATATACTTGGCGCCATTTTTTGTAAAAAAAAAAAGCCCGAAAATAACCAACGAATAACGCTGTTTACTTACTTTATTGAAATAGAGGTGAGGAAAACGTGGAATCTTTCTTTAATTCCCAGCCACCCCCCTCCCCACTCAATTCATTGAAACTCAGGATCAACGCAGGGTGGTCTCTCCGCAGAGATGTCTCCCCTACGAGCAGTCCCCTTGAATTTACTGTTTTTTTTCCCCAACAGGTTTTTACTGGCAAAAAAAACTAACCTAATGACAAACAATACTAACTTTTATAAGTTTCTTGATTAGTTTATGCGCCTCCAAATAATCTAAAAGTTTTTCGCGGTCATGCAAAATAAACCGGAATTCGAATAACGAAGAAGCACAACTAGAGCACGAAAAAGCCATAACGAAACAGAAACAAATGCTAACCGGGTTCTATTTATAGCTACGACGTTGCCAGCAAGAAGCTGTTATCGTTCACTGTGAAACAAAAAATACCAAAACAATAAAAGAGGTAAACATGCAGACGAGCGGTCCGGCCGGAAAAAAATATTTTTGTGTAAATATTATCGTTCACCCGTGTTTGAATATTCATGCGCGTTTGAGATTTCTTCGAATGATAGCTGCCGCAATTTTTTGTATTCAAAAAATGCCCGAAAGTAAACAAACCGAAAACGTTGTTTACGTAGGCCATTTTTTTTTACAAAATTGTTCGAAAAAAACAAAGGAAACACGCTGTTTCCGTACTAATTGCAGTGGTTATACTTCCGAAATAGCGAAGAGGAAAGCCTATTTATTTTGCGCGTCTGCGTCCTATTCGAAATCTAGCTGACTTGAATCACGTTTTATTTTCGAGCATCTAAATTCAAAGTTAGGGTTCACATCCAATGCTCGGCCACAAATGTCGCATTCGCTTTTAATTCGCACTAAATTATGAACATCCAAAAAGGTGTTTAATTTATCTCTATCAGAACCTAGGGTTAATAATTCTGTAATAGACGACGGACAAAGTTCACAATTCGATACTATTTTCACGTCTGATTGATCATTTTCAAACTGCGTAAAAGGGGAATGTGTGACACCCAAAATGCTAAAAAACAAGTAGTTCCTTGAAATGATCTAGCTAATTACACTTAAATGTATAAAAGAAGGTAATAAAAATATCAAAATTAGGAAAAATATATTGACAAATAAAAATGACTCCGAATGAGGGTAATAAAAAGTTATTAAGTGGGGAAAAAAAATGAAATCAAGCATTTCTGACGTCTACCCCCAACCCATATTATAATTCGCAAAACGATTAAAGACGCTGACATGATGTAGTTAAAACATTCACCTCTGTAAACGTCAAAACATAATAACAATTTGGATTATATACTGGGGGGCTGTGACCCCAGCCCCCCCCTAATTTAATGAAACTCAGGATATTCACAGTGTGGTCCCCCCCTTGTGTTTACCCCCACACGAGCCGCCCCCTTAAATGTACTCTAAAAACGTGAAACATTTTGGAACACGGACGAAAATAGTACGTTTTATCGACCGGCACGCTCGTCTACATATTTACCATAAAAGACATTAAGAAACCTTACCTAATTTAGAAATAACTATAAACGAGCAGAGGCGCAGATATTTAGTAAATAATACAGACTAAAAGTTACAACTCCCCAAAACAACAAAAAAATATAACGCCGTTATTGGTCACATCTGAACATACCGTCTGACGTCATAAGGGCTATATTATAGCCCAAAATTGTAGCCTACTAACAGCGCCACCTACCGTGCGCCCCAAATCTGAAGTATTATCAAAGTGAGAACATTATTCTATAAGCAATTATGATTATATACCGGGCGCTGTGCCTCAGACCCCCCTCCCCCACTTGATTGAAACTCAGGATCATCGTAGGTGGGTCGGTCGCAGTGATACCCCCCACCCCACGAGCAGTCCCCTTGGATTTACCCCAAAAGGTGAAACATATTGGAACAGGGACGAAATAATTTGCGTCCCATCGTTCGCGCCGCCCATCTTCATGTTTATCAAACGGATTACCATCCCTTAGCATATTTAAAAAAATTATAAAAGTCAAAACGATAGACTCATGCAATCGAGTTTACTGTTGATGGACTACCAGTTTCGCATACGGTAAATATGTAGATTAGCGGCCCGGCCGGAAAAAAATTGGTGTGTAAATATTATCGTTCACTCGTGTCGGAATATTCATGCACGTTTGAGTCTTTTTCGAATTATTATTCTATAAACAATTAGGATTATACACTGGGGGGCTGTGCCCCCCCCCAATTTAATGAAACTCAGGATCATCGTAGTGTAGTCCCCCCATTGTGTTTACCCCCACACGAGCCGTCAACTTAAATGTACTCCAAAAATGTGAAACATTTTGTAACACGGACGAAATAGTACGTCCCATCATTTACGTCGATAATCTACATATTTACCTTGCATACTTTATATTAAAAGTTCCGAAAATTGTATGGTTGACGGTCTTAGTAGGAATCCCAATTGTATAACATAACATAATTTCACTGATGACAAAAGCTACAAGGGCTTATCAAAGGTCATCCACATCTGTCAAAACCCAACCACAAAATGCATCCATAGGATTGTGTCGATCATGCATCTACAATTACATAACAACATAATTTCATGGATGACAAAAGCCACAAGGGCCTATCGAAGCTCATCTGTATCCATCAAATCCCACCCACATAATGCATCCATAGGATTTTGTCAGATCATGCATCTACAATATACAATTTAACAATCCATAGGAATGTCCAACCATGCATCTACAATATATAATTTAAAGCCTCCATAGGAGTCTGTCAAAAACAAAATTAAAGTCCCCCAAAATATACAATAAAAAGAACTGTATCCACAGGAATGAGTCAAGAAACATATCCCCATACCAAAAGCAAGAAATTAACCTTCCATCCCCATATAATCATCCAATCTGCGCTTGAAAACATTCAAGTTTGGGCTGTCTACAGTCTCAGGTGGCAAGCTATTCCAATAATCCACCACTCTGTTAGTGAAAAAATGTTTTCTAATATCCAGTCTGCACCTCTGTTTTTTAATCTTTAAGTGCTGGCCTCAAGTTCTATTATTACCTTCTAACTTAAATAACTTGCTGAAATCGAATTTATCCATACCAGAAAAGATTTTAAAAAGCTCAATCATATCTCCCCTCACACACCTTCTTTCAAATGAAAACATATTTAATACCCTCAGTCTATGTTCGAACCATACACAAGAATGTGTCAAAAACAAAAAGCATCATCATCAAGACTGGTCAAAATCCAGATCAATCATAATATACAATAATAAAAAACTGCATGTACAGGAATGATTCCAGAATGCCCCCCAAAGTTAACCCTCCATCGCCATATAATCATCTAATCTATGTTTGAATACATTTAAGTTTGGACTGTCTACTGTCTCAGATGGCAAATTATTCCAGTAATCTACCACTCTATTGGTGAAAAAATATTGGTAAACATGTAGATTGGTAGCGCAACTGAAAAAGTTGACTTTTGTATGTTTATATTTTGTTTACCCGTGCCTGAATATTCATGCATGTTTGAGTCCTAGTTCTGTAAACGTTAGAACATTATTCTATAATCAATTATTATTATATTCTTGTGGGCTATGCCCCCCCCCCAGACCCCCCCACAATTGATTGAAACTCAGGATCATTGTAGGGTGTCCCCCTGCAGTGTTTACCCCCACACGAGCAGTCCCCTTATATTTACTCCAAAAATGTGAAACATATTGGAACACAGACAAAATAGTTTATGTCCCATCGTTCGTGCCACCAATCTATATATTTATCAAAATATTTAATAACTTGCTAAAATCCAACTTATCCATCCCAGAACAGATTTTTAAAAGCTCAATCATATCTTCCCTCACACATCTTCTCTCAAATGAGAACATACTTAGTACCCTCAGTCTATCTTCTTATTCAAGGTGCTTCAGGGAAGGTGTTATTTTTGTTGCCCTCCTTTGTACTGACTAGTAGGTTGATGTCTTGTTTAAAATGTGGTGACCATGCTTGTATACAGTACTCTAAATGTGGCCTAACATACGAGTTGTAGAGTTTAAGGATAACCTCTTTACTCTTGTAGCTAACATTCCTGTTAATGTATCCTAGCACCCTATTTGCTCTATTTTTTGCCTCAATACACTGCTTTAAAAACTTCAGTAACCTATCTACTACTATGCCTAAGTCCTCATCCTCTATTGAATTCGGCCTATGCCTATCCATTTCATAGTTAAATTCCCTATTATCCCTTCCCATGTTAAGAACTTTGCATTTTTGAAGGTTAAAAGTCATCTGCCACTTCTGAGCCCAAGGTAATAACATAATATAACATAATTTCACGGATGACAAAAGCCACAAGGGCCTGTCAAAGGTCATCCTCATTCATCAAAAAGCACCATCGCCAGGGAAAAACAAAATCAAAGTCCCCCACAATATAATATAACAGATGACAAAAGCTACAAGGGCCCATCATAGGTCATCCGAGTCAAACGGCCTCTTTTTTAAGGCATCCAAACTCCCAAGAAAACTACATCCAGAGGATTGCGTCCAGAAACAAGGGTATCACCAATCAAGGCTTGTCAAGAACTAAATCATGCAGCTATAGATATATACAAACAAAAATAATACCATCCCTAAAGCACCTTGAATATGAAGATAGACTGAGTGTATTAAATATGTTTTCATTTGAAAGAAGGTGTGTGAGGGGAGATATGATTGAGCTTTTTAAAATCATTTCTGGGATGGATAAATTGGATTTCAGAAAGTTATTTGAGTTAGAAGGTAGTAATAGAACTAGAGGCCAGCACTTAAAGATTAAAAAACAGAAGGGCAGACTGGATGTTAGAAAATATTTTTTCACTAACAGAGTGGTGGATTATTGGAATAGTTTGCCACCTGAGACTGTAGACAGCCCAAACTTGAATGTTTTCAAGCGCAGATTGGATGATTATATGGGGATGGAGGGTTAATTTCTTACTTTTCGGTATGTGGATATGTTTCTTGACTCATTCCTTTGGATGAAGTTTCTTTTTATTGTATATTTTGGGTGGGGCTTTGATTTTGTTTTTGACAGACTCCTATGGAGACTTTAAATTATATATTGTAGATGCATGGTTGGACATTCCTATGGATTGTTAAATTGTATATTGTAGATGCATGATCTGACAAAATCCTATGGATGCATTATGTGGGTGGTATTTGATGGATACAGATGAGCTTCGATACGCCCTTGTGGCTTTTGTCATCCATGAAATTATGTTATATATACAACACTTAGGAACCATCAAAACCTTCCCTCCCCATAAACTCATCCAACCTACTCTTAAATACATTTAAATTTGGACTACCTACTACCCTCCGCGGCAATTTGTTCCAGTAGTCTACCACTCTATTGGTGAAAAAATATTTTCTTAAATCCAACCTACACCCTTGCCTTTTAATTTTCAAGTGGTGACCTCTAGTCCGATTTCCATCATCTAACTCAAAAAACTTGCTAACATCCAATTTATCTATCCAAGAATTTTTTTTAAAGAGCTCAATCATATCCCCTCTCACACACCTCCTTTCGAATGAGAACATATTTAATACCCTCAGTCTATCTATATATTCAAGGTGCCTCAGGAAAGGAATAATCTTTGTTGCCCTCCGTTGCACTGACTCGAGAAGGTTAATATTGTGTCTAAAATGTGGGGACCATGCCTGTATACAGTACTCTAGATGTGGCCTAACATAAGAGTTATAGAGTTTAAGAATAACCTCCTTACTGTTGTAACTGACATTTCTGTTAATGAAACCCAGCACTCTATTGGCACTATTTCTTGCTTCAATACACTGCTTAGAAAACCTTAATGACTTATCTATTACTACTCCTAAATCTTTCTCATCCTCTACTGAGCTCAGCCAATGCCCATCCATTTCATAGTTAAATTCTCTATTATCTTTTCCCATGTTAATAACTTTGCACTTATCAAGGTTGAAAGTCATTTGCCACTTATGTGCCCAGGATAACAATTTATTTAAATCCCCCTGCACTTTAAAATTATCATCAATATCTTTTACTACAGCTGCTAATTTGGTATCATCTGTAAAATTGACACTTTATTATTAACTGCCTCCCCAAGATCGTTTATATAGATGACAAATAATAACAGACCGAGAACTGATCCCTGAGGAACCCCACTGATAACATCCCTACACTCTGACTTTACACCATTTAGCACTACCCTTTGCTTCCTGTCTTTCAGCCACTCAGCTATCCAATTTGAAACACCCCCACATATCCCAATCATTTTTAATTTATGAACTAGTCTCCTATGTGGTACCTTATGAAATGATTTACTAAAATCCAAGTAAATTAAATCTACATTCTCTCCCTTATCTACTTGATTTGTTACGAGCTCTAGAAAGTCTAGTAAATTAGTCAAACATGATCTACTTGATCTAAACCCATACTGAGCATCGCTGATTAACCCCTTCCCCTCTAGATGTTGGCAAATCCCTTTTTTAACTATTTTCTCAAGAATTTTACAGACTACAGGAGTTAGGCTAACCGGTCTAAAGTTGTTTGGATCCTCTACTACCCTTCTTGAAAATGGGGACTACATTTACTCTCTTCCAATCATCGGGTATTTCTCCAAATTCCAGTGACCTAGTATACAACTTCTCCAGAGCTATTGAGATACTTTCTACCCCTTCTTTAAGTATCCTAGAATGAATATTATCAGGGCTGGAGGCCTTGTTAGCATCTAACTCACCTATTAGTCCTTTTATCGTCCTCCAATCCACACTAATGGTAGTAAACACCTCTTTCCCTGACCCATGAGTACTATACATTAGACTATTTAGTTTCTCCTTTGTAAATACTGATGCAAAATGACCATTTAGTACCTCAACTATTTCCTCATCAGTTTCTCTCACAGCCCCTTCATATTTGATAGGTCTTATTTTAACTCTGCCAGACTTGTTATTAATTTTATAGTAACTAAAGAACTTTCTAGGATCTTTGTTGCTATCCTGAGCTAATTTAATCTCTGACACCCTTTTGTTCTTGTTTATAATCTTATTTAACTCATTCCTAGCCATTCTATAATCACTTAAATTTTGAAAATTATTTTCTACCTGTAATTTTTTATATGCCCTTTTCTTCTCTGAAATTTATCTAGCTATCTCATGATTCCATCATAATGGTTTCCTAATTTTGTTCCTAATGGCCTTCATTGGGATACATTGCTCTTGGACTACATTTATTATATGCCTTAAAGTATCCCACATCCCATAAGCATTTTTACCTCTGAATTCTACATCCCAGTCTACCAAGTTTAGCAAGCTTCGAAGTTTTACATAATCTCCCTTATGAAAATTTGGAACTTTTACAGCAGTCTCCCCCTCCCTCTCTGGGATCTTTTCTTCAGGGGTTGTTCCCAGAGAGGCTCTGGCCTTCTCGTGGCGAGGGGGGTCAGCCCTGGGCCCCCTAGGGGACCCATGGTGCTGCCAACAAGACTTTTAACATACCCCTCTTTCTTTCCTCCTCTATTACGATCTTCCACTGCCCTTTATTTCCCCCTCTTCCTTCACCTATCTAGTGGTCCTTATCAATACCCGACCTCTGCTCGTTTAATGGATTGATTCTGAATTGTTCTTTCATGAAGGTGAAAGAGGCTGGGCATCTCCACCGCCTTCGTCTACCGAATGCCCAAGGAGAAACCCATCGTTGGCCCCTTTTCTCCGTGCGTAGGAGAACTCGGGCAGCCTCTTAGGGTTACAAAGATGGTGTGGTGGATCCGTATCCATTCTCCAAGAGGACATACCGGACGTAACTGATTGCATAGTTGCAGTAGTGCCGGGCCCTTGTAGGCCTCCATGGTGGGGAGCCCCGAGGGAGAATGCAAAGTTTTTTTTCTTTTTGCAATGGCTAGCCATAAACCAAAAACCTCCCCTTCTCGTAAGGGTTCTCGTGCCAAACGTTCCTTAGCTTCCCTTTCAGCCTTTCCTCGCTCGTTGGACCCCTATTCCAACGAAGTAGACCCAGATCTTGATTATCCTCGCTTTCTTGTCATGAATTCATCATCTGACATCCCACTTGCAAAAGTCGATGTGTTTGACGTCAATGAATCTTTTGAGTCCCGCTGTGGTGAACCCCGCCGGATGTGGTCAAGAGGAAGTGGTGATGTCGTAGTCGAGGTGTCATCCCACTCTCAACACAACCTTGTGCGAAATCTATCTTCGATAGCTGAAATTCCAATAACTGTCTCGCCCCATCCGCGTCTGAATTTCGTCAAAGGTGTCGTCCGTTCAAACGAACTAAAGGACTACGACCCCACCCGCCTTCAGAGTAAGCTCAGTACCCAACGTGTCACACACGTACACAGGGTAACTAAAACATTAGGCTCCACTAAAGTTCCAACCGCCACACTGATTTTAACATTTGAACAACAAGAACTGCCCCAGTATATTAAAGCTGGGTACCTTCGTGTCCCGGTAAGTCCCTACATCGAACTACCCAGACGCTGCTTCAATTGCAATCAATTTGGACATGTTGGCCGAGCTTGTCGGCACCCTCGCTCCTGCGTGAATTGTAGCTCTGACTACCATGGCCCCGAATGCACCAAAACGCCCCACTGTGCCAACTGCGGAGGTACCCACAGTGCTGCGTCGAAACTCTGCTCTATATTTTTGTATGAAAAGGAAGTTCTCGCTTTGCGCGACTCCCTACGTCTAGATATAAGAGAGGCCCGCCAGCGTGCCCGAGCACAAACCTCGCCACTCGGCCGTCTCTTCTCTGACGTTTTACGTGATGCTGGACGAAACCGACCATCACGCGCGAGTTCCGACCAGCCTGAATCACCTCACCCTAGATCTACTCGCAGCGTCGAAAATATTCAGAATATGCAGTCGAAGCATCGCTCTCATACCGAAATAATTAATGTAGCCCCCCTCTCTCCAGCAGCTCTTGCTGGGAGAGACGCTCAGGGTGAGACGCTTGAAGACATCAGGCGCTATTTGAAAGAATCCTCAACATCGACCAGTGAAGGTTCATCCACCCGGCCACGAGACTCAAAGCCCAGTGGTAAGAGAAAGGATTCCTCACCTGGGTCATCGACCACCAATAAGCGGGCAGCCTCTGGAGCCGACTCGGCCGAACCCCGAGAATCTCCAATGGACTCCTCCCCTATGGTCGAACATTCTCTGCCCTTAAGTCCGTCTCGCCCTTCACAGGACGTAGGCCCCATCTTGATCCAAACGATGGCAGAAATACACCCAGCTCCACACACCTCGCTCAGATCACCTGTTCGTCCCGCTCACCCTTCAAACCAAGATCCGATTGAAGCAGTTGATACTCCAACATCACCAACTGCGGCGGTTGGACCAACTCCTCAGACACCTAAAATACCCTCGACCCATGAATCCGGATCTACCGGCCGAAAATCCCTTCTTGATCTTCCTTTTCCGCCAGGTTGCGAGCCCGAATTACAATCAAGGGCCTCGGTCGGTTCTCCAAAACCCACGAAAAAAACCTCAGTTACTACTCCATCTAGGATTTCTTCCCCTGCAAAAGCAGGATCCTCAAAATCAGCTCTCCGTCTCCCAAGCTCTTTGGGAAGAACCTCAAATACATTATCGGCTTCAAAAGAGAAAAAGATATCCACAGTGGTATCTAATCGTCACACATAATATCTTCCATTTTACAATGGAATTGTCAAGGAGTTCTTCCAAAGTGGGAAGAACTCAAAATTCTTTTGACGACTATCCACCCCGCTGTTATTTGTCTCCAGGAGAATAAACTGGGTACACGGCCCTTTCCGCCGGTACCTGGTTTTCTCACTTTCAACTCTATTGCTCCTGCTGGAAGCCCCTCTCATGGAGGGGTGTCAATCATGATATCTTCATCCTACCATGTTTCTCTCATCTCCCTACATACTACCCTCCAAGCTGTTGCTGTGAGGGTTTTTCTTACTAAGCTTTTTACCGTTTGCTCTATTTACCTACCCCCTTGTTTATCATTGTCAAGATCCGACCTTTTAGAACTTATAGACCAGTTGCCCTCCCCATTCTTATTACTAGGAGATTTTAACGCCCGTCACCCATACTGGGGTGACATCACTCGAAATGCCAAAGGCAGTGTTTTAGAGTCTCTTTTATTATCTGACCTTCTTTGTGTTTTAAATACTGGCGATTTTACCTCTTATCATGTCCAGACGGACTCTTTTAGCTGTGTTGACCTGTCTGTTTGTTCCCCTGATTGCTTCACGGAATTTCGATGGTCAATTCTTGACGATCTCCATGGGAGTGACCACTTCCCTATTGTCTTGTCGGCCCTTCAAGTTAGCCCTCATACAACCATGCCCCTTAAGTGGGACTTAGGTCATGCAGATTGGGAAGGTTTCCAAGAGGCGTCCTTCACAAATGCATCTTTGGGGACCTTCAATGGAGTGGACGCGGCAGTCAGATACTTTACATCGACTATCTACAATGCAGCAACACAAACCATCCCACGGAGGCGACCTGTCACGGGCCGCTCAACCGTGCCCTGGTGGACTTCGACGTGTGCAACAGCTATCAAAAATTACAAGTTAGCCCATGCCCGATTCCGAAAGAACCCAACTTTGTGCAACAAGGTCGACCGAAACCGAGCTCGTGCGCTTCGCCAAAGAACCCTTCGTCAAGCTCGCCGAAATTCATGGCGCAGATACGTTTCATCGATCTCCTCTATGACACCTACTGCTAAGATCTGGAAGAGGATTAATAAGATCAGGGGCCGTTATGCTAATCATCATACCCCCACACTCAACTTAGACGGTTCCTTGGAGAATGACGGCCTGGCGGTCAGCAATGCTTTTGCTGACCATTTCCGCGCCGTCAGCAGTGTCAGCCGTTACGATAAGGCTTTTCAATCCTACAAATCAAAGGAAGAATCTCATTCTCTCAACTTCACAACAAAATCTAACCTTCCGTATAACGCTCTATTCAGCATCTATGAGCTGCAAAGCGCTTTGTCCCTTTGCAGATCTACTTCCCCTGGCCTTGATGAGATCAATTTCGACATGATTCGGCACCTACATCCACACTCTACTCTCTTCCTGCTTGATCTGTACAACCTTATATGGGTGAAGGGTTTTTACCCGTCGTCATGGCGCATTGGGATCATCCTTCCCTTTGTCAAACCGGACAGGGACGGGTTGAATGCAGATCACTACCGCCCTATAGCTCTCACCAGCTGTTTGAGTAAGTTGCTGGAAAAAATGATATTGGAGCGCCTAAACTGGTTCCTAGAAGCCAATCACCTTCTCTCTCCATTTCAATGTGGCTTCCGCAAAGGTCATAGTACCCTTGACCTACTAGTACGTTTCGAGGGATCAGTCCGGAAAGCTTTCTCATTAAAGCACCGAGTCCTAGCCATATTTTTCGATATTGAGAAAGCCTACGACACAACATGGAGATACGGCATCTTGAAGCAGTTATACGTCTGGGGGATGAGAGGCCTTTTACCTTCATTTATTCAAAGTTTTTTAGCATCTCGATCCTTCAAGGTACGTGTTGGAGACGCATACTCTGACCTGCAACCCCAAGAGGAGGGAGTTCCTCAGGGCAGTGTTTTAAGTGTCTTATGTTTTATAATTGCCATCAATGATATTATTTCGTCTCTCCCAGAAGGTGTATCGGCAACTCTGTTTGTCGATGATTTAGCACTATACTGTTCCTCACCTCGCCTTTCATCAGCAGCGCGTCGGCTACAACTGGCGGTCGATGCTGTATCCAAAAGAGCACAACTTAAGGGATTCTGCTTTTCCACGACCAAAACCAAAGCAATATATTTTCACCGAGGCAGAGGAGTTCTTGTTCCGCCATCTATATCCCTACAAGGCGAAGAAATAGAGTTTGTCTCTGAGTTTCGTTTCCTTGGCGTAACTCTCGATCCAAAGTTATCCTGGTTACCACACCTACGCCGACTTCGAACAGGCTGTCTGCGGGCTCTAGACATTTTGAAAGTCCTCTCACACACTTCGTGGGGCAGTGACCGACAAACATTGTGGACATTATACACAGCCCTCGTTCAATCCAAATTGGATTATGGCTGTCAAATTTACTCATCGGCTTCCCCTTCAGCCCTTAAAATGCTGAACCCCATTCGAAACCTTGGAGTTCGCCTTTCTAGTGGAGCCTTCCGTACTTCTCCTGTCAACAGCCTTTACTGCGAGAGTGGGGTACTCCCTTTGCCCTACCATAGACTTCAAATCTGCATGCGATACCTCTGCCGAGTACAGCAAGCCCCTGTATCAGAGGTCTACAGATGCCTGTATGCTGCCGAATCAACGGCGGCATATGATAAGTTGCCATCTTTACCCCGCCCTTTGAACCTTCGCATAGGAGATCATCTCTCTAACCTGGGTGCTCCAAGGGTCCTTACCCTTCCTTCCTTACTGAACCCTAGGTGGCGTGCCCCTCTCCCCACAGTATGTACCAACATGTGGAGCCTGGAGAAGTCCTCCATGGACCCTCGCATCATTAAAAGCCTCTTCTTAGAGCATTCGATCTCCCACAAACAATGCTGCCCACTCTACACGGATGGCTCTAAGTCGGACGGTGGCGTGGGCGCCGCAGCCATCTACCCAGGAGGAGAATTCTTAACTTTATCTTTGCCGCCAGCAGCATCCATTTTTACCGCTGAACTTTCAGCAATCCTTTTAGCCTTTAGACTCATCCAAATTTTACCTTTTAGTGATTTTGTCATTTTTTCCGACTCAAGGAGTGTCTTACAATCAATTAGATCTTTTAATGCGTCCCATCCCGTGGTCACAGAAATTTGCAACTGGCTGATCCAAAATGCATCCCGATATAGAATTATTTTTTGCTGGGTTCCTGGGCATGTGGGGGTCCTGGGCAACGAGAAGGCTGATCGGCTGGCCCGCTCAGCACATTCTGTGTCCCCTGAGAACTCTGCTCTGCCTTTTAGGGACTACTTTCCTTCAATAAGAAAGTATATTTTTCAACTGTGGCAGAATGAATGGGATGACTGTTCATCATCCAAACTATACAAAATAAAAAATTCTATTCGCTCTTGGCCCTCGAGTCGTCATAGAATGCGGTCGTTGGAGGTGGCCCTTTGCCGAGTTCGCATTGGCCACACGAGACTTACTCACGGCCATCTTGTTTCGGGTGATGCCCATATCAGCCCTCGCTGTCGTTTTTGTGGTGGGGACCAATCGGTTGCCCACCTTTTATTGGATTGTAGCCATTTTACCATTCTCCGGTTGTCCTGTTTCCCGACCCTTTTAACTATTCCTCAACACACCCGTCTTCGATTCATATTGGCGGAGGAATCTTTTAACCCGTCGTTTTTTAAATTTTTGTCACAAAGTGGTCTCCTCCACCTTTTATAGATGATATTTCTCGTTTCACCCTAGCGGCCATATAGAATCCACTTGGATTGGGCAGCAACCCACCGGTAACTTATCTTAAATCTTAAATCTTACAGCAGTCTCAGTTATTTTATCCTTCTCAATTCCCAAGTTAAAATGAACTATCTGATGGTCACTATTTCCCAATGCTTCCCCAACAGTCAATTTTTGAACTAAATGATCACTGTTAGAAAGTACTAAATCTAATATATTGTCCCCCCTCGTTTGCTCATTAACAAATTGATTAAAAAAATTATCCTCAAAGCATTCTATGAACCTGCCACTTGTTCTATCCCTACCTATCATATTTTCCCAGTCCACAGAGTTTAAGTTGAAGTCCCCAATAATAACTGCATCTGTTTCACATCCCTTACTTATTTTCCTTATCATTAGTTCATTTATATCAGTGGTTCCCAAAGTGGGCGGTGGAAAGATCTGGGGGGCGGTGAGGAAGAAGGGGGCGGTAGGGGGGCGGCAGTCCGAAGTCGAAGTCAGAAGTTCGAACGTTTGTTTGACGATTTGTACACAACACGTGCAGCAGGACGAGTCAGTGGACGACGCATCAGGGTCCGGTTACCGCACGCCGCTCTGGCCCAGTCAGATCCGACAGCATAGACTACAAAAGCAAAAGCTCAGGTTTGTAATTTCAAGCTTGTAATGTTCAGAATTTTATCTTATAATAAAAACCGCATCCTGGCGGTCAACATCATCCTGAGTTCAAGTCAACATGAAATTGGGGACTCGCCAGAACGCGCCGTGTTGTGTTGTGTTGAGCTGGTTAGGGTGGTGCATTCACTGATATATATTGTTACGAATGTATATGACTTTGTACCTGTGTGTGCATGTGTTTGTGTGTGTGTGCATATATGCGTGTTCGCGGGTGTGTCATTGTGTGGGTGATCACGTCCGCCACCATTTTCTGTGAGTAAATGGAAGAAAATGAATACGTGAGAGGGTAAACTTGCTTTTTATACCTTCAATGTTGTCATTTTTGTCTTTAAGTAGGCCTATTTATGAAATGCGATAAAATGCTGTATTTTACATGGTTTTATTTTTTTGTTCCATAATAAAGTATGGCCTTGGTACAGCAAACAAAAAAGAAGTGTCGGCAATATAGTGTGGAATATCTGAAATATGGATTTGTCGCAGCACCACACAACCAACAGCAACCAATGTGTCTACTGTGTGATAGAGTGTTTTCAAATGAAGCTATGAAACCTTCGAGGCTTTTGGAACATTTGAAGAAAATGCACTCTGATAAAGCAGACAAAAACTTGGCATATTTTCAGTCACTCCGAGACAACGTTCGGAAACGGAAAACCATCGGAAATATATTTGCCAGCAGTTTACAACAATCTACTGACGGTTTGCGAGCATCATACAACATCTCTTTGCTGATTGCTAGATCTGGTAAGCCTCATACAATTGGAGAAGAGCTTATTCTACCAGCAGTAAGAGAGGTTCTACACACAGTTCTACACAAGTCACCTGACCAAATTATAAAAGCTATTCCTCTCAGTGATAACTCTGTTCAGAGAAGAATAGATGAAATGGCTGAAAATATTGAAGAAACATTGTGTAACATGCTTAGGACAACAGAATTTAGTTTACAGTTAGATGAGTCCACTCTGCCAGGCAATGAATCTTTGCTTCTTGCTTATGTTTGTTTCGTCAAAGATGAAAGCTTGGTTCAAGAGCTGTTATTTGCGAGACAGCTTGAAACAGACACAAAAGGGAAGTCAGTATTTCGTGTCGTTGATGTTTTTTTCAAAGAGAAAGACATCCCACTTTCTAACATTCTTGCTTGTGCAACAGATGGGGCACCATCAATGGTAGGCCGTCATCGTGGCTTCATTAGTTTCTTGAAAAAAGCTGTACCTGGAGTACTTACAGTGCACTGTGTAATCCACAGGCAGCATCTGGTCGCAAAAAACCTGAGTGGTAGACTACACAAATCAATGAGTACTGTTATC
This sequence comes from Ceratothoa steindachneri, assembly GCA_963969495.1. Taxonomy (NCBI): domain Eukaryota; kingdom Metazoa; phylum Arthropoda; class Malacostraca; order Isopoda; family Cymothoidae; genus Ceratothoa; species Ceratothoa steindachneri. The sequence goes on along the minus strand of OZ018333.1, from coordinate 69,974,666 downwards.
ACAGCAATAAATAAAATCAAGGCACATGCCCTCAATTCCCGACTGTTTCGACAGCTGTGCACTGATAATGATGAAGAGTTTGAACGTTTAGTGTTGCACACAGAAGTTAGATGGCTGTCAAAGGGAAACTGCCTGAGACGTTTCTATTCACTGTTTGATACAGTTGTTGAATTCTTCCAAGACTCCAATTCTGTTCTGTGTGATGAACTAAGAAACATGAAGCATGACTTTGCTTATTTGGCAGATATATTCACAAAGTTCAATGAAGTTAAATTGCAGATGCAAGGAAATGAGGCTAATCTAATTACAGTCAAATCAGCTATCTCCACCTTCCTGGCCAAGTTACAGTTATTCAAACGAAACATAGCTCGCCATGCACTCTACCAGTTCCCAAGCCTCTCTGAATTGGATAAGGAAAAAGGCATACCATTCGATGACCTTCAAGTGTATTGTACACACCTGGATGAACTGCACAGAGACATGTCTGAGAGATTTAAGGACATTTTATTGCTTGAAATACCAGACTGGGTGATCAATCCATTCCTAAATGTCGACGGTGAAGAAACTGGAGTGGCAGAGGAAGAACTGATTTCCATTCAAAATGACATTGAGCTAAGGCCAATGTTCAAAAAGTCATATCAAGATTTTTGGTTACAAAAAAAAATCTCTGACTGCTATCAAGTGCTGTGGAACAAGGTCAAGATGTACTTTATTGCCTTGCCAACATCATATTTAGTAGAACGGGGCTTCAGTGCAGTTGCCTTGCTTCTTTCCAAGCAAAGAAACCGACTGAAAATTACTGACCGCGGGGATCTACGACTTCTTCTTAGTGAGTTCCAGCCTGATGTTGAGAAGCTTATGTCCCTGCACCAAGCACATCCATCCCATTAATATTAAGTGTGAGACAATGAAGGTTACTGGTGGAATGTTTATTTACCATTCTATGTTGCTGAAACAGTTAAAACTGCTAAAAAATAAATTGGTTTACTAAATTGGGTTTTATTTGTGAAATACACATTTGTGTTTAACCTTTCTCTTTTCAAATTGCAGCATACAGAATATCAAGAAAGAGGTGTTTGTTTCCATATGTGTCTGTGGGGGGCGCTAGGAATTCACTGGGGAGCCAAGGGGGCGCCAGCCTGCAAAAGTTTGGGAACCATTGATTTATATCATCAGTCTGTCCAGGTGGTCTGTAAAAAGCTCCCAAATGCACCATTCTATTTTTACTGAACCTAATATTTATCCAAAGTGACTCAACTCCATCCTGCTTTATTGAAGTATTTAAACTTGAAACAATGTTGTTTTTTATATAGATAATTATTCTTCCACTAATCCTACCTGTCCTTTGACTAATTTACATATTATAACCCTGTAATAACTTATTTAAGTCACTCTGCACTTTAAAGATACCCTCAAGTTCTTTAATTATTCTTCCACTAATCCTACCTGTCCTTTGACTAATTTACATATTATAACCTTGTAATAACTTATTTAAGTCACTCTGCACTTTAAAGATACCCTCAAGTTCTTTGACTACAGCTGCCAATTTAGTGTCATCAGCCAAAATTAACACTGCTATTTAAACCCTCTCCAAGATAATTTATATAAACTATGAATAATAAAGGGCCTAGAATGGATCCCTGATGTATGCCACTGATAACGTCCCTCCACTGTGACCTCACCCCATTCAGCCCAACTTTCTGTTTCCTGTCTTTCAGCTATTCAGTTATCCAATTCAAAACTCTACCACATATCCCATGCATTTTTAATTTGTGAACTAATCTCCTATGTGGAACCTTATCAAAAGCTTAGCTAAAATCTAAGTAAATTACATCAACATTCTCTCCCTTATCTAATTGTTTAGTAACATAATCTAGTAAATTTGTTAAACACGATCTATCTCTTCTAAACCCATGCTGAGTATCATTTATTAACCTACCACACTCTAGAGGATCAGAAATTCCCTTCTTAACTATCTTCTCAAGAATTTTACAAATGATAGAAGTTAAGCTTACCGGCCTAAAGTTATTTGGGTTCTCTTTACTTCCCTTTTAAAAAATTGGCACTATATTCGCTAATTTCCAATCATTAGGTAGTTCTCCAAACTCTAGTGATCTAGTATATATCTTCTCAAGAACTTCTGCACTACTATCTACACCTTCTTTGAGTACCCTAGAATGAATGTTGTTGATATGACTGATGGGGGTAGAGGTAGAGTGACTGGTAGTTTGAATCAGAATAGGAGTAGGGATGGAGTTAGGTCTGTGGGGGTTAGAAATAGGAGTCTGACTGAAGTGCTTGTGATGGGTGATTCGCGAGTTAGATATTTAGATAGGAAGTTGAATGCAAGTAGATTGAATGGTTTGAGGGTGTGTTTGCCCGGTGCTGGAGTGAGAGATGTCTGATAGGTATGAGGAGCTGGTGTCTGGCTGTGTAAGGGATGCGGATGTGATTACATATGTGGGAGTGAATGATGTGAAGAAAGTGGGTGCATGTGAGTTATGTGAGAGGTACAAGAGGTTGATTGAAAAGGTGAAAGAAAGTAGAATGAAAGGTGTTGTGACAGGTGTGCTTCCAAGAATAGATGTCTCGTGCGATTGGGCTGAATGATTATGTGAGGAGGATGTGTGAGATGGAAGGTGTCATGTTTGTGGATGTGTGGGATAGGTTTGTTGGAATGAAAGAAATGTATGCGATAGATGGACTGCATTTGAGTAGGAGGGGGGTAGATGTGTTGTGGGAGGATTATGATCGTGTTATTAGGTCTTTGCGGGCGGGAAACTAGATACTAATAGTGGTCAGGGAATTATTAGAGGACATTATAGTACTGAAAGTAGAATGGACTTGGCAGATAACAGAAATAGGTTCCAAGGCGATAGAGGTGAGATCATTCAGGTTTCAAGAGGTGCTTCAGGGATAGGGGGGTTAAATTGTTTCTATACAAATGCTTGTTATCTTAGAAACAAGAAGGTTTAGCTATTTAGTTATATTAGCAATGAGGATATAAATATATTATGTGTTACTGAATCATGGGTTAATGAAATAGAATTTAGTGACACTATAAGTGAATTTGATTTACAGGGCTATAATATGTACATTAGTCAAAGGACAGGTAGGATTAGTGGAGGAATAATTATCTATATAAAAAACAACATTGTTTCAAGTTTAAATACTTCAATAAAGCAGGATGGAGTTGAGTCACTTTGGATAGATATTAAGTTCAGTAAAAATAGAATGGTGCATTTGGGAGCTTTTTAGAGACCACCTGGGCAGACTGATGATATAAATGAACTAATGATAAGGGAAATAAGTAAGGGATGTGAAACAGATGCAGTTATTATTGGGGACTTCAACTTAAAATCTGTGGACTGGGAAAATATGATAGGTAGGGATAGAACAAGTAGCAGGTTCATAGAATGCTTTGAGGATAATTTTTTTAATCAATTTGTTAATAAGCTAATGAGGGGGGACAATATATTAGATTTAGTACTTTCTAACAGTGATCATTTAGTTCAAGAATTGACTTTTGGGAAAGCATTGGGAAATAGTGACCATCAGATAGTTCGTTTTAACTTGGGAATTGAGAAGGGTAAAATAACCAAGAATGTTGTAAAAGTTCCAAATTTTTATAAGGGAGATTATGTAAAACTCTGAAGCTTGCTAAATTTTGTAGACTGGGATGTAGAATTCAGAGGTAAAAATGCTTATGGGATGTGGGATACTTTAAGGCATATAATAAATGTAGTCCAAGAACAATGTATCCCAATGAAGGCCATTAGGAACAAAAGTAGGAAACCATTATGGTGGAATCAGGAGATAGCTAGAAAAATTTCAAAGAAGAAAAGGGCATATAAAAAATTACAGGTAGAAAATAATATTAAAAATTTAAGTGATTATAGAATGGCTAGGAATGAGTTAAATAAGATTATAAACAAGAACAAAAGGGTGTCAGAGATTAAATTAGCTCAGGATAGCAACAAAGATCCTAGAAAGTTCTTTAGTTACTATAAAATTAATAACAAGTCTGGCAGAGTTAAAATAGGACCTATCAAATATGAAGGGGTTGTGAGAGAAACTGATGAGGAAATAGTTGAGGTACTAAATAGTCTTATGTATAGTACTCATGGGTCAGGGAAAGAGGTGTTTACTACCATTAGTGTGGATTGGAGGACAATAAAAGGACTAATAGGTGAGTTAGATACTACCAATGCCTCCGGCCCTGATAATTTTCATTCTAGGATACTTAAAGAAGGGGTAGAAAGTATCTCAATAGCTCTGGAGAAGTTAAATCCTAGGTTGCTGGAATGTGGAGAAATACCCGATGATTGAAGAGAGCGAATGTAGTCCCCATTTTCAAGAAGGGTAGTAAAGAGGATCCAAATAACTTTAGACCGGTTAGCCTAACTCCTGTAGTCTGTAAAATTCTTGAGAAAATAGTTAAAAAAGGGATTTGCCAACATCTAGAGAGGGAGGGGTTAATCAGCGATGCTCAGTATGGGTTTAGATCAGGTAGATCATGTTTGACTAATTTACTAGACTTTCTAGAGCTCGTAACAGATCAAGTAGATAAGGGAGAGAATGTAGATATAATTTACTTAGATTTTAGTAAAGCATTTCATAAGGTACCACATAGGAGACTAGTTCATAAATTAAAAATGATTGAAATATGTGGGTGTGTTTCAAATTGGATAGCTGAGTGGCTGAAAGACAGGAAGCAAAGGGTAGTGCTAAATGGTGTAAAGTCAGAGTGTAGGGATGTTATCAGTGGGGTTCCTCAGGGATCAGTTCTCGGCCCATTATTATTTGTCATCTATATAAACGATCTTGGGGAGGCAGTTAATAATAGTGTCAATTTTTGCGGATGATACCAAATTAGCAGCTGTAGTTAAAGATATTGATGATAATTTTAAAGTGCAGGGGGATTTAAATAAATTGTTATCCTGGGCACATAAGTGGCAAATGACTTTCAACCTTGATAAGTGCAAAGTTATTAACATGGGAAAAGATAATAGAGAATTTAACTATGAAATGGATGGGCATTGACTGAGCTCAGTAGAGGATGAGAAAGATTTAGGAGTAGTAATAGATAAGTCATTAAGGTTTTCTAAGCAGTGTATTGAAGCAAGAAATAGTGCCAATAGAGTGCTGGGTTTCATTAACAGAAATGTCAGTTACAACAGTAAGGAGGTTATTCTTAAACTCTATAACTCTTATGTTAGGCCACATCTAGAGTACTGTATACAGGCATGGTCCCCACATTTTAGACACGATATTAACCTTCTGGAGTCAGTGCAACGGAAGGTAACAAAGATTATTCCTTCCCTGAGGCACCTTGAATATATAGATAGACTGAGGGTATTAAATATGTTCTCATTCAAAAGGAGGTGTGTGAGAGAGGATATGATTGAGCTCTTTAAAAAAAATTCTTGGATAGATAAATTGGATGTTAGCAAGTTTTTTGAGTTAGATGATGGAAATCGGACTAGAGGTCACCACTTGAAAATTAAAAAGCAAGGGTGTAGGTTGGATTTAAGAAAATATTTTTTCACCAATAGAGTGGTAGACTTCTGGAACAAATTGCCGCTGAGGGTAGTAGGTAGTCTAAATCTAATTGTATTTAAGAGTAGGTTAGATGAGTTTATGGGGAGGGAAGGTTGTGATGGTTCCTAAGTTTTGTATATATTACTATTGTTTGTATATATCTATAGCTGCATGATTTAGTTCTTGACAAGCCTTGATTGGTGATACCCTTGTTTCTGGACGCAATCCTCTGGATGTAGTTTTCCTGGGAGTTTGGGTGCCTTAAAAAGAGGCCGTTTGACTCGGATGACCTATGATGAGCCCTTGTGGCTTTTGTCATCTGTTTTATTATATTGTGGGGGACTTTGATTTTGTTTTTCCCTGGTGATTTTGCTTTTTGTGGGTGGGTTTTGACGGAGGCGGATGACCTTTGATAGGCCCTTGTGGCTTTTGTCATCCGTGAAATTATGTTATGTTGTATTTTATGTTAGGGCCAGATGACTTACTAGTATTTAACTCCAATATAAGCTCTTTACTTTAATTATTTCCCTGTTCACATTAACGGTATTCAACACTACTTTCCTTGACCTTGAATTATCATTAATTAATTTATCTGGATTCTCTTCTTTAAATACTGAAGAAAAATGAACATTAAGAACCTATATTATTTCCTCAGTAGATTCTTTCAAAACCCCTTCATATCTAATTATGCCCAATTTTATTCTCTGTATATATATTTCCTTTAATTATTTTTTTCTTTTATAATTAATTGTAATGGTCACTGTATTTAAATTTTTTTTTGTATCTTTATTACTTACCGTTAACTCCTAATTTCCACAACCTCATATAAATTGATCTTTTTTGTGTTTGTGGCTATGTAGGCCCGAAGTTAAAGATTCCCCTATTAGCTTGTATCCCATCAGGTAAATTGTTTTCTCCAATCCTTATCTATCCCATTTGTGTAGAATGACATTTTCCATCCTTTACCTGTCTGAAATTTCACCTTAGGAAGGGAGGCTGTGGGAGCATGAAACTCAATACGCCGTTATCATACTGAATTTCTCTGGTGGAAACGGACTAGCGCAGCTGAGTTTAATTGGGGGGAGGGAGGTTATCACAGTCTTCCCCCCAGTTTGATAATGTGCTGTCCCACTCCCAGGTAGCAGCCTTGTCCATCTTCCCCCTCTTGGGGTAGAAGGGAATCTCTCTTATTTCCTGTTCGCTTCATTGATGCCCCAAATTATGAAGGCTTTATGTTTGTTTAAGCCGCATCCGATATCCCTTGCGAATCTCGCTTAATTCCCTTTTGCCTCATTGATGCCCAAAATTATCATGGTCCATGTTTGCTTAAGCTGCGTCTGATATCCCCTTGGAACACCCTCGCACCACACGCAGCCCTCTGTCGACCATGGCTTTTGCTCCTATTTAAGGTGATGTCTGCAAATCCTCAGCAGATAGAGAGAACCCAAGGTTCTTGCTGTCCAGACCCTAGTATCTGTCTCTTGTGAAGTGGTCTCCTCGCCCTTGTGATCTCCTCAGCAGATCGTCTTTGTCTAACCCACCTTGATCAAAGGAAGATTACCGAAACCCGTTTATACCCAGGAACCTCCTACATGACTAGAGCGCGATTTTGGATTCAGTGAATGAATGCATTTTTTTATTATTATTTTTGAAAGGATAACTTCTTAATAAACTTGCAATAATTCAAATATTAGGATAATGATTCCTATCGCCATAAATTTTAAAAATGACTGAAAAAATATATCAATCTAAAAAAATTGGGCTATGACTGTAGTCGCTTGCCAGCCCGCCTACCTCTCTTCTGCAGGGTGGGCAGCCTGTATGAAGGTCATTACACCCCTTGGTGGAGTCCAAAGGTCCCTAAGAGGAGATATTATTCAAGGTTTGGTCAGTCTTTGAATAGGTGGTCGATGTTGTCTGGGCTTTGGTTGCATCTGGAGCATTTTGGTGTTGAGGGCAAGGTTTATTTTATGTTTGTATTGTTGTAGTATAGTGGAATGGCAGGTGGAGTATAGTGAGTGGCCAGTAGAGTATGGTGGAGTGGCCTGTGGAGTATAATGGAGTGGTGGACTGACCTGAGTTGAGATAGGATTACTGTGTGTTCTATGTGATGATTTCTCTTTTTGGTCTATTAAGGAGGGGGGGCTCATTTAGGACATTGTTTTGTGGTAGTTGTTCAAGTGTGGATATGTTTAAGTTAATTAATTTTTTAGTTATTGTTTAATGTGTTGAGTGAGAGATGGTTTAATCAATGGGCACTGTGTCTGGTGAGGGATGGTTTAGTTAATGTATTTAGGGAGAGCTGATTTAGTTGGTGTGCTGGTTGAGAGATTTGACTATATTGGTAGGGATTTTCCCACCAATCTGCTTCGGTGAAGTCTTTCTCATTGTTGACCATGAGTTCTTAACGTTGAAGATCTAAAACATACCAGGTATTGCAAAAGTCCCGTTACATCATCTGGCTGATGTTGAGCCACTTGGTAATGTCAGACCTATTATGGTCACACACAGGAGAGATCTCGATTCTTTTCACTTCCATCTTGATACACTTGCACACAATGGAAAAGATGTTTTAATGACACATGCTAGGGACAAAGTAGAACTTTAAGTTTGTTTGAGGGAACTCTTTCTATTATGCAAATAAAACTTGAGAGATTTAAAAAGCAGAAGTGTAACAGAACTTTTGCAAAACCTGGTATGGCAGTCACCATGAATGTGCGCTAGGTAAGAGATAGTTTATTCTGTGCACTGGATGAGAGATGGCTCAGCCTGTGTGCTTGGTGAGAGATGGTTTAGTCTGTAGGCTTGGTGAGAGATGGTTTAGTCTGTAGGCTTGGTTAGAGATGGTTTAGTCTGTAGGCTTGGTGAGAGATGGTTTAGTCTGTAGGCTTGGTGAGAGATGGTTTAGTCTGTAGGCTTGGTGAGAGATGGTTTAGTCTGTAGGCTTGGTGAGAGATGGTTTTGTCTATGCCAGTGGTCTGGGAACAGGGGTAAATTACCCCAAATGGGGTAATTTAGAAAAATTGGGGGGGTAATGGATGTGCTAAGTGAGGGAAACGAATATGAAAGTTGGAGAAAAAGAATGCATCGAGGAGACTTTCTTCTATTTTTCAGGAAAATCTGGCAACATTTCTCCTAATTAAGTGGCATTTTGCCATGTTTTGAACATGCCTCTTTCAGGGTAGTGGATGAATTAGTAGAGCTGTTCAAGTGATATAATAATTATTTACATAAGGTGAATTATGATATAATCTATTATATTTACGTTTCTGTATCGACTTTTGTGATTAAAATTCAACAAAAGTTAAATATATAAATATAAGATTAGTTTAGACTTTAGGGGCAACTATTATATTTTTCATTTATTTATTTTTTATTTTTTTTATTTTAATGAATATTTTAAGTAAGTTTTATAACGTTTAGCTCTATTTAAGAAGATTTCATGCAGCCCCTACAGATGTAATGCTCACTCTTTTTAAGTCTTATTGTTTGAATTTTTATGGTTGTGAGTTGTGGTTTGATTTTATGTTATGTTATTTTAAAGTTTCAATTTAAACTTAAATTCGTCACTAAATAATTTTTTATTTTTCAAAAATAGAAGTCAAAAGACATTAAAAAAGTGATAGATTTGTCTTTCATTTTCAGATGGCATCAGCAAGGAAAAGGACATATCAGGCAGAGTTCCTTAATTTTGGCTTCGCAGAAATAGAGGACAAATGAAACCTCAATGTGTCATCTGTATGAAAGTACTGACTGCTGAGTCTTTCAAAAAGAATCAATTGAAGAAACACTTGGACAAGGTTCATTCACATCTGTCTTGCAAACCACAGGAATACTTTGAAAATCTGGAAAAAACAGTCAAAAGACAGAGATTGTGAAATAACAAGAGTGCAACTTTTGACCAACGTTCAGCAGCAATAGCTAGTTTTGAAGTGGCATGGTTGGTTGCTCGAAACAAGAAACCACATACTATTGGTGAAGACTTAATCAAACCGGCAGCTGTGAAAATGGCAAAAATAATGTGTGGGCAGAAAGTAGCTAAACAACCTAATACAGTGCCTTTGTCTGCAAGAGTTATTAAAGAAAGAATTTCCATCTTGGCAGAAAATGTGAGAGAACAAGTGATTTCTTCAGTAAAAAGGAGTAAAGAGTTTGCCATTCAACTTGATGAGACTACAGATGTCAGTAGCAATTTGCAGCTGATGGTATATGTTCGATACAGGGGTTCTGATGAAATTGAAGAAGAAATGTTGCTATGTTCTCTTCAGTTGAGAACTCTTGGTATTAATGTGTTCAATAAGGTTGATGCATACTTCAAAAAACAAAGTGTTGATTTAAAGTGGGAAGATTGTATTTCAGTATCAGTTGATGGAGCTCCTGCCATGCTTGGTCACGTTACTGGTTTTGTGGCTTTGGCCAAACAACAGAATCCAAATATTCAGGTCATCCATTGTATAATACATTGCCAGGCATTAGTTGTGAAGGATTTAGAACCAGAAGTGGAAGCTGTGTTGAATGATGTAATTAAGATTGTCAATGTTGTAAAAGGGCATGCACTAAACACAAGGATGTTTCATGATTTATGTGAGGATGGAGAGGCTGAATATTCAACCCTTCTTTTCCATACGGAAGTGAGGTGGCTTTCACGTGGAAATGTCCTAAATAGAGTGTGGGCTCTTAAAACCAAACTTGAAATATTTCTGACTGATCAAATACACACACTTGCAGAGAAGTTCAGAAAATCAACCTGGTTAGCTCTTCTTGCATACTTAGCTGACATTTTTGGGCCTATAAATGTGTGTTAACAAGGAATTGCAAGGAAAGAAAATCAATCTCATCTTAGCAAGGGAAAAAATTTCAGCATTTGTATCAAAGCTTCAGTATTGGAACCAAAAAATAAATGCCAATAAGATTGCTGTCTTTCCAAACCTGGCAGAGTTTTTGGAAGAATGTGAAGACTGCAGTCTTAGTGACAAAGGAATCAGTCACAAGGCACCTGACCAAACTTAGGAATAGGTTATGTGACTACTTTCCAGAACTTGATTCACATACTGTCAGCTGGGTTCTAAATCCCTTCCAATGTGAACTGGCTGATTTGCCTGAAGAGCCTGAAGGACTGCCAGAAGAGCTTATTGAACTGCGTTCCAACAGTGAAGCAAGCATATAATTTGAGACCAAGGATGACCTCTTAGGTTTTTGGATGTCAAAACCTGCAAAGGCTTATAAAATTGCACATTTGGAAGCAACTAAAATGCCTCTACCTTTTGCCTGAAGGATTGGCAGAAGAGCTTATTGAACTGCATTCCAACAATGAAAGCAGTATGGAATTTGAGACCAAGGATGACCTCTAAAGTTTTTGGATGTCAAAAGCTGCAAAGGCTTATAAAACTGCACATTTGGAAGCAACTAAAATACTGCTACCTTTTGCAACAACCTACCTTTGCAAACAAGGTTTTTCTACCCTTGTAAATCTAAAAACAAAATACAGAAACTTGTTGGATCCTGAAGACAGCATCAAAGTAGCAGTGACATCAAAAATCCCTGATATTGAAATTGTTGTATCAAAGATGAAACAGTATCATTTTTCCAAAGACTGAAGGAGCTGATATACGAGGGGCGGTCAATAAGTTTTGCAAATCGGTAGGGCAAAACAGAGGAAGGGGGATGGCTGTTTGCGGGGGTGTGGACAAGTTAGGACCTGCAGCTGCACGCTCCTGCCTCGTCTATTTAAGAAGCAGTAACTGATCACAGATTGTCAGTCACAAATTTTTCAACAATGGAGAAGGTTGACCACCGCGCAGTGATCAAATATTTGACCAAGGAAGGCAATAATGCAAAAGAGATCCATGAACGCATGTTTGCAGTGTACACTGCCCCTTCCTATGCAACCATTGCTCGCTGGAATAAGGAGTTCTGCCATGGTTGTAAGTCCTTTGAAGATGACCCCCATCCAGGATGCCCATCAGACATGACCAATGAAGACAATGTGGCCCGTGTGGAGAGGATGATCCTTGAAAATCGATGGGTGAAGGTCGAAGAACTCGAGCAAGAACTTGGAATATCACATGGAAGTGTTATCAACATCATCCACGACAATTTGGCCATGAACAAGGTCTCTGCCCGTTGGGTCCCTAGAAACCTCACGCCCCATGATCGACTTCAACGTTATCAAAGTCCATAAGGCCAGAGTTGCACAAGCTGCCCTGCGCAAGTGCGGATTCAAGGAGCTCAACCATCCCTCCTACAATCCAGATCTAGCCCCTAGTGACTACTTTTTATTCCGCCAGCTTAAGGCTGCACTGCGTGGACGCCGGTTTGGGGATGATGAAGATGTCCAGCTCGCCATCCAGGAGTGGATTGAACAGCAGTTGGGAGATTTCTGGTTGTCGGGAATTCAAAGCCTCAGGGACAAGTGGCGCAAGTGCATTGAAGTCGAGGGTAGTTATATTGAAAAATAATAAAACACTTTTCCTCATATCTCGTTTCCTTATATCCGAATTGCAAAACTTATTGACCGCCCCTTGTATTCAAGTTTTCAATAATTTTTTCATTAGTTTTATTTGTGTACCATTCTCATGCCAGAAAAGGTAAACATTTTTACCCCATAATAGTGGATTCAATAACATTTTCCTATTTTGTTTTTGTACAAATTTTAAATACATGATAGTGACATAGTCACTAATTTTGCTTGTGTGCTATTTCCATGCCAAAAAGATGGACTATTATTTCCTAATGATAGATGAAATAAAAAATTAAACATTATCCCAGTATAATTTTTTTGGTGTCGTTATTATCCATGATTTTTATAAGTAAATTGGTTTGTCCCCCAGAGTACTTCAAAGTCAGGGGTAAATTCATTTTACCTCAAATTCTTTTGGGGTAACACCCAAAAAAGTTACCCGACCCCTGGTCTATGCGCTAGGTGAGAGATGCTTTTATGGGTGTGGTCCTTCAGGTCCACTTTTAATGTAGGTTGCATGCCTTAACTACTACCATAGTCCACCACCATCTCTCAGAGTTAGTCTTCTACCCTAGAGCCATTTGCTGTAGTTGCGGTCTGGTCAATATCATGATCCCTACTTACCTCATGTTTAGTAGGTGGGCTGGGTGAGGGATGGTTTTGTCTATGCACTGGGTGAGGGATGGTTTTGTCTATGCACTGGGTGAGGGATGGTTTTTTCTATGCGCTGGGTGAGGGATGGTTTTTAGTTGGTACAATTGTGTCTTATTCAATGTCATGACAAGCACTTATCTACTGTTTTTCCCTTTCCTCCATATTTTTGGGTCCCTTGTATAGGTGGGGATGTTCCTGTCCAACTTCATTGAGGAGATCAGCAGCACTGAAGACCCGCAGGTCGATTTAGGCCCCATCTTCCATAACACGAATACCTTTGATCTCAATGGGAATTCTTCCAGACAGTCAACCGGTTAGTATTCATCTTTACTATACTAGTCACAAGCCTGGTGTGTCACTGTAATCCATGCACACTGACACCTTTCTCACCACCCTTAACCATGCTTCCTCTGGTATTACATGCTCTATCATACTCCCTTTTCATTTAACTTTCTTGATCTTTCTCACCCCTACTTCAAAACATCCATCTTTTTACACAACTCACCATTTTTTTTGGTCCTTACACACTATACTAGCTACAAGTTTGGTATGTCATCCATGCACACACATTTCTTACCACTCTTATCAGATGACATATCTAACCAACCAGGGTGCAGTTAAGGTCAAATATATGATGAGAAAATACAGCTGCATCAAGACCCACCCCAACACTTATCATCATGTTCAACCATGAGTTGGTGTGAGATAGTTGATATCACATCAAGGCATTCATGATTTTAAATGCCACCTTTTAGGCAGTAGCTGCGTAGCTGCACCTGGATAGGAGGTACTGTATCATTTTGGTGTATATTCTACCATAAGCTGACCTCGATGTGTCATTTCAGTTGTGTCATGGCATAGCTGCTGAGGCCCTTTCTCATCCTTGCCCCCAATGCTGGAATGTGCTTTCTCCTCCTGCTCTTTGCTTTTTGGTTTGTGTTTGGTTGTTAATCCAGCCTAGCAGTAAGATGCAAGATAAATACAGTGACTTGTGCCTTTGTAGGCAGTTGCCAGATGGGTGCAACCCCCCCATCCCCAATCTCAGGGATTTCAATGGTAGAGACCCATCTGATTGGAGTAGACAACCAATCCCAGGGGCCAGGTCCTGGCAGACTGGATTGAAGAGCTGGAGACAGATGTCCTAAATGTGGATGAGTTTATGCATGACTGCCCGAGAACCACTTTATTTTCTTGCTTCGATCTGCCCTTGTGCTCTCCAGATGCACAGTCTGATTATGGGTTGGAGTTGGTCAATGACCTTCATGGTATGGATCATTTCCCTCCCGAATATATTTAGCCAGAGTGCTGCCGCCTGAGAAGCCACTATAATGGTGTTTGGAGCAGAACAGGTACAGTTGTTCACATTCAAGGTAATGACTATCTTTTTTATCTCAGTCAATGAGTTTTTGTTAGTTAATGAGGTTGCTGAGTTCTCTGGCACCTTCATTACCTCAGTCCAGACTACCATTCCTCAAACATCATTTTTCCATGCCTTCCAACTTCTTGGTGGTCCGCCATGTGTGAGACAGCCCTAAATGCTTTACAAGTACCACCTGAATGATTTCACCTTGTGTAAATTTCATTATGTTTGAAGAACGGATTTTGCTCTTCTCGGCAGGCATTTGTATTTACTCAGTCAATCGAAAGACCCTCTTGCAAATATGTTGGTTTGCAAAAAGGATTCAGGGCAAGTTCTTGCAGGACTCCCCTCACATCATCCAAAAAGATGGTAGAGAACTTCATGAATGATTTCTCTACATTCTCTAGTTGCAATGCTGCTCCTATGAACTTCACCTCCATAGGTGAGCAAGCCTTCAATGACCAGTTTATGCTAAGTGAGCTGTATTCCACTCTCACTTCCTGCATGGAGACCCCCTTCACTTTGATTCAGACAAGAGCCCTTACACATACTTTAACATTTGGGTAAGCAAGGCATGGATTTTTGTTAGCCTTTTTGAGCAAGATCTGGATATGGGGTATTTTTGCAGATTTTGGGTGAAGGGTTACCATGTTTGCTTTTTTCAAGCCAGAGAGAGAGAGAGAGAGTACTCTACCCCTGCAGTTTTCCACCCAATCTCTCTTAAACTCCTGCATGTGCAAGTTGATGGAGAAATTGGGGCTAATGTTAGACTAGCTTATTTTCTAGATGACATGTCACGTGTCTTTTTCAGAATGTGGCTTCCATAATTTCTAATCCATCATGGATGCTCCACTTTGCAGGAGGTTATGCTAGGCACATGGCCCCTGCCTGCCCTCCCCAAAGTGTTTTGCAACCCCACTACCATGGGATGGGGACCAGGTAGGAAGATGCACGTTTTACAACCTGCATGATGTCTCCATTCTTCTCTTTGCTTTAAATACCTCATTTCAGGCCGTAGCAATACATGCTGCTCCTGGACTGGAGGTATACTGTTATTGCTGATTACATTCCACCATCAGCTGATTTTTGACATGGGGAACTTACACTGCATAGTAACGCATTTACAGAGGCCCTTTCTCTTGCTCAGGGATCTGACCTGTAGACACCCCCATAGGTCAGGTCCTCACCGACTGGATTGACAAGCTGGAGATAGGTGTCCTAAATGTTGATGAGTTTACACATCACTACTGCTTGAGAACCGCTTAATTTTCCTGTCTTGATCTATCTTTGTGCTTTCCAGATGCACAGCCTAATTTTGAGTGGGGTTACTCAATAACCTCCATGGTAATGATCACTTTCCCATTCAAATATCATTTTCTGTGTCACTGCTGCCTGTGAGCTCGCCCCCGCTTTTGCTTAGCATGGGCGCAGTGGTGTGTATTTCAGGAAATGACTGATTTCTCTGTCTCGCTCAAGGAGTTTAGGTCGGTAGATAAGTCCATTGAGTTCTTCTCCGGCAACCTCATTGCTGTCGGCCTAACTACGTTCCTATAATGTCTGGCTGTTTTGCACACTGACCCTCCCCATGGTGGTCAGCTGAGTGTGAGATGGCCCTGAAACAGAAGCATTATGCCTATATGTGCTATAAGCGCCGTTCAAACGATTTCACTGTCAGTGAATTTCATCAAGCTAGGGCTAGGTTCCAGTATGTTTCAAAACACACCCACCGCTCTTCTTAGTGGGCATACATGTCTCCACTTAATGGGAAAACCTCTAGCAGAGGTGTGGAAGCGAGTTAAAAGTATTATGGCAAGTTCTCGCAGGATCCCCCTCTCATCTCCAGTAGAATGGGACTGCAATATTGGGCACTTCATCTGTAGTGGATTCCTTAGTGACTGCTTTCTCCACATTGTCTAGCCGGTATGCTGCTCCTCCAGCATTCAATTAATGACATGATGCCGCCACTGGACTTTACCTCCAAAGGCATAGAACCCTTCAACCACCTGTTTCCATTGAGTGAGTTGCATTCCATTTTGTGCATGGAGAATACCTCTGATCCGCATGATGTCCCATATGCCATGCTTCAACATCGAGGTGAGCGAGGCATGGCCTTTCTGTTAGATTTGTTAAACACCATCTGGACAGAAAGTATCCTCTCAGATGCTTGGTGAATGGCTACTGTGCTTGCTTTCCCAAACTCGTTTCCTTCCAATTTCTTTAACCTCCTACGTGAGCAAGTTGATGGAGAAATTAGTAAATATTATATTAGCCTTTTTTCAGGACAGCTGAAACCATCTGTCTTCTGCATAGTGCAGCTTCCGCAAATTCCACTCTACATCAGATGCTCAGCTCCGACTGGAAAATGCCATCTGCGAAGCCTTCCTTCATAGACAGCACTACGCCAAAGTGTTTTTTTGATCTGGAGAAGGCCTATGATACCACATGGCGATACAGTATCATGGAGACTCCACATGATGGGGGCGAGGGGATGCCTCCCAATCTTTATATCTGAATTTTTGCGAGATCGCGATTCCGCATACAGATGGCAGGAGCCCTCTCAGGCCCAATGAAGCAGAAAGAGAGTGTCCCTCAGGGAAGTATCCTCAGTGTCACACTCTTTGCCCTGAGCATCAATGGCATCACCCCGGGGCTGCCGGAAGATGTTCCCGCTACGCTATACATGGATGACCTTTTGATCTCTTTTGGCATGGCCCAGATGCCAACTTTGGAGCGTCGACTCCAACAGGCATTGAACTGCACCTCCCGCTATGCCGAAGCGCACAGGTTTCGGTTTTCCTTCAAGACTAAAGTGGTGCACTTCTGCTGCCATCCACAGCTCCACTCTGACTCAGACTTGTTTCTTATTGGGGTACACCTAGAAGTGGTTGAATCATAACATTTCCTTGGTCTTGTATTTGACCAACACCTCACCTGGGAGGCTCATTATTCGCAGCCTTAGGGTTTCTTGTACCCGCACCATGGATATTCTATGTTCCATGCTGTTCAGCACTTGGGGAGCTGATAGGGCTACTGCCCTACTCTTTTATCGATCCTTTGTTCGTTCGAAGCTCGACAACGGATGCGAGTTTTATGCATCCGCAGCTAAGCGTGTATTGTGGAAGGTGGACTTGATCTACCATACTGGCGACTGGTGCCTGTCCCACTTCACCCATTGAGAGCCTATTAGTCAATGCTGGGGAGATGCCAATCACTCTATGCCATGCACAGTGCATTATTTGCCTGTATGCGTTAGCCCAGTGCCTCCCTCAGTGACCAACAGCTCTCACTGCCTCTGCAGCTGATTTTGACGGTGTCTATACTGCCGAGACACGCCAGTCATACCCTAAGCCCTTTGGGTTATGGCTAGGAAACTCCTTCGAGTGCTAGGTATAGCTCTTGGGCTGGTGGCACCCCTGATTCTGCCCAGGATGCCACCCTGGAGGGTACCACCTTTGGCTATTTGTCGCCCGCCTCTGCTCCCAAAGCTTCTACAGTGCCAGGAGTATTGTGTTCAACCTTTTTGGAGCACACCTCATGTCATGCTGGAACAGTGCCAGTGTATATGGATGGCTCCAAGTCTGAAGAGGGGGTCAGCTTCCATGCCGTATCCCCTCTGAAGTCAGCGGGGCTCTGCCAGGCGCTGCGTCTGTCTTCACAGCTGAGCTGATGGCAATACACCACTTGGTATGGGAGATTATGTGACATGCCCCATCCGGAGACTGGATTGTGATCTATAGCGACTCACAAAGCGCCCTGAATGCTCTCTGGGTATTGGGATCTCTGCATCCCCTGGTTCACAATATCCGTGATGCCACATTTTTGGCAAGCTGGGCGGATGTCGAAATTACCTTCTGCTGGGTTCTTGGACATGTAGGAATTGCGGGAAATGAATGTCCCGATAAGTGCACCAAAGAGTCTGTGAGACTTGTGTGACCGGACCAGCGTTTTGTGCTTTCTCACACTGACTACATGGCAGGAATACGGGCAGCCCTCTGGGCTGCTTGGCAAAGAAGATGGGAGATGGTCAAGGGAACTTAAAGTTGTGTGCCATTGCGCTGCGACTGTTCCCATGGACCTACCCCCCAATGCTGCAAGGGAGAGGGTTACTTTCTCTCATCTCTGAATTGGACACACTTGTGCGATGCAGCAGCATTTAATGGAGTGCTCGCCTATACCCTACTGTCAAGACTGCATTGTCCACCAGACTGTTTGGCACATACTTGTTGAATGTCCCAATCTGGGCAATCTTTGCGCATGTTACCCGTCCCTGTACCGGGATAGGTGGGGTTTTTCTTATTTTTCAAAACAACACAAAGTACATCTTTTCAATATTAAAGACAAAATACCAATGCTGCTTCGATCATCCATCATATATGAATTCACCTGCTCGAGATGTAATTCTGAGGGAATTTGGGATTGACACAGTGCACACTACATACCCAAATTTGCACACATTTAGGCATCAACAATAGAACTGGAGCCCCACTCACTACTCCCGAATTCTGCCCTATCCGAATACACTAGGAAAACAGACATCTATACCATAAACCAAACTTAAATAATTTTTCAATTAAAGATAAATCAAACAATGAAAACCAACTGTATACACTGGAATATCTTTATATTAGATTTAAAAAACCCACTTTAAACTCTGACACAAGGTCATTTCCACTTTTACTACAACTATAATTATCCACGAATTACGCATGCCAAATCCACCGCTTCCCCATCCCCCCCCTCCCCCCAAAAAACAACCCTTATTTTTCAAATATTTCTATTATCTCCCATTTTAACAATGAAGACACCAAAAACTAATTAATGTTTTATTTTAAAAACAAAAACATATTTCCTATTCCCTAATAGTTAAGAGCCCTGCATTTTTATAATTTGAATATTACCACCTCTGTTGCTTCCCATTTACCATATAATTAATTTATAAATATCTGATAACTTCTCTAAAAAATTCTTATATATATATATATATATATATATATATATATTATAGAGGTATCCCCTAGAATAATATTATTTCCCTACCTCCTAAGATATTAGTTCAGGAGAGAAAGAAAGCTAGCCCTCCCCCCCTCCAACTTCACCCCTTTTGCAATTGCTGCCAGGTCTCTGCAAAATTCACATGAGGCATCATGCAGAAATTGACGCTATCTCCTTGCTGTCTCAATTTTCCCTTCCCTGCCTCGGGTTGGGAGACTACTTTGAAGGTTCACCGCGAACAGCTTTTATGGCTCCAGCGACTGGTCATCCGTCTGGCCCACTGATCCCTGCCATTGACACTTCCCCGCAAAGAGACGCTCAGTTTGTCACGGCTGATAATGAGGGTTCGATAAGGCCTCTCTCCCTCCCTGTTTTGGAGAACTCCAGGTATATATGCACCCTCTCCAGGATTACAGACATATTTGGTTAGAAGACACTTCCCCAAAAGGAGTTCAACTCAATGAAGCTCTCTCCCAAGAAGTGGGAGTGATGGTCGCAAGCCACAAAAGAGCTGGACATCACACATGTATCTTCGGGTCAGGGAGAAGAGTCGTGAGGCAACGTCAGCCTTTCTCAACCGCCTTCGGATCAAGGATTGGAGGACCCATCCTCTGAAGTTCAACCCGTGACTCTTGAGGACAAGAGGCCTGATAGCTTGCTCCACCCGAGGTTAGAAAAGTCATCCCACCCCTCCCATTCGAAGTTCGTCCGGTGACCTCTTGAGGACAAGAGGCCCGCATCTCGTAAAACCCCACTTTGAGAAAGTAGCCCCACCCGTTGCTCATTTGTGGCTACCCCCCGTGAGTAATCAAGGTCACCAAGACCTCCCCCAAGTTTGCTCACTTTACTCTGGAGGTTCAAAGGAACTAAATCACTCACTACCCTAAATCTCCCATTATAACCATTCAATAACCCAGGTTATCTAATTAGTATTTGGAACCTAATTCCATCATATTGATGTACTCATATATATCTATATTTATTGTTGTGCCTTTTATTTAGTGGGTATTAAAATCTATTTATGTCGTTGTGTTTGGTATATTCCTTGGTCATACAGTGCCAATATCTATTCAAATTGCACTCTTAGAACAATAACAGTTGTCGCCTTGCTTGGCTTACCTTAGAGCCTGTGTGCGCATATTCCCATACACTTGGCCATACTTCAATATATATATATATATATATATATATATATATTAATATATGGAAAAATAGCCAAGACATATTGGTGCAGTTAAGGTAATGGCATTATTAGACAACTGCTCTGCTTCAGGTCCAGCGGGCGATCCTATCCTCCTTGAACTGGAAGACTTCACTTAAAGATGGCCTATCCACCAGCCTAAAAAACAGGTTTCAAAGTCACCCCTTTATGTTGCCTTGCTTACCGTCACAGAAAACTCGTTATTATTTATATATTAACAGCATTGACTTAGCGGGCAATCCTATCCTCCTCGAGAAGGATAGGATCGCCTGCTGGACATGAAGCAGAGCAGTTGTCTAATAATGCTATTACCTTAACCGCACCAATTTGTCTTGGATATTGTTCCATCTTTCAAGCATTTTGGCTAAGTCAATGCTGTTAATATATTAATAATAACAGTTTTCTGTGACAGTAAGCAAGGCAACATAAAGGGGTGACTTTGAAACCTGTTTTGGGGGGCTGGTGATGGGCCATCCTTAAATGTAGTCTTCCAGTTTGAGGAGGATATGATCACCCACTGGACCTGAAGCAGAGCAGTTGTCTAATAATGCCATTACCTTAACTGCATATATATATATATATATATATATATATATATATATATATATATATATATATATATATATATATATATATATATATATAGATGGAATGCCTCTTTAAGAGTTCTTACAAGGGCATCGACTCAGATGTCGCCTACCATTGAGTACCGCATCCAACAATCTCTGAGCCCCCTCTCTCTTACGTTTTGAAAAGGTTCCCCGGGGATGCGTGTGAAGCTCCAGTCACTAATTTGAGACCTTTGTGTAGCGATTGTGGCACAGCATGGTATGGGGGTACCAGAGACCCTAAACCCCTGATTATGTACCTCCCAGGTGAGGCATAGGTAAAAAATTAGATAAGCTATCAGGGTGTGACCCCCCTCCCCTCTAGGTGAGCCCAATTTAAAAATAGGTGTGGGTAGAGAGAATGCCCATTAAGGTGGAAAAAGTACAACCCTTGTTGTTGCCTTCCCCCTCCCCAATTGCAGACCATCTACCATGTCACAAATTGTTCGGTGGAGATGCTCTCCATATTTTTTTCTCTATAGACACCTGTTGTGCAAGACTGTGTTTTTTAACTCTAGCCACCTGTAGGGAAAGAGAAAAAGAGTTGTAGAGTAGTGATGTCATTCCCAAGTATTATGACAGGACCCTACCCCACATGGATACAATCCTGGTGTGGGATCACCCTAAATGGATGCAATCCTAGTAGGATCTATGCTGTAATTGAACTCCCACTTCATAGCTGCTACATAGACCACTACTACAGGAGGGTGCTATAAGATTCCAACAGCATGCAACAGCCTCCCTTCACTCTGGTCTCTCAGGACAGGCTCGCAGGAAGCGAGGTCACATTGATGGAGCCCTACAAAACAGCTTTCCTCTTAATGTCCCAAGTGATCAGAGGGACCTGAGATGTCATCTGCTCCTAGGGAGTTATTAACAACTAAAGTTAATTTATTATTAAATCAGACATGTTTAGCACTACATGTTTCAAATAGTTTGCTTTCTATATATTTATAAAGAAGTGTTGCAATGAGAAAGTCATGACTTTAGTACCTCACCTTGAGTCAGTGTCATGAGTGTTTAATCCACATAGCTTGAAACGTCGTAAACGCACCTGATTTATGTTTTTGTGGGCTCATCTCTCACATTCTTTCTTTCCCTCTGCAGTGGAGGATTGGGGCCAGAATAGCCTCAGGTACTCACAGCCGATGGTTCGACCCCCCCGATGAGCAAACCCCCTTGCAGTGGGAAGCTTTCCCCATTGATGTGAATATGAATAAGGTAAGGAACACTTCCCTTCCCCCATGCTCTAATGATATATGGAATATGGACAAGCCAACATGCTCTTTCGTCCCTATGTACTCATGGGATTATTAGACTGAATGAGTGGGTTTGCATTTTATCGCCTCAAACGCACAGCTCTCTTTGAGATGTTTTTTTCCTTCACCCACTCGCCAAAGAGTGCACAGACCCCATTGGATTACATAATGTCCCACCTCTATCTTGCCTTGCGTGCACTGAGCAATTTCTTCAGGACACTTTTGCTACCCACATCTTTGCCCAACTTCAACATTTTCTGGTGGAGATGCTTTCATTGGTTTTGGTTTTACATCTTGGGTGTGCCAGGTACTTCAATCACCCCCTTTCCCTCTTACTCCCTTCCCATTCACTCACTTGTGAAATGTGGGTCAAGTCTTGGAAAGTTGCTTCTTTGATGTACTTGGGGCTGTGGGACCCCACTCCACAGCTTTTAAGTGGAATCTTGTTCCTTGTGGTATTCGTAGTTCTACGCAGCACTAGATCCACCTTTACATCAATCACTTTGACCCACTCAACCCCCCCAGATCGGCCACATTGACGCATCGCCCTGAAATTGACCCACCCAACCCCGCCAGATTGGCCAAATTGACACAGCTCCCCGAAATTGATCCATACAACCCCATCAGATCAGCTACATTGACACATCACCCTGAAATTGACCCACCCAACCCCGCCAGATTGGCCACATTGACACATCGCCCTGAAATTGACCCACCCAACCCCGCCAGATTGGCCACATTGACACATCGCCCTGAAATTGACCCACCCAACCCCGCTAGATTGGCCACATTGACACATCGCCCTGAAATTCACCCACCCAACCCCGCCAGATTGGCCAAATTGACACAGTTCCCTGAAATTGATTCATACAACCCCATCAGATCGGCTACATTGACACATCACCCTGAAATTGACCCACCCAACCCCGCCAGATTGGCCACATTAACACATCGCCCTGAAATTGACCCACCCAACCCCGCCAGATGGGCCAAATTGACACAGTTCCCTGAAATTGACCCATACAACCCCATCAGATCGGCTACATTGACACACCACCCTGAAATTGACCCACCCAACCCCATCAGATTGGCCAAATTGACACAGTTCCCTGAAATTGATCCATCACAACTCCATTAGATCGGCTACATTGACACATCACCCTGAAATTGACCCACCCAACTCCGCCAGATTGTCCACATTGACACATCTCCCTGTTATTGACCCACCGAAACCTGCCAGATCGACCACATTGACAAATTGCCCTGAAATTGAGCCACCCAACCCCGCTAGATTGGCCACATTAACACATCACCCTAAAATTGCCCCCCCATCCTGTGATCTCTAATCTGCGCCTCTCTTTTCAGAATTTGGTTCAGTGCCAGTCCTCCCTGAGCCCCACCTACGAGATCAACACCCCATCTAGGTCCTCTTCGCCCCTCCTCTCACCCAAGCCAAGTAAGTAGGACAGTTCAGGGGGGTTGGTCCTCTTTTACCCAAGTGGGGAGAATTAGGGTTTCAATGCAGGTCCTTTAACACATTGCGATGGCTCCAAAAGAGGTTTGAGTAACTTTATAGGCATTAGTTGTTTTAAAAGACACCTTTAAGTGTTAGTGCTTTAAGAGCGATATCTAAAAAAAAAAGAAAGAAGAAGCAAGGATCAATTATTTGAGATGACTGGTGTACCATATATGGCCCAACTCGTGGTTAGAGTGTTAAAGGTTTCTCTCCAACACTCGTTAATCCTCGGTTGTTGTGTGCACAGTGTGCGAGAAAGCGCAGGTGGTGTTCCCGTACAAGGCGGAGCACGAGGATGAGCTCGATCTTCAGAAGGGCGATGTGGTGACGGTGCTGTGCAAGGAACTGGAGGACCTTGGGTGGTGGCGAGGAGAGAGGAACGGGTGTGTGGGCGTCTTTCCGGACAACTACGTATGCCTCATCACGACGCCCATGATCCCCAATGATGACCAGGTTAGGCCCATTGCCCATATTGACAGACACACACACTTTAAATCAGACAAAGTTACACACGATAAACTTAAGTGATAGATAGATAAAACGATAGACAAACTGAATACTGTCCGCGAGGATGGGAACACCGCCCAGCATTTCACTCATCCTCACACCGACTACATGCAAGAGTCGGGGTAAACTTTTTGGGCTGCTTGGCAAAGAAGATGGGAGATCGCCTAGGGGAATTTAAAGTCACGCAACTGTTCCCATGGACATACCTCCCAATGCTGCAACGGCTTCACTTCGCTTCTGATGGTGCACTCCCCTGCACTTTACTGAGACGACTGCATTGTCCCCCAGACTGTTCGGCACATTCTTTTTGAATGTCCTGTCTGGGTGATCTTCGCGCACGTTATCTGTCCCAGTACCTGGATGAGCGGGGTCGCGACCGCTTGTCTCCTGAACTCAGATGGAGTTCGTGCACACAGACTTGTGAATCTCCTTTTTAGAGGAGGCTGGCCTCTTCCATTTTATTTCGCTTTGTTATTGGTCGCATGCACCTGTGCCGGGGAGTGGTGGGCCTTTTCCAGACGCCTGAGCTTGCTTCCTTCTTGTTTTGTTTTGTGTTTGTTTTTTTTGTGTCTAGCCTAACATTAGGATTTGGGAAGATTTAAGGCGACTTATGCCCAAGTATGCAGTCGCCAGGTGTCCAATAAAAAAACGCTTCTACACATAGGCTCAGCGGTTCCTTCGGTACCTACCGACTCTCATTGCATCCGCAGCCGATCTCTACGTTACCTATGCAGCAGAATCGTCAGATATATCATAAACTCTTTGGATTTAGAGCTAGGAACTGCCCCGAACACTCGATTTAGCTCTCGGGGCGGTGGGCTTCTAGTTCTGCCCAGGACGCCACCCTGGAGGGACTTACCACCACACTTCCGCTCCCAAAGCTTCTACATCGCCGTGAGTTTTACTTTCAAACTTTTCCTACGCAATATTACACTGCGCTGTTCTAATGTTCACGACTCCATATCCGAAGAGGGGTGTGGCTTTCACACACACCCTTTTCTTCTGCGGGTGGCGCTGCGTCTGTCCTCACGGCCAATCTTGTTGCAATGCACTGCTTGGTACGGGTGATTAGACCGTGCTTGTTTCAAGACCGTATTATGATATATAGCTACTCATACCGCACTGAGTGTTTGAGGCATTGCACTGAATCTCTGCACCCCTCTGGTTCTCAGTATCTTTGATGCCAGGGTTGCTGCGAGCTGGGCCTATTTCAAGATGATCTTGTGGGTTCCTGGCTATTGAGGAAAATGAGGGCTCCAAACAGTCTGGAACAGTGTTTCGCTCTTGCCCTCTCTTCCTATATGGTAGGAATCAGGCCAGTCTTTCGAGCTGTCTAGCAAAGAAGATGGCCGGCGGGAACCTAGAGTTGCGACCCCTTGCATCACGATTCTTCCTGTGGACCTTCCCCACCTCCCCCACATCTCCACCCCTAATCAGTTGCATCAACGGCTTCATGTTGTTTTCTTTTGCCTCCGAATTGGAGACACTTGCGAGGTGCAGTGACATCTGTTGGAGCGCTTCAGGTCTTGGAGGGTATGCATGAGTTTCTGCTTACCCCCACACTCTATTATTTTCTCCATAGTATTTAAATGTTAGCTGCACCCTCACAGCCTTGAAAGAAGGCCTTCATCCTACACCTTATCGTTTTTTGGGCGAGGGGGAGGGAGTATAGATTAATACTGTTTAGGTTGTTTTTTTTCATATAGCCAAAAATTAAGATATGAGATTAATTTGTAATTTGGGTAACCATACCATTGCTGGTAGTCTGAAGAAAAAGAACCTTACCAAACCTTCCCGAATCTTAATCAGCTCTCTTCCAGGTTGACCTTGACCTTGTTTACCCTTTCCTCTCTCCCTGAACCTCCACCGTAAGAGGCGCCGCGATTTGCCATCTTGGCCGCCGTGCTGATGGGATTCAGTGCCCCTTCCGACCCCAGCTTAGCCTCTTCTCCTTCCTTCAGTTTTCCTTTCAATTATTTCTATCCTTTCCAACTCCTCTTGTTATTGTTTCCCTTCTGCTTCTCCCAAATACCCATTGTTTGGGTAGTTTATTAGCTTTAGGTTCTTATTTTTAACAAGTTAGTTTGTTTTTTTTTTTTGCTTTTTTTTCACTTCTTCCTTCTCCTTTTCTTTTTCTGTTTTGACAGAAGTTGCGACTATGGCTTTGTGGGCCCCATAGTCGCTTGGTACTCAACCAGGCTACACTTTTGGACTGATCCTTTCTTACTTCTGCCTCTGTATGGGTCGACGGATTCACCCACTGTGGGCCATCCTCTGCAGGACCATGCCCTAGAAGAGGTTTGGTTGCCTAGGTTGTCATTTTGTTTCTGGGAGTTCTTTGCACCGCAGTCCAGAGAATCTCCGTTATGTGCCTTCCCATTTTTATAACGACAGTGGGAGTTGGGTCAGAAGTCAACCCTGAGTTGGATTACGACGGATATTTAGTCTTGAAAGCGAACGATAGCCCTCTTAGTAAGGCTGACATCTTCGATGTCTACAAGGATTTTGTAAGAAAATGTGGCCATGTAATGATGGTGCATTGATAGTCAAGGCGAAATCAAGCGAGCAGCATCAACGGATTAAGGCCCTATAGTCTTTAGCTTCTGTAGACATGTCCTCTGCTTTGCACCCAGCATTTAACACCAGTAAAGGTATTATCTGATCGGGAGAGGTAATAGATTATGATGTTGACAGGCTGGTATCAAAACTTACCAATCAGAAGGTTGTAAGTGCCCACCGCATTTCCAGGTTTGTGAATGGCACTAGGTTACCTACCGCCACCATAATCCTGATTGGAGCCGCCCAAGTACGTTAAGGCTGGCTATCTTAACATCCCAGTCAAGCCTTACGTTGAAAACCCACGACGATGCTTCCATTGACAACGCTTTGGCCATGTAAGCAAGTTTTGAATTGTGGATCGCATTATCACAGGACACCCTGTTCTCAACAGCTTTGCTGCCTTAACTGTGATGGAGAACATCCTGCAACATCACAGCAATGCACTTTCTTTCTCTATGAGAGAGAAGTCATTGCCATTAGAAACAAGAACAAGCTCAGTTTTAAAGAGGTCAGAAGAAGAGTAAAGGAGATGTATGTCCAACCTGGTGTGAGCTTTTCTGATGCTCCGCTTTCTACCAGGCCAAAGAGGGAGAAGCCAGAGACCTCCAACTGGTTCTCCTGTGTCTGACCAGGTAAAAAGTCCTTCCCATCCTAAACGTACATATCCATGATGAACACTTGGTCAGCACCGAACAGTGCTTCTTAGGTTACCAACAAGAAGAGGAACCTTTCATCCTCTCCTGGTTCCCCAAGGGTGGTTAAGCACCTTGCTACGGTCCAGAACATGTGGATGTTGATCATATTGGTCCTCAGATGGTATCCATTCCACCTCTGGATATTCACCCTGACCCTAAAGGACTAAGCTTTTCTTCAGCTCCAAAGCTAGTTATCACTCTCCCCCTCCCCTTGTTGATACTGCTTTGGAATTCCTTCTATCCCTGAATGAGAAGGAACCAACCTTTGCTCCTTCCCAGGAGTCAGCTGTTGTGTGGAGGTTACCCCCTCATCTGAGGAGGACTCAAAAACTGACTTCACATCCTTCTCTATCAGCATCGAATTCACAACATTTGCTGATGTCCTCGCCACCACCTTTTCCTCTACCATCCCAACCAATACCACCAGCTGTGTCAACATCATCTGTTCCCTCGACACCTGAACTGACACCTGGAGTTGCTTCCATCTCTTCTTCTCCAGTGAAGACAGTTCTCTCTTACAGCCACTTATCAAAATCTGGTGCGCCCCTATTTAAAGAAAAAACAAAGACAAAACTCAAGCTTCCGTTTCCTCCTTTGTCATACTCTCAAGCCTAAGGCTAGTATGACACAAACTACTTTTGCTGGCAGTTCAAATCCAAAATCTCCTACCCCTAAGTGTAGGAAGAAATCTACCGTTATGCTTAAACAGTAACAATGTTTCCAATTATTCATTGGAACTCCCAAGGTCTCTTCCCTAAATGAGAAGAGTTCAAGCTCCTGCTTAAGGATTACAATCCTAATTGTATTGCTTTACAGGAGACTTGCTTGGGTACTCGTAGAGTACCCAACATTTGGGGTTTTGTGGGATATTGTAAGAATCCCGGAGAATCAATTCATGGTTCTGCTGTTTTTGTTAACAACAGGGTTCCCCACAACCAGCTGCCTCTTAACACAGACCTGCAGGCAGTTGCTGTCCGCCTGGTTTCCAGTTGCCATTATTCAGTCTGTTCGCTGTATCTTCCTCTTGACAAGGAAAGAGATACAGCTGTTTTAGCTACAAAGTTAGCTAATTTAATTTCTCAACTCCCTCCTCCCTTTTTATTGATTGGCAACTTTAATGCTCGACACTCCCTTTGGGGGGACCATGATTACAACCCTAGAGGAAATATGATTGAGAGATTTCTGGGCACTAATGATGTCCGCTTTCTTAACGATGGCAGCCACATATCATTTCACATCCAGACAAACAGCTTTACATCTGTGGACTTCTCTCTCTGTTCACCAAGCTGTAGAGCTCATTTTCACTGGGTAGTGATCACTTCCCCATTGTAATAACACCATGTATAGGTGGTCCTCCTTCACCACCTAGCAAAAGAAGATATTCAAGTGGTTATTGATGATCGTCTAGCCCACATCAATCATGCAGCTACTTCCTCCATCCCACTCTCCGGCTCAATGCTCGTGGACCACAATTGCCCTGGTGGTCTGCTGAATGCTCGAGAGTTGTCACTGAATGTAAATAGGCTTACCGACGTTACCATCGGTGCCCCAACGATGGCCCCGCATTTTGCTCTTCCTCACACCGACTACATGGCAGGAATACGGGCAGCTCTTCGGGCTGCTTGGCAAAGAAGATGGGAAGCAGTCGAAGGGAACGTAAAGTTGCGTGCCATTGCGCTGTGACTGTTCCCATGGACCTACCCCCCCAATGCCACAAAGGCTTCAGGTTGCTTTCTGTCATCTCCGAATTGGGCACACTTGTTGGACGCATTGACATTTGATGGAGCGCTCGCCAGCGCCCTACTGTGAAGACTGCATTGTTCCCCAGACTGTTCGGCACATTCTTGTTGAATGTCTCAGTCTGGGCGATCTCCACACACATTAACTGTCCTGGTACCAGGATGGACAGGATCGCTACCGCCTGTCCCTTGTACTCAGGATGAGTTTGTGCACATTGACTGGTGAACTTATAGACTTTTGGGGGGAGGCCGGCCTTCTTCCCTTTATTTAACTAGTTTTTTATGGTTGTTTTCTCTGTAGGTCGCACGCTCCTGCACCAGGGGGGAGGGGGACCTCCCCCTGATGCTGGAGCTTGCTTCATAATTGTTGCCATCTTCCCTTCCCTTTTTATCATTGTTGTGTTTTCATATTCTAATTTTAAAGTAGCCTAGTGCTAGACTGTCGTGATTGCGGCGACTTATGCCCAAGTGGGCAGTCGCCAGATAGGTTCTTAATTTTTTTTTTTTAAATCGAGCCATGATGGGTCCTGTCCTTATGAAGATATTGAAGTGGCCATTGATGATCTTCTAGCCCACGTCAATCATGCAGCTAATTCCTCCATCCTGCTTTCTGGCTCAACTGCTCATGGACCACAATTGCCCTGGTGGTCTGCTGAATGCTCGAGAGTTGTCACTGAATTTAAACAGGCCTGCCGATGTTACCATCGGTGCCCCACAATGGTAAAGAAACTTGCTCATAACCGAGCAAGGGCAGCGTGGCAATGCACCCTTCGATGAGCTTGAAATACCTCAGATGGTTACATCGCGTCAATATGTTGGCAGACCTCTGTAGACAAAATCTGGAAGAGGGTCAAAAAGCTATTGGGAAAATCTGATGACTTTACAGATCCCAACATTGTTCAGGCCAGAGAACTGTTGGGGGACTTGTCCCATATTTCCGATGTCCTGGCCAGATCGTTTGCTAATACTTCAAGCCCAGACAACTATTCCATCCAATTCCAGCGCTTTAGGCTCCAACAGGAGCAGCATCCTATCAACTTTATGGAGCCTAACATGGATAATGAGCCTTGTAACCAGCTCTTTTCTATCCATGAGCTCCATAATGCACTGAAGCACTGTGGATCTACTGCACCCGGATTGGATGGCATTTCCTATGATATGATTAGGAATGTGCATCCATCCCTCCTCTCACATTTGCTGGCCATCTATAACTTCATCTGGATTAGGGGCTGCTTCCCTTCTATGTGGAGGGAGGCTGTGGTTTTTGGAGACAAACCATCTTATATCTCCCTCTCAATCAGGGTTCAGAAAAAAACAGAGTACCATCGACCTGCTTGTTAGAATGGAATCTTATATAAGAGATTCTTTTTTAAAGAGGCAGCATTCTGTTGCTGTTTTCTTTGATATTGAGAAAGCATATGATACCACTTGAAGGCGTGGTATCCTTAAGCAACTCCATGATGGGTACTGCAGGGCTTTCTCCCCAGGTTTGTCGAGCAATTCCTCATGTGGCACACACTATGTGTAAAAGTTGGAAATGCCCTATCAGAGCCCGTAGAGCAAGTTGAGGGTCTGCCATAGGGAAGTATCCTCAGTGTCATCTGCTTCTCTGTGACCATCAATAGCATTATTGCAAATTGCCCAGCTGAGATTTCCTCAACTCTATATGTGGATGACTTAGTGCTTATCTGTTCATCGCCTAGACTTACTTCTATTTGGGGCATTCTATGTGAAGTGTACACAACCTCCTGACACCTTGGTCACAGAATTGCATGAAATTTACATCATTTGTTGGTTATGATGAATAAAGTTCACATACTAAGTATGAGGCCTATCTGGTCATTGTGGTTCATATTTATGGCCAGATCAATTTTTGGTCAAACTGATTGACCCAAAACCTTTGAGAGGTCATACATAACATTGGCCAGAATTAACCAATCTGAACGATTTTAATACAAAATGTTCAGGAGAAAGAGATCTTTCAAATGAGTGGAAGAATGATGTTTCTATGACAATTTTTGACATGACCTTTTTGTGAACTCTTTAACCTTTGATTCCAGCCACCCTAGCTCCAGAAAAAATAAAAATGGGATCTCCAAGGGTTTAGAATCTATGGGCAATTATGTGACACTGGGTATACCTACTAAAAGTATTATTGACCCAGAAATTATAGTGATATCAAATACCTACATAAGTCTTAACCATGGCATGGCCTATATACACCTTATATACCTAGGTACCTACCTTATATAGGTAATTTTGCCAAATGTAACCTGTCATTTAAAATAACTTCAAGATATCTTCTAAACTACCTATTTAATATTAATTGTGAGATTATCTGCAGATCCTAAAATAATTTACAGGTGTATAATTTTGTTATTTATTTTTGATAATTTTGAAATACCTAATGATTTTTATACAGCTACCTACCTACCAAATTATTATATTATGAAAAAGAGGAAAATTATTTATTACTTATTAGGCATATAAAATGAACACCCATTAATTAATAATGACTTTTGATTGATCACATATTTTTACTATGCCAAGCTATTTCAAATGAGAGAAGGCAATTTTCACCAAATCCTTTAATTTGATCAAAACTGAATGTACCTACAGAATATAGGTAGCTATACCCTCCAAAAATAGGTATGGAAGAAAGATTAAACTAAGAGCGTAATAAACCTATTCTCAGCAATGCATTATGATGTAGCCATTAGCTAACTTAATAGCTATTAGGGTTGAAGCGCTGGACTGAGAAAACATGAAAATAATTAAAAATAATGTTGATCATTGAATAGGTACCTACTCTTTTCTTGTGTTTTGTCCACTTCTCTGCGAATTTATGAAGAATCAAGTCTTAAAAAGCGCTAATGGAAATGTTTTAGTCATAAACCAGTCTACCAACCCACAGCCCTTTGCACCTAAACTTTGACCTATTTCTACTAAGATATAATACTTGATGATTATTATGCACTTCTTTCTTTGCTTACCAATTTTCTAGGACAATGCAATGATTGAAGCAGCTATATTGATATTGTATATTGGCAATTTTAAATATAATTGCTCCAATCATTTATATAGGTGTTTATTTTAATTAATTTATTGTATATAAACAGTAATTTATTATTTGGATCTTTTTCAGGCTTTGTTTCATTAAGATGGCGAATCGAAAGTAGTACAGCGATCCGTTGAAGATTCATAAATCCCTGCAAAAGAATGACCTAAGAAATGTTTCTGCTCAGCTTTTGCAGAAGTTCTCATCTCTTCTTAGCAAAGATGATAAGCTTTGTTCTGTTTGTAGGAAGAAGCTTTCAGAGTTACCAATGGAGCAAAATACTCCAGAGGAGTCCGGAACTTCAGCATCTGAACAGGAGTTCAATGAGATGCTAAGTCAAAAGGAGGATTCAGATGTTGTGGAAGTTGAAGTTGACTTACTGAACCAATCATTGTCTTTCATCGGTGAGAAACCCTTTGATAAAAGGAAAGCCAAAAGGCATCCAACTTATGTACCTGAGAAAAGGTTAAAAGTTGAAGAATCTGTTAGGAGAAAGTTGGATTTGGTCATGGGTAGTAGTTCAGGAAAACAAGGAGATGTGCCACAAAGATGTAAGGTGAACTGTATGCCAGAAGTCATCCAATCTCTAAAGGAAAAATATTGGCAATCAAGCCGTATGGATCAAATCAGAATTCTTACCATATTTGCAACCATATGAGCGTTACAAAACTCAGGAACGAGTTTGATTGCTCTCAGAGAATGGCCGTACAAGCTGACCATATACTAAAGGAGAAAGGAATGTTAGCTTCACCTAACCCTAAGCTTGGCAGAGTGCTTCCTGAGGAACTAAAATCGTTAGTCCTTGAATATTATCGTAGTGATGACATGAGTCAGGTTTTACCAGGAAAGAAGGATTGTCTAGTAGTGCAAATTGAAGGGAAAAAGCAGAAGTTACAGAAACTATTCATTCTCAACAATTGGAAGGAACTTCATAGCAGTTTCAAAGTGAAGTACCCTGAGGTAAAAGTATCATTCTCAAAGCTTGCTATGCTACGGCCATGTGGGTGTGTTCTTGGGGGAGGCAGTGGAATTCAGTATGTGTATGTATAATACATCAAAATGTAAAACTGATGATGGTTGGATCCAAGATGTCTGATATCACTGATCTACCCTCTTACCATCACCTAGTTGCCTCTGTTGTATGTAATCCAGCCCATCCAGCATGCTACATGAAATCGTGCGAGTACTGTCCACCTGTGGATCAACTAAAAGCAAAACTATTTGGATTTTATGAACAGGAGAATGTGGATAGTATTGAATTCAAACAGTGGACATCAACTGATAGATCTGAGCTGGTAACCATGGTATTATAGCTTGATGATTTCTTGGCTAGATTTTGTGATTGTGTCGAAACTTTGATGCAACATGATTTTGTTCCAAAATCACAAGCACAGTACTTGGAAACTGTGAAAAACAATATTGCAGATGGTGAATTTGTAGTAATTGGTGATTTTTCAGAAAACTATTCATTTTTAATACAAGATGCAGCCCAGGGATATCATTGGAATTGCGCACAGGCAACAATACATCCTTGGGTGTTTTATCACATTAAAGATGGAAAACTCTGTCATGACTCATACACCATAATTTCAGAGTGTAACATCCACGATAATGTCTTGGTGCATCTATTTCACTGAATGTTGATAGAGTATCTGAAATCAGTATTCGAAACGGTAAAGAAAATTTACTACTTTTTGGATGGATCTGCAGCACAGTATAAAAACTGTAAATCTTTCCAGAATCTTTGCTGACATAAAGAGGAATATGGTATAGAAGCAGAGTGGCATTTTTTTGCCACTAACTATGGGAAGGGCCCATGAGACGGTGTAGGTGGCACCATCAAAAGGGAGGCTACTAGAGAGAGCTTGAGAAGACCTTATGGTAAATAGATTGTATCACCAAGAGATTTGTTTGTATTCGCTGAAACTCTTGGGAATATGAAGTTTGGATATGGAACTCAAAAGGAATATGAACAGGAGGAAGAACTTTTAAAAACCAGACCGGTGACCAAAATTATTCCACACACACAAAAACTTCATTCGTTCATTCCAATACCAAAGGAGGCTCTCCAAGTTCGCCCATTTAATCTCTATGAGACTTTTAGATTAGAATCAGTCACAAAAAATATTTCATGTCCAGTGTTCAATGGAAAACTTGCAGGCTATATCACTGTGATTGACAATGGACATTGGTGGCTTGCTTGCATAACCGAAGCTTTTGTAGAGTCATGAGAAGTTACTGTGAAATTTCTTCACCAGTTTTTGCTTCCCTGAAATAGAAGATTCTTGTACTATGGACATCTCTGACATTTTGGTATCAGTAGAACCAAAAACTGAAATAGGAAGAAGCTACACGATTAGCAAGAAGGAGTCTGATGCAACAAACAAAGTGATGGCTCTGCTCAAATGAGTACCTAGTTATTTATTAAATAATGTTTTGTTTAAATTTTTGTCTTAAATAATCTTTTATCTAATGTTTTATATTAAATAACATTTTGTATAGGTAATAAAAATTGTAAATTTGTAATATTTGAAAGGTATTATGTTGTTTGTCTCACATTTCTGAAATGATAAAAAATAATCTCTTGTTTTATTGAATCTAAGACTGAAAAAAGGCAGGGCAGCCTAGGAAGGGAGAGAGGTTGTGTTTGGAAAGACTGAAATATGATGACCGTGTCAAGATAGATCAAACTTTCTCCAAATCCCTATTTACCTAACTGCCTGATGTCATAAACACCCCTAGTACAGTGACATGACTGAAAATACCACCCACCTGATGGTATATAAATGCCCATGGATTCAAACCCCATAGAGATCCCATTTTTTATTTTTCCTGGAGCTATGAAGAATAAACAAGAGCTAACTTTAGAAATTTGGGGGTGTGGATTGAAGTTGCACTTTGGCCAGGGTCAAAGGTCAAAGAGTTAAAAAAAAGGGTCATCATGGCAAAAATTGTCCTAGGAATGTCATTCTTCCACTCATTTGAAAGATCTCTTCTCCTGAGCATTTTGGTACCAAAATTTGTTCTGATTGGTTAACTCTAGCCAAAGTTATGACCTCTCAAACTTTTTCAGTCAACCAGTTTGACCAAAAATTGACCTGGCCATAAAGATGGCCATGGGTAACCCAGAGCCATAAAAATTTGTATGTGGTGTTATCTCACCAGACCCAACTTGCATGCAAAAAATCATCAAAATCTATGACCTAGTGTCGATATTTTGCCAAAAGGTGTGTACACTTCATGTAGAATGCCCCATTTGTCATCTGTAAGCTACAGTGGGTTATAAATACTGTAGCTGATAATGCTTTTTCCAAGGGCTTCCGCTTGCTTTTCCGCAGTAAAGACCAAGGCTGTCCACTTTTACAATCATAGATCAGTGACATGGGACCCTCCTTATTTGTTACTCTATGGTATCCCTGTCACCTTTGAGCCCCATTTCAGATTTCTAGGGGTGATCTTTGATTCAAGGCTTTCTTGGAGGCCTCATTTGGACGCCTTGAAAAGGTCTTGTCTGAAGAGAATGGACATAATGAAATTACTGTCACACTTGGGGAAGCGATCAACATACCCTGTGGCTTTTGTATTCAGCATTGGTCCAGTCAAAGCTGGACTATGGGTCACAGGTGTACTCCTCTGCCTCACCGTCCATCCTTGAAAAATTAAATACTGTGCGTAACCAGGGTGTGCGCCTGGCTCCTGGAGCCTTCAAGTCCTCCACTGTGTGGAGTGTCTATGCAGAGAACGGGGCTCTTCCTTTTCACAGGCTCAAGTCTCACCTCAAATATCTTTTTAGACTTGAGCAATTACCATGGTCACCAGTATATGAGTGCACGTTTAATTTGCGAACAGTGGCCTCATATGATAGATTTCTATCTCTGGCTTGCCCCTTTGCACTGTGCATGGCCAAGCACACAGGATGTCTAAGGGAGTTTTCTGTTATTTCGATTTCATTACCAAAGATTCCCCTATGGCTCATAGCACCTGTAGTGGTATGCAAGGGGCTTACTGATAGGCCAAAGGATCAGTTCTTACCTGTAGCCTTGAGAACCATGTATAATCAACACTCCTCCCACCATCGGCCTAGTACCTTTGTGTTCACCGATGGGTCCAAGTCATCGGACGGGGTTGGAGCTGCTGCTGTCTTTCCATCTCAGACAGCATTGGTTCGCCTACCAAGTGCAGCTTCTGTTTTCACAGCAGAACTTGTTGTCATTCTTGCTGCACTCTTTGTTATTGCTCCTATGCCATCTGGTTGTCTTACGATTTTCTCTGACTCCCTTAGTTCTCTGGAAGCACTGGGTGCTTTTGGTTCTAGCCATCCACTGGCTTCCAAGATCCAGCGGTGGCTTTTTTATCTTCTATTCACAAGATTTCTTTTTGCTGGGTGCCTAGTCACGTGGGCATCCCAGGTAATGAAAGGGCAGATGCTGTGGCCAAGGAGGTGGCATCATTGGGGCCACCCCCATCAGCCCCAGTCCCACTCCGTGGTCTATCCTCTCATTACCGAATATGTAGTCGGCTTATGGCAGAAGATGTGGGATGAGCTTCCTCCCACCAAGCTCCATTCTATAAAACCTTTACTCCTCTCATGGCTACATACCATGAGACCACATAGACTGGAGGTTATTTTATGCCAACTGAGGATAGGCCATTGCTGCCTCACTCATGGGCACTTAATGAATAGTTTATTTTTGATATCCTTTTACACCCCTTGATGGTTTTATATTCCTGTACTTCCATTCTATTGATCTTAACTTCATAGCTATATTTTTGTATATTCTCCAGATGTCTATATTTTTATTGAGAATTTTCATGCAAATTACCCTTCCTTGAATTTGGCTGCGGGCTAGTCTGTTTGGGCTTTGCAGCATTTATTTTCGGCACTATTCATTCATTTTCCCTGAACCTAATCAGCTGTCATCTTGAGTAGACCTTGACCCTGAAGCACCCCTGCCCCACCCCTAATCTGCGCTCTCCCCTGCAGAAGACTACTCCGCACCCGTCCTCCCTGAGCCCTGACTACGTGAAGGGAAGCACCCCGCCTTCCACTACCACCCTCCCGTCTCAGTCCTCTCCGGCCCTCCTCCCACCCAAGCCAGGTAATTACGGTTTCAATGCAGGTCCTTTTAAAGGTCTCCCTCCAGCCTTTGCTAATCCTCGGTTGTTGTGTGAGCAGTGCACGAGATGGCGCGGGTGGTGTTCCCGTACAAGGCGGAGCACGAGGACGAGCTTGACCTTCAGGAGGGCGATGTGGTGACGGTGCTGTGCAAGGAATTGGAGGACCGCGGGTGGTGGCAAGGAGAGATGAACGGGCGTGCGGGCGTCTTTCCGGACAACTACGTGTGCCTCATCACGACCCCTACGACTCCCAAGGATGACCAGGTTAGGCCCATTGCCCATATTGACACACACACACACTTTAAAGGAGACAAAGATACAGATGAACTTGAGGGATAGATAGATAAAACCCCCCTATGTCATCGTGCAACGCTAAACATATCCTAAGCGTTTCAGATTTGGGGCAAGGCAATTCCGAGAGTTTGATATAGCACTCGGGCTGTGGTGCCTCTGGTTCTACCAGGACGTCAACCTGGAAGGTACCACTTGGAATATTTCTTGCTACACCTCTGCTCCCAAAGCTTTACAGTGTTGAGAGTATTACGGTTGAATTTCTTTGAACACTCACCGTGTCACATTGGGCTTCTGCCAATGTACACAGGTGGCTCCAAATCTAAACAGGGTCATTTTTTTATGCCTGCCCCCATCTGTTTGAAGCTCCTTAGCTCTACTACCCACCGAGTCTGTCTTCATGGCCAAGTTGGTTCCAATAGACCACTCTGCATAGGAGGTTACGCGGTCTGCCTGGTTGATTCAGAGCCAGATGTGTGATCTATAGTGACTCACAGAGCACCCTCCAAGCTTTGGAATCTGCGCACTCTTGGCTCTTGGTACCTGTGACGCCATGGCTACCGCGAACCTAGAGAATATCCCGATTGTCTTGTGCTGGGTTTCACATTTTGGAATTTTGTGAAATGAGGGCACCAAACAGTCTGTAAGGATCGGGGGGCCGGATGAGCATTTTGCTCTTTCTCACATTGACTACATGACAAGAGTTAGGTCAACCTTAGGGGCTATCTGGGAAAGAAGATGGGAGACGGACTAGGGGAACTTAAAGTTGCGTGATATTGCGTCAGGACTGTTCCCATGGAACTAACCCCCCCACTTCCCCAATGCCGCGGTGGCTTCAAGTCGCTTTTTGTCGCCCCCGAATCGAGCACATTCGTGGGACGCAGCGCCATCTGATGGAGTTTTCTGTTGAACCTTACTGCGATGACTGTGTGCTTCCACAAATTGTCTGACACATTCTTGTTGAATTTCCTTGTCTGGGTGATCTTCGTGCACGGTACCGGGACAAGTGGGATCGCTACTGCTTGTCCCTTGTACTCTGGACTAGTTCGTGCACACATAATTGTGAACTCTGCAAGTTTTTGGACGAGGTCTCATGCACTGTCTATAGATTCTGAGATGTTGGATGCAACCTCTGGTGCCACAGGGAAATGGAACTTTCTCCAAGTCTTCCTAACATGGTGATTCCTTATTGTTGTCTTTATTTTAGTCATTCATTTTACCTTTATAAATCTTCTTCATACCTACCTTTTGACTGTTGACTAATTTGACAGGCTTGTGGCTAAAAAGCCTTCATCCTTGGTTGTTGTTGTTATGCCTTCCCGGGACGCCAGAGTGTCCTTCCTTCTTCTTGCTTTTGTTTTGTTTTTGCTAGGTTCTTTGCCTTTGTTTTTTTTGCTAGGTTCTTTGCCTTTGATTTGTTTTTTTTTGCTAGGTTCCTTGCCTTTGTTTTGTTATTTGGTTTTTAATCTACACTAATATTAGACTGTAGCGTGATTACAGCTCTCCAGTGGCAGATGACTTCAATTCTCCCCCCAGTACCAGATGATGTTAATCCCCCCGACAGGCTAGTGGCTAAAAAGCCTTCATCCCTGGTTGTTGTTATGCCTTCCCAGGACGCCAGTG
This sequence comes from Ceratothoa steindachneri, assembly GCA_963969495.1. NCBI lineage: Eukaryota > Metazoa > Arthropoda > Malacostraca > Isopoda > Cymothoidae > Ceratothoa > Ceratothoa steindachneri. The sequence continues at coordinate 69,935,485 of OZ018333.1, read as the reverse complement.
TCCTTCCTTCTTCTTGCTTTTGTTTTGTTTTTTGGTAAGTTATTTGCCTTTGTTTTGTTTTTGCTAGGTTCTTTGCCCTTTTTTGCTAGGTTCTTTGCCTTTTTTTTTTTTTTTGCTAGGTTCCTTGCCTTTGTTTTGTTATTTGGTTTTTAATCTACACTAATATTAGACTGTAGCGTGATTACAGCTCTCCAGTAGCAGATGCCTTCAATTCTCCCCCCAGTACCAGATGATGTTAATCCCCCTCCCCCCCCTAGGAGCAGATGATGTCACTCCTCCCCCCAGGAGCAGATGACGTCACTTCTTCCCCGACCGCTTGTGAGATAAGGGAGAAAGCTATGATCCTAGGGCCTATGCTGGGGCCATGCCTTCTGTGAGGCTGTCCTGAGACATTAAGTTAAAGTAGAGGTCAGGCCTGGGAGGGAAAAGGGGGATGCTGGTTTATCCTTCTCTCTTTCCACCGGCTCCCCTCTTTTGTATATCTGTCATTTGATGGTTTGGATTCCCAATGTAGGAATTAAAAGCATCAAACTCGACCAATTTCTTCTCTGTTTTTAATACACCTGCAATGATATATCAGGTTTAGCATGAACAATGTTAAAATTCCTGACTTTAGAAGATCAAATTATAATGGGCTCAGGACTTACCTGGAGGCAGTTGTACAGAAACCAGGCAATGAAATCAATTCAGGAATAGATTCAATGATATCAGTTAGTGGAGACAATAATCACCAGGAGGAAGAGATTACAATTGAAGAGGAGTATGAAAGAATAATTGAGCAATTAATTACAGGTCAGATGATTAACATTCCATATAAGGAGATTAGGACTAAAAATAATGACCCAAAATGGATGACAGATAAAATTAAGCATTATATTGGCATTAAAAAGGGCATTTATAGGAAAATAAAAAATGGGGAGGATCACTTAAGGCAGAGATATAATGAACTAGCAAGAGATGTTAAAAAGTTAGTTAGAGTAGCAAGGAGAAATTATGAAATTAAAGTGGCAAATAGGGCAGAGGAAGATCCTAAAAGTTTTTATCAATTATACAAAACTAAGGTTAGAGATAAAATAGGCCCACTTATAGATTCCAATGGAGAATTAGTGAGTGATAGGGACTCAATGGCTGGAATGCTAAATGACTTTTTTCTCTCAGTATTTACACAGGAGGATACTCTAAATATACCTGAGGTGTCAATGATCTTTCGGGGTAATGATGAAGAGAAATTAAAGGATATCTTGATCACAAAGGAGATAGTGACAAAGGAAATTGATAAAATCAAAAGTAGTAAAGCACCCGGTCCTGATGAGGTCTTTCCTAGAATTTTGAAAGAATGTAAGGATGTGTTAAGTGAGCCCCTAGCATGCATCTTTAGAAAATCATTGGAGAGTGGCATTGTGCCAGTGGCATGGAAGAAAGCCAATGTGATACCTATATTTAAGAAAGGGGATAAAACAAATATGTCTAATTACAGACCAGTAAGTTTGACATCAGTGGTAGGGAAAATGATGGAATCTATTATAGCAAGGAATATTAGAGATCACTTGGATAAGCATAAGTTGATAAAAGAATCACAGCATGGCTTTAGTAAGGGTAAATCCTGTCTGACTAATTTGCTGTCTTTTTATAGTAAGGTGTATGAAGCAGCAGATAATGATGAAAACTATGATATTTTATACTTGGACTTTAGTAAGGCTTTTGATCGAGTGCCACACTTACGACTTCTGAGCAAAGTTAAAGCACACGGGATCGATGGCAGTATATTTAGGTGGATTCAGTCATGGCTTAGTGACAGACAGCAAAGAGTTAGTATAGATGGAGTTAAATCTGAGTGGGGGTGTGTTAGCAGTGGAGTTCCTCAAGGATCTGTTTTGGGTCCCTTGCTATTCTTAATTTATATTAATGATCTTGACATAGGTATAAGTAGTGACCTGAGTAAATTTGCTGATGATACTAAGCTAGGTAGGGCCATTAGGGCTGATTCTGATGCTGTTGTAATGCAGGAGGAATTGACCATTCTGTCCAATTGGGCCGAGAAATGGCAAATGAAGTTTAACATAGACAAATGTAGTGTACTTAGTATAGGTAGAAATAATCCATTGAATAGTTATAAATTAAATGGCAGAATTTTAGGGAGGACTGATTGTGAGAGAGACTTGGGTATTTTGGTAAGTTCAGACCTTCATCCTAGAAAGCAATGTCTAAATGCTAAGAATAAAGCTAATAGGATATTGGGATTCATTAGGAGGAGTGTAAGCAATAAGAGTGCTGAAGTCATTCTAAAACTGTATCTGGCGCTAGTTAGGCCTCATCTAGACTATGCAGTACAATTTTGGTCACCATATTATAGGAAGGATATTGATTCGCTTGAGTCTGTGCAGAGAAGGATGACAAAGATGATTGGTGGGCTAAGGAACTTACCCTATGGTGAAAGGCTCAGAAAACTAAATCTACATACATTGGAAAGGAGAAGAGTCAGAGGGGAATTGATTGAAGTCTTCAAATGGGTAAAAGGATATAATAAAGGGGATCTGGGTAAGGTTCTTATACTTAGTGAACATGACAGGACACGTAGCAATGGGTTTAAGCTTGATAAGTATAGGTTTAGGAAGGAGATTGGGAGGAATTGGTTTACAAATCGTGTGGTAGATGAATGGAATAGGCTCACTAGGCATGTGATAGAAGCCTCCTCTCTGGGTAGTTTTAAGAATAGATTAGATAAATATATGGATGAAGCTGCTAGATGGGACTGACTTTTTTTTATGTACATATGTATATATTTTTCTAAGGAGTGGGAAGATTATATTTTGCGGTTGCATGGATGGACATAATCCTCTGGATGCATTTTATGTATATTGTAGATTAGATCTGACGAACTCCTGTTAAGGGTGACAATGTTGATGACTTTTCTCTGGTAAGAAATCTTTTGTGTGTTGAATGGAACAGGAGCTGCCAAGTGTAGGCCATGAATGGTCTTTTGCAGTCTCCTTCTTTTCTTATGTTCTTATGTTCAACCTTGTGACATCTTGAGGGTTCATGCCCTTCCTGCCCCAACACAGTTTTTCCTCCTGGTACTGAAGTGAGTGGACTCTTGTTAACCCCTTATCCTGTACTTCACTCGCAGCCATATATTTAGCATTCCCCCTCCCCCCTAAGTACTACTTTCTCCCATCCCTCATGTGGGTGTCTAGTATGTATTTTAATCCCATTTTTCCCCCTCTTCCCCAGAAGGTCCCCTGGAACAACCAGACGAATGGGGAACTACCCCTCACTCTGGAAACTTCGCTTAGTCTTGCTCCAGTTGAACAGAAAGGTCAGTCAGCTTATTATTATTCGTAATAGGTTCCTCATCCAGAAATCTATCTCCAAATTCATTTCCACCTAGCATGAATCATCTCAGCCATCCTTCTGTGCACAGACTCAAGCAAACCAATATCCATCCTATAATATAGTGACCCAAATTGCACTGCATAATCAAAATGCGGCTCAAATAATGTGAGCTATAATTTATGAATGACATTAGCACTGCTATTTCTCACCCTCCTCCCAATAAAGACCAATGTCCTATTCACTCTATTCCTAGCACTTATGCACTGCTGTCTAGAACCAGAGGTCTGAACTTACAAGGACACACAAGTTGTATTCTAACCTTCCTAAAACTCTCCCATTCAATTTATATTTATTCAGTAGATTACACCTACCTATACTAAGTACACTACACTTATGTTAAATTCCGTTTGCCACTTTGACCATTGAAAGAGTTTGGTCATTTTTTCTTGCAACACCCCCACGAGGGAGTGTAGCCTGTTACACTTTGTACCTCAAGGAGCTGCATGTCCTCGCGGGCTGAGGGCAAATTAGGGAATCCCTGTCACTGGGTTGACTTGAACTCTAACAAGGCCTGGGTAAGTTGTTGGTGTGCTTTTCCCTCACCCCCCTCTCTACAACTATCCTCTCAATTTTTTGTCTACCCCCAAGATGGTCCTTGGTGTATTTCGTGTCGAGACCCCTTACTATAACCGAAACCGGGAGGAGAAGCCCATCCTCCCCACCTCAGTGACTGCAAGGAGAGACCTTACACAGAAAGGACCTCCACTCTGGCTTTAAGTCTAGGGGAAGCTGATACCTGCCCTCGGTCCTTTTATCCTCCCTTTCCAATATTACATCTTCACCCTCTTTTAATGCCCATCCTGGGCTACCGATCTGCCTCCTCTTCCATCGGATGTTGGACATGGTGACCCCGACCTCTCCAATGCCTTGCACTAAACTGGATCCGCCACTCTGACCTACCTACCCGGCCACATGTAGGTTTTAGTCTGGGGTTCCCAAGGAGTGGTGGTGATAGCTTATACTGATCATCCTAGAGGCATCAGTTGGGCCATGCAAGAGGCCCTCACTTGGCCGATCCCATGTTGGGGTCAGAGTAGTGCCTTCGCAGGGAGTGGCGCTGAATTTCCCTCCATGAGCGACTGCGTCCCCTTTGATTCCACACTCGATCTTGGTGCAACGGCTCCCCTCTCACCACCCTTAACCGATAGAAGAGTTTCACCTTTATCCCTTTTGGATCCACCCTCAGGTAGCTCCGCCTCTTCTAAGGAGGTACCCCCCTCCCTCCTTCTGTCCTGTCTCAGGTACCTCTTCAAGTCTCCTAGCATAGAGGGTGTTTTTCCTGCCCTGTTCCAATAGATACCGGTTTGGGGTCTTTTTCCTTACCCCCTTGTGTCTAGTGCCTCTTCCCCGAGATTCTTTTAGGGGAGTGGGTGCTTCTCCCTCTTCAATTATGACAGGTTAGGGAGTTTCTCCCCTTAATTCTTTTCAGAGAGTTGGCTCCAAGTGACTCCACTTACTGCGAGTCTGCCTTGGCGCACCAGAAACAGGGTGAGGTAAAGGACCCACCGCCTCAGTTCTCGGTCCCCTCTCTCAGCTGGTGAATCACCTTAACTCTTAGAGGAGTAGGAAACAGTGGCGTACCAGGGATATTGCCAAGACATCTCGTCCATCCGAGCTTTGTCACGTTAATGGGAGCTGGAATCAGGTGCCCCTTTTCTTTCCAATGCAAGTCGGCATGCCAGCCCCAGTGACGTTATTGACGAGCCATGGGCCCTTTTAAGTCCCTGGTCAGGATACCTGACAGGTTAGGGGAGGCAGGCTGTTAGAGGGCCCCTCTTGAAGTAGAGATGGTCCCAGAGGTGACCCCACCCAAGATGGCACAGTCTACCATGCGGGCTAACCTTGGGCCGGTGCCAAAGACTGAACCTGAGTCTGCCCCTGTGTAAGCTGCTCCTCAGGCCGCACAGGCCCTCGAGGACTCATAAGGAGAGGAACGACCTCCTCCGCTGACTGGTTGGGCCCTGGCACCCAAGTTCTTCCCCATTTCGAAGAAGGATCTTGCTGAGGCAAATTCATCCAGCCTTGGGACCCCTACCAGGGCTGGAGAGAAGCAGGTACATCCTATGAGTCATCTGGGGATGGAAGGGTCCGCTATTGTTTTGGCAAGTGACCAGGCTGAGACCCATACTTCTGACCCTGAAGCGCCCTCAGGCGGGGAGGCACAGACAAAGACCAATAGAGCGAGTGCACTGAATGGAGCCTGGATACATACGGGGCCCTCATTCAGAGACTACCTGGGGTTTCTGAGCCTGCTGGCTTTAAATGCTTTCTAGTTATTCGTTCCTCCGTAAAAGAAGTGATTTTCTTTCCTGGCTGCCATGCTGATGGGACTCAGCTCCCGGTCCGGCCCCAGCTTAGCTGCCTCCTTTTTTCTGATATCCAGTCTTACCTTGCTTCCTTACTTTCCTTACAACCTCTCCCACAACTTTCTCTGGTCAGCCTCTAATTTAACAGGGTAGATGCCGACCAGCTTCCTCTCACCCAACCACCCTGAATAGACTTTCTTTTCCTTTTCATGGACTATTAATTTTATGTCAAGCCTAAGGTGGAGTTGCCATGCTGATGGGCTGTCTAACCACTAGGCAGTAGGAGTGGCCTCAAATGGTGGCAGTGGGCTTTACTAGCCTCATATTCACCCCTCACAGAGCGTGCTACTGCGTGGGGTGATTAGCATTTGCATCCTGTGATACTAATAGGGTCCCCATGCCCAATGGTGAAGAAAATAGTCACCCCCTTTACTCCCCGTCTCGGGCAGCTCCACTAAAGAAAAGGAGCCCCCCTATCCCCTGTGCTTTCTCAGGAGCCCTTCCAAACTTTTATGGGATAGGAGGCTTACTCCTCTCCTAGACCTACGGGTGCAGGAGACTCCCCTCCTCACTCCATATTCTCGCAGAGCCCTTGGAAGACTCCCTCTTTCCAGTTACAGGCGCCCCCCCGCCCCCTCCATTTACTTTCACAGGAGACCTCTAAGAAAGCATGCAGGTAGCCCATAATTGACCCGATATGGCCAACCCCCCTCAGAGGGACAAGGGATGACATGGTCCATTCCCCCTAAAGTACTGCTAGTGTGCCTATCAAGTTTACAGAGAGTCACTGTATGTACCCCCTCCCCTCGCTTTCCTGACAGATAACGGTTGTTCGCCAGTATTAGACGGAAGGAACCTTGAATGGGATCTGTGATGTATTGGGTGAGGGATGGACACATGGAGGCCCTTCCTGAGATGAACATGGTCCCTGAGGTGACCCAGCTCCAGATGGTGGGATCTTTCCTGGGGTCGAACCCGGGCTTGGTGCTAAGCACTGAAACTGAGTCTGCCTGTGTGCAAGCTTCTCCTCAGACAGCTCATGCCCCCGAGGATTCACAAGGAGAGAAGGGACCTCCTCCCCCTGCTGGTGCCCCTTTGACAGCCAAGACCTTCTCCATTTCAAAGAAGGTTCTTGCTAAGGCCGGTCCATCCTGCCTAATTGCTCCTGCCGGCGGAGGAGAGAAGCAGGTTCATTCCCCACCCTCTTCTCCTAAAAAGAAAAGAATCAGTAAGACTAAGACAACTCTGGGCTCTGCTTCCTCCGTGGCAGCCACGGGGATGGACGGGCCCACTGCCGTTTCAATATGCGACCAGGCTGAGATCCGTACGAGTCCCTGACAAAGACCAAGGTCGCGTTGCATAGCAAAGTCTCGATTACGCCAGGGTCCCTCATTCAGAGACTACCTGGCATTTTCCAGCCCGCTGGCTTCAAACGCTTTCTTGTTATTCGCTTGACTGATGGCAGCATGTTGGCTAAGGGCAACATGATCCATCAGAGGAGAACTTTAGCTAGTGTGATTGGTAGAGAGCTGGAGGTAACCCGTTTCTCGGATGGGAGACTTTGGCGAATGCGTAGGATCCCTCCCAAGTGGCCAAGATTAGTACTCTTCAGTCACTTGATGGTAGGCCAGTGTGTGTGATGACACACTCTACCATGAACTTTGTGAAAGGAGTAGTTTATGCGAGGGAACTCGCGGACTACTCTATAGATGACATCCCATTAGAGCTGGTCGACCATGGGGCTGTCAAAGTCAAACATGTGATGAGAAAACAGTGAGGGGCCTCGAAACCAACACCTACACACTTCATCACGTTCGACTGTGACAAGCTCCCTGAGTCGGTTCGTGCCAGTTGGTATCGCTACCGCGTGAAGTCATTCATTCCACTGCAGCAGAGGTGCTACTACTTCCACCGCTTCAGCCACATGAATCACTCTTGTAAAGGGTCTTTCAATAAGGTCGCTCGATTTTTAAATGTAAATAAAACAAATGGTGTGTGATATTTGCACTCAATTTATTTTAAATTTGAAAGTACATTTTATGGCATTAAGTGTGGAATATGACGTTGTTCAAATGCATGCCGCAGCTTCGCTTGGTGGAACGTATTCGGGAGGCCCAATTTTTTATTGCTTTGTCGCATAAATCTGCCTGAATTTGCTGGATGGTGTTTGTTATGTTGACTTTGAAGACATCAACTGTTTGCGGATTATTCTATAGACCTGCGATTTAAGGTATCCACAAAGAAAGTAATCTAATGGTGTTAAGTCGCATGATCTCGGTGGCCAGTTGACATCACTACCACGCGAGATGACCCTGCCCTGAAATCGCTGGTGCAAAATGTCTATCGTGGCGTACGCAGTGTGGCATGTAGCACTGTCCTGTTGGAACCACCTGTCATCAGTATCTATATCAGGCACATAATCCAGTTGAGGCCACAAGAATTTGCTTATCATCGATCTGTAGGTCTCACTGTTGACGGTTATGGCAATCCCAGCTTTGTACTCCAAAAAATATGGACCGATGATTCCGTTAGACGAAAATCCGCACCAAACAGTGACTTTGTCGGGATTTTTTTCGTCCCAAATCTAACAATTTATCTTGTTCACAAATCCATTCACTGAAGATGATTTTTGTTGAGAAATTTGGGGCAACTTCCAACTGCTCTAGAGCCCAATCAGCGAACACACGGCTTTGTCTATGGTCCTTTACCTTAAGTTCCTGGGTAAGTTGGATTTTGTATGGGTGCAGACCCAAGTCACTACGCATACATAATTTGGCAAACTGAAGTCGCAGAAAGGCCAAGCTCTTGTGAACGATGAGAAATTAACTGCCTCGGATTTTCCCATACACACTCATTTACTGCAGCGATATTTTCAGCAGACCTTGTGTTTCGGCGATCTATGGGTGTTGGTTGATTGTTGATCAACTCTTTTGCTTGGAATTTGGCCACCAAGCGTTGAACAGTGGACTCGGCATGGCAATTGTGGCAAGGATAGAAATCACGTAATGTGCGGGATGTTTGTCAAATGGAGCACTGATTTTGATAATAACATTTGATGATTTGCACATGCTGTTCATTGCTATAACCTTCCATCGTGACTTGCCAAGTACTACTGAACAGTTCACAGTGAGGTTGCCAGATGTCACTTTAACAACATGGCTACTATCGCCTGACAAAGCTCGAGCACCCTTGTTGAAAGACCCTTTAAATGTGCAAAGTTAGTGTTACTCGAAGTCTGTGTAGGTTGCTCCAAGGCCAAACCTGAGTCAAGATATGTGTGGTCAAATGTATCAATTGCGGAGAGCCGCATCCCACCTCAAATCAATGTGGTGCCTATCTCCTTGAGAAGGAAATCCTAGCCGTTCAGGCACAGGATCGTCTATCATTTCGAGAAGCTTGTACTTGGTCCTAGCGCGCCCAGCGCTGCCTGGTGCGTCTTATATCTCATTGTTAAGAAAGACACACTCTGATTTTGGCATCTAAGGGTTCACACTCAGAGTCAGCTAAAACCAGGGCTTCCCCTCCCCACTTTCTGTAGCATGACCGTTTCCCATAAAACGAAACGGCTGCGTGCCTCCAACGAGTCGTTAGACTCTCAGGAGGCAACACCTCTAAAGTTGGTTGTGAGGTCATCTTCCGGGGCTACTAAAGCTGCTCCCTGAAAGCAGAACAGCGCCAAAGGAGCTTTGGCTCCTAGGCCCACACACAGTGCTAGGCTGGTTGATTTGAAAATGGTGGATCCTCTAAAGGAGGGGCCACCCGCCTCCGAAGCCACCCCGTCTGACCTAGATTCGAGGTGGAGTGAAGGAAAGACTTGCATGGTGAATCCAGCCTTCCCCAATAAGTCCTTGAAGGTGACAGCGCCGGAGTTGTGCCTCCGGGAAGCGTATGGCCATTCTCGAGTGTCTTTTCTTCGAAGAGGGTCCCCCGCATCTCCTCCGAGGTAGACCTTGAAGGCATATTCCTTCTCTGTATGGAATTGATACTGACTCCTGGCCATCTGGGAGGAGCTGTGGAGGCACGACTCATCCCATTCCCCGTTAGGTATCTTTTTACAGGAAACCATGCTGGGCGCGTGCCCCCTGCATACTCTCCCGGGTTATAAGGGTTTTGTGATCCCACCACCACCGGATGGGGGCCAGGCAGGAGGATGCACTATTTACACCTCCTATGATGTCACCATTCTTCTCTTTTCTTTAGATACCTCCTTTCAGGCAGTAGCTGTTCAGCTGCACCTGGATAGGAGGTATACTGTTATTTCTGCGTACTTTCCACCATCATCCGACTTAGAGGCGGGGGAGTTCCACCGCATCGTGGCACGGTTGTTGAGTCGCTTTCTCTTCAAAGGCAGACACCCACTCTGGAGAGACTACTTGATCAATGAGCTGGAGTAGTCGATGACTTCCATGGTAGCCATCACTTTCCCATTCAAGTATCATTTTCTGCGCCGCTGTCGATTGAGAGCCCGCCATTGTGTTACTTGGCACGGTGGTCTGCATTTCAAGAAATGACTGATTTCTCTGTCTCAGTTGAGGAGTTTATGTCAGTGTAGGAGGCCGTTGAGTTGTTCTCCGGCAACCTCATCGCCGTGTGCTTAACTACTATTCCTAGAAAGTCTACCCGTTTTGCACGCCGACCGCTTCCGTGGTGGATAGCAGAGTGTGAGACAGCCCTCAAACAGAAGTGTTATGCCTACCTGCGCTATTAGCGCCGCCAGAACGATTTCACTGTCGCTGAATTTTGTCGAGCTAGGGCTAGGTTCCGGTATGTTTTGAAGCACGCCCACCGCTCTTCCTGGAAGGAATACGTGTCTTCAGTTATTCAAAAGGATTCGGGGCAAGTTCTTTCAGGACTCCTCTCCCATTCTCCAGGAGAATGGGACCGCAATCTCAGAACCTGCATCCTTGGCGGAGTCCTTCGCGACCGCTTTCTCTGTATTCTCTAGACAGGATGCTGCTCCACCAGCATTCAATGCACATAGTGATGTCGCAAAAGGCCACCAACTAGACTTTACTTCCAGGGTTGGAAAACCCTTCAACGACAAGTTTACATTGAGTGAGTTGCGTTCTGCTCACACTTCATACCCGGACACCGCCCTTGGTCCGGACGATGTCCCATACGCCATGCTTCGGCACGTGGGTGAACGAGGTATGTCTTTCTGTTAGATTTGTTCAACAGGATATGAGTAGAGGGTATCCTCCCAGATTCCTGGTGAATGGTTACTGTGCTTGCTTTTTGCAAACTGGGGAGAGATTATTACACTCCGACCGGTTTCCGCCCAATCTCTCTAAGTTTATGCATGTGAGAGTTGATGGAGAAATTGATAAATATTAGATTAGCCTTTTTTCTGGACAGTGAAGGCCACCTGTCTTCTGCACAGTGCATGTTCCATTCCTCATCGGATGCTCTTCTCCGACTGGAAAATGCCATCTACAAAGCCTTCCTTTGTAGATAGCAGTAGGCCACCCTGTTTTTTCAATATGGAGAAGGCCTATGATATCGCAATGTGATACGGTATCATGGAGACTCTCCACACTATGGTGGCAAGGAGATGCCTTCCAATTTCTATATCTGAATTTTTGCGAAATCGCCGATTCCGCATACGGGTGGGGGGAGAGCCCTCTCCGGCCCAATGGAGCAGGACGAGGGTGTCCCACAAGGAAGTGTCCTCAGTGTCACACTCTTTGCCCTGAGCATCAACTTCCTGCATGTGCAAATTGATGGAGAAATTGGTAAATGTTAGATTAGCTTTTTTTCTAGCCTCCACTGTCTTCCGCAAGTTCCACTCCACGTCGAATATTCTTCTCCGGCTGGAAAATGCCATCTGCGAGACCTTCCTCATAGAGAGCATTATACCACTCTGTTTTTCGTTAGCTATATGGTATCATGGAGATACTCCACGCGATGGGTGCAAGGTGACGCCTCCCGATCTTTATATCTGAATTTTTGCGAGATCGTCGATTCCGCGTACGGGTGGGGGGAGCCCTTTCCGGCCCAATGGAGCAGGAAGAGAATGTCCTGAAAGGTAGTGTCCTCAGTGTCACACTCTTTGCCCTGAGCATCAACGACATCACCTGGGTGCTGCCAGAAAATGTTCTTCTACGCTCTACGTGGACGATCTTTCGATCTCTTTTGGCGCGGCCCAGATGCCAACTCTGGAGCGTCGACTCCAACAGGCATTGAACCGTGTCTCTCGCTATGCCGAAGCGCACAGGTTTCGGTTTTCTTTGGCTTAGACTAAAGTGGTGTACTTCAGCTGCCATCCAGGGCTACACCCCAACCCGGACTTGTTCCTCACGGGGCTTGGCTGGAGGTGGTGAATTTGCATAGTTTCCTTGGTCATATTATCGTTGTTATCGACTGACGACGCACTTGGGAGTCTCATATTCGTTTCCTTATGATCTCTTGTATCCACGTTCAGCACTCAGGGTGATGATAATGCTACTGCTTTACTTTTGTACCCATCTTTTGTTCGTTCAAAGCCTTTCGCATGTCCACCATTAAGAATCTACTTGTTGTTGCCGGGGAGATGCTACATGCTCTGTGTCGTACACAGGGCATTATGCGTTTGTACGCACCTTCCTCTGTTGCTGTCTCTCACTTCTTCCGCAGCCGACTTCGACGGTGTGTATGCCACCGAAAAATGTTAATCATACCCTAAACCCTTTGGGTTTGGGGATTGGAATCTCCTGCGAGGGCTCAGTGTAGCTCTTGGGCTGGTGGTGCCACTGTTTCTGCCCAGCAGGCCATCCTGGAGGGCACCACCGTTGACTCTTTGTTGCCACGCTTCTGCTCCCAAAGCTTCAACAGTGCAGGGATCATTGCGTTATGCTTTTTTGGAGCACATTTCATTTCATGCTGGATCCATGGAAATGTACATGGATGGCTCCAAATAACAGGAGGGGGATTGACTTCCACGCTGTATCTTCTGTTTGTTTGTTTTTTTTAGAGCCTATTTGGTGACTGTCTATTAGTACAAAAGTGGCCGTTATCACGTTACATACGATTACTAGGCTACTTCTCCGTTTGAACTGTGCGAGGCTCTAACAGGAGCTGCGTCTGTCTTTACGGCACCGATAACGCGTCTTCCTCGGTTTGGAGGCCCGATTGCGATATTTCGCGACTCATAAAGCCCCCTGAGTTCTCTTGGAGCAATAGAATCACATCCTCTTCTTAGTGGTATCTATGATTCTCTTTTGGTTTCCTGGACATGTGAGGATTGCAGGCAATGAAGGTGCCAAGGGGTCTGCGAGTTCTGGGCCACTAGACCAGTGGCTCGCTCTTCTGCACACTGAATACATGGCATGAATATAGAAGATGGGAGACAGCCATGGGAAACTTAAAGTTTCATGCCATCGTGCCGCTACCTGTTCACTTGTACGTACCCCATAATGTCCCGATGACTTCAGGTCACTTTCTGTCATCTTCAAATTGGACACACTCGCGGGATACACTGCCATCTGATGGAGCGCTTCCCTGCGTCTGACTTAGACGACTGATTTGTCCCCCAGACTGTTTGGCACCTTTTGTATCCCAGTCTGGGGGACTGCATGTACATTACCTGTCCCTATACCTGTATGAACGGGGTCGCTACTGCTTGTCTCTTGTCTCGTACTTTGGGACGAGTTCATGCACACAGACTTCTTGGAGGAGGCTTGCCTCCTCCATTTATTTCACTATTTGGTGGTGTTTGCATTATCCTGTGCCAGGGAGAGGTGACGCTGGAGTGTGCTTCTTTGTTATTGCTTTTTTGTTTTGTTTTGGGGTGTCTCCTTATTTAATCTAGCCTAGCATTTGGCTATGGTTGATTGCTGCGACTTTTGTTCTTGTAGGCATTCATCAGGTTAACACTGAAAAAGAAGAAGCTTGTCCCTTGTACTCGGGATGGGTTTGTGTACTCAGACTTGTGGACTATATGCCCTTTTGCAGGAGGTTGGTCTCCTCCATTTTATATGGCTTTTTTTTCAGTTTTGGGTGCTTACTCAGGTGCTGGGGGAAGCCCACCTACCACCAATGCCAGAGCATGGTTTCTTTTCTTTCTTTTTTTTAAGTCTATTTACTTTTGGCTCTTTTGTTCTTTTTTTTATTGATACAACCTAATCAATAGGCTATCTTGAATATAGTGATTTATGCCCTCGTAGTCAGTTGCCAGGAGAGAGACCATATTTTTTTTAAAGGGTGTTAATTCACGCGGACTCCACTTTGTGGGATGTCAGTGAAAATTTGGCTATTTTTTTTAATTTCAGACTTGGAATTCAATTATGTGTTGGTTTTAGACATTGAGGCAACCTGCTGGAAAGGACGTGACATAGTTGGCGACCATGAAGTGATTGAGTTTCCAGTAGTTTTGATTAACCTTCGCTCAGGCACAGTTTTAGATGAGTTTCATCGTTATGTCAGACCCACCCAGTGCCCTGTCTTGTCTCAATTCTGCATGAAGTTGACAGGTTAGTTGTTGTTGTCATTTCTCAGGCTTTCCCACAAGTTCCTGATGAAGTGTATATTATGTTGGTGTATGTGGTTGTATGCAATGCAGTTTTGCGACCCTGAAAAGGCCATGACCTTGACCGGGCTTTCCCACAAAGTCATCATGAAGTGTATATTATGTTGGTGTATCCCATCATGTGCAATGCAGTTTTGAGACCCTGAGAAAGGCCATGCCCTTGACCGGGCTTTCCCACAAGCTCCTCATGAAGTGTATATTATGTTGGTGTATGTGGTCATGTGTAATGCAGTTTTTGAGACCCCGAGAAAGGCCATGCCCTTGACCAGGCTTTCCCACAAGGTCCTCATCAAGTGTATATGTTGGTGTGTGCAGTTTTTCATGGTGTTTGATGGTGTGGGACTCTGTGTTGCCTCCCTCCCGGACAGACATCCACAATGGAATGATCCAGCCTCTTCTAATAGCTCAGAAAGGTTGGATGGTGTCCTCTCCACAGCCTTGCCAGGTAGACTTGTCTTTTCGGAAGGGTGGATTTCCGGGGGTCAAGCTTGCAGCTGAGTGTTGTTTTTGAGGTATTGGATGGACTGGTGAGTGATTATGTGTGGACATGTTTCCGAAGGCTGCTTTGTGGCATGCCTAGTGGGATTGATGAGAGTATTTGTGCTTGCTACAGTGGGTTCATCAGAAATCTATACATTTTTACTGCATTCAAAATCTATGTATACATCAGATTATGCTCATAGGGTTCGGATTGGTTCCGGACATAAATTCAGTGGGGGGGGAACTTGTGATGATGTCAGAGGCTGGACTAGGCTCCAATGACCTACATACAATCGGCAAAACACTGCTCAGAGCTCACTAAGAAATGTTGTCCACACTCATTTTCTGTTGCGCTTCTTTTTGCTTTTATGCCAAATTTGACGCCCTCTAACTTGAAGTCAGAATGGGGAGATCTAAACTTTCCATGATAGAGAAAATTCGTGCCTTGGCATTATTAGAAAATGGCATTTCTGTGATATGTATGGCTGCAGACCTTAAGGTCACATATATGGCTATTTACAACCTGCAGAAAGCAACTGAGTCGGTACCTGAGAAGTTGTGGGTGGGTATGGACGCCCAATACTTCAGTAACCTGGCCAGTTCTATGCCCTGGAGACTGGAGATGCTCATCAAACATAACTGAACTCTGGCAAAATATCAATATGTGAAAATAAAATACTGTAAGTTGACTTGTTTTATTAGCCTAAAATTTTACATGTATAGATTTCCAATGTGGCCACTGTATTGTATACTAGGTGTTTTGATGTTCTTTGGAGTGTGTTAGTGTTCTGGCATGTAATGTAGTGGATGTTGTGAGTTTGTGAAGGCTGTGGCAAGTGTTTGTGTGCTTCTCATGTCAAGGCAATCATTGACTTTGAGGACTTTGGTTTTGTAGTGTAGGTGGTCCGTGGGTGTACTAGTTGTACAGCCTGCCACGATTTTAGGGCCTTGTTTTGTATGGTTTGTGTTGTGGTGTGTCTCAGGGAGGTTAGAGGACCAGACAGAGGTGGGATTTTATAGATATTATTATTGCTAAAAAATATTATTGTCCTCACGCCATCATAAATGAAGACAATAAGAAATTATATTTTATGTACAGGATTATGGTATAATGACCATAGATGGGGTAGAGAAACTGGTACAGGAAGTGTTGAAGTGCTATGGATGAAATTGGTTTGGCTGCTTTATGTTTTTCTGGTTCAACATTGTGGAAGTTTGCTAGTAATTGTGTAATGGAGGTATGTAGTGAATGTGTGGTATTTGATGGGGAGAATTTGGTTTTCACTGTGGTAGTGGTGGTGTTTTTTTAGACAGTTTTGATACAGTTTGAGAGTGTTTGTATGTTATGTAGATTTGTATTAGATATTGGGTTGCAGTTGAGTGGGAGAGGTTGGCTGTGAAGCATATTGGTGGTATTTGTACTCTTATGGTTTCAGAGGTAAATTGGGTGAAATGATTTTTTGGAGGTGGAAATTTGTTTAGCATGAACCTGTTTTAGAGGGTTGTAGGTTCATGTTTTGGCTTCTGGAGTCTGTGTGCGCAAAGAGAGATTAGGGTGTAATCGGTAGTTCATCTGAGTAGATGTTTAGATTGAAGAGAGTGGTGCCCTGAGGAACCTTGTTATGAACTTGTTTCAGGGATTGAGCTCTGTGGTGAAGGACATGGTTGTATCTGTTGGAGAGTATTTTTTGGTGGGGTAGTACACAGGATCCTTTTCACTTTTGGCGGGGTAGTACACAGGATCTTTATCACTATTGGCGGGGTAGTACACGTGATCGTTTTCCCTTTTGGCAGGGTAGTACACGGGATCCACCCCCGATGCCGGAGCCCGCTTCCTTGTTGCCTGTTTACTTTGTTGTTTTTTATCATTATTTATTTTTGAATATAGCCTAGTAGTAGGCTCTGATGAGTGCAGCGACTTATGCCCCAAGTAGGCAGTCGCCAAATGGCCTCCTAAATTAAAAAAAAAGAAAAATCCATCGAGGGTATCTCCCGTTCAGATCTCCGAGCAAGAGAAAGGGCCACGACGCGGCGGAGGTTCCCCGCGTCGAAGTCGGCTGACGGTAGCATGTACACGGAAATAACAGTATACCTCCTATCAAGGTGCAGCTGCACAGCCACTGCCTGAAAGGAGGCATCTCAAGCGAAGAGAAGAAAGCAGACATCATGAAGGGTGTAAATCGCACATCCTCCCGCCTGGTCCCATTCCGTGGTGGTGGGGTCGCAAAACCTTTATACCCCAGGAGGGTGGGCAGGGGACACGCGCCCAGCATTGTCTACTGCAAAAACTTAGCTAAGGGAAAATGGGACGAGACGAGTCTCCGCAGCTCCTCCCAGTTGGCCCGGAACCCGCGGCAATTCCATTGAAAGAATATGCCCCATATGCCTAGCTCGGAGGAGATGCCGGGCCCCTCTTCGAAGAGAAGACCCTTATGCTTCCTGGAGTCAGATGTCCGGGCGCTGTTGGCCGGACAATGCACTGAAGGCGCTGTTGCCTTCGAGGACTTACGGGGGAGGTTTGGCTTGCCATGCGAGTCTTTTCCTTCCTCCGCCTCGAAACGTTATGCAGGCGGTGGTCCCTCATTTGGAGGATGTGGCTCTCCGCAATTGTCACACTTGGCCATACACAATTTGGACTTATCTTGTGCAGCCTTGGAGCAACTTACACAGACTTCAAGTAACCCCGACTTTACACGTCGACAGGAGCGATTCGTATGGCCGAAGTGGTGGCAGTAGTAGCACCTCCGCGGCAGTGGCACGAATGCCTTCACGCGGTAGCGATACACACTGTCACTCACCGACTCATGGAGCTTGTCACAGTCGAACGTGACGTAGAGTGTAAGGGGTCGGTATCGAGGCCCCTTCCTGTTTTCTCATCACACGTGCGACCCTGACCACTCCATGGCCGGTCTTCTCTAAGGTTATGTCCTCTATGGATTAGTCCACGAGTGTGTCTCATAAACCACCCCTTTCACGAAGTTCATGGTAGAGTACGGCGTCACACTCACATGCGTGCCATCAAGTGTCCGAAGGGTACTAATCATGGCCGCCTCGGAGGGATTCGACAGAATGCTCCCGTCTGAGAAACGGGGCACCTTCGGCTCTCTACCAATCACGCTAGCTAGAGCTCTCCTTTGATGGAGCATGTTGCCCTTGTCCAACATGGTGCCATCAGTGGAACGAATAACGAGGAAGCGTTTGAAGCCAGCGGTCTCGAAAACGCCTGGTAACCCCCGACGTAATCGAGGGTCAGTTGTGCGCACCTTTAGTCGTTGTCTGGGACTCCCTACCCGGACAAGCACCGGGGCCGAACGTGCCGATCTTGGCTTGATCGCATAACAAATGGCAGTGTATAGTCTTCATAGAGGATGGTTCAGGTCTTGCATGTATGTTGTGGCATGGCTGCCATGGGTTCAAGTGTTGTTGAGAGCTAAGCTCCATAAAGGTCGAAGTGTTATTTGATGGGGAGTACTTTCAAGGTGTGGGTGGTTTATTGTTATGCTGAGGCATGAGACCTTTTTTTTAGCATTATGGTGATGCAAGATTAGGTATTAAGGACTTATTGGCATAATGAACGTGTGGCAGATCTACTGCTTATAGTTATGTATGTGTGATGCCCTTCCCATCCCTGAAGTGCTACGAATGTTTGGCCTGTTTAGAGATCGAGGTGTGTTCATTTGGTGTATATTTGTTATGTTGTCTCAATCATTTACTTGTGTACACAGTGACAGCAAGTACTGTTGGTAGACAATAGATGTAGGTGTAATTCACAATAATTATACACTGAATGGGAAGGACAGAATGCTAAAGAGACTAGGTGTCCTTGTAAATTCAGACCTCTGGCTCTAGACAGCAGTGCATAAGTGCTAGGAATAGAGCGAAAGGGATATTGTTCTTTATTGGGAAGAGGGTGAGAAATAGGAGTGCTAATGTCATTCATAAATTATAGCTCACATTATTTGAGCCGCATCTTGATTATGCAGTGCAATTTTGGTCACTATATTATAGGATGGATATTGGTTTGCTTGATTGTGCAAAGAAGGATGACTAAGATGATTCTTCATGCATTTATGAGTTTACCTTTTGGTGAAAGGCTGAGGAAAAGATTTTGAGGGGACTTGAGTGAAGTCTTCAAGTGGGTAAAAGGTTATAATAAGGGAGACATAGATAAGGTTCTTATTTTTAGTCAACAGGATAAGTACGTAGCAATGGGTTTAAGTTTGACAAGTTTAGATTTAGGAAAGAGATTGATAGAAATTGGTTTACAAATTGAGTGGTACGTGAATGGAATAGGCTCATTAGTCATGGGATAGAAGTGTCTTCACTGCAGTTTTAAGAATAAATTAGAGAGCTTGGATAGGTGGCACTGAACCCCGGGGTGGGAATAGGGGCTTCCTTGTATAGGCTATTGATTAGCCAACTGCAGACTCCTTTTCTTATGAAACAGGCTCTTTCATAATTTAATGCTGGTGTTTTTTGTCAGATTAGATCACTATTCTTTGTTAACAAAGTCTTTCCAGTATGCAAGAGATGAATTTCTATAGATAAAAAGCTGCAAAAAATCCCCCAAAACAACTTTAGTGTGGGTCCACCCTGTAAAGGAGGATAATTCCTTGTTTTTTAATGAAATTTCCTCAGTAGCATCCTAAGTTTGCTTCTCTCGCTATATATCTTATACAATTCTTTTACTTCTCCTAACTTCACCACTTAATTTACTAACTTCTCCTCTCAAAACTTAGAAACGCCATTGTTTCCTATTTTTAAATTATTTGGGTGTTGAATGTTACGAAAGAGCTCTGTGAGTCGGTTTAACGTTCTTGTTTTTGGTCTCCATGAACAGGAATAACACAGGAGATGGTGGACCGAGCACTGCCCTTGGATTATTGTCTGGCTGCATTTGACCATTGGCTGCATTGGGTGCAGGCAGGGTTTGAGTTCTCACTCATCACTCCTACAGCCCCATACTCCACTCACAGAGGCAAGGTGGGCACCTTCGCTACTTGGACCGGTGAGTGGGTCTACTTTAGTTGCTGGTTTTTCACTACCCTGCTGCACTGCCTGGTGCCAATCTCAGATATTTGCACTTTACAAATGGGATCCCAAACCAGGGCACTACAGCACGGTCTGAAGCCTATTGCAGAAGGACCTACTGAATGATCTGAAACCTATTGTATTGGGGCCTACCACACAATCTGTTGTCTCTTGCACGATCGGAAGCTTATTGCATTGGGGACCTACCGCACGATCGGAATCTTATTGCATTTGGGCCTACCACACGATCTGAAGCCTATTGCATTCAGGACATACAGCCCCGTACTCCACTCACAGAGGCAAGGGGCACCTTTGCTATTTGGACCGGTGAGTGGGTCTACTTTAGTTGCTGGTTTTTCACTACTCTGCTGCACTGTCTGGCGCCAATCTAACTTAGATACTTGCACTTTACAAATGGGATCCCAAACCCAGGCCACTACAGCACAGTCTGAAGCCTATTGCAGAAGGACCTACTGAATGATCTGAAACATATTGTATTGGGGCCTACCACACAATCTGTCGTCTCTTGCATTGGGGACCTACTGCATGATCTGAAGCTTATTGCATTGGGGACCTACCGCATGATCTGAAGCCTATTGCATTAGGGCCTACCAAACAATATGAAGCCTATTGCATTCAGGACATACACTTTAACATGTCATTCAAACTATAGATCACCTGGAGTTTCAGGTATAGCATTGGCAATCATGCTGCAGTTGATACCCCTGCACGGGAGTATCTTCTAGATTCCCGGTACCTGGATGGTTATCACCTCCTCCCAGCCTAAGTTCTCACAGTTGAGCACCCTCTTGCATAGCCTCCCAATCCCTGTGCCTGCAGAGGTGGACCATCCCTGCCCCACTGTTTTGCAAGACTTTCAGCTTTATATCCTTCATTAATTTCAATCTTTTCTTCATTCATCACTTTTCAGATCTTTCTTTACTCACTTCTTACCAGCAGGGGGGGGGTTATCATTTTCGTCTCTTATATGCAGGCCATGAACATTGTTCGTTCCATGTCCTTCAGGACCTGGACTTCTTTGTTCATTCTAAACTAGACTACGAATACGAGTTGTACTCGCCCGCAACCGAGCGTGAATTGAAGAAAGTGGACTCGATCCGCCACACTGCTTCGTTTGTTGACCGTTGCTTTCCTAACATACTCTGTAGAGAGCCTTGTTGTCGTTGCTGGAGAGATGCCGCTCGCTTTACGACGCTGTACAGTGCGTATGTGTTTGTATTCTCGAGCACAGCCTCTCTCTCAGTCGCTAACGGCCCTCATTTGATCTGCGACTGATTTCGAAGCATCTCTCTCAGTCGCTAACGGTTCTCATTTAATCCCCGGCTGATTTCGAAGCGTCTCTCTCAGTCGCTAACTGCTCTCATTTGATCCGTAGCTGATTTCGAAGTGTCTCTCTCAGTCACGAACGGCTTCATTTGATCCACGGCTGATTTCGAAGTGTCTCTCTCAGTCGCTAACTGCTCTCATTTGATCCGTGGATGATTTCGATGGTGTCTATGCCCCCTTGACATGCCACTCAATGCCTAACCCGTTTGAATTTAGGACAAGCCAACTCTTTCGATGGCTCGATGGAGCTCTCGAGCCGGTGCATCCGCTGGTTCTGCCCAGGATGCTACCGCATCTGCCCACGTGTCGCCACGCCTTTGCTCCCAAATCTTTCACAGCACCAGGTGTATTGCCTTAGAATTTCTTGGAATCCAGTACCATATCACGCTGGAGCAGTGCCAGTGTACCTCCATATCCAAAGATGGCGGCTGCTTTCACACCTTCCAACCCGCATGTGGTCTACCCTATGTAGCCTGTTGCACTTGGTATGTGGAGTAACTGCACATCCTCTAAGGTGGCTTGAGTGCAAATTAGGGGGCCCTGTCACTGGGTTGACTTGGAAACCCTGATGGAGGCCTGGGAATGTTATTAGTGCACTCCCCCCTCCCACTCAGCACTACTTTACCTTTTTATCATTATTATTATTCTTATTCTGTGTTATTATTATTTATTATATTATGTATTATAATCAGTCTATTATTCTTTAAAAGCCTTAGTTGAGTAGTAGTGGATACCATGAGGTCCCTACCGCCGCTCCGTGGCACGGTTGCCGAGGCCCTTTCTCTTGCTCGGAAATCTGAAGGGTAGAGACCCCCTCTAGGGAGACTACTCGATTAATCCCCGGGGTCAAGTCCTTGCCGACCTGATCGACGAGCTGGAGAGAGGTGTCCTAAATTTATGCATCACTGCCCGAGAACGGCCTCATTTTTCTCCCGCGATCTATCTTTGTGCTCTTCGGATGCACAGCCTGATTTTGGGTAAGGGATGTTCGATGACCTCCATGGTAGTGATCACTTTCCCATTCAAATAACATTTTCTGGGCAGCTGCCGCTCTAGAGCCCGCCCCGGTGGTGATTGGCGGGGGCACACTGGTCCGCATTTCAGGAAATGATTGATTTCTCTATCTCAGTCGAGGAGTTTCGGTCGGTTGATGAGGCCGTTGAGTTTTCCGGCAACCTCATCGCCGTGGGCCTCACTATTATTTATTTTGTCTGGCCGTTTTGCACAACAACGACTTCCGTCGTGGTTAGCCGAGTGTGAGACGGCCCTTAAACAGAAGCGTTATGCCTCCTACATGCGCTATAAGGGCCCCGTAAGGGGCGCGGCGATTTGCCATCCTGGCCGCCGTGCTGACGGGACTCAGCACCCCGTCCGGCCCCAGCTTAGCCTCTCTTCCTTCCTTCAAAACACTTGTTTCCTCTCTTTTCACACAACCTCTCCCACAACTTTCTCTGGTCAGCCTCTAATTTCACAGGGTAGATGCTGACCTTCTCAAGCCAACCATCCCGGATCGGGGCTGAGGGGGGAGGGGACAATGTTCCCTAGCCCCTGAGCTCCGGTTTGGGATGGGTTTTTTTTAACAACCTGCTTCATCCCCACCCATACCTTCCTCACATCCCTTTTCCTCTCCTCTTCACATTCTATCCATTTTTACGCCGTGTCTAAGGTGGAGCCGCCATGCCGATGGACTGCCAGGCCACCAGGCGGGAGGGGTGGTCCGAAATGGCGGCGCCTGGCTCTGCCAGGCCTGTAAGCACCTCTTGCAGTGCGGGCAACTGCAAGAGGTGATGAGCTATTGCGTCCCGTATAAAAAAGAGGGTCACCATGCCCATGTATGAAAAAACAACCAAAAAACCCCAACCCCCAACTTCCCCTGAAACAGCCACAGAGCCGCCCTCGGGCAGCTCCAGCAAAAAAAATGGAGGTCCTTTCCCCTGTGCTTGCGCAGGGGACCCTCCATATCTCTTCAACCGGAGAGGAGGCTTACCTCCTACGCCTACGGGTGAAGGGGGACTCCCCCTCACCCCCTTCTCTGGAGGTGCTTTCAGGCACCTCCCTCTTACCAGCGGTAGTCCCCTCTGTTCTTTCCAAGGGGACTGCCAAGAAAGCCAGCCGCTCCACATCGAATCGGCTCGGTAGGGCAAACCCCCTTAGGGGGGAGAGGGAAGCCAGGCCCCTTCGGTCGCTTCCCTCAAAAGACCTGCTGGCAAGAATATTAAACCTTGCTAGGGTCAAGGCCTGTGCCTCCCCACAAAAGACTCATGATGCTGCCAAGGGGACCTGCAATGTCCTGTGAGGGGATGGCCAACTGGAGTCCCCTCCTGTGATAGACATGGTCCTTGAGGAAAACCAGCCTCAGACGGTAGGGCCTTCCATGGGGGGGAATCCGGGCTCGGCGCCAAGCACCGAACCCGAATCCGCCCCTATGCAAGGTCCTCCTCAAACGGCTGGGGATTCTCAGGCAGTACAAGGATGGGAGGGATCTCCTCTGGATGGGTCTGCTGCCACTTTGGTAGGCGACCAAGCCAAGATCGGCACATCCAGCCCCTCTACCCCCCCGTGTGCGGAGCCCCTGACTAAGACCAAGAGTGCACAGGGCGGAGCCTCGATGACATCGGGGCCCCTGATTCAGAGGTTACCTGGCGTTTTCGAGCCCGCTGGCTTCAAACGCTTCCTCGTTATTCGCTCCACTGATGGCACCATGTTGTCCAAGGGCAACATGATCCATTAGAGGAGAGGATTAGCTAGTGCAATTGGTAGAGAGCCGAAGGTGAGCCGTTTCTCGAATGGGAGCCTTCTGGCGAATGCGGCGAATCCCGCCGAGGCGTCCAAGATAAGTGCTCTTCGGACACTTCATGGCACCCCGGTGAGTGTGACGCCGCACTCTACCATGAACTTTGTGAAAGGATTAGTTTATGCAAGGGAACTCGTTGACTACTCCATTGAGGACATCATCCTAGAGCTGGCCGACCATGGGGCGGTCAAGGTCGAACGTGTGATGAGAAAACAGGGAGGGGCCTCGAGACCCACCCCTACACTCTTCGTCACGTTCGACTGTGACAAGCTCCCTGAGTCGGTGCGTGCCAGTTGGTACCGCTACCGCGTGAAGGCATTCGTGCCCCTTCCGCGGCGGTGCTATTACTGTCACCACTTCGGCCATACGAATCACTCATGTAGACATGCAAAGTCGGGGTCACCCAAAGTCTGTAAATTGCTCCAAGGTCCCACACGATAAGTCCAAATCATGTGTGGCTAAGTGTGTCAATTGCGGAGAGCCGCACCCTGCTTCTTCGAAGCAATGTGGTGCATATCTCTTTGAGAAAGAAATCCTAGCCGTTCAGGCCCAGGATCGACTCTCATTCCGCGAGGCTAAGGACTTGGTCTTGGCGCGCCCGCCTCTGCCTGGGACGTCATATGCCTCAATAGTTAGAAAGACACCCTCTGCTCCTGGCCCATCGAGGCCAACGAGCACGGTTGTTTCCGCGCCCATTCGGAGCCCTTCTGCAGGCTCTACCCAACCCGGGCGCTCCCCTGGTAAAGATGGCAGCAAAAAGGGTTCATACCCAGCCCCGGCTAAAACCAGGGCTCCCCCCTCTTCCCCCAGCGTGACCGTTTCCCGTAAGGCGAAACGGCCACGCGCCTCCACCGAGTCGTTAAACCTACAGGAGGCAACACCCCTGAAGATGGTCACTAGGCCATCTTCCAGGGTTCCTAAAGCTGTCCCCCGAAAGGAGGACAGCAACAAAGGAGCTTCGGCTCCTTCGCCCACGCCCTCAGGTGTGGCGAGTGGCTCGGAGACGGTGGTTCCTCGAAAAGAGGGCCCCCCGCCTCCGAAGCCGCAACGCCCGCCTAAGGTTTTGAGGCGGAGGGAGGAAAAGACTCGTATTGCGAGCCCAACCTCCCCCAATAAGTCCTCGAAAGCGACGGCGCCTTCAGCGCTTTGTCTGGCCAACAGCGCCCGGGGTTCTGCCCCCGGGAACCGTACGGCCATTCCCGTGAGGGTCTTCAGTTCGAGGAGGGCCCCCGCGTCTCCCCTTTGCTAGGCCTGGAGGGCATATTCCTTCAATGGAATTGCTGTGGACTCCGGGCCAACTGGGAGGAGCTGCGGAGGCTCGTCTCGTCCCGTTCCCCGTTAGCTATCTTTTTGCAGGAGACCATGCTAGGCGCGTGCCCCCTGCCTGCCCTCCCGGGGTATAAGGGGGATGCGCGGTTTACACCCGGCATGATGTCTCCGTTCTTCCTTTCTCTTTAGATACCTCCTTTCAGGCAGTGGCTGTGCAGCTGCACCTGGATAGGACGTATACTATCATTTGTGCGTACATTCCACCGTCAGCTGACTTCGACGCGGGAGACTTCCGCCGCGTCGTGGCATGGTTGCCGAGGCCTTATCTCTTGCTTGGAGATCTGAATGGCAGGCATCCTCTTTGGGGAGATTACTCCATAAATCCCAGGGGACAAGTCCTTGCCGATCTGATCGAAGAGCTTGAGATGGGTGTCCTAAACGTGAATGAGTTTTTGCATTACTGTCCGAGAACCGCTTCATTTTCTTGCCTTGATCTATCTTTGTGCTCTTCGGATGCACAGCCTGATTTTGATTGGGGGGTGGTTGATGACCTCCATGGTAGTGATCACTTTCCCATTCAAATATCATTTTCAGGGTAACTGCCGCCTGAGAGACCACCTCGGTGGTGCTTGACGCGGGCGCGGTGGCCTGCATTTCAGGAAATGACTGAATTCTCTATCTCAGTCGAGGAGTTTAGGTCGGTAGATGAGGCCGTTGAGTTCTTCTCCGGCAACCTCATCGCCGTGGGCCTTACTACTATTCCTAGGACATCTGGCCATTTTCCATGCTGACCACTCCCATGGTGGTCGGCCGAGTGTGAGACGGCCCTCAAACTGAAGCGTTATGCCTACATGCGCTATAAGCGCCGCCCGAACGATTTCACTCTCGCTGAATTTTGTCGGGCTAGGGCTAGGTTCCGGTATATTTCGAAGCACGCCCGCCGCTCTTCCTGGCGGGCATACGTGTCTTCACTTAACGGGAAGACCCCTTTAGCTGAGGTGTGGAAGCGAGTCAAAAGGATTCGGGGCAAGTTCTCGTAGGACCCCCCTCCAGTTCTGGAGAATGGGACCGCAATCTCGGATCCCGCGTCCGTGGCGGAATCATTAGCGACCGCTTTCTCCGCATTCTCTAGCTGTGATGCTGCTCCGCCAGCATTCAATGCACGTCGTGATGTCGCGGAAGGCCGCCGGCTGGACTTTACCTCCAGAGGCAGAGAACCCTTCAACGACAAGTTTACTGTGGGTGAGTTGCGTTCCGCTCTCGCTTCGTGCGCGGACACCGCCCATGGTCCGGACGATGTCCCGTACGATGTCCCGTACGCCATGCTTCGACACCTGGGTGAGCGAGGCATGGCCTTTCTCTTAGATTTGTTCAACAGGATCTGGGTGGAAGGTCTTCTCCCAGACTCCTGGCGAATCGCTACTGTGCTCGCCTTTCGCAAGCCGGGGAGAGATCACTCTACTCCGACCCGTTTCCGCCCAATCTCTCTAACCTCTTGCGTGTGTAAGTTGATGGAGAGATTGGTAAATGTTAGATTAGCCTTTTTCCTGGTCAGCGGAGGCCATCTGTCTTCCGCACAGTGCGGCTTCCGCAAGTTCCACTCCACGTCGGATGCTCTGCTCCGACTGGAAAATGCCGTCTGCGAGGCTTTCCTTCGTAGACAGCACTACGCCACGGTCTTTTAAGATCTGGAGAAGGCCTATGATACCGCATGGCGATACGGTATCATGGAGACTCTCCACACAATGCAGGCGAGGGGACGCCTCCCAATGTTTATATCTGAATTTTTGCGAGATCGTCGATTCCGCGTACGGATGGGGGTAGGCCTCTCCGGCCCAAAGGAGCAGGAAGAGGATGTCCCGCAGGGAAGTGTCCTCATTGTCACACTTTGCCCTGAGCATCAACGGCATCACCTCGGTGCTGCCGGAAGTTGTTCTCGCTACGCTCTACGTGGACGACCTTTCGATCTCTTCTGGCGCGGCCCAGATGCCGACTCCAACAGGCATTGAACCGCGTCTCTCGCTATGCCGAAGCGCACAGGTTTCGGTTTTCTTTGGCCAAGACTAAGGTGGTGCACTTCTGCCGCCATCCACGGCTTCACCCCGACCCAGATTTGTTTCTTAATGGGGTGCGCTGGATGTGGTTGAGTCGCACCGTTTCCTTGGTCTTGTATTCGACCGACGCCTCACCTGGGAGGCTCATATTCGCAGCCTTAGGGTCTCCTGTTCCCGCGCCATGGACATTCTCCGTTCCGTGACGTTCAGCGCTTGGGGCGCTGATAGGACTACTGCCCTACTTTTTTATCGATCCTTTGTTCGTTCGAAGCTCGACTACGGATGCGAGTTTTATGCATCCGCAGCCGAGCGTTTATTGCGGAAGGTGGATTCAATCCACCACACCGGCCTTCGCCTGGCGACCGGTGCCTTCCGCACTTTCCCCATTGAGAGCCTGTTGGTCGATGCTGGGGAGATGCCACTTGCTCTGCGCCGCGGGCAGTGCATCACTCGCCTGTACGCGCGAGCCCGGTGCCTCCCTCAGTCACCAACAGCTCTCACTGCTTCCGCAGCTGATCTCGATGGTGCCTATGCCGCCGAGAGACGCCAGTCATACCCTAAGCCCTTTAGGTTTAGGGCCAGGAAACTCCTTCGAGAGGTAGATATAGCTCTCGGGCCGGTGGCGCCCCTGGTTCTGCCCAGGACGCCACCCTGGAGGGTACCACATTTGGCTATTTGTCGCCACGCCTCTGCTCCCAAAGCTTGTACGGCGCCGGGAGTATTGCGTTCGACCTTTTTGGAGCACGTCGTGTCACGCTGGAACAGTGCCAGTGTATACGGATGGCTCCAAGTCCCAAGAGGGGGTCGGCTTGCACGCCGTATCCCCTCTGTTTGAACTCAGCGGGGCTCTACCAGGTGCTGCGTCTGTCTTCACGGCCGAGCTGGTGGCAATACACCACTCGGTACGGAAGATTACGCGACGTGCCCGGTTCGGAGACCGGATTGTGATCTATATCGACTCACAAAGCGCCCTGAGTGCTCTCGGGGCATTGGAATCTCCGTATCCCCTGGTTCGCGATATCCGTGAGGCCACGGTTTTGGCGAGCCGGGTGGATATCGAGATTATCTTCTGCTGGGTTCCTGGACATGTAGGAATTGCGGGGAATGAGGGCGCCAAAGAGTCCGCGAGGACTCTGCGACCGGACCAGCGTTTCGCTCTTCCTCACACCGACTACATGGCAGGAATACGGGCAGCTCTTCGGACTGCTTGGCAAAGAAGATGGGAGACGGTCGAAGACAACTTAAAGTTGCGTGCCATTGCGCCGCGACTGTTCCCATGGACCTATCCCCCAATGCCGCGGCGGCTTCAGGTTGCTTTCTGTCGTCTCCGAATCGGACACACTCGTGTGACACATCGCTATTTGATGGAGTGCTCGCCTGCGCCCTATTGCAACGAATGCGTCGTCCCCCAGACTGTTCGGCACATTCTTGTTGAATGTCCCAGTCTGGGTGATCTTCGTGCACGATACCTGTCCCGGTACCGGGATGGGCGGGGTCGCTACCGCCTGTCCCTTGTACTCGGGACGAATGCGTGCACTTTGACTGGTGGACTTGTTGACTTTTTGGGGGAGGCCGGCCTTCTCCCTTTCATTTAACCAGGTTTAATTGTTGTTATTGTTTTGTTATTGTTATTTCTTTTTATTGTTGTTTCCTGTTCAATTTTTTAAAGTAGCCTAGAACTAGGCTGTTTGTTTACGGCAACTTATGCCTAA
The DNA here is from genome assembly GCA_963969495.1 of Ceratothoa steindachneri. NCBI lineage: Eukaryota > Metazoa > Arthropoda > Malacostraca > Isopoda > Cymothoidae > Ceratothoa > Ceratothoa steindachneri. The sequence goes on along the minus strand of OZ018333.1, from coordinate 69,906,596 downwards.
GTCGGCAGTCGCCAGATAGCCCCTTAAATAAAAAAAATAAAATGCGCTATAAGGGCCGCCCGAACGAGTTCATTGTCGGTGAATTTCGTCGAGCTAGGTTCCGGTATATTTCGAAACATGCCCGCCGCTCTTCCTGGCGGGCATACGTGTCTTCACTTAACGGGAAGACCCCTCTAGCAGAGGTGTGGAAGCGAGTCCAATGGATTCGGGGCAAGTTCTCGCAGGACCCCCCTCCTGTTCTCCACTAGAATGGGACCGCAATCTCGGACCCCGCGTCCGTGGCGGAATCCTTCGCGCCCGCTTTCTCCACATTCTCTAACCGAGATGCTCCTCCGCCAGCATTCACTGCGCGTCGTGATGTCGCGGAAGGCTGCCGACTGGACTTTACCTCCTGAGACGGAGAACCCTTCTGCTGGGTTCCTGGACATGTAGGAATTGCGGCGAATGAGCGCACCAAAGAGTTCGCCAGGACTTGGCGACCATACCAGCGTTTCGCTCTTCCTCACACCTATTACATGGTAGTAATACGGGAAGCTTGGCAAAGAAGATGGGAGACGGTGGAGGGGATCTTAAAGTTGCGTGCCATTGCGCCACGACTGTTCCCATGGTCCGACGACGCCCCAATGCCATGGCGGCTTTAGGTTGCTTTCTGTCGTCTCTGAATTGGACGCTCGCCTGCACTATATTGTGATGACTGCGTTGTCCTCCAGACTGTTCGGCACATTCTTTTTGAATGTCTCAGTCTGGATGATCTTCGCGCACGCTACCTGTTCCGGTACCGTGATGAGCGGGGCCGCTACCGCTTGTCACTTGTACTCTGGACGTGTGCGTTCACACTGACTTGTGAACTCTATGACTTTTTGGAGGAGGCCAGTCTCCTCTACTTTATATAACTGGATTTTGTTGTGTTTTTTTGTAGGTTGCACGTTCCTGCGCTGGGGGGAGGCGGGCATCCCCCGACGCCGGAGCGTACTTCCTGTATGTTGCCCTTGATCTTGATCCACAGACAGGTGACCACCACGCGGCAATCTTCTCCTCACCTTTGTATTGGCACTACCTGACCTTCCATACGCTGTCCAGGAAATCTTTCACTGCTATAATCATGCTCCTAAACGCGTTTCGCATGCATTCGTGTATTCCCTCAGTTTCCTTGGTCTTGTATCCTACAGACGCCTCGCCTTGGAGGCTCATATTCGCAGCATTAAGGTCTCTAGTACCTGCGTCATGGACATTCTTCGTTTTATGACGTTTAGCACCTGAGGTGCTAATACGGCTATTGCTTTCCTTTTCTACCGATAATTTATTCGTTCGAAGCTTGACTACAGCATCTGAGCCTTTACTACCGAAGGTAGACTCGACCCAGCACACTGGTACCTTCCGCATGTCACCAGTTCAGCGCCTACTTGCCAATGCTGGGAAGATTCCAGTCACTCTACGCCGTGCATTGTATCTCATGCGCCTGTACGCGCGAGCCCGGCGCCTCCCTCAAGTCACCAACGACTCTCACTGCATCCGCAGCCGATCTCAACTGTGCCTATGCCGCTGAGAGACACTATTCATACCCTAAGCCCTTTGGCTTTAGGGTTAGGAAATTCTTTCGAGAGTTCAGTTTACGGTGATACTTCTGGTCCTGCCCAGAGCGCAATCTTGGAGGGTACCACCTTTGACTATTTGTGCCCACGTCAACGCTCCCAAAGCTTCTACAGCCCTGGAAGTATTGTGTTCAGCCTATTTCGAGCACACTGGAACTGTGCCAGTGTATACGGATGGCTCTAACTCCCAAGAGGAGGTCGGTTTCCATGCCGTATCTTCTCTGTTTGAAGTCAACGGGGCTCTACCAGGCGCTGCGTCTGTCTTCACGGCCGAGCTAGTTTCAATACACCGCTCGGTACAGGAGATAACGCGACGTGCCCGGTTCGGAGACCGTATTGTGATTTATAGCAACTGAGTGCTCTCATTCCATTGGAATCTCTACACCCCTTGATTCCCGGTGTCCGTGACGATACTGCTGCTGTAAGCCGATTGGATGTTGAGATTATCTTCTGCAATTCACACATGTGAATTGCGGAGAATGAATGTGCCGATGAGGGCTCCCAAGATGCCGCCAGTACTGGGCGACCAGACCAGCGTTTCGCTCTTCCTCACACCGATTACATGGCAGGAATCCCGGTATCCCTCCGAGCTGCTTAGCAAAGAAGATAGGAGACGACCGAGGGGAACTGAAAGTTGCGTGCCATTGCGCCACGACTGTTCCCATGGTCCGAAACCCCAATGCCATGGCGGCTTTAGGTTGCTTTCTGTCGTCTCCGAATTGGACACACTCGTGGGACGCACCGCCATTTGATGGAGCACTCGCCTGTACCTTATTGCGATGACTGCTAGGCACATTCTTGTTGAATGTCCCAGTCTGGGGTCAAAAAGCTATTGGGGAAATCCAATGGTTTTATAGCTCCCAACATTGTTCAGGCCAGAGAACTGTTGAGAGACTTTTCCCATATTTCTGATGTTTTGGCCAGATCGTTTGCTAATATTTCAAGCCCAGACAACTATTCCATCCAATTCCAGTGCTCTAGGCTCCAACAGGAGCAGCATCCTATCAACTTTATGAAGCCTAACATGGATAATGAGCCTTATAACCCGCTCTTTTCTATCCATGAGCTCCATAATGCACTGAACACTGTGGATTCACTACACCCGGATCGGATGGCATTTCCTATGATATGATTAGGAATATGCATACATCCCTCCTCTCACATTTGCTGGACATCTATAACTTCATCTGGATTAGGAGCTGCTTCCCTTCTATGTGGAGGGAGGCTGTGGTTTTAATTTTCCAAAAACCAGGAAAGGATGGGATGGAACCCACCCATTACCGCCCCATTGCTCTTACTAGTTGTCCATGTAAATTGTTTAAGAGGATGATAAATACAAGATTCGTCTGGTTTTGGAGACAAACCATCTTATATCTCCCTCTCAATCAGGGTTCAGAAAAAAACAGAGTACCATTGACCTGCTTGTTAGAATGGACTCTTATATAATAAATGCTTTTTCAAAGAGGCAGCATTCTGTTGCCGTTTTCTTTGATATTGAGAAAGCATATGATAACACTTAGAGGTGTAGTATCCTTAAGCATTTCCACGATTGGGACCGGCAGGGCTTTCTTCCCAGGTTTGTCGAGCAATTCTTCATGTGGTACACACTATGTGTAAAAGTTGGAAATGCCCTATCAGAGCCCATAGAGCAAGTTGAGGTTGTGCCACAGGGAAGTGTCCTTAGTGTCACCTGTTTCTCTGTGGCCATCAGTAGCATTACCACAAATCTCCCAGCTGAAATTTCCTCAACTCTATATGTGGATGACTTAGCACTTATCTGTTCATTGCCTAAACTTTCATTTGTCATCCGTAAGCTACAGCGGGTTATAAATACTGTAGCTGATAATGCTTCTTCCAAGGGCTTACGCTTTTCTGCAGTAAAGACCAAGGCTGTCCATTTTTACAATCATAGATCGGTGACATGGGACCCTCCCCATTTGTCACTCTATAGTGTCCCTGTCACCTTTGAGCCCCATTTCAGATTTCTAGGGAAGGATCTTTGATTCAAGGCTTTCTTGGAGGTCTCATTTGAACACCTTGAAAAGGTCTTGTCTGAAGAGAATGAACATAATGAAATTACTGTCACACTTGGGGAAGCGATCAACATACCCTGTGGCTTTTGTATTCAGCATTGGTCCAGTCAAAGCTGGACTATGGGTCACAGGTGTACTCCTCTGCCTCACCGTCCATCCTTGAAAAATTAAATACTGTGCGTAACCAGGGTGTGCGCCTGACTCCTGGAGCCTTCAAGTCCTCCCCTGTGTGGAGTGTCTATGCAGAGAACGGGGCTCTTCCTTTTCACAGGCTCAAGTCTCACCTCAAATATCTTTTTAGACTTGAGCAATTACCATGGTTACCAGTATATGAGTGCACGTTCAATTTGCGAACAGTGACCTCATATGATAGATTTCTATCTCTGGCTTGCCCCTTTGCACTGTGCATGGCCAAGCACACAGGATGTCTAAGGGAGTTTTCTGTTATTTCGATTTCATTACCAAAGATTCCCCTATGGCTCATAGCACCTGTAGTGGTATGCAAGGGGCTTACTGGTAGGCCAAAGGATCAGTTCTTACCTGTAGCCTTGAGAACCATGTATAATCAACACTCCTCCCACCATCAGCCTAGTACCTTTGTGTTCACCGATGGGTCCAAGTCATCGGACGGGGTTGGAGCTGCTGCTGTCTTCCCATCTCAGACAGCATTGGTTCGCCTACCAAGTGCAGCTTCTGCTTTCACAGCAGAACTTGTTACCATTCTTGCTGCACTCTTTGTTATTGCTCTTATGCCATCTGGTTGTCTTACGATTTTCTCTTGACTCCCTTAGTTCTCTGGAGGCACTGGGTGTTTCCATCCACCAAGCTCCATCCTATAAAACCTTCAGTCTTCTCATGGCCATGTACCATGAGACCACATAGACTGGAGGTTATTTTGTGCCTACTGAGGATAGGCCATTGCTGCCTCACTCATGGGCACTTGATGAATAGTTTATTTTTGATATCCTTTTACACCCGTTGAAGGTTTTAAATTCCTGTACTTCTATTCTATTGATCTTAACTTCATAGCTATATTTTTGTATATTCTCCAGATGTCTATATTTTTATTGAGAATTTTCATGCAAATTACCCTTCCTTGAATTTGGCTGCGGGCTAGTCTGTTTGGACTTTGCAGCATTTATTTTCGGCACTATTCATTCATTGTCCCAGTCTGGGTGATCTTTCCCTACATTACCTATCCCAGTATGGGGACGTTTGGAGTCACTACCGCTTGTCCTTTGTTCTCGGGACGTGATTGTGTGCAAAGACTTGTGATTTTGACTTTTTGGAGAAGGCTGATCTTTTCCATTTTATTTGAATCTCTTTGTTGTAGGGTGCATGTTTCTGCACCGAGGAGAGAAGTGCCTATCCCCGACATCAGTTTGCGCTTCCTCTTTGTTGCCTTTTTGCTTATCTTGTTTTTTTTGTTCCTTTAGCTTTTTTCTTAGCCTTTGTTTCTGTTTTTATCTTTCTTGTTTTCTACATGCTTTTAATCTAGCCTAGTATTAGGCAATAGTGTGATTACGGCCACTTTTTCCATATTCAGCAATTGTCAGATGGTTGTTTTTTGAGTTTTTTTAAAATTTATCTCCTCCCAATGCCACAGTGGCTGTATGTTGCTTTCTGTTGTCTTCGAATTGGGCTCACTCGCTGCGGACTCACAGCCATATGATGAAGCACTCACCTGTTCTTACTCTGACAACTGCTTGGTCCTCCCGACTGTTTGTTACATTCCTTTTCCCGATACCCCAGCTAGGGGCTTTTAACCAACCAACCCCAGCCAGTGGACTCACTACCCCCATCTTCCTCCTACCCGAGACCTGTTTCCTGCACACCCGAAAGTGGGCGTTGTGTGTTCTTTGAGCGTTAGTGGTGGAGGTGATTGCACCCGAAAAGGCCCTGATCTTCCCTTTTTCCAGACTGGGACTTGAAGCAGTGTTTGAGGCGGGAGTCTTACCGAAAGAGCCTGGCGAGGCACCCATCTCTCAACTGCTGGATCGATGTCCGCGCCCTCTACAGGGTGAGTACCAATACCCTCATATCTATCCCCCACCTACCTTGTCTCTTTCACACCTTTTTACTTGCTTTAGTTGTGAAGAGGGATATTGAGCAATGATAAGTCTTATGGTTAGGTATGAGCTGTGTGTGGTGGTTGTATATATCGACTATGTACTGGTGTTATAAGTCAATTGATTGATAATAGGAGATAGGAATGTAGTTGCAACTGAAAATAGGTGTTCAAGAAGTTACTATGCACTAGAAATAAATAGTCCCGCCAGGATCATGATGAAGAAAGTGCAATTCTAGGATATCTACAAAAGATCCAGTTCCAGAAACTTTTCAGACACTCTGTTTATGAAAAGCAGAGCGGATCTTTCAACAGTTTCCAAACTGGATCTCTTGTAGACCCCCTAAGAGTTGCATTTTCTTCACTGTGACCCTGTCCGAACTATTATTTCCAGTGCATATTAACTTTTCAAGACACCTGTTACATGTATGTTTCTTCCTGAGTAGTTTTGGGGAATAAGCTAACATGCTGGCCCAATATAGGGTGGTGGCTAGGGCTTGTCAGTGAAAGTAGTCAACACTAAAGGATTTTTTTTTCCTCTTCTGGAATCAAACCCGGGACCTTTTGTTTTAAAGGCCAGCACACTAACCACTGCGCTACCAAGCTCCATATAAAGGACAAAAGAGTGTGTAAATAGTCTGTGTCATCTTTGGCACAAAAGATATAGTGAATGGGTCTATGCTACAAATATGACTGATTTGATTTTTTAGTATGTAAAAGTATGTTGGGGGATGATTGCTTGAAGTGAGTATGTGAATAGCCTGGAGAGGGGCTGTCAGATGAGTGTTGCAAATTTTGACCAGTTAGATGTTGGCTGTGAATTGACTTGCAGTTGAAAATATTCTTGTTGTAGATACTTCAGAACTAGGTAACCTCTCAGTGTCCTGTAGAAATATTCTTGTTGTAGATACTTGAGAACTAGGTAACCTCTCAGTGTCCTGTAGAAATATTCTTGTTGTAGATACTTTAGAACTAGGTGACCTCTCAGTGTCATGTAGAAATACCCAGTCACTCTACGCCATCACCCACTCTATAAACATAAACAACAACTTAAAAGAAAACTATAGGCACAACTGTACTCTGCCTGTTCCTATAATAACCTAAGTATATATACAGGGTGTGGCAGAGAAGATGGACATTTTTGAAAAATTCACTTGATGCTCTATCATCCACAGTGCCATGGCTTCACCTGAAAAGAAATGCAAAAAAATGCTAAGACACCTGAAAAGAAAAGATAAAAAAATGCTAAGATACCTGAAAAGAAAATGAAAAAAATGCTAAGACACCTGAAAAGAAAAGGAAAAAAAGGCTAAGACACCTGAAAAGAAGAGAAAAAAATGCTAAGACACCTGAAAAGAAAAGAAAAAATGCTAAGACACCTGAAAAGAAAAGAAAAAAAATCCTAAGACACCTGAAAAGAAAAGAAAAGAAAAAATGCTAAGACACCTGAAAAGAAAAGAAAAGAAAAAATGCTAAGACACCTGAAAAGAAAAAAATGCTAAGACACCTGAAAAGAAAAGATAAAAAATGCTAAGACACCTGAAAAGAAAAGAAAAAAATGCTAAGACACCTGAAAAGAAAAGGAAAAAAATGCTAAGACACCTGAAAAGAAAAGGAAAAAAAATGCTAAGACACCTGAAAAGAAAAGTAAAAAAAGGCTAAGACACCTGAAAAGAAGAGAAAAAAATGCTAAGACACCTGAAAAGAAAAGGAAAAAAATGCTAAGACACCTGAAAAGAAAAGATAAAAAATGTTAAGACACCTGAAAAGAAAAGGAAAAATTTCTAAGACACCTGAAAAGAAAAGAAAAGAAAAAATGCTAAGACACCTGAAAAGAAAAGAAAAGAAAAAAATGCTAAGACACCTGAAAAGAAAAAAATGCTAAGACACCTGAAAAGAAAAGATAAAAAATGCTAAGACACCTGAAAAGAAAAGAAAAAAATGCTAAGACACCTGAAAAGAAAAGGAAAAAAAATGCTAAGACACCTGAAAAGAAAAGGAAAAAAAGGCTAAGACACCTGAAAAGAAAAGATAAAAAATGTTAAGACACCTGAAAAGAAAAGGAAAAATTTCTAAGACACCTGAAAAGAAAAGAAAAGAAAAAATGCTAAGACACCTGAAAAGAAAAGAAAAGAAAAAAATGCTAAGACACCTGAAAAGAAAAAAATGCTAAGACACCTGAAAAGAAAAGATAAAAAATGCTAAGACACCTGAAAAGAAAAGAAAAAAATGCTAAGACACCTGAAAAGAAAAGGAAAAAAATGCTAAGACACCTGAAAAGAAAAGGAAAAAATGCTAAGACACCTGAAAAGAAAAGTAAAAAAAGGCTAAGACACCTGAAAAGAAAAGATAAAAAATGCTAACACCTTAAAAGAAAAGCAAAAAATGCTAAGACACCTGAAAAGAAAAGGAAAAAAATGCTAAGACACCTGAAAAGAAAAGATAAAAAATGTTAAGACACCTGAAAAGAAAAGGAAAAATTTCTAAGACACCTGAAAAGAAAAGAAAAGAAAAAATGCTAAGACACCTGAAAAGAAAAGAAAAGAAAAAAATGCTAAGACACCTGAAAAGAAAAAAATGCTAAGACACCTGAAAAGAAAAGATAAAAAATGCTAAGACACCTGAAAAGAAAAGATAAAAAATGCTAACACCTGAAAAGAAAAGCAAAAAATGCTAAGACACCTGAAAAGAAAAGGAAAAAAATGCTAAGACACCTGAAAAGAAAAGATAAAAAATGTTAAGACACCTGAAAAGAAAAGGAAAAATTTCTAAGACACCTGAAAAGAAAAAAAAAGAAAAAATGCTAAGACACCTGAAAAGAAAAGAAAAGAAAAAAATGCTAAGACACCTGAAAAGAAAAAAATGCTAAGACACCTGAAAAGAAAAGATAAAAAATGCTAAGACACCTGAAAAGAAAAGATAAAAAATGTTAAGACACCTGAAAAGAAAAGGAAAAATTTCTAAGACACCTGAAAAGAAAAGAAAAGAAAAAATGCTAAGACACCTGAAAAGAAAAGAAAAGAAAAAAATGCTAAGACACCTGAAAAGAAAAAAATGCTAAGACACCTGAAAAGAAAAGATAAAAAATGCTAAGACACCTGAAAAGAAAAGAAAAAAATGCTAAGACACCTGAAAAGAAAAGGAAAAAAATGCTAAGACACCTGAAAAGAAAAGGAAAAAAAATGCTAAGATACCTGAAAAGAAAAGGAAAAAAATGCTAAGACACCTGAAAAGAAAAGGAAAAAATGCTAAGACACCTGAAAAGAAAAGATAAAAAATGCTAAGACACCTGAAAAGAAAAGGAAAAAAATGCTAAGACACCTGAAAAGAAAAGATAAAAAATGTTAAGACACCTGAAAAGAAAAGGAAAAATTTCTAAGACACCTGAAAAGAAAAGATAAAAAATGCTAAGACACCTGAAAAGAAAAGGAAAAAAAATGCTAAGACACCTGAAAAGAAATAAAAAATGCTAAGACACCTGAAAAGAAAAGAAAAGAAAAAAATGCTAAGACACCTGAAAAGAAAAGATAAAAAATGCTAAGACACCTGAAAAGAAAAGAAAAAAATGCTAAGACACCTGAAAAGAAAAGATAAAAAATGCTAAGACACCTGAAAAGAAAAGGAAAAAATGCTAAGACACCTGAAAAGAAAAGGAAAAAAAGGCTAAGACACCTGAAAAGAACGGAAAAAAATGCTAAGACACCTGAAAAGAAAAGAAAAAAATGCTAAGACACCTGAAAAGAAAAGGAAAAAAATGCTAAGACACCTGAAAAGAAGAGAAAAAAATGCTAAGACACCTGAATAGAAAAGGAAAAAAAGGCTAAGACACCTGAAAAGAAGAGAAAAAAATGCTAAGACACCTGAAAAGAAAAGGAAAAAAATGCTAAGACACCTGAAAAGAAAAGGAAAAAATGCTAAGACACCTGAAAAGAAAAGAAAAGAAAAAAATGCTAAGACACCAGAAAAGAAAAGAAAAAAATGCTAAGACACCTGAAAAGAAAAGGAAAAATTTCTAAGACACCTGAAAAGAAAAGATAAAAAATGCTAAGACACCTGAAAAGAAAAGGAAAAAAAATGCTAAGACACCTGAAAAGAAATAAAAAATGCTAAGACACCTGAAAAGAAAAGAAAAGAAAAAAATGCTAAGACACCTGAAAAGAAAAGATAAAAAATGCTAAGACACCTGAAAAGAAAAGAAAAAAATGCTAAGACACTTGAAAAGAAAAGGAAAAAAATGCTAAGACACCTTAAAAGAAAAGAAAAAAATGCTAAGACACCTGAAAAGAAAAGAAAAAATGCTAAGACACCTGAAAAAAAAGAAAAGAAAAAGATGCTAAGACACCTGAAAAGAAAAGATAAAAAATGCTAAGACACCTGAAAAGAAAAGATAAAAAATGCTAAGACACCTGAAAAGAAAAGAAAAAAAATGCTAAGACACCTGAAAAGAAAAGGAAAAAAATGTTAAGACACCTGAAAAGAAAAGGAAAAAAATGTTAAGACACCTGAAAAGAAAAGGAAAAAAATGCTAAGACACCAGAAAAGAAAAGAAAAAAATGCTAAGACACCTAAAAAGAAAAGAAAAGAAAAAAATGCTAAGACACCTGAAAAGAAAAGATAAAAAATCCTAAGGCACCTGAAAAGAAAAGGAAAAAAAGGCTAAGACACCTGAAAAGAAAAGGAAAAAAAGGCTAAGACACCTGAAAAGAAAAGATAAAAAATGCTAAGACACCTGAAAAGAAAAGGAAAAAATGCTAAGACACCTGAAAAGAAAAGGAAAAAAAGGCTAAGACACCTGAAAAGAACGGAAAAAAATGCTAAGACACCTGAAAAGAAAAGAAAAAAATGCTAAGACACCTGAAAAGAAAAGGAAAAAAATGCTAAGACACCTGAAAAGAAGAGAAAAAAATGCTAAGACACCTGAAAAGAAAAGGAAAAAAAGGCTAAGACACCTGAAAAGAAGAGAAAAAAATGCTAAGACACCTGAAAAGAAAAGGAAAAAAATGCTAAGACACCTGAAAAGAAAAGGAAAAAAATGCTAAGACACCTGAAAAGAAAAGAAAAGAAAAAAATGCTAAGACACCAGAAAAGAAAAGAAAAAAATGCTAAGACACCTGAAAAGAAAAGAAAAAAATGCTAAGACACCTGAAAAGAAAAGATAAAAAATGCTAAGGCACTTGAAAAGAAAATGAAAAAAATGCTAAGACACCTGAAAAGAAAAGGAAAAAAAGGCTAAGACACCTGAAAAGAAAATGAAAAAAATGCTAAGACACCTGAAAAGAAAAGAAAAAAATGCTAAGACACCTGAAAAGAAAAGGAAAAAAATGCTAAGACACCTGAAAAGAAAAGGAAAAAAATGCTAAGACACCTGAAAAGAAAAGGAAAAAAATGCTAAGACACCTGAAAAGAAGAGAAAAAAATGCTAAGACACCTGAAAACAAAATGAAAAAAATGCTAAGACACCTGAAAAGAAAAGGAAAAAAGGCTAAGACACCTGAAAAGAAGAGAAAAAAATGCTAAGACACCTGAAAAGAAAAGGAAAAAAATGCTAAGACACCTGAAAAGAAAAGAAAAAAAATGCTAAGACACCTGAAAAGAAGAGAAAAAAATGCTAAGACACCTGAAAAGAAAAAAATGCTAAGACACCTGAAAAGAAAAGATAAAAAATGCTAAGACACCTGAAAAGAAAAGAAAAAAATGCTAAGACACTTGAAAAGAAAAGGAAAAAAATGCTAAGACACCTGAAAAGAAAAGAAAAAAATGCTAAGACACCTGAAAAGAAAAGAAAAAATGCTAAGACACCTGAAAAGAAAAGAAAAAGATGCTAAGATACCTGAAAAGAAAAGATAAAAAATGCTAAGACACCTGAAAAGAAAAGAAAAAAAATGCTAAGACACCTGAAAAGAAAAGGAAAAAAATGCTAAGACACCTGAAAAGAAAAGAAAAAAATGCTAAGACACCTGAAAAGAAAAGATAAAAAATGCTAAGACACCTGAAAAGAAAAGGAAAAAAATGCTAAGACACCTGAAAAGAAGAGAAAAAAATGCTAAGACACCTGAAAAGAAAAGAAAAGAAAAAAATGCTAAGACACCTGAAAAGAAAAGAAAAGAAAAAAATGCTAAGACACCTGAAAAGAAAAGGAAAAAAATGCTAAGACACCTGAAAAGAAAAGGAAAAAAATGCTAAGTCACCAGAAAAGAAAAGAAAAAAATGCTAAGACACCTGAAAAGAAAAGAAAAGAAAAAAATACTAAGACACCTGAAAAGAAAAGAAAAGAAAAAAAATACTAAGACACCTGAAAAGAAAAGGAAAAAAATGCTAAGACACCTGAAAAGAAAAAAAAATGCAAAGACACCTGAAAAGAAAAGAAAAAAATGCTAAGACACCTGAAAAGAAAAGGAAAAAAAGGCTAAGACACCTGAAAAGAAGAGAAAAAAAATGCTAAGACACCTGAAAAGAAAAGAAAAAAATGCTAAGACACCTGAAAAGAAAAGGAAAAAAATGCTAAGACACCTGAAAAGAAGAGAAAAAAATGCTAAGACACCTGAAAAGAAAAGAAAAGAAAAAAATGCTAAGACACCTGAAAAGATTAGGAAAAAATGCTAAGACACCTGAAAAGAAAAGGAAAAAAATGCTAAGACACCAGAAAAGAAAAGTAAAAAATGCTAAGACACCTGAAAAGAAAAGAAAAGAAAAAAATACTAAGACACCTGAAAAGAAAAGAAAAGAAAAAAAATACTAAGACACCTGAAAAGAAAAGAAAAAAATGCTAAGACACCTGAAAAGAAAAGAAAAGAAAAAAAATACTAAGACACCTGAAAAGAAAAGAAAAAAAATGCTAAGACACCTGAAAAGAAAAGAAAAGAAAAAAATACTAAGACACCTGAAAAGAAAAGAAAAGAAAAAAATGCTAAGACACCTGAAAAGAAAAGGAAAAAATGCTAAGACACCTGAAAAGAAAAGGAAAAAAATGCTAAGACACCAGAAAAGAAAAGAAAAAAATGCTAAGACACCTGAAAAGAAAAGAAAAGAAAAAAATACTAAGACACCTGAAAAGAAAAGAAAAGAAAAAAATACTAAGACACCTGAAAAGAAAAGAAAAAAATGCTAAGACACCTGAAAAGAAAAGAAAAGAAAAAAAATACTAAGACACCTGAAAAGAAAAGAAAAAAATGCTAAGACACCTGAAAAGAAAAGAAAAGAAAAAAATACTAAGACACCTGAAAAGAAAAGAAAAGAAAAAAAATACTAAGACACCTGAAAAGAAAAGAAAAAAATGCTAAGACACCTGAAAAGAAAAAAAAATGCTAAGACACCTGAAAAGAAAAGCACAAATGCTAAGACACCTGAAAAGAAAAGAAAAAAATTGCTAAGACACCTGAAAAGAAAAGAAAAAAATTGCTAAGACACCTGAAAAGAAAAGAAAAGAAAAAAATGCTAAGACACCTGAAAAGAAAAGGAAAAAAATGCTAAGACACCTGAAAAGAAAAGGAAAAAAGGCTAAGACACCTGAAAAGAACGGAAAAAAATGCTAATACACCTGAAAAGAAAAGAAAAAAATGCTAAGACACCTGAATAGAAAAGGAAAAAAAGGCTAAGACACCTGAAAAGAAGAGAAAAAATGCTAAGACACCTGAAAAGAAAAGGAAAAAAATGCTAAGACACCTGAAAAGAAAAGGAAAAAAATGCTAAGACACCTGAAAAGAAAAGAAAAGAAAAAAATGCTAAGACACCAGAAAAGAAAAGAAAAAAATGCTAAGACACCTGAAAAGAAAAGGAAAAATTTCTAAGACACCTGAAAAGAAAAGATAAAAAATGCTAAGACACCTGAAAAGAAAAGGAAAAAAAATGCTAAGACACCTGAAAAGAAATAAAAAATGCTAAGACACCTGAAAAGAAAAGAAAAGAAAAAAATGCTAAGACACCTGAAAAGAAAAGATAAAAAATGCTAAGACACCTGAAAAGAAAAGAAAAAAATGCTAAGACACTTGAAAAGAAAAGGAAAAAAATGCTAAGACACCTGAAAAGAAAAGAAAAAAATGCTAAGACACCTGAAAAGAAAAGAAAAAATGCTAAGACACCTGAAAAAAAAAGAAAAGAAAAAGATGCTAAGACACCTGAAAAGAAAAGATAAAAAATGCTAAGACACCTGAAAAGAAAAGATAAAAAATGCTAAGACACCTGAAAAGAAAAGAAAAAAAATGCTAAGACACCTGAAAAGAAAAGGAAAAAATGTTAAGACACCTGAAAAGAAAAGGAAAAAAATGTTAAGACACCTGAAAAGAAAAGGAAAAAAATGCTAAGACACCAGAAAAGAAAAGAAAAAAATGCTAAGACACCTGAAAAGAAAAGAAAAGAAAAAAATGCTAAGACACCTGAAAAGAAAAGATAAAAAATCCTAAGGCACCTGAAAAGAAAAGGAAAAAAAGGCTAAGACACCTGAAAAGAAAAGGAAAAAAAGGCTAAGACACCTGAAAAGAAAAGATAAAAAATGCTAAGACACCTGAAAAGAAAAGGAAAAAATGCTAAGACACCTGAAAAGAAAAGGAAAAAAAGGCTAAGACACCTGAAAAGAACGGAAAAAAATGCTAAGACACCTGAAAAGAAAAGAAAAAAATGCTAAGACACCTGAAAAGAAAAGGAAAAAAATGCTAAGACACCTGAAAAGAAGAGAAAAAAATGCTAAGACACCTGAAAAGAAAAGGAAAAAAAGGCTAAGACACCTGAAAAGAAGAGAAAAAAATGCTAAGACACCTGAAAAGAAAAGGAAAAAAATGCTAAGACACCTGAAAAGAAAAGGAAAAAAATGCTAAGACACCTGAAAAGAAAAGAAAAGAAAAAAATGCTAAGACACCAGAAAAGAAAAGAAAAAAATGCTAAGACACCTGAAAAGAAAAGAAAAAAATGCTAAGACACCTGAAAAGAAAAGATAAAAAATGCTAAGGCACTTGAAAAGAAAATGAAAAAAATGCTAAGACACCTGAAAAGAAAAGGAAAAAAAGGCTAAGACACCTGAAAAGAAAATGAAAAAAATGCTAAGACACCTGAAAAGAAAAGAAAAAAATGCTAAGACACCTGAAAAGAAAAGGAAAAAAATGCTAAGACACCTGAAAAGAAAAGGAAAAAAATGCTAAGACACCTGAAAAGAAAAGGAAAAAAATGCTAAGACACCTGAAAAGAAGAGAAAAAAATGCTAAGACACCTGAAAACAAAATGAAAAAAATGCTAAGACACCTGAAAAGAAAAGGAAAAAAGGCTAAGACACCTGAAAAGAAGAGAAAAAAATGCTAAGACACCTGAAAAGAAAAGGAAAAAAATGCTAAGACACCTGAAAAGAAAAGAAAAAAAATGCTAAGACACCTGAAAAGAAGAGAAAAAAATGCTAAGACACCTGAAAAGAAAAAAATGCTAAGACACCTGAAAAGAAAAGATAAAAAATGCTAAGACACCTGAAAAGAAAAGAAAAAATGCTAAGACACCTGAAAAGAAAAGAAAAGAAAAAGATGCTAAGATACCTGAAAAGAAAAGATAAAAAATGCTAAGACACCTGAAAAGAAAAGAAAAAAAATGCTAAGACACCTGAAAAGAAAAGGAAAAAAATGCTAAGACACCTGAAAAGAAAAGAAAAAAATGCTAAGACACCTGAAAAGAAAAGAAAAAATGCTAAGACACCTGAAAAGAAAAGAAAAGAAAAAGATGCTAAGATACCTGAAAAGAAAAGATAAAAAATGCTAAGACACCTGAAAAGAAAAGAAAAAAAATGCTAAGACACCTGAAAAGAAAAGGAAAAAAATGCTAAGACACCTGAAAAGAAAAGAAAAAAATGCTAAGACACCTGAAAAGAAAAGATAAAAAATGCTAAGACACCTGAAAAGAAAAGGAAAAAAATGCTAAGACACCTGAAAAGAAGAGAAAAAAATGCTAAGACACCTGAAAAGAAAAGAAAAGAAAAAAATGCTAAGACACCTGAAAAGAAAAGAAAAGAAAAAAATGCTAAGACACCTGAAAAGAAAAGGAAAAAAATGCTAAGACACCTGAAAAGAAAAGGAAAAAAATGCTAAGACACCAGAAAAGAAAAGAAAAAAATGCTAAGACACCTGAAAAGAAAAGAAAAGAAAAAAATACTAAGACACCTGAAAAGAAAAGAAAAGAAAAAAAATACTAAGACACCTGAAAAGAAAAGGAAAAAAATGCTAAGACACCTGAAAAGAAAAAAAAATGCAAAGACACCTGAAAAGAAAAGAAAAAAATGCTAAGACACCTGAAAAGAAAAGGAAAAAAAGGCTAAGACACCTGAAAAGAAGAGAAAAAAATGCTAATACACCTGAAAAGAAAAGAAAAAAATGCTAAGACACCTGAAAAGAAAAGGAAAAAAATGCTAAGACACCTGAAAAGAAGAGAAAAAAATGCTAAGACACCTGAAAAGAAAAGAAAAGAAAAAAATGCTAAGACACCTGAAAAGAAAAGGAAAAAATGCTAAGACACCTGAAAAGAAAAGGAAAAAAATGCTAAGACACTAGAAAAGAAAAGAAAAAAATGCTAAGACACCTGAAAAGAAAAGAAAAGAAAAAAATACTAAGACACCTGAAAAGAAAAGAAAAGAAAAAAAATACTAAGACACCTGAAAAGAAAAGAAAAAAATGCTAAGACACCTGAAAAGAAAAGAAAAGAAAAAAAATACTAAGACACCTGAAAAGAAAAGAAAAAAAATGCTAAGACACCTGAAAAGAAAAGAAAAGAAAAAAATACTAAGACACCTGAAAAGAAAAGAAAAGAAAAAAATGCTAAGACACCTGAAAAGAAAAGGAAAAAATGCTAAGACACCTGAAAAGAAAAGGAAAAAAATGCTAAGACACCAGAAAAGAAAAGAAAAAAATGCTAAGACACCTGAAAAGAAAAGAAAAGAAAAAAATACTAAGACACCTGAAAAGAAAAGAAAAGAAAAAAATACTAAGACACCTGAAAAGAAAAGAAAAAAATGCTAAGACACCTGAAAAGAAAAGAAAAGAAAAAAAATACTAAGACACCTGAAAAGAAAAGAAAAAAAATGCTAAGACACCTGAAAAGAAAAGAAAAGAAAAAAATACTAAGACACCTGAAAAGAAAAGAAAAGAAAAAAAAATACTAAGACACCTGAAAAGAAAAGAAAAAAATGCTAAGACACCTGAAAAGAAAAAAAAATGCTAAGACACCTGAAAAGAAAAGCACAAATGCTAAGACACCTGAAAAGAAAAGAAAAAAATTGCTCAGACACCTGAAAAGAAAAGAAAAAAATTGCTAAGACACCTGAAAAGAAAAGAAAAGAAAAAAATGCTAAGACACCTGAAAAGAAAAGGAAAAAAATGCTAAGACACCTGAAAAGAAAAGGAAAAAAGGCTAAGACACCTGAAAAGAATGGAAAAAAATGCTAATACACCTGAAAAGAAAAGAAAAAAATGCTAAGACACCTGAATAGAAAAGGAAAAAAAGGCTAAGACACCTGAAAAGAAGAGAAAAAAATGCTAAGACACCTGAAAAGAAAAGGAAAAAAATGCTAAGACACCTGAAAAGAAAAGGAAAAAAATGCTAAGACACCTGAAAAGAAAAGAAAAGAAAAAAATGCTAAGACACCAGAAAAGAAAAGAAAAAAATGCTAAGACACCTGAAAAGAAAAGGAAAAATTTCTAAGACACCTGTAAAGAAAAGATAAAAAATGCTAAGACACCTGAAAAGAAAAGGAAAAAAAATGCTAAGACACCTGAAAAGAAATAAAAAATGCTAAGACACCTGAAAAGAAAAGAAAAGAAAAAAATGCTAAGACACCTGAAAAGAAAAGATAAAAAATGCTAAGACACCTGAAAAGAAAAGAAAAAAATGCTAAGACACTTGAAAAGAAAAGGAAAAAAATGCTAAGACACCTGAAAAGAAAAGAAAAAAATGCTAAGACACCTGAAAAGAAAAGAAAAAATGCTAAGACACCTGAAAAGAAAAGAAAAGAAAAAGATGCTAAGACACCTGAAAAGAAAAGATAAAAAATGCTAAGACACCTGAAAAGAAAAGATAAAAAATGCTAAGACACCTGAAAAGAAAAGAAAAAAAATGCTAAGACACCTGAAAAGAAAAGGAAAAAAATGTTAAGACACCTGAAAAGAAAAGGAAAAAAATGCTAAGACACCAGAAAAGAAAAGAAAAAAATGCTAAGACACCTGAAAAGAAAAGAAAATAAAAAAATGCTAAGACACCTGAAAAGAAAAGATAAAAAATGCTAAGGCACCTGAAAAGAAAAGGAAAAAAAGGCTAAGACACCTGAAAAGAAAAGGAAAAAAAGGCTAAGACACCTGAAAAGAAAAGATAAAAAATGCTAAGACACCTGAAAAGAAAAGGAAAAAATGCTAAGACACCTGAAAAGAAAAGGAAAAAACGGCTAAGACACCTGAAAAGAACGGAAAAAAATGCTAAGACACCTGAAAAGAAAAGAAAAAAATGCTAAGACACCTGAAAAGAAAAGGAAAAAAATGCTAAGACACCTGAAAAGAAGAGAAAAAAATGCTAAGACACCTGAAAAGAAAAGGAAAAAAAGGCTAAGACACCTGAAAAGAAGAGAAAAAAATGCTAAGACACCTGAAAAGAAAAGGAAAAAAATGCTAAGACACCTGAAAAGAAAAGGAAAAAAATGCTAAGACACCTGAAAAGAAAAGGAAAAAAATGCTAAGACACCTGAAAAGAAAAGAAAAGAAAAAAATGCTAAGACACCAGAAAAGAAAAGAAAAAAATGCTAAGACACCTGAAAAGAAAAGAAAAGAAAAAAATGCTAAGACACCTGAAAAGAAAAGATAAAAAATGCTAAGGCACCTGAAAAGAAAATGAAAAAAATGCTAAGACACCTGAAAAGAAAATGAAAAAAAGGCTAAGGCACCTGAAAAGAAAATGAAAAAAATGCTAAGACACCTGAAAAGAAAAGAAAAAAATGCTAAGACACCTGAAAAGAAAAGGAAAAAAATGCTAAGACACCTGAAAAGAAAAGGAAAAAAATGCTAAGACACCTGAAAAGAAAAGAAAAGAAAAAATGCTAAGACACCTGAAAAGAAAAGAAAAGAAAAAAATGCTAAGACACCTGAAAAGAAAAGAAAAAAAATACTAAGACACCTGAAAAGAAAAGAAAAAAATGCTAAGACACCTGAAAAGAAAAGAAAAGAAAAAAAAATACTAAGACACCTGAAAAGAAAAGAAAAAAAATGCTAAGACACCTGAAAAGAAAAGAAAAGAAAAAAATACTAAGACACCTGAAAAGAAAAGAAAAGAAAAAAAATACTAAGACACCTGAAAAGAAAAGAAAAAAATGCTAAGACACCTGAAAAGAAAAAAAAATGCTAAGACACCTGAAAAGAAAAGCACAAATGCTAAGACACCTGAAAAGAAAAGAAAAAAAATTGCTAAGACACCTGAAAAGAAAAGAAAAAAATTGCTAAGACACCTGAAAAGAAAAGAAAAGAAAAAAATGCTAAGACACCTGAAAAGAAAAGGAAAAAAATGCTAAGACACCTGAAAAGAAAAGGAAAAAAGGCTAAGACACCTGAAAAGAACGGAAAAAAATGCTAATACACCTGAAAAGAAAAGAAAAAAATGCTAAGACACCTGAATAGAAAAGGAAAAAAATGCTAAGACACCTGAAAAGAAAAGAAAAAAATGCTAAGACACCTGAAAAGAAAAGGAAAAAAATGCTAAGACACCTGAAAAGAAAAGGAAAAAAATGCTAAGACACCTGAAAAGAAAAGAAAAGAAAAAATGCTAAGACACCTGAAAAGAAAAGAAAAGAAAAAAATGCTAAGACACCTGAAAAGAAAAGAAAAAAAATACTAAGACACCTGAAAAGAAAAGAAAAAAATGCTAAGACACCTGAAAAGAAAAGAAAAGAAAAAAAAATACTAAGACACCTGAAAAGAAAAGAAAAAAAATGCTAAGACACCTGAAAAGAAAAGAAAAGAAAAAAATACTAAGACACCTGAAAAGAAAAGAAAAGAAAAAAAATACTAAGACACCTGAAAAGAAAAGAAAAAAATGCTAAGACACCTGAAAAGAAAAAAAAATGCTAAGACACCTGAAAAGAAAAGCACAAATGCTAAGACACCTGAAAAGAAAAGAAAAAAAATTGCTAAGACACCTGAAAAGAAAAGAAAAAAATTGCTAAGACACCTGAAAAGAAAAGAAAAGAAAAAAATGCTAAGACACCTGAAAAGAAAAGGAAAAAAATGCTAAGACACCTGAAAAGAAAAGGAAAAAAGGCTAAGACACCTGAAAAGAACGGAAAAAAATGCTAATACACCTGAAAAGAAAAGAAAAAAATGCTAAGACACCTGAATAGAAAAGGAAAAAAAGGCTAAGACACCTGAAAAGAAGAGAAAAAAATGCTAAGACACCTGAAAAGAAAAGGAAAAAAATGCTAAGACACCTGAAAAGAAAAGGAAAAAAATGCTAAGACACCTGAAAAGAAAAGAAAAGAAAAAAATGCTAAGACACCAGAAAAGAAAAGAAAAAAATGCTAAGACACCTGAAAAGAAAAGGAAAAATTTCTAAGACACCTGAAAAGAAAAGATAAAAAATGCTAAGACACCTGAAAAGAAAAGGAAAAAAAATGCTAAGACACCTGAAAAGAAATAAAAAATGCTAAGACACCTGAAAAGAAAAGAAAAGAAAAAAATGCTAAGACACCTGAAAAGAAAAGATAAAAAATGCTAAGACACCTGAAAAGAAAAGAAAAAAATGCTAAGACACTTGAAAAGAAAAGGAAAAAAATGCTAAGACACCTGAAAAGAAAAGAAAAAAATGCTAAGACACCTGAAAAGAAAAGAAAAAATGCTAAGACACCTGAAAAGAAAAGAAAAGAAAAAGATGCTAAGACACCTGAAAAGAAAAGATAAAAAATGCTAAGACACCTGAAAAGAAAAGATAAAAAATGCTAAGACACCTGAAAAGAAAAGAAAAAAAATGCTAAGACACCTGAAAAGAAAAGGAAAAAAATGTTAAGACACCTGAAAAGAAAAGGAAAAAAATGCTAAGACACCAGAAAAGAAAAGAAAAAAATGCTAAGACACCTGAAAAGAAAAGAAAAGAAAAAAATGCTAAGACACCTGAAAAGAAAAGATAAAAAATGCTAAGGCACCTGAAAAGAAAAGGAAAAAAAGGCTAAGACACCTGAAAAGAAAAGGAAAAAAAGGCTAAGACACCTGAAAAGAAAAGAAAAGAAAAAAATGCTAAGACACCAGAAAAGAAAAGAAAAAAATGCTAAGACACCTGAAAAGAAAAGAAAAAAATGCTAAGACACCTGAAAAGAAAAGATAAAAAATGCTAAGGCACTTGAAAAGAAAATGAAAAAAATGCTAAGACACCTGAAAAGAAAAGGAAAAAAAGGCTAAGACACCTGAAAAGAAAATGAAAAAAATGCTAAGACACCTGAAAAGAAAAGAAAAAAATGCTAAGACACCTGAAAAGAAAAGGAAAAAAATGCTAAGACACCTGAAAAGAAAAGGAAAAAAATGCTAAGACACCTGAAAAGAAGAGAAAAAAATGCTAAGACACCTGAAAACAAAATGAAAAAAATGCTAAGACACCTGAAAAGAAAAGGAAAAAAGGCTAAGACACCTGAAAAGAAGAGAAAAAAATGCTAAGACACCTGAAAAGAAAAGGAAAAAAATGCTAAGACACCTGAAAAGAAAAGAAAAAAAATGCTAAGACACCTGAAAAGAAGAGAAAAAAATGCTAAGACACCTGAAAAGAAAAAAATGCTAAGACACCTGAAAAGAAAAGATAAAAAATGCTAAGACACCTGAAAAGAAAAGAAAAAATGCTAAGACACCTGAAAAGAAAAGAAAAGAAAAAGATGCTAAGATACCTGAAAAGAAAAGATAAAAAATGCTAAGACACCTGAAAAGAAAAGAAAAAAAATGCTAAGACACCTGAAAAGAAAAGGAAAAAAATGCTAAGACACCTGAAAAGAAAAGAAAAAAATGCTAAGACACCTGAAAAGAAAAGAAAAAATGCTAAGACACCTGAAAAGAAAAGAAAAGAAAAAGATGCTAAGATACCTGAAAAGAAAAGATAAAAAATGCTAAGACACCTGAAAAGAAAAGAAAAAAAATGCTAAGACACCTGAAAAGAAAAGGAAAAAAATGCTAAGACACCTGAAAAGAAAAGAAAAAAATGCTAAGACACCTGAAAAGAAAAGATAAAAAATGCTAAGACACCTGAAAAGAAAAGGAAAAAAATGCTAAGACACCTGAAAAGAAGAGAAAAAAATGCTAAGACACCTGAAAAGAAAAGAAAAGAAAAAAATGCTAAGACACCTGAAAAGAAAAGAAAAGAAAAAAATGCTAAGACACCTGAAAAGAAAAGGAAAAAAATGCTAAGACACCTGAAAAGAAAAGGAAAAAAATGCTAAGACACCAGAAAAGAAAAGAAAAAAATGCTAAGACACCTGAAAAGAAAAGAAAAGAAAAAAATACTAAGACACCTGAAAAGAAAAGAAAAGAAAAAAAATACTAAGACACCTGAAAAGAAAAGGAAAAAAATGCTAAGACACCTGAAAAGAAAAAAAAATGCAAAGACACCTGAAAAGAAAAGAAAAAAATGCTAAGACACCTGAAAAGAAAAGGAAAAAAAGGCTAAGACACCTGAAAAGAAGAGAAAAAAATGCTAATACACCTGAAAAGAAAAGAAAAAAATGCTAAGACACCTGAAAAGAAAAGGAAAAAAATGCTAAGACACCTGAAAAGAAGAGAAAAAAATGCTAAGACACCTGAAAAGAAAAGAAAAGAAAAAAATGCTAAGACACCTGAAAAGAAAAGGAAAAAATGCTAAGACACCTGAAAAGAAAAGGAAAAAAATGCTAAGACACTAGAAAAGAAAAGAAAAAAATGCTAAGACACCTGAAAAGAAAAGAAAAGAAAAAAATACTAAGACACCTGAAAAGAAAAGAAAAGAAAAAAAATACTAAGACACCTGAAAAGAAAAGAAAAAAATGCTAAGACACCTGAAAAGAAAAGAAAAGAAAAAAAATACTAAGACACCTGAAAAGAAAAGAAAAAAAATGCTAAGACACCTGAAAAGAAAAGAAAAGAAAAAAATACTAAGACACCTGAAAAGAAAAGAAAAGAAAAAAATGCTAAGACACCTGAAAAGAAAAGGAAAAAATGCTAAGACACCTGAAAAGAAAAGGAAAAAAATGCTAAGACACCAGAAAAGAAAAGAAAAAAATGCTAAGACACCTGAAAAGAAAAGAAAAGAAAAAAATACTAAGACACCTGAAAAGAAAAGAAAAGAAAAAAATACTAAGACACCTGAAAAGAAAAGAAAAAAATGCTAAGACACCTGAAAAGAAAAGAAAAGAAAAAAAATACTAAGACACCTGAAAAGAAAAGAAAAAAAATGCTAAGACACCTGAAAAGAAAAGAAAAGAAAAAAATACTAAGACACCTGAAAAGAAAAGAAAAGAAAAAAAATACTAAGACACCTGAAAAGAAAAGAAAAAAATGCTAAGACACCTGAAAAGAAAAAAAAATGCTAAGACACCTGAAAAGAAAAGCACAAATGCTAAGACACCTGAAAAGAAAAGAAAAAAATTGCTAAGACACCTGAAAAGAAAAGAAAAAAATTGCTAAGACACCTGAAAAGAAAAGAAAAGAAAAAAATGCTAAGACACCTGAAAAGAAAAGGAAAAAAATGCTAAGACACCTGAAAAGAAAAGGAAAAAAGGCTAAGACACCTGAAAAGAATGGAAAAAAATGCTAATACACCTGAAAAGAAAAGAAAAAAATGCTAAGACACCTGAATAGAAAAGGAAAAAAAGGCTAAGACACCTGAAAAGAAGAGAAAAAAATGCTAAGACACCTGAAAAGAAAAGGAAAAAAATGCTAAGACACCTGAAAAGAAAAGGAAAAAAATGCTAAGACACCTGAAAAGAAAAGAAAAGAAAAAAATGCTAAGACACCAGAAAAGAAAAGAAAAAAATGCTAAGACACCTGAAAAGAAAAGGAAAAATTTCTAAGACACCTGTAAAGAAAAGATAAAAAATGCTAAGACACCTGAAAAGAAAAGGAAAAAAAATGCTAAGACACCTGAAAAGAAATAAAAAATGCTAAGACACCTGAAAAGAAAAGAAAAGAAAAAAATGCTAAGACACCTGAAAAGAAAAGAAAAGAAAAAAATGCTAAGACACCTGAAAAGAAAAGGAAAAAAATGCTAAGACACCTGAAAAGAAAAGGAAAAAAATGCTAAGACACCAGAAAAGAAAAGAAAAAAATGCTAAGACACCTGAAAAGAAAAGAAAAGAAAAAAATACTAAGACACCTGAAAAGAAAAGAAAAGAAAAAAAATACTAAGACACCTGAAAAGAAAAGGAAAAAAATGCTAAGACACCTGAAAAGAAAAAAAAATGCAAAGACACCTGAAAAGAAAAGAAAAAAATGCTAAGACACCTGAAAAGAAAAGGAAAAAAAGGCTAAGACACCTGAAAAGAAGAGAAAAAAATGCTAATACACCTGAAAAGAAAAGAAAAAAATGCTAAGACACCTGAAAAGAAAAGGAAAAAAATGCTAAGACACCTGAAAAGAAGAGAAAAAAATGCTAAGACACCTGAAAAGAAAAGAAAAGAAAAAAATGCTAAGACACCTGAAAAGAAAAGGAAAAAATGCTAAGACACCTGAAAAGAAAAGGAAAAAAATGCTAAGACACTAGAAAAGAAAAGAAAAAAATGCTAAGACACCTGAAAAGAAAAGAAAAGAAAAAAATACTAAGACACCTGAAAAGAAAAGAAAAGAAAAAAAATACTAAGACACCTGAAAAGAAAAGAAAAAAATGCTAAGACACCTGAAAAGAAAAGAAAAGAAAAAAAATACTAAGACACCTGAAAAGAAAAGAAAAAAAATGCTAAGACACCTGAAAAGAAAAGAAAAGAAAAAAATACTAAGACACCTGAAAAGAAAAGAAAAGAAAAAAATGCTAAGACACCTGAAAAGAAAAGGAAAAAATGCTAAGACACCTGAAAAGAAAAGGAAAAAAATGCTAAGACACCAGAAAAGAAAAGAAAAAAATGCTAAGACACCTGAAAAGAAAAGAAAAGAAAAAAATACTAAGACACCTGAAAAGAAAAGAAAAGAAAAAAATACTAAGACACCTGAAAAGAAAAGAAAAAAATGCTAAGACACCTGAAAAGAAAAGAAAAGAAAAAAAATACTAAGACACCTGAAAAGAAAAGAAAAAAAATGCTAAGACACCTGAAAAGAAAAGAAAAGAAAAAAATACTAAGACACCTGAAAAGAAAAGAAAAGAAAAAAAATACTAAGACACCTGAAAAGAAAAGAAAAAAATGCTAAGACACCTGAAAAGAAAAAAAAATGCTAAGACACCTGAAAAGAAAAGCACAAATGCTAAGACACCTGAAAAGAAAAGAAAAAAATTGCTAAGACACCTGAAAAGAAAAGAAAAAAATTGCTAAGACACCTGAAAAGAAAAGAAAAGAAAAAAATGCTAAGACACCTGAAAAGAAAAGGAAAAAAATGCTAAGACACCTGAAAAGAAAAGGAAAAAAGGCTAAGACACCTGAAAAGAATGGAAAAAAATGCTAATACACCTGAAAAGAAAAGAAAAAAATGCTAAGACACCTGAATAGAAAAGGAAAAAAAGGCTAAGACACCTGAAAAGAAGAGAAAAAAATGCTAAGACACCTGAAAAGAAAAGGAAAAAAATGCTAAGACACCTGAAAAGAAAAGGAAAAAAATGCTAAGACACCTGAAAAGAAAAGAAAAGAAAAAAATGCTAAGACACCAGAAAAGAAAAGAAAAAAATGCTAAGACACCTGAAAAGAAAAGGAAAAATTTCTAAGACACCTGTAAAGAAAAGATAAAAAATGCTAAGACACCTGAAAAGAAAAGGAAAAAAAATGCTAAGACACCTGAAAAGAAATAAAAAATGCTAAGACACCTGAAAAGAAAAGAAAAGAAAAAAATGCTAAGACACCTGAAAAGAAAAGATAAAAAATGCTAAGACACCTGAAAAGAAAAGAAAAAAATGCTAAGACACTTGAAAAGAAAAGGAAAAAAATGCTAAGACACCTGAAAAGAAAAGAAAAAAATGCTAAGACACCTGAAAAGAAAAGAAAAAATGCTAAGACACCTGAAAAGAAAAGAAAAGAAAAAGATGCTAAGACACCTGAAAAGAAAAGATAAAAAATGCTAAGACACCTGAAAAGAAAAGATAAAAAATGCTAAGACACCTGAAAAGAAAAGAAAAAAAATGCTAAGACACCTGAAAAGAAAAGGAAAAAAATGTTAAGACACCTGAAAAGAAAAGGAAAAAAATGCTAAGACACCAGAAAAGAAAAGAAAAAAATGCTAAGACACCTGAAAAGAAAAGAAAATAAAAAAATGCTAAGACACCTGAAAAGAAAAGATAAAAAATGCTAAGGCACCTGAAAAGAAAAGGAAAAAAAGGCTAAGACACCTGAAAAGAAAAGGAAAAAAAGGCTAAGACACCTGAAAAGAAAAGATAAAAAATGCTAAGACACCTGAAAAGAAAAGGAAAAAATGCTAAGACACCTGAAAAGAAAAGGAAAAAACGGCTAAGACACCTGAAAAGAACGGAAAAAAATGCTAAGACACCTGAAAAGAAAAGAAAAAAATGCTAAGACACCTGAAAAGAAAAGGAAAAAAATGCTAAGACACCTGAAAAGAAGAGAAAAAAATGCTAAGACACCTGAAAAGAAAAGGAAAAAAAGGCTAAGACACCTGAAAAGAAGAGAAAAAAATGCTAAGACACCTGAAAAGAAAAGGAAAAAAATGCTAAGACACCTGAAAAGAAAAGGAAAAAAATGCTAAGACACCTGAAAAGAAAAGAAAAGAAAAAAATGCTAAGACACCAGAAAAGAAAAGAAAAAAATGCTAAGACACCTGAAAAGAAAAGAAAAGAAAAAAATGCTAAGACACCTGAAAAGAAAAGATAAAAAATGCTAAGGCACCTGAAAAGAAAATGAAAAAAATGCTAAGACACCTGAAAAGAAAATGAAAAAAAGGCTAAGGCACCTGAAAAGAAAATGAAAAAAATGCTAAGACACCTGAAAAGAAAAGAAAAAAATGCTAAGACACCTGAAAAGAAAAGGAAAAAAATGCTAAGACACCTGAAAAGAAAAGGAAAAAAATGCTAAGACACCTGAAAAGAAAAGAAAAGAAAAAATGCTAAGACACCTGAAAAGAAAAGAAAAGAAAAAAATGCTAAGACACCTGAAAAGAAAAGAAAAAAAATACTAAGACACCTGAAAAGAAAAGAAAAAAATGCTAAGACACCTGAAAAGAAAAGAAAAGAAAAAAAAATACTAAGACACCTGAAAAGAAAAGAAAAAAAATGCTAAGACACCTGAAAAGAAAAGAAAAGAAAAAAATACTAAGACACCTGAAAAGAAAAGAAAAGAAAAAAAATACTAAGACACCTGAAAAGAAAAGAAAAAAATGCTAAGACACCTGAAAAGAAAAAAAAATGCTAAGACACCTGAAAAGAAAAGCACAAATGCTAAGACACCTGAAAAGAAAAGAAAAAAAATTGCTAAGACACCTGAAAAGAAAAGAAAAAAATTGCTAAGACACCTGAAAAGAAAAGAAAAGAAAAAAATGCTAAGACACCTGAAAAGAAAAGGAAAAAAATGCTAAGACACCTGAAAAGAAAAGGAAAAAAGGCTAAGACACCTGAAAAGAACGGAAAAAAATGCTAATACACCTGAAAAGAAAAGAAAAAAATGCTAAGACACCTGAATAGAAAAGGAAAAAAATGCTAAGACACCTGAAAAGAAAAGAAAAAAATGCTAAGACACCTGAAAAGAAAAGGAAAAAAATGCTAAGACACCTGAAAAGAAAAGGAAAAAAATGCTAAGACACCTGAAAAGAAAAGAAAAGAAAAAATGCTAAGACACCTGAAAAGAAAAGAAAAGAAAAAAATGCTAAGACACCTGAAAAGAAAAGAAAAAAAATACTAAGACACCTGAAAAGAAAAGAAAAAAATGCTAAGACACCTGAAAAGAAAAGAAAAGAAAAAAAAATACTAAGACACCTGAAAAGAAAAGAAAAAAAATGCTAAGACACCTGAAAAGAAAAGAAAAGAAAAAAATACTAAGACACCTGAAAAGAAAAGAAAAGAAAAAAAATACTAAGACACCTGAAAAGAAAAGAAAAAAATGCTAAGACACCTGAAAAGAAAAAAAAATGCTAAGACACCTGAAAAGAAAAGCACAAATGCTAAGACACCTGAAAAGAAAAGAAAAAAAATTGCTAAGACACCTGAAAAGAAAAGAAAAAAATTGCTAAGACACCTGAAAAGAAAAGAAAAGAAAAAAATGCTAAGACACCTGAAAAGAAAAGGAAAAAAATGCTAAGACACCTGAAAAGAAAAGGAAAAAAGGCTAAGACACCTGAAAAGAACGGAAAAAAATGCTAATACACCTGAAAAGAAAAGAAAAAAATGCTAAGACACCTGAATAGAAAAGGAAAAAAAGGCTAAGACACCTGAAAAGAAGAGAAAAAAATGCTAAGACACCTGAAAAGAAAAGGAAAAAAATGCTAAGACACCTGAAAAGAAAAGGAAAAAAATGCTAAGACACCTGAAAAGAAAAGAAAAGAAAAAAATGCTAAGACACCAGAAAAGAAAAGAAAAAAATGCTAAGACACCTGAAAAGAAAAGGAAAAATTTCTAAGACACCTGAAAAGAAAAGATAAAAAATGCTAAGACACCTGAAAAGAAAAGGAAAAAAAATGCTAAGACACCTGAAAAGAAATAAAAAATGCTAAGACACCTGAAAAGAAAAGAAAAGAAAAAAATGCTAAGACACCTGAAAAGAAAAGATAAAAAATGCTAAGACACCTGAAAAGAAAAGAAAAAAATGCTAAGACACTTGAAAAGAAAAGGAAAAAAATGCTAAGACACCTGAAAAGAAAAGAAAAAAATGCTAAGACACCTGAAAAGAAAAGAAAAAATGCTAAGACACCTGAAAAGAAAAGAAAAGAAAAAGATGCTAAGACACCTGAAAAGAAAAGATAAAAAATGCTAAGACACCTGAAAAGAAAAGATAAAAAATGCTAAGACACCTGAAAAGAAAAGAAAAAAAATGCTAAGACACCTGAAAAGAAAAGGAAAAAAATGTTAAGACACCTGAAAAGAAAAGGAAAAAAATGCTAAGACACCAGAAAAGAAAAGAAAAAAATGCTAAGACACCTGAAAAGAAAAGAAAAGAAAAAAATGCTAAGACACCTGAAAAGAAAAGATAAAAAATGCTAAGGCACCTGAAAAGAAAAGGAAAAAAAGGCTAAGACACCTGAAAAGAAAAGGAAAAAAAGGCTAAGACACCTGAAAAGAAAAGATAAAAAATGCTAAGACACCTGAAAAGAAAAGGAAAAAATGCTAAGACACCTGAAAAGAAAAGGAAAAAAAGGCTAAGACACCTGAAAAGAACGGAAAAAAATGCTAAGACACCTGAAAAGAAAAGAAAAAAATGCTAAGACACCTGAAAAGAAAAGGAAAAAAATGCTAAGACACCTGAAAAGAAGAGAAAAAAATGCTAAGACACCTGAAAAGAAAAGGAAAAAAAGGCTAAGACACCTGAAAAGAAGAGAAAAAAATGCTAAGACACCTGAAAAGAAAAGGAAAAAAATGCTAAGACACCTGAAAAGAAAAGGAAAAAAATGCTAAGACACCTGAAAAGAAAAGAAAAGAAAAAAATGCTAAGACACCAGAAAAGAAAAGAAAAAAATGCTAAGACACCTGAAAAGAAAAGAAAAGAAAAAAATGCTAAGACACCTGAAAAGAAAAGATAAAAAATGCTAAGGCACCTGAAAAGAAAAGGAAAAAAATGCTAAGACACCTGAAAAGAAAATGAAAAAAAGGCTAAGGCACCTGAAAAGAAAATGAAAAAAATGCTAAGACACCTGAAAAGAAAAGAAAAAAATGCTAAGACACCTGAAAAGAAAAGGAAAAAAATGCTAAGACACCTGAAAAGAAAAGGAAAAAAATGCTAAGACACCTGAAAAGAAAAGAAAAGAAAAAATGCTAAGACACCTGAAAAGAAAAGAAAAGAAAAAAATGCTAAGACACCTGAAAAGAAAAGAAAAAAAATACTAAGACACCTGAAAAGAAAAGAAAAAAATGCTAAGACACCTGAAAAGAAAAGAAAAGAAAAAAAAATACTAAGACACCTGAAAAGAAAAGAAAAAAAATGCTAAGACACCTGAAAAGAAAAGAAAAGAAAAAAATACTAAGACACCTGAAAAGAAAAGAAAAGAAAAAAAATACTAAGACACCTGAAAAGAAAAGAAAAAAATGCTAAGACACCTGAAAAGAAAAAAAAATGCTAAGACACCTGAAAAGAAAAGCACAAATGCTAAGACACCTGAAAAGAAAAGAAAAAAAATTGCTAAGACACCTGAAAAGAAAAGAAAAAAATTGCTAAGACACCTGAAAAGAAAAGAAAAGAAAAAAATGCTAAGACACCTGAAAAGAAAAGGAAAAAAATGCTAAGACACCTGAAAAGAAAAGGAAAAAAGGCTAAGACACCTGAAAAGAACGGAAAAAAATGCTAATACACCTGAAAAGAAAAGAAAAAAATGCTAAGACACCTGAATAGAAAAGGAAAAAAAGGCTAAGACACCTGAAAAGAAGAGAAAAAAATGCTAAGACACCTGAAAAGAAAAGGAAAAAAATGCTAAGACACCTGAAAAGAAAAGGAAAAAAATGCTAAGACACCTGAAAAGAAAAGAAAAGAAAAAAATGCTAAGACACCAGAAAAGAAAAGAAAAAAATGCTAAGACACCTGAAAAGAAAAGGAAAAATTTCTAAGACACCTGAAAAGAAAAGATAAAAAATGCTAAGACACCTGAAAAGAAAAGGAAAAAAAATGCTAAGACACCTGAAAAGAAATAAAAAATGCTAAGACACCTGAAAAGAAAAGAAAAGAAAAAAATGCTAATACACCTGAAAAGAAAAGATAAAAAATGCTAAGACACCTGAAAAGAAAAGAAAAAAATGCTAAGACACTTGAAAAGAAAAGGAAAAAAATGCTAAGACACCTGAAAAGAAAACAAAAAAATGCTAAGACACCTGAAAAGAAAAGAAAAAATGCTAAGACACCTGAAAAGAAAAGAAAAGAAAAAGATGCTAAGACACCTGAAAAGAAAAGATAAAAAATGCTAAGACACCTGAAAAGAAAAGGAAAAAAATGCTAAGACACCTGAAAAGAAAAGGAAAAAAATGCTAAGACACCTGAAAAGAAGAGAAAAAAATGCTAAGACACCTGAAAAGAAAATGAAAAAAATGCTAAGACACCTGAAAAGAAAAGGAAAAAAGGCTAAGACACCTGAAAAGAAGAGAAAAAAAATGCTAAGACACCTGAAAAGAAAAGGAAAAAAATGCTAAGACACCTGAAAAGAAAAGAAAAAAATGCTAAGACACCTGAAAAGAAAAGATAAAAAATGCTAAGACACCTGAAAAGAAAAGGAAAAAATGCTATGACACCTGAAAAGAAGAGAAAAAAATGCTAAGACACCTGAAAAGAAAAGAAAAGAAAAAAATGCTAAGACACCTGAAAAGAAAAGATAAAAAATGCTAAGACACCTGAAAAGAAAAGAAAAAAATGCTAAGACACTTGAAAAGAAAAGGAAAAAAATGCTAAGACACCTGAAAAGAAAAGAAAGAAATGCTAAGACACCTGAAAAGAAGAGAAAAAATGCTAAGACACCTGAAAAGAAAAGAAAAGAAAAAGATGCTAAGACACCTGAAAAGAAAAGATAAAAAATGCTAAGACACCTGAAAAGAAAAGAAAAAAAATGCTAAGACACCTGAAAAGAAAAGGAAAAAAATGCTAAGACACCTGAAAAGAAAAGGAAAAAAATGCTAAGACACCAGAAAAGAAAAGAAAAAAATGCTAAGACACCTGAAAAGAAAAGAAAAGAAAAAATGCTAAGACACCTGAAAAGAAAAGATAAAAAATGCTAAGGCACCTGAAAAGAAAAAGAAAAAATGCTAAGACACCTGAAAAGAAAAGGAAAAAAGGCTAAGACACCTGAAAAGAAAAGATAAAAAATGCTAAGACACCTGAAAAGAAAATGAAAAAAAGGCTAAGGCACCTGAAAAGAAAAGGAAAAAAAAGGCTAAGACACCTGAAAAGAACGGAAAAAAAATGCTAAGACACCTGAAAAGAAAAGAAAAAAATGCTGACACCTACCTGAAAAGAAAAGGAAAAAAATGCTAAGACACCTGAAAAGAAGAGAAAAAAATGCTAAGACACCTGAAAAGAAAAGGAAAAAAAGGCTAAGACACCTGAAAAGAAGAGAAAAAATGCTAAGACACCTGAAAAGAAAAGGAAAAAAATGCTAAGACACCTGAAAAGAAAAGAAAAGAAAAAAATGCTAAGACACCAGAAAAGAAGAGAAAAAAAATGCTAAGACACCTGAAAAGAAAAGATAAAAAATGCTAAGGCACCTGAAAAGAAAATGAAAAAAATGCTAAGACACCTGAAAAGAAAAGAAAAAAATGCTAAGGCACCTGAAAAGAAAATGAAAAAAATGCTAAGACACCTGAAAAGAAAAGAAAAAAATGCTAAGACACCTGAAAAGAAAAGGAAAAAAATGCTAAGACACCTGAAAAGAAAAGGAAAAAAATGCTAAGATACCTGAAAAGAAAAGGAAAAAAATGCTAAGACACCTGAAAAGAAAAGGAAAAAAATGCTAAGACACCTGAAAAGAAAATGAAAAAAATGCTAAGACATCTGAAAAGAAAAGGAAAAAAAGGCTAAGACACCTGAAAAGAAGAGAAAAAAAATGCTAAGACACCTGAAAAGAAAAGGAAAAAAATGCTAAGACACCTGAAAAGAAAAGAAAAAAATGCTAAGACACCTGAAAAGAAAAGATAAAAAATGCTAAGACACCTGAAAAGAAAAGGAAAAAAATGCTAAGACACCTGAAAAGAAGAGAAAAAAAATGCTAAGACACCTGAAAAGAAAAGAAAAGAAAAAAATGCTAAGACACCTGAAAAGAAAAGAAAAGAAAAAAATGCTAAGACACCTGAAAAGAAAAGGAAAAAAATGCTAAGACACCTGAAAAGAAAAGGAAAAAAATGCTAAGACACCAGAAAAGAAAAGAAAAAAATGCTAAGACACCTGAAAAGAAAAGAAAAGAAAAAAATACTAAGACACCTGAAAAGAAAAGAAAAGAAAAAAAATACTAAGACACCTGAAAAGAAAAGAAAAAAATGCTAAGACACCTGAAAAGAAAAAAAAATGCTAAGACACCTGAAAAGAAAAGAAAAAAATGCTAAGACACCTGAAAAGAAAAGGAAAAAAAGGCTAAGACACCTGAAAAGAACGGAAAAAAATGCTAATACACCTGAAAAGAAAAGAAAAAAATGCTAAGACACCTGAAAAGAAAAGGAAAAAAATGCTAAGACACCTGAAAAGAAGAGAAAAAATGCTAAGACACCTGAAAAGAAAAGAAAAGAAAAAAATGCTAAGACACCTGAAAAGAAAAGAAAAGAAAAAAAATACTAAGACACCTGAAAAGAAAAGAAAAAAATGCTTAGACACCTGAAAAGAAAAGAAAAGAAAAAAAATACTAAGACACCTGAAAAGAAAAGAAAAAAATGCTAAGACACCTGAAAAGAAAAGAAAAGAAAAAAATACTAAGACACCTGAAAAGAAAAGAAAAGAAAAAAAATACTAAGACACCTGAAAAGAAAAGAAAAAAATGCTAAGACACCTGAAAAGAAAAAAAATGCTAAGACACCTGAAAAGAAAAGCACAAATGCTAAGACACCTGAAAAGAAAAGAAAAAAAATTGCTAAGACACCTGAAAAGAAAAGAAAAGAAAAAAATGCTAAGACACCTGAAAAGAAAAGGAAAAAAAATGCTAAGACACCTGAAAAGAAAAAGAAAAAAGGTTAAGACACCTGAAAAGAACGGAAAAAAATGCTAATACACCTGAAAAGAAAAGAAAAAAATGCTAAGACACCTGAAAAGAAAAGGAAAAAAATGCTAAGACACCTGAAAAGAAGAGAAAAAAATGCTAAGACACCTGAAAAGAAAAGAAAAGAAAAAAATGTTAAGACACCTGAAAAGAAAAGGAAAAAAATGCTAAGACACCTGAAAAGAAAAGGAAAAAAATGCTAAGACACCAGAAAAGAAAAGATAAAAATGCTAAGACACCTGAAAAGAAAAGAAAAGAAAAAAATACTAAGACACCTGAAAAGAAAAGAAAAGAAAAAAAATACTAAGACACCTGAAAAGAAAAGAAAAAAATGCTAAGACACCTGAAAAGAAAAGAAAAGAAAAAAAATGCTAAGACACCTGAAAAGAAAAGAAAAAAATGCTAAGACACCTGAAAAGAAAAGAAAAGAAAAAAAATACTAAGACACCTGAAAAGAAAAGAAAAAAATGCTAAGACACCTGAAAAGAAAAGAAAAGAAAAAAATACTAAGACACCTGAAAAGAAAAGAAAAGAAAAAAAATACTAAGACACCTGAAAAGAAAAGAAAAAAATGCTAAGACACCTGAAAAGAAAAGAAAAGAAAAAAAATACTAAGACACCTGAAAAGAAAAGAAAAAAAATGCTAAGACACCTGAAAAGAAAAGAAAAGAAAAAAATACTAAGACACCTGAAAAGAAAAGAAAAGAAAAAAAATACTAAGACACCTGAAAAGAAAAGAAAAAAATGCTA
Organism: Ceratothoa steindachneri; assembly: GCA_963969495.1. Classification (NCBI taxonomy): domain Eukaryota; kingdom Metazoa; phylum Arthropoda; class Malacostraca; order Isopoda; family Cymothoidae; genus Ceratothoa; species Ceratothoa steindachneri. Next base: position 69,872,194 of record OZ018333.1, on the reverse strand, counting down.
AGACACCTGAAAAGAAAAAAAAATGCTAAGACACCTGAAAAGAAAAGAAAAAATGCTAAGACACCTGAAAAGAAAAGAAAAAAAATTGCTAAGACACCTGAAAAGAAAAGGAAAAAAATGCTAAGACACCTGAAAAGAAAAGGAAAAAAATGCTAAGACACCAGAAAAGAAAAGAAAAAAAATGCTAAGACACCTGAAAAGAAAAGAAAAGAAAAAAATACTAAGACACCTGAAAAGAAAAGAAAAGAAAAAAAATACTAAGACACCTGAAAAGAAAAGAAAAAAATGCTAAGACACCTGAAAAGAAAAGAAAAGAAAAAAAATGCTAAGACACCTGAAATGAAAAGAAAAAAATGCTAAGACACCTGAAAAGAAAAGAAAAGAAAAAAAATACTAAGACACCTGAAAAGAAAAGAAAAAATGCTAAGACACCTGAAAAGAAAAGAAAAGAAAAAAATACTAAGACACCTGAAAAGAAAAGAAAAGAAAAAAAATACTAGGACACCTGAAAAGAAAAGAAAAAAATGCTAAGACACCTGAAAAGAAAAGAAAAGAAAAAAAATACTAAGACACCTGAAAAGAAAAGAAAAAAATGCTAAGACACCTGAAAAGAAAAGAAAAGAAAAAAATACTAAGACACCTGAAAAGAAAAGAAAAGAAAAAAATACTAAGACACCTGAAAAGAAAAGAAAAAAATGCTAAGACACCTGAAAAGAAAAAAAAATGCTAAGACACCTGAAAAGAAAAAAAAAATTGCTAAGACACCTGAAAAGAAAAGAAAAAAAATTGCTAAGACACCTGAAAAGAAAAGAAGAGAAAAAAAATGCTAGGGCACATGAAAAGAAAAGATAAAAAATACTAAGACACCTGCAAAGAAAAGAAAAAAGTGCTAAGACACCTGCAAAGAAAAGAAAAAAGTGCTAAGACACCTGAAAAGAAAAGAAAAAATCCTAAGACACCTGAAAAGAAAAGAAAAGAAAATCTAAGACACCACCGGCAGATTGGTACCTGCCAGACATATGTCCCTCCCCCTGGGGCTGAGTAATGGACATTTCAAAAACTTCCGTCCCCTCTGCCCCACCCTGTATTATACTCTATTTACCTACCCCTACTAACGCTATTATTACACTTATTACCCACATCTGACAACACATCACACCATCTATGATGAGTGTTGTTAATATTTGATGTTCTCAGTTTAATTAGAATCGGTAGCCTCAATATCGCAGGCTGAGAGAAAGTAAGAAAGAGGGAAGAAGGAGGAATTATAAATTGCAATAACAAGAATGGGTTACCGTGTATATCCACATATTAAATTAGAAGTAAATGAGTAAACAAATGTGAATATGTTAAAGGAAGTAAAGTGATATTTGCATGGTGTGTATGGTTTTGGTATAACCTGTGATAAATGAGTAGGTATTGATTGGGGAAAGAACTAGTTTTATAGAAACAATTCATGGTTAAATGTGTTGCAGAGGTGAAAGGATTTTGGAAGAGATTGAGTTATGGAAGCATTTATACTTGAAGTAAGAAAGAGGTGTAAATGAGAGGGATGATGTGAGTTGATATTTCAACTTGTTTTAGAAAGAAATAAAAATAAATGTTTGGTGCATAGTAGATATACCTGCGTAAAAGATAGTGTTTAGGACTAAGGTTGAGTGTGATGGTAGCTTGGAAAATAATTTAGAGCATCTGTATAGTGTGGGTGCAAGTAAGAATGAATCTATTCTGAAACTGGTGGATTTTGTTGGATGCGTAAAAAGGTAGAAAGTGGAAAGCAGCTGAAAAGATAGTGATAAAGATGACCCAAGAGAGAGCATTGGGGTCTGTAAGGCATGTTGCAGGTTTAAATTGTAGCAGGGAAATCTCCCCTGTCACCATTCACCCCCTTGTGGAGAAAGCAGGTGGTGTAGATGGTTTCAATAGTGAAATGCTAAAAGGACAAGTGGCATGGTCTGGCTATGATTTAAAGCATATGAGTGAGTGTGGATTTGGTGGAATGATTGTACCTCTTTATATGGGTGAAAAAACTATAGGTGAATCAGCACATTCAGCATGTCAGGGAGATGTTTTGGGAGAGGTGATATGGGGATTTGGCTCTGACACTCAAGCTTAAATATTTGCTTCATGCCAGCTAAAGGAAAGCGCAAGAGATGTGTAAGGTGTAGTAGTAGTTCACCAACCTGTCTTTAACCAGGTACCAGACCGGATAATGAAATAAACATAAAGGTCAGTATGACAATTGTCGGTGAGCTCAAGGGCAACAGGGCCTGGTATTTTTTTTATTTTTTTGGGGGGGGGGCGGAAATCAAGAAGTATTATGTTTTGACACCAAACAGCGTTCAGGTTGAACCTTTGCCACCCTGGGACAGAGGGAGCTGTTCCACATCAGAGGTATGTGGATATAGATACCCATCGGCAGGGTTCCTTGGAACAGTGAAGATGGTAGAGGAAAGAAAGCAGTGTGATGAGAAGTGCAAGATCTGCCTACCTTAGTAGAGGGCTGAATACGGTCTAGTAGCCGGATCTCTATGTTTGTGTCCGCTTTTGCCAGGATCGAACCCGGTACTGTAACATTGGCAGACCAGGACCGTATCTACTCAGCTACCAAGAGCCCTTGTGTAAGGTGTGTCCTGGGAGTATGAATCCTGAGAAAGCATATGATAATAGATCAATAGAAAAGCCTTAAGGCAAGGTCCAAGAGTGGATGGTGTTGGCATTAATTGCTCCCCATTGGAGGAGGCTTATTTATTTCACACTCTTTGGTGTTGGTCGCTCGTTCCGTTGATAGGGGGGAGGCGGGTATCTCCCCGATGCCAGAATGTGCTTCCTTCTTGCTTTAGCTTTGTTTTTGTTTGTCTCAGGTTTTGTTTTTCAGTTTGGTGTTTCTGACTTCTTTTTTTTTGTCTTCCCATTTTAATTGTATCCGTGTGGGAGGTTCTTATCATATCCACTTGGAAATGATTAAGGTGGCGAGAGTTTAAAAAACAGCTTTGCCTGCTGGAGTGGTAGCTGTCGTATGTTGGAAGTAAGGCATACCTTCGGGTGAAAATGGCTGGAGTGAGTGGTTTATTATGAGTCAAATGAGTGTGATTTCACCATGGCTTTTGATATATTTCTGGATAAAGTACCTATAAAGATGCAAATAAAAATGGGTGTGAGGTAAATGAAGAATGTGTTGGTATATAATGAGAGAGAGGGATTTGAACATGTCATGCATAAGGAAAGAGAGGGATTTGGACATGTTGTGCATAAGGAAAGAGAGGGATCTGCACATGTCATGCGTAAGGAAAGAGATGGATTTGGACATCTCATGCATAAGGAAAGAGGGGGATTTGCACATGTCATGCGTAAGGAAAGAGATGGATTTGGACGTGTCATGCGTCAGGAAAGAGAGGGATTTGGACATGCCATGCATAAGGAAAGAGAGGGGTTTGCACATGTCATGAGTAAGGAAAGAGAGGGATTTGGACATCTCACACGTAAGGAAAGAGGGGGATTTGCACATGTCATGCGTAAGGAAAGAGATGGATTTGACGTGTCATGCATCAGGAAAGAGAGGGATTTGGACATGCCATGCATAAGGAAAGAGAGGGATTTGCACATGTCATGCATAAGGAAAGAGAGGGATTTGGACATCTCACACGTAAGGAAAGAGGGGGATTTGCACATGTCATGCGTAAGGAAAGAGAGGGATTTGGACATGCCATGTATAAGGAAAGAGAGGGATTTGGACATGTTGTGCATAAGGAAAGAGAGGGATTTGGACATGCCATGTATAAGGAAAGAGAGGGATTTGGACATGCCATGCATAAGGAAAGAGAGGGATTTGGACATCTCATGTGTAAGGAAAGAGAGGGATTTGCACATGTCATGCATAAGGAAAGAGAGGGATTTAGACATGTTGTGCATAAGGAAAGAGAGGGATTTGGACATGCCATGTATAAGGAAAGAGAGGGATTTGGACATGTCATGCGTCAGGAAAGAGAGGGATTTGCACATCTCTCACATAAGGAAAGAGGGGGATTTGCACATGTCATGCGTAAGGAAAGAGGGGGATTTGGACATCTCATGTGTAAGGAAAGAGAGGGATTTGCACATGTCATGCGTAAGGAAAGAGGGGGATTTGCACATCTCACGAGTAAGGAAAGAGAGGGATTTGGACATGTTGTGCATAAGGAAATAGAGGGATTTGCACATCTTCTGCGTAAGGAAAGAGAGGGATTTGCACATGTCATGCATAAGGAAAGAGAGGGATTTGCACATCTCCCGAGTAAGGAAAGAGAGGGATTTGCACATCTCCCGAGTAAGGAAAGAGGGGGATTTGCACATGTCATGTGTAAGGAAAGAGAGGGATTTGGACATCTCACGCGTAAGGAAAGAGAGGGATTTGGACATGCCATGCATAAGGAAAGAGAGGGATTTGCACATGTCATGCATAAGGAAAGAGGGGGATTTGGACATCTCCCGCATAAGGAAAGAGGGGGATTTGCACATGTCATGCATAAGGAAAGAGAGGGATTTGGACATGCCATGCATAACGAAAGAGGGGTTTGGACATGCCATGCATAAGGAAAGAGAGGGATTTGGACATGTCATGCATCAGGAAAGAGAGGGATTTGCACATCTCACACGTAAGGAAAGAGGGGGATTTGCACATGTCATGCGTAAGGAAAGAGGGGGGATTTGGACATCTCATGCACAAGGAAAGAAGGGGATTTTGACATGTCATGCATAAGGAAAGAGAGGGATTTGCACATGTCATGCGTAAGGAAAGAGAGGGATTTGGACATCTCATGAGTAAGGAAAGAGGGGGATTTTGACATATCATGCATAAGGAAAGAGAGGGATTTGCACATGTCATGTGTAAGGAAAGAGAGGGATTTGCACATGTCATGCATAAGGAAAGAGGGATTTGCACATCTCCTGCGTAAGGAAAGAGGGGGATTTGCACATGTCATGCATAAGGAAAGAGAGGGATTTGCACATGTCATGCGTAAGGAAAGAGAGGGATTTTGACATGTCATGCATAAGGAAAGAGGGGGATTTTGACATGTCATGCATAAGGAAAGAGATGGATTTGCACATTTCATGCATAAGGAAAGAGGGATTTGCACATCTCACGTGTAAGGAAAGAGGGGGATTTGCACATGTCATGCGTAAGGAAAGAGGGGGATTTGGACATCTCATGCATAAGGAAAGAGGGGGATTTTGACATCTCATGCATAAGGAAAGAGGGGGATTTTGACATCTCATGCATAAGGAAAGAGGGGGATTTTGACATGTCATGCATAAGGAAAAAGAGGGATTTACACATGTCATGCATAAGGAAAGAGAGGGATTCGCACATTTCACCTGTAAGGAAAGAGGGGGATTTGCACATGTCATGCGTAAGGAAAGAGAGGGATTTGCACATTTCATGCGTAAGGAATGCCAAAAGTGCAAGTGTTGATTGCATTGATCTTTACATGAGTGTTTAAAACGGTAGAGCTTGCTTGATGTATGAAGAGTGGGTAGAATATGGAAAAAAATGTGAGTTGTGGAGTAAGTGCATCAGTAAGTGATACTTGGGGACATTTTTGAGATGCCAGAGGGTATGTCATAGGATTGGCTCCATATAAATCAGTAGGAAATGTGTAATGGCAGAATGGTGAGTAGGTTGGCTGAATACGATGGATTGGTTGTGACTTTGTACTTTGTGTGCTAAACGAATGTCACATGAGCAGGCAGACTGATAGGACTGCTGGGATAGCATGTGTAAGAGGGGAAGGGGGGCACCCTTCCCCCTATAGCTGAGGTACTGAATCCCATGGCATAAGGCAAAGCCATTGGTTGCCATTGTACAAATTTGAGGTTAAAGAATAAAAAAAAATACCACTTATGGTGTCACTTTCGTTTCGTAGATGACTAAATAAGCCCTTTCCTATGCGAGTAAAGCGCAAATGCTGGGTTGAGGACGCTTTCTCCTGTATAATAATCCCATGAGCGTTTACATGGCCTTGGATTGAGTAGGGGTATACTGCTCCCATCCAAATTCTACGTTTCCTCGATGGTTTTTCGATATCGTGGGGCCCCCTTTTAATTGTCTTCTCCTTTCCCTGCAGGAATTTTACAAGTACATGCCCGAAGGCCTCCTGGGGGCCCTGCACGACCGGAGGATCGAGTTTAAGGGCCGCCAGCACTCCGGGATCTGCGATGCACGGAACACGGCCGCGCTTATCCACCGCATGGTACTAGACGGCTGCCACCTCAAACTCAGCTCTGCCTCCGCCAGGCGGCTCTGACAGGACCCCATTGTGCCCCCCCTCCCCCTTTCCTTGTATTCTCGCCTTCACACAGTCCTAACACCACTCCTTCGGATCCACCTTTCCACCCCCAAGTATTTTGTTGTTTTTTTTTTTAAATTCTATCATCGTTCTTAATTGGCTTTTTATTCCCCCCCACGCCCCCATTTAGTTTCAGGGGGCTGCAACCCCACCGAGTGGAAACGCCGCTTCCTTCGATGAGTGAAGCTACATTGGGTATGGTTAGTTCCCAGATGGAGCCTCGATTAGAAGTAGCCGTGGAATCCCATTCAGAGGAACAAACGAGCTTAAGCGCGCTTTCGTCACCCACGAGGGCTGAAGGCCCCTAAACAGATAAAGCGATTGGGGTCAAAATAATAATTCTCACACAAGGGCAGGGGTGACCATGCCTTTACGTTGCATACATAAGTTCACATACGGGCATTAATGCTACAAAAAAAACTTCTCCCACCCCACCCCTATTATGGTCTATCATCACAATGTCACCCCTCATTTAGCCCAAGCCCAATTGGTTCTTCATTGAGATGGGGTATGCGCTGTAGCATCTCGTCCAGTTAGGGTTCATCACTTGCCAGAAGCCCCCACCACCGCGCCCTATCTATGTGCACCCCTACATTACTCAGTCAGCCTCTGGGGGCGATGGGGAATATCGCGCAACTCATAGCCTATGTTCCCTAAATGTTGGCACACCACCTTCACGTGGTGCCCCTGTTTTTTAACTGAGCGTGTGCCTAACGTCCGAACACCAGGCGGGATATCCTGGTTTGGGTACCTGACTAAGGGTACCCACCAACCTTCTGGGGGCAGTTGTGTGTATGGACACCAGCACACTTCTGGCCCATATGGTTGTCTTTGCTGTGGCCCTGCAGTTAGTGAATGGCATCACAAGGGCTAGGTGACCTCACACCAACATAAAAGGTGGGTGAGGGGAACCCCATGAGGCGGTTTGATGACCAAACACTGGCATCACTCCGGCATCCCCAAATAACCTTGTGGGGCGACTGTGTGTCTGAACCCCAGCGCACTTTCGGCCCACTTGGTCCTAGTCAGTATGTGTACTCTGTACGAGTCGACGGATGTACCCACTGGGGGGCATCGTCCGCAGGACCGTGCCACGGAGGTAGGTTTGGTTGCCTGGGTCGTTGTTTTGCTTTCGGTAGGTCTTTGCACCGCAGTCCAGTAAAACTCCGTTATGCGGCTCCGCTGTTTTTGAAACAACAGTGGGAGTCGGGGGGCGGGCTACCCTGTCTGGACTGTATGGGCGCTCTCCGGACTCACGATGGCGATTTGGTACATGCCCTCGGCTCCAGAGACACCACTTATAAAAATAAAAATCATATGGGTAAATTTTCCAAAAACTCATCCCAGAGACCGCCGGCCTCTGGTCACCGTGAAAACAGCAGAGATCTTCGTCGCCTGGATCCTTTTGGATCAGAAGTAGACGAAGAACTGGATTATGACCGCTTTATTGTACTCAAATCCAGCAACGAACGTTGTCCTCTTAGCAAAGCTGACGTCTTTGATGTCTTTGACGACTTCGTAAACAAGTGTGGCGAACCTGCTCAAATGTGGCCGCGCAATGATGGCGCATTGATTGTCGAGGCCAAGTCTAATGAGCAGCAAAAGAGAATTCAATCTCTCGAAAAGTTAGCCTCAGTGAATGTATCATCCGCGTCTCACCCGACATTTAATACCTCCAAAAGGTGTTATTCGATCGGGTGAACTTATTGAGTATGATATCGACAGGTTGGTGACAAAACTTGCCAATCAGAAAGTAACAAGTGCACATCGCATTTCTAGGTTTGTGAATGGCGCTAGGGTCCCTACCGCCACCATAATCCTAACTTCCAACATATTGGAACCGCCCAAGTACGTAAAGGCTGGCTACCTTAACATCCCAGTCAAGCCTTATGTCGAAAACCCCCGGCGGTGCTTCCATTGCCAACGCTTTGGCCATGTAAGCAAGTTTTGTAAAAGCAAAAGGATTTGTGTAAACTGCTCAGCAGAATTTCACGGAACACCCTGTTCCAAACAGCCGTGCTGCCCCAATTGTGGCGGAGACCACTCTGCCACATCACAGCAATGCACCTTCTTCCTCTACGAGAGAGAGGTCATTGCTGTTCGAAATAAAAACAGGGTGAGCTATAAAGAGGCTAGACGAAGAGTTAGAGAGACTTACGTTCAGCCTGGCGTGAGCTTCGCGGATGCTCTGCGCACCGCCACGCCAAAGAAGGGGAGAAGCCAGAGACCATCTACAGGCTCTCCTGAACAAACAAGAAGTCCTCCACAACCGAAACCCAGGTCTCCGCGCAGAGATGTGCCTCAACAGGTAAGGGGTTCTCCTAACCCTAAACCCGCATCTCCACGCACACCTGAAAAGGTTGAGAGCCCCCCTCGACCGAAACCACGATCAATCGGTAGAGAAAACTCTTCACCAAAATCTAGCCTAGCTTCTGATGGCACAAAGAAGAGGAACCTTCCATCCTCTCCCGATTCACCAAGAGTGGCAAAACACTTTGCCACCGCTCCACAAGACGTGGATGTGAATCGGATTGGGCCGCAGGTGGTGTCTATTCCAGCTCTGGACATCCATCCTGCCCCAAAAGAACAGAGAACTACAGCCCCAAAGCGAGTAGTCAGCAACCCACCCCTTGCTGATACTGCTTTGGAACTCCTTCGAGCCCTAAGTGAGAAGGAATCAACCTGTACCCCATCACAGGAAACAGCTGTAGTAGAGGCTGCCCCCTTATCCAAGGAGGAGCCGAACCAACCATCAGATTCCAAGAATCCTTCGCCAGCCGAACAATCGCTGCCACCATCACCAGCCAAGTCGATGTCATCGGCTCACGAAATGACTGATGGAGATGCTCCCACATCTGCTTCTCCAGTCAAGACAGTCATTTCGTATAGCCAGCTAACAAAATTGCCACGTTTAAAAGAAAAGCCGAGAGCTAAATTTACGCTCCCGATGCCTCCAGAGTCATACCCAAAACCGGTAACTGGTATGACCAAAACTACCCCTACGGGAAGTATAAAACCAAAACCTCCTACCCCTAAGGGTAGGATGATTGTCTTAAAGAGGTAAGGATGTATCCAATAATTCATTGGAACATCCAAGGTCTCTTCCCCAAGTGGGAAGAACTCAAGCTCCTGTTTAAAGACTACAATCCTGATTGTATAGCTTTACAGGAAACTTGCTTGGGTACTCGTAGTGTACCCAATATTCCTGGTTTTGTGGGATACTATATGAACCCTATAGAACCAATCCATGGTTCTGCTGTGCTCATCAACAGCAGGGTTCCCCACAACCAGATCGACCTTGCGACAGACCTGCAGGCGGTCGCTGTCCGCCTGTTCTCCCATCGCCACTATACGGTCTGCTCGCTTTACCTCCCTCCTAGTGAGGAAAAAGACACAGCCTCTCTAGCTAGAAAACTAGTAGAGGTAATTAAACAGCTCCCCCCCCCCTTTCTATTGATTGGGGATTTTAATGCTCGACACCCCCTTTGGGGGGACCATGATAAGAACCCTAGGGGAAACATGATTGAGAAATTTCTGGGCGAAAATGATGTCTGCCTTCTAAACGATGGCAGCCATACATCATTTCACATCCAGACGAGCAGCTCTACATGCGTGGACTTGTCCCTCTGTTCACCAAGCTGTAGAGCTGATTTTGACTGGGCAGTGGATCCTGACTTGCGAGGCAGCGATCACTTCCCCATTATTATAGCGCCATGTACAGGTGGCACCCCTCCACCACCTAGTAAAAAATGGAATGCAAAAAAAGCAAACTGGCCTAAATTCAGGCACCTCTCGAGCCATGACGGGTCCTTCCCTCATGAAGATATTGACATGGCTATCGATGACCTCCTAGTCCACGTCAATAAAGCGGCTAACTCCTCCATCCCGCTCGTCCGGCTCAACCGCTTGCGGACCACAAGTTTCCTGGTGGTCGGCTGAATGCTCGAGAGCCGTGACTGAATGTAAAATGGCTTGCCGACGTTACCATCGCTTCCCTACGATGGTAAATAAAATTGCTCGTAACAGAGCAAGGGCAGCACGGCGACGCATCCTTCGACAGGCTCGAAAGACCTCGTTGGAAGGTTACATCGCGTCCATAAGTTGGCAAACGCCTATAGACAAAGTGTGGAAAAGGGTCAAAAAGCTATTGGGCAAATCCAATGGCTTTACAGCTCCCAACATTGTCCAAGCTGGAGAATTGTTGGGGGACTTGTCCCATATTTCCAATGTCTTGGCCAGATCATTTGCTAGCATCTCAAGCCCAGATAATTATGAGATGCAATTCCAGTGCTTTAGGCTCCAACAGGAGCAGCAACCGCTCAACTTTGTGGAGCCTAACATGGATAACGAGTCTTACAACCGACTCTTCTCTATCCATGAGCTCCATAATGCACTGAAGCACTGTAGATCCACTGCCCCCGGATCGGATGGCATTTCCTATGATATGATTAGGAATATGCATCCATCCCTTCTCTCTCATTTACTGGACATTTACAACTGGATTTGGATCAAGGGCCGCTTCCCTTCCATGTGGAGAGAGGCCATAGTCCTTCCATTCCGCAAACCAGGAAAGGACGGGACGGAGCCCACCCATTACCGCCCCATTGCTCTTACCAGTTGTCCATGTAAAGTGTTTGAGAGAATGGTCAATTTGAGACTCGTCTGGTTTTTGGAGACTCAAAATCTCATATCTCCTTCTCAATCAGGGTTCAGGAAAAAGCAGAGTACGACAGACCTGCTTGTCCGAATGGAGTCACTCGTAAGAGATGCTTTTTCAAAGAAGCAGCACGCCATCGCTGTCTTCTTTGATATTGAGAAAGCATACGATACCACCTGGAGGCGTGGTATCCTTAAACAACTCCATGATTGGGGCCTGCGGGGTTACCTCCCCAGGTTTGTCGAGCAATTTCTGATGCGACGCACACTACGCGTAAGGGTTGGAGGCACCTTATCGGAGCCCGTGGACCAAGTTGAGGGTGTGCCACAGGGAAGTGTCCTCAGTGTCACCTGCTTCTCTGTGGCCATTAATAGCATTGTTAGACATCTCCCTCCCGAGATTTCGTCGACGTTATATGTGGATGATCTGGCGCTCATTTGTTCTTCGCCCAGACTCCCATTTATCGTCCGTAAGCTAAAGCGAGCTATAAGCACTGTAGCTGAAAATGCTTCCTCCAAGGGTTTCCGCTTTTCCGCAGTAAAGACCAAGGCTGTTCACTTTTATGGGCATAAGTTAGTGACATGGGACTCCCCCCTTCATTTGTCTCTATATGGTGTGCCTATAGATTTTGAGCCCCACTTCAAATATCTGGGGGTCATATTTGATTCAAGGCTTTCTTTCCGGCACCATGTGGACGCCTTGAAAAGGTCTTGTTTAAAGAGAATGGACATAATGAAACTGTTGTCTCACACTTCTTGGGGAAGTGATCGACGTACCCTGTGGCTCCTGTATCTAGCATTGGTCCAATCAAAGCTAGACTATGGATCACAGGTGTACTCCTCTGCCTCGCCATCCATTCTCGAAAAACTAAACACTGTGCGTAACCAGGGTGTGCGCCTGGCTTCTGGAGCCTTTAAGTCCTCCCCAGTGTGGAGCCTCTATGCAGAGAACGGGGTTCTCCCCCTTCCCTATCACAGGCTCAAGTCTAATTTAAACTACCTCCTTAGACGAGCAACTACCGCAGACGCCAGTGTATGAGTGCATGTTCAATACACGGACAGTGGCCTCATACGATAGATCTCCATCTCTGGCTCGCCCCTTTGCTCTGCGTATGGCCGAGCACACTGCGCAACTAAGGGAGTTCTCAGTGATTCCCTTTACCATGCCAAAGACCCCCCCGTGGCTCATACCACCTGTAATGGTATGTAGGGAACTAGCTGATAGGCCCAAGGATCACCACCTGCCTGTAGTATTGAGAGCCATGTATGGCGACCACTCCTCTCAACATCGGCATAGCACTTTTGTGTTCACCGATGGGTCCAAGTCACCGGACAGAGTTGGAGCAGCTGCTGTCTTTCCATCTGAGACAGCATTGGTCCGCCTGCCAAACGCAGCTTCCGCATTCACAGCGGAACTCGTTGCTATGATGGCGGCACTGACCATCATAGCTGGCAGGCCATCTGGTTCTCATACTATCTTTACAGACTCCCTTAGTTCGCTTCAAATGTTGGGTGATGTTGGTTCGAGCCATCCGTTGGTTTCCAAGATCCAGCGGTGGCTCCTACGACTATCGCCCATCCACGAGATATCCTTCTGCTGGGTGCCTAGTCACGTGGGCATCCCAGGCAATGAGAGGGCAGATGCTGCAGCCAAAGAAGCAGCATCACTGGGGACAGCTCCAGTGGCCCCAGTCCCACTCTGCGATGCCTATCCTCTGACCAATGAATACGTGGTCGGCCTATGGCAGAAGAGGTGGAGTGAGCTCCCTCCCACCAAGCTCCACTCCATAAAACCCTCCGTTCACCCATGGCCACGTACAACTAGACATCGTAAAATGGAGGTTGCGCTTGTCCGTCTGAGGATAGGCCATTGCCGGCTCACCCATGAGCATTTAATGAGTGGGCTGCCCCCACCTATGTGCATTCTGTGTGGGGTAAAAATATCTGTCCTCCATATATTTGTAGAATGCCCATTGCTAAGGAATCTCAGAAGGACGACTTTTCCCTTCATTACCAGAGAGATGGCCCCCCAGCAGGCTCGGGGGTTTCGGGGCTGCATGCGCAATATATAGCCTTTAAGGCTACTTAGCCTCTGCACCCTAATTGTTGGCGCATTACCTGCTCGTGGTGCCCCTGCTTATACAGAAATTGTGTCCAACGACCGAGTGCCTGGCGGTATAACCTGGCTGGGCAGGTGGAGCTCATAGTCTTGGTTGACATTCCACCTAGGAGAGGGACAACTCTGACTTCAAACCCGGGCAGATGTCGCTCGTTAGCCATGGTAGGCACCCCGTAGAGAGCGCGGCGATTTGCCTTCTTGGCCGCCGTGCTGACGGGCATCAGTGCCCCGTCCGGCCCCAGCCTAGCCACTTCTCCCCTTTCTGCTAACAACCCTTTAGCCTTATCTGGCAATTTCTTTCCCAACTCTACTACTCCCTCTCTTCAAAGTCTTTGTTCCGATGGGATTGGACTTCTCTAACTCGCGTTCGAGCCTGTGCTAGTTCCAGGCGGCGAGAGGTCTGATTCTCGGGAGTCTGTCCTGGCTTGATCCCCCCCAGCAATACCTGCGGAATATTGGCGGCTACCAAACCATCCCCTCCCCCCCCCATTTTTTTTGGCCACCAAGAAGGGGTAAAACTTCACAGTTGGCGTTCGGTTCGCGGGACCGGGCCGTGGCCAGGGTGGACTAGGAAAGGGTTAAGACCCACCAGGTATATCCTGCATGGTCCGCCAGGCTTACCCTGAGGTCACCTGGCGGTGAAGTCCATGGCCACCTCTGTAATTGGCCCCGCGCCCGCGCCTACACGCCGACTGCGTCGTTTAGAACCGGCCCGTTGTCTGCGCCAATGGGCATTCGCGGGGTTAATGGAAACCAAGCAATAGGCCTTTCTCTAGAGTCTCCTATCAACTCGTTTAGTGGATCTGGCAAGACGGTACTTTCGCGGGCGGTAGATTCCTGTTCATGTTCCAACAAATTCTTTAACAAACCCCTCTTAAAAAAACCCAATGAAACCAGCAAAGAATGTCTTAAGCTGCGCATCCCCTCCTCTTTCCCCACCCCCTTTACTTCCCAATCTATCGAAGAAAATGGATACAAACCTACTAACTCGAGGAAAGAAAAGAACACAAGACGTGGATAAAACTGGTGGGAGAACTTTAACAACAAGATCGCCCCCCAAAACAACTGCACAGATAGAAGAAAATTGCATAGAAACGAGCAAAGTCTCAGGAAATCAAAATTCACCACCGCAAAAACGAACAAAGTCGGTAAGAAATCCGCCGGAAGTTTCAAACTCCCAGCAAGCAGCAGGTCCAGGACGATCCACCAAAACGCTACCTGAACTGCTCTCACTGCAGGTACTCCCAGGACAATTTGTTGATCGATCTTTCAGAAGATTTTACCTAATAAAACCAGAAAGCCAACAAACAAACCTAATGAAGACATGCATGGTGAAACAGAGTAAAGATTTCCAAAAACTATTTCAACTTCCCAGATCACAATTTCCACCTCTCTCGCCTCAATCAGATGGTAGTATACTAGTCGAAGTTAAAACAAAAGAGCAAGCGGAAAAAACCTTATTATTAAAAGAACTGGCAGGAGATAAGGTAATAGTAACACCACATCCCTCCTTTAACATGCGTAAAGGCGTAATAATAGAACCAGACTTCGCCCAATACTCAGAAGCGGAATTAATTGAAGAATTAAGCGAGTACTCTGTCACTCAAGTACACAGAGTACATAAAACTATCAACAACAGCAAGATACCAACGAACACTTACTTCGTCTCATTTGACCTAGATATCCTACCAAAATATATATATTTAGGATGGCGCCGCTTCACGGTTAAAGAATTTAAACCTAGCCCCAGAAGATGCTACTACTGCCAAACTTTTGGGCACTCTACAAACACATGTCGTCGCAAGAATCAGGGCTTTGCGCCCACCTGCGTCAACTGCGCAAATGCACTACACCCTGAACAAATCGAAAATTGCCCAACGAAATGTGTAAACTGTGGAGAGCCCCACCCAGCATCAAGCAAAAAATGTAATGTCTACAAATTCGAAGAAGAAGTAGCATCCATACGTGAAAAAGAAAGACTAAACTTTAGAGACGCCAGAGAAAAGGCACAAACCTCTATAGGAACCAGAGGAAACTCTTATGCCTCTGTAGTTGAAATGAGCAGAGTGACCAGACCCCCATACCACGGGGTTAAAGCAAGAACTCAACCGCCCCTTCCCGAGGAGCCTGCACCACAGGCCCCGAATATTAAACTCCCCAACTCCACGCATATGGTCGACAATCGACCATCTCCCCCGCCCCCCCAAAAGCAGTTGCCGCATCGCGAGGCACCTGCACCCGATACCTCGATGCTAAACCCCATCCCTAGCAGAGAGGTAAACCTAAAATCGCAACCACAGCAAATCCCGAAGCACATCGACCCCCACCCCGAACAAATGGACACTCAGGTTATACCAGAGATCGTCTGCCCACAACCTCGGTCACCCCGTGACAGCGTTTTGCCACCACCAATAAAAATGCCTACCACTGACATCATCTACGAAGAGAAGGTAGAAGAGGAAAAAGAGACCCAAGACCCACGTGGAACAGACTTCGTCCCCACCAAACAAATTGAAGCTCGAACCATACCTCCAACGAGCCACCTCCCTCACCCACCAACAGAAGCCAAAAAAAAGATAATCCGTCCTCCTATTATTGACGGAACACCAACACCGCCTCTAACAGTAGATACCCAAGACACAAAGAAGAAAAACGGTGACAAAGAAGAACCAAAACCTCAAAGACCAGTCCTCACCAGACTCCAGTGGCCACAGGGCCCTAATAAACCAATGGGCACCACGACCTCCGCAAAAACCAAATTGCTCACTTCTCGAACCAAACCAAAAGAATAATGAAAATAATCCAGTGGAATATCCGCGGAATCAGAGCCAACTGGGAAGAATTAAGGCTTCTTGTAGCGGACGAGACCCCCGCCTGCGTCTGTCTCCAGGAAACCATGTTGGGAATACATCCACCACGAAAGCTACCGAATTACAGTTGCGTAACCACCTCAATACCAAATGATGGCAGCACATCCGGCGGCTGTGCCATATACATCCATCAAAATGTCCCCACATTACCCATCAGATTAAATTCACCTTTGGAAACAATCGCCGTGACCATGTACATCAAGAAACGATACACGATCGCAAATGTCTACCTCCCACCCACAGGACCCCTTCCAGTCACCGCCTTACGAGACTTGATCTCGCAACTATCAACTCCATTCATTATAATGGGGGACTTTAACAGTCGTCATATTGAGTGGGGCGACAGAATATGCAACGCCAGAGGAAATGAGCTATCAAAGCTAATTGAAAACCAGCAACTTGGAATCATGAACCAGGGCGAAGGTACTAGATTTAACATACAAACAGGTACCCTATCAGCATTAGATCTGGCCCTCTGCTCACCCGACATCACAGCGGACTTTGAATGGAGAATCTTGGATGACCTAAAAGGAAGCGACCATTACCCGATCATCCTTTCCTCAGACGAGGGTTTACCCACCTCGGGTATACCACGATGGAGACTGGACCAAGCAAACTGGATAAAATTCAACAAAATCACTGATATCCAAGTTGATGACATCCCGGAGACGGAGGAAGCGCTGGAAATCTTTACATCCATTATATATCAAGCAGGTAAAACATCCATTGCAACCAGCTCAGGACAACCCAGTCAGAGATCTACTCCATGGTGGAGCCCAGAATGTTCTGCCGCACTGAAAGAACAAAGGAAAGCCTACCGAACATACAAACGATGGCCAAATCCGACGACTAAAATGGAATTTAATAAAAAGAGAGCTAAATATAGATACATACTTAAGCAAAGCCGCCGGAAATCATGGAGAGCTTATGTCTCGACGATAAACTCTAAAACCCCCATACACCGCACATGGAGCAAAATCCGAGGGATGCTAGGTAAACCCAGCCGAGACCCTACCCCCGTACTTCGGATAAATGGAAACACTATCTTAAACCCAATCGATGTAGCAGACACGCTAGCGACTCACTTCGCCAAAATATCAAGTAGAGCGAACACAACCCCCGAGTTCGCCCAATACCGGTTGGAGAAGGAGTGCTCACCTCTAAACTTCGCATCAAAAGAGTACAAATGTTACAACGAAGAATTCAGCAAAAAAGAGTTCGATACAGCTCTTGCATCATGTAGAGACACTGCTCCAGGCCCAGACAATATACCTTATGCAATGCTACGCCACCTAGGGGAAGGGGGTAAACGCTTCCTCTTAGATATATTCAATAAAATATGGATGGAAAATGCCTTCCCAGACACCTGGAGAAGGGCTACAGTTCTAGTTTTCCGGAAACCAGGAAAAGACCCAACCAGTCCCCAAAACTACCGCCCAATCGCTCTAACCTCCTGCATATGTAAGCTCATGGAAAAAATGGTGAACGTACGCTTAACATGGTTCCTTGAAACGAAATCCAGCATATCCCCATCGCAGTGCGGATTCCGAAAATTTCACTCGACCACGGATGCCCTTATCCGTCTGGAATCGGCGATATGTAACGCATTCGCCAGGAAACAGCACGTAGTGGCTGTTTTCTTCGACCTCAACAAGGCATATGATACATCATGGCGTTATGCCATCTTAAAAGCCCTCCATAACCTCGGATTACGCGGACAACTACCAATTTTCATCCAAAATTTCCTAACCAACCGCACCTTCTCTGTAAGATTAGGTAGAGCGAAATCCAAATCATTTATACAAGAAGAAGGCGTTCCACAAGGCAGCGTCTTAAGCGTACCCCTGTTTGCTATAGGAATTAATGATATCTCACAAAACCTCCATCAAGACATTAAAGCCAACCTTTATGTAGATGACTTCTCTATCTCCCTAGCAGGTTCCGAAATGGCAACAATAGAACGTCGCCTCCAGATCGCCATCAACAACATCACGAGATGGTCTACTACCCATGGCTACCAATTCTCAGCTGAAAAGACCAAAGTGGTCCACTTCTGCCGTCGTAGAAGATGTATTAGGGAACCTGACCTATACCTATACCAAAAGAGGATTGCAGTCGTTGAGAGCTATAAATTCCTAGGGCTAACATTTGACAGAAGGTTGACATGGGAACCACATATAAGAAGCATTAAAAACTCTTGTAAGAAAGAAATGAACGTCCTACGTACAGTATCACGCCACGACTGGGGAGCTGATCGCGAAACACTTCTGACTCTCTACCGCTCTTTAGTGCGACCCAAACTGGACTACGGATGCGAGATCTACTCCTCTACTTCCAAGAGGCGCCTTGCACTCATCAACACTGTGGCGAATGAATGTCTCCGCATGGCTACCGGAGCCTTCCGATCATCACCCATACCGAGCCTACAATGCGATACCGGGGAGACACCACTAGACCTCCGTAGGATGGAACTCTCTCTACGCCTCTTTAGCCGCATTCAGCGACTCCCAACATCGCCGACTTCGACCGCCATCATGAATGACCAAATGGATAATATTTTTACAATACGCCTAACTCTCCCACGACCATTTGGAAGTAGAGTGCGACTATGGATGGAGGAAATCGGAGTAACGATGAACCCCATCCATCCACTTGCTTTCCCAGATATTCCATTTTGGAAATCAACTTTAAAGATATGCCATGGTAACATAATAAAACAATCAACAACTACTCCCCTGGGAGAGAAAATTCAATTCCTTACTCACGCAGCAACACATATGGGTATACATATATACACCGACGGATCAAAATTCATAGACGGAACAGGATTTTCGGTGATATCAAATAACTACACGTTCTCTGAAAAACTACCCCAAACATTATCAATCTTCAGTGCCGAGTGCTATGCCTTAAAACATGCAGTACATTGGGCATACAATAACCCAACATCAGATGAATTCACAATCTTCACCGACTCCTTCAGCAGCCTACAAACATTAGAACGAATGACAGACATCCATCCAATTCTGTTAGAAATAAGAAACTACGTATATAGAGCAGCATGCGAAAGAAAGAAAATTTCCTTTTGCTGGGTCCCAGCACACGTAGGGGTAGCTGGAAATGAGCAAGCTGATAGAGCGGCAAAAAATGCCGCCCTTCGTCCAATCAGGCCCAATGACATCCCAATACCATATGAGGACTACATCATTTCAATAAAGGCCGCCATTCGGGAAAACTGGATGGGCAGATTTATACGGACAAAATAAGATGCGACACATTTTCCAAAAGTTATCGCCATGGAAGCCTCGAGAACTTACCCGCCGGCAAGAGGTATCCGTATGCAGATTACGCATCGGACATTCACTACTCACACATGGATACCTAATGGAGAAAGGCTATCCCCCCTACTGTGAAGATTGCATTCTACCCCTCACAATTGCACATCTCATCGCGGAATGCCCAACCTATGGAGAACTCCGACGAAGATACATACCCATTGATGGTGGGGGTACCCTCGATATCCTAAGATTTGCACTAACGGCTGAAAATATCCGCCCTGGCAGCGGAATCATCCGCTACCTCGAGGAGACGGGACTATTGAAGAAGCTATAGATTCGTCTCCAGTACACGATCTAAATTTTAATGAATTTTAATTATTTTAACACATTACCATACCATTTATTCATTTAGTACTTCAATCATCACTGCATAATCACAACCTCATGATATCAGACACAACTTTTATAACTGGTGTTTAAAACTTCTACTACAAAACAAATTACGGTGCAATCACCTCGCAGTGAGCACCAAGGGACTTGTAAATAATCCATCCATCCATCCCCAGCAGGCTCTGCGGGGCATCTTTTCTGAGACCCATTGCTTCTTTAACGTGACTAGGATACTAACCTTCCTAAAAGAAAGCAATCTTTTAAACAAAATTTAAAATAGTTTTATATATTTATTGTTGACCTATTCATAGTTTATGTTTTTACATTTTTTAAAAAAATGAATAAATTTTTAACAAAAATATAATTGCATAATAACTTTTAAAGTTATATTGTTGATATATTCATAGTTTATTTACTTGTTATTTATTATTTTTACTTTTTTTTTTTACCTTTTGTTGAATCTTTTAATAGTCTATTTTTTTTTTTTTAAAACTCAACTGACTTAATATTGCCTATTAAACTAATTTTGGTCCCAAGGACATTTTTGCTTTTTTATATATTCTAATATGGCAATATTTTAAAAATAATAATTTTAAATTCACTGCCCATAAGTGAATTTGGCTGCGAGATAGTCCATCTGGGCTACGCAGCTTTTAAATCATTTATGCACTATTCATTCATTCATTCAGTCAGCCTCTCTCAAATACCCAGCCATACAATGTGCCCATCTTTTATGCTCTCTTCCGACCCTTCTCATACCCTCTTCACGCGTCTATTCCCATCCATCCTTCTTACATGTCCAGACTGTCACTCTCTTTGGAACCTTTTCTTTTTTCAGGGGTTGGTCTCAGAGAGGCTCTGGGATCAGTTGTAATGGTGACGCTCCTGAGGAGGGTTGAGGAACTCCAGGAGACCTTTCTAGCGGATTAAGGAATTCTTACTATTACTCTTACCTAATCGCATTGACATAACATTATTGTTCATCTATCAATATATATATATATATATATATATATATATATATATATATATATATATAGAGAGAGAGAGAGAGAGAAATAGATATAAGTCAAGGACTTTAAAAAAATATATATTAGGTAAAAATGGTTGAAGGCAACGAGTTGATGACTGAACGTGAGCATAGAGGTAAAAGTGAGCTTGAATCTTGGTGTGTTTGTTCTTGATATGAAATGATAGGAGTAGGGCCGGGTTGTGTTGTATGGTGAAATTAGAGGAGGGAAGGGAGCAGGATTTATAAAGGATATCTATGTTGGAGCAGTTAGTCACAGCTTACCAATGATCTCAGCACTATGCCCAAGGAGAATTCTGAGAATCGTATGGTTAACCCATTGCCCTTAACTAGGAAGAGGGCGATGGAGGGTGGTAAAGGGAGGAAGGAAACGGGTAGCTAGTGAGGCATCTTTTGCAGATGGAAGTGGGGCTGTCGGTATTAAAGATGTGGTGATAGTAGACCTCGGTAGTGTGTGTAAGTCTGAGCCTATTATCTCTAGTAACAGATTCAGTGTCTTAGGAGACCTAAGAGAAAAGGGTTATAGGCGCATGTGAAACAAATGAGGTGTTTGTACTAGGTGATTCACAGGTTAGGTTAGGTATTTCGACGCTGATGAATGCAAGCGCAAGAGGAGAATGAAGGTTTGTTTGCCAGGTGGCCGTATAACGGATGTGAGTGAAAGAAGCGAAAGGGTAGTGGCTGGAGCTGAAAAGGATGCAGTTGTTTTAGAATGTGGGAGTGAATGACAGGGAAAACTAGGTCGTAGGAGCTAGTGTCTAGATATAGGAATTTGTTGGGAAAGTTTGACAGTGAGTGGATCTCGCGTGCAGTTGGAATAAGTAGAGAGTGAAAGTTATGTGATAGTATGGGACTAGTATTTATGGATACATGGAATGAGTTTTTTGGGAAGGCAGGATTTATATGCAATTGCTGGGTTGCACTTGAGTCGCAGTGTTATGTGACTGTGTCTAAGGGAATATAAGTATGGGCTGTCGGGTTAAGTAGGATAAGGCAGGTAGGGGAGAAGGCATTCCGATAAATGTAAGGGAGCAACAGGTGGACAAATAAGCAGAGGACTAGCAAGGTGGAGTGTAGTAATAGTAAGCTCATAAAGAACGATACATTTAAAATATACACAAATAGTAGGATCATAAGGAATAAGATGGATTTGTTAGGAGGGCTGGTGAGTAGAGAATTTTGATGTTATTGCAATAACCGAATCATGGTTTGATTGGTCAGAAAAAGAACTATAGACGGGATGTCCAGATTGATGGTTATAATTTCTTAGAGATAGGAACGGGAGGAAAGGAGGAGGGGTAATTATGTACGAGGGGAGGTCAATAAGTTTTGCGAATCGGTAGGGCAAAACAGAGGAAGGGGAATGGCTGTTTGTGGGGGTGTTAGGACAACTTATGACAAGTCAGGACCTGCAGCCGCACGCTCCTGCCTCGTCTATTTAAGAAGCAATAGCTGATCGCAGATCGTCAGTCACAAATTTTTCAACAATGGAGAAGGTTGAGCACCGCGCAGTGATCAAATTTTTGACCAAGGAAGGCAAGAATGCAAAAGAGATCCATGAACGCATGGTTGCAGTGTACACCGATACCGCCCCTTCCTATACAACCATTGCTCGCTGGAATTAGGGAGTTCCGCCATGGTCGTGAGTTCCTTGAAGATGACCCCCGTCAGACACGAGGACAATGTGGCCCGTGTGGAGAGAATGATCCTAGAAAATCGACGGGTGAAAGTCTAAGAAATCGAGCGAGAACTTGGAATATCACATAGAAGTGTTATCAACATCATCCACGACAATTTGGCCATGACCAAGGTCTCTCTGGCCGTTGGGTCCCTAGGAACCTCATGCCCCATGATCGACTTCAACGACGTCAAAGTTTGGAGGCCAGAGTTGCACAAGCTGCCCCGAGCGAGTGTAGATTCGAGGAGCTCAACCTTTCCCCCTAGTGACAACTTTTTATTGCGCCAGCTCAAGGCTGCACTGCGTGGACGCCTGTTTGGGGACGATGAAGATGTCCAGCTCGCCGTCCAGGAGTGGATTGAACAGCAGTCGGGAGATTTCTGGTTGTCGGGAATTCGAAGCCTCAGGTACAAGTGGCGCAAGTGCATTGAAGTCGTGGGTAGTTATATTGAAAAATAATAAAACACTTTTCCTCATATCTCGTTTCCTTATAACCGAATTGCAAAACTTATTGACCGCCCCTCGTATATTAGATAATCTTCAGTGTTGTGGAAACAGATACAAACTCAGTCATTATGTGGAAATGTTAAGGAAGGGGATAAAATTGTCAGCGGATTATTATATTGACGACAAATCTTAGTAATTAAAGTTAAATTAATAAGATTCAACGTTTTCTTAATTTATGTTTCCACTTAATGAGATCAATTCAGGGTGTTTAATATATTAAAATAGAAGCCTTCTGGAGATTAATTCATAGTAAACGGTTTTGGTTGTTTTCTTATAAAGTTGTTATTTGATGGCTAAGTTTAAAATAATTAATTAGATGACACGGTTGCGTCTGGAACAGATTCGTTCACCTCCGCCCAAATGCCACAATATATCTCATTTCAGCGGTCTAAGTACAAATGCCCTTTTTTATCATTGATTGAATCCGATTTATATATAGAAAAATGGGATTGTAATTGCTACCTATAGACTTTTATATAAATATTATAATTACTGAACCAAAAATTTTATATTCGTCTTTAGTTTCTTTTTAAGTTTCTTTAAATATTGGAAAGAAAAAAATATTTCCTTACTCATCCAAATGAAAATTGATTAAAAAAAATGACGGACATTTGAAATAATCTAACTGAGCTGGGGATGTTTTTAACGTTAGGAGATATTTAGATTAGTCATTGACGGCATTCACTCCTTTTAATTTAATTAATTACATTTTGGGCCGGTCTTTGTAATTCAGGATAGCGAAGAATTTATCCTCTGGTCTCAGAGCTCCTAAAATCGCACACGAGCTCTCCTCATTTCCTTAAGGGATTTGGTGTATATTTTTTAGGCGTTCGTTTTGATTTCGTAGCTATGTACAACTAACTGTAGTTTGCTCGTTTGCACAAATCCCACCGGCTTAGTGAACACAAAAAAAAAACTGTCATTTGACCAACGTTCTTTTGGACTTTTCTGGATAAGGGCCTAGAAAATTATAGTTGAATGAAAAAGTCATGGTGAGCTGTGGTGGTAGAACCACATTATAGAATTGAATATGACTCAAAAGTAACTCGATTCGAGCATTTTGCAGTTGTATTAAATTTTATTATCTGCTCACACGTTGAACTTTAATTAAAACATTGGCTGAAGGGAAATCTTAAGTGCTCTCAAAGGAGCGCTTGTGCCCGGTTGTATTAGGAATCTCCGTAATGGGTCCTCAAAAAGGATATGCATTCGCGACGAGATTCAGTCCCTGCTCACGACGGTTTTGTCCATAGGACGTTGGGCCCTTAAAAGACCAGGTTTGGATCCTAACCTGGTGGAATCTGGGAAGTGGGCAAACAGGCAAGTAAGTAAGTAATCTACACTACAAAAAAACCCTACAACAATCGCTTAAGAATTACAACCCAGATTCCTTAAATACACGGAGAGAGCTCATGCGAATTTTGTCTGAGCCAAAACCATCGCTTCCCGTTTTTTTGTGTGTGTTTTTTAGGGAAAAGGTGTGGGTGGAGAGATAGAGAAAGATTGCCAGTCCCCTCTCCCCACCAGTGCCCTGTTTAAAGGACAACCGGAGGAGAGAGAGGGAGACCAGAAGAAATAGAGGAAGAGTACGGGATAGAGATAGCAAAGTTTTAAATATCGTAGTAGACTTGACACGTGACCTAGGTTGTCAGTGGACCTACAGCTTTACGTGGACTCCGAACCACGGTGTGTTCAATATCCTTTTCAATTTACTCTTTTTATTATGCCCCTGTCCCATGTATTCTGTGTTTAGCCCTTAAGGTGTGAAGGATAGAATAAAAGTGTAGGGAGAATTATAATGAACTAGTAGGGTTGCAATTGAATGCTAAGTTGCATGGAGGTCATTCTAGTTATGTAATAGAATATATGTGTAACGTAGTTACAGATTGTGCTTTCTACCTTGCTGTTTATGCGTAACTGTAATATTTTATATTGCATTCCTTTAATCCATACTCTGTCGAATGCTTTTGAAATGTCCCTGCAGACGATATCAACGCTAGCCTTTTCCTTTTTAGCTTTAGCTATTTTTTCTGTAATGACCGCGAGGGCCATTTCCGTGGTCCTTTTCTTCCTAAATCCTAATTGAAATTTGTTTAGAAGGTTATTCTCTTCCAGGTGCTCACTTAACCAATGGTTTATTATTTTCTCAAACTGCTTCCCGATGAAGTTGAGTAGAGATATTGGTCAATAATTATCTACTTCTTGTGTTGTAGACTTACTCGCTTTGGGGATAAAGATCATTTTCGCTACCTTTAATTCTTTCGGGAAGTAGCCGGTATTAAGACAGGCGTTGAATACAGATGCGATGCCCTGTAGCATTTTTTCAGGCATTTCTCCATAGTGCTTCTTAATGAGTTCCGATCTTTCTGCTATAGCACTGCCCTCTGGCATTCCTATAAAATATTACATGTATCAATATTCTATTGCATCAACTTAAATATTACCATTACCAAATATCATTTTAAAGTAATGTACCTTGTGCATAAATATTAGCTTACTTTCCTTGTTAATTCAATGTAAAAATATCCATTTATTTTCCCATTTAATTTCTACAATTTCTACTAAATCTTATGCAAAATATCAACTTAGTTATGTATAAATTATCAATCATCTTATTTAATCCTATTATTAATGTATCAATCTAAATTTTTTTGTATATGTATTTTCAATATATCTTTTGTGAAAAAATAATTTCCCTCCAAAAATTGCGGCTAAGATACATTTTTTGCTGCCAACAGTTCCTTTAGTCAAACAAACAAACTAACACGCTTTCAGCTGTCACGTATTGAACACACAAATTCCCACTTGTGCTTCGTCATTCCCATCGTAAAGGTCAGTAAATATTCCTTCTCCAATTATTCATTTTATTCAAAACAAATCATACTTAGTCTAATTCCTCGTCCTCTCATCCCAGACTCCCACACACACACCTTGTTGCCTAGTTACTCTTTTACCAATATTTACCTTACTATCTACTTGTACCATTTGATACCTGTTTATACATTGTTGTCACTACCTTACACCAAGCTTAGCCACGATGAAAATTCAGTATTAAACTCGTTCATTTTTGTAAAATTAAACTCAAATTCAATCATTATAATATTTCAACTATGTTCCATTCTTGTTAATCTATAATATATATATATATATATATATATATATATATATATATATATATATATATATATATATATATATATATATATATATATATATATATATTGTTCTATCCTCGTTGTATTATCCCTAAATTCGCCGCCAGCTCAGCCGCTCGAGCTTTGTTTACGATTCATCCTTCAATAACTCCCTCTCTCCAAAAATTGATAGATATATGTTTGTTGTTAAGTATCTATCCAGGTTCATACCAGGATGGCCCTATATCTATATATTGGTGCCTAGAATTTGTTTAATTATTCCCTACGTTCATTCATTCTTAATTATAAAATCAAATATAAATTTTCAACCCAGTCACATGGTTTTATATTTTTCGAGCGTGCCAGCCAGCCGAGTCATTTAGTCACATATTCATTTTTCCGAGCATCGACTCAGCATGTGTGTTAGTTTTTAATCCCAAGTTTCCAATTACATCCTTAATTGAATTAATAATATCCTTATTAAATTAAATTTATTATATCTATATAAATACAATGAGTGAATATTTCTTTTCTTATTTTATGTAATTTTTTTTTATTTTACGTTCATTCGCGTGACTGAATTTTGCACACACACACACACACACACATGCACATCAATCATATCCATCCATCTACACATGTACACAACCCGGTAGCGATTAGCATGGAACATCAGATAACCTAAGACAACGGCCCAATCGAGCAAATTAGCGAAGCCCCTGCCCCAAATCCCCAACTCATCCAGAGGCACCCCCACGCCTACATCTCTCTCCCCGTGTAGATCCGGCAAACCCTATTGCATGGCGAGAGGCGTCAGCCCTCATCCTTAAGCCTCAACATGTGACGGGAGAAGAGAAGATAGCTGACGTCGTCCAGCGCCTCTCCATGAGTATTTTTAAAGAATTTAAAGAGGTTTTACTAGATTGGGGGCAGGTGGGCATCCTGGAACGCCTCAGGGGTACATTTAATGCCAAGTTCGGCAGGTCCCATGTTGACGACCTGAGAGAGCACTAATCCATTCTGGAGATGGGAGATAGTAGCCCTTCGGAATTTCTAAAACATTTGAAGGCTCTTATCAGGGTGAAAGGTGCATCTTGAGCATCTTCTCCCCCCCCCCCCCGTCTTCACTGAGATCTTCATGAGGGGAGTCCCAGAGGAGATCATGACTTTAATTATTAAGGAGGGGGATTCATTGATCGAGCAGCTCGCATCGGCCGACATCCAGAAGTTCATGCTGCAACGGGGATCACTGAGCCAGTACAGGCATAGAGTGGACAATCAGAGGCGCAGGGCCCGTTCATGTTCACAGAAGAGAAACCAACGAGGTCATATCAATGCGAGAGGTGAGAGTAGGCAAATTTCTAAATCTTCTTCCGCCTCTCCTCACAATCTTCCACACAATCAGACCCTATGCTGGTAACATTAAAGATACGGTCACAACGCTGTACACTGTGCACAGCCTTGTAACTACCGTTATTCTCCTTCGCATACTGCGACAAGTACTCACCTAAAGCATAACCGTTCATTTCCCTCTCAACCAACTCAGTGGTGCTGGTATCATGACAAATATAGTGCATAAGCCGTGAAATGTTTGCAGTCTTGCACATATTTACAACCAGTAACTCCACCTCCACCTAATCTCACCTCTCCACTCCTCGTACATCAATCTTCATCTCAAAACTCCTCTAATCTTCACTCTTCATCAACAAACTCTTCAAATCCTCAATCAAATCTTCATTCCTCAATCTCCACCTCAAATTCTCCTTTAAACTAGTAAGGCATGGGACAAAAGGGACTATATCTCCTGCCTTCACTTCATTTCATCGGGTAGGTCCTCCTTTTCGAATTTCTTACCCACTTTCTAGCTTCTCATTCCTGGTGAACACTGGAGCTGAATGCAGTGTCCTATCAATTTCTCAGGCTGACGAAGCTTATGCTTCCTCAGACTTAGTTCAGAAGGCGGCTAATTCGACCAATATTCGGACCTATGGAAGGCGTAACCTTCAAGTCTCACTTGAAGGTTACGAGAAACAACCTCTTGGTCGATCCCCTTCACCGCAAGCTTATCGATCGCAAAACTTCACTCTCTGTTTCAGATTTTTACTTACCTTCACAGAGTTCCCTCCTTTCTCTTCGTCTCCCAACCACCGTGCCACCATTTCAGCGCCTTCTCCAAGAGTTTCCCGACCTTACCCTTCCACCTTCGAAGGATAGGCCCATTAACATAATGTAGTGCATCGGATCGAGACAACAGTACGTCTTGTGTTCTCCTGACCTCGTCGTCTCGCCCCAGATAGACTGTTTGCAATGCGTGATGAATTTCAATCCATGATGGATGCAGGCATTTGTAGTCCTTTCGATTCTCCGTGGGCCTATCCAATCCACCTTGTGCCTAAATCAACGCCGGGGGAATTCAGAGCAGTTGGCCCAGTAAGGGGCGCAACGATTTGCCATCCTGGCCGCCGTGCTGACGGGACTCAGCACCCCGTCCGGCCCCAGCTTAGCCTCTCTTCCTTCCTTCAAAACACTTGTTTCCTCTCTTTTCATACAACCTCTCCCACAAATTTCTCTGATCAGCCTCTAATTTCACAGGGTAGATGCTGACCTTCTTCTCGGCCAACCATCCTGGATCGGGGTGAAGGGGGAGAGGCCAATGTTCCCTAACCCCTGAGCTCCGGTCTGGGGTGGTTGGTTTTGACCAACCTGCTTCATTCCCACCCATACCTTCCTCACATCCCTTTTCCTCTCCTCTTCACATTCTATCTGTTTTACCCTGTGTCAAAGGTGGAGCCGCCATGCCGATGGACTGCCAGGCCACCAGGCGGGAGGGGTGGTCCCAAATAGCGGCGCCTGGCTCTGCCGGGCTTGTAAGCACCTCTCGCAGCCATTAGCCATTAGCCAGCCGCTTCCCATCGAAGCGGCTCGGTAGGGCAAACCCCCTTAGGGGGGAGAGGGAAGCCAGGCCCCTTCAGTCGCTTCGCTCAAAGGACCTGCTGGCAAGGATATTGAACCTTGCCGGGGTTAAGGCCTGTGCCTCCCCACAAAAGAATGGTGACAATACTGCCAACGGGACCTGCGATGTCTTGGGAGGGGATGGCCAACTAGAGGCCCCTTCTGTGACACACATGGTCCTTGAGGAGCCCCAGCCTCAGACGGTAGGGCCTTCCATGGGGGGGGAATCTGGGCTCGGCGCCAAGCACTGAACCCAAATCCGCCCCTATGCAAGGTCCACCTCAAACAGCTGAGGGCTCCGAGGCAGTACAAGGAGAGGAGGGATCTCCTCTGACAGGTGCCCCTACGACTACCAGGACCAAATCCATTTCACAGGGGGACCTGGTTGAGGCTTGTCCATCTGGCATGGGGTCTTCTGCCGGTGGAGGTGAGAAGCGGGTTCATTCCCCGCCCTCCTTTCCTAAAAAGGAGAATAAAAAGACAAGAAAGACAAAGACGACTCGGGGCTCCTCTCCATCCGCGGGGGCTGCGGGGACGGATGGGTCTGCTGCCACTTTGGTAGGCGACCAAGCCAAGATCGGCACATCCGGCCCCTCTGCCCCTCTGTGTGCGGAGCCCCTGACTAAGACCAAGAGTGCACTGGGCGGAGCCTCAATGACATCGGGGCCCCTCATTCAGAGGTTACCTGGCGTTTTCGAGCCTGCTGGCTTCAAGCGCTTCCTCGTTATTCGCTCCACTGATGGCACCATGTTGTCCAAGGGCAACATGATCCATCAGAGGAGAGGATTAGCTAGTGCAATTGGTAGAGAGCCGAAGGTGACCAGTTTCTCGGACGGGAGCCTTCTGGTGAATGCGGCGAATCCCGCCGAGGCGGCCAAGATAAGTGCTCTTTGAACACTTCATGGCACCCCGGTGAGTGTGACGCCGCACTCTACCATGAACTTTGTAAAAGGAGTAGTTTATGCGAGGGAACTCGTTGAATACTCCATTGAGGACATCACCCTAGAGCCGGCCGACCATGGGGCGGTCAAGGTCGAACGTGTGATGAGAAACCAGGGAGGGGCCTCGAGACCCACCCCTACACTCTTCGTCACGTTCGACTGTGACAAGCTCCCTGAGTCGGTGCGTGCCTGTTGGTACCGCTACCGCGTGAAGGCATTCGTGCCTTGCCGCGGCGGTGCTATTACTGTCACCGCTTTGGGCATACGAATCGCTCATGCAGACGTGCAAAGTCGGGGTCACCCGAAGTCTGTGTAAATTGCTCCAAGGTCGCACACGATAAGTCCAAATCGTGTGTGGCCAAGTGTGTCAATTGCGGAGAGCCGCGCCCTGCTTATTCGAAGCAATGTGGTGCATATCTCCTTGAGAAAGAAATCCTGGCCGTTCAGTCCCAGGATAGACTCTAATTCCGCGAGGCTAAGGACTTGGTCCTGGCGCGCCCGGCTCTCCCTGGGACGTCATATGCCTCAATAGTTAGAAAGGCACCCTCTGCTCCTGGCCCGTCCAGGCCAACGAGCACGGTTGTTTCCGCGCCCATTCGGAGCCCTTCTGCGGGCTCTACCTAACCCGGGCGCTTCCCCGGTAAAGCTGGTGGCAAAAAGGGTTCATACCCAGCCCCGGCTAAAACCAGGGCTCCCCCCCTCTTTCCCCAGCGTGACCATTTCCCGCAAGGCGAAACGGCCACGCTCCTCCACCGAGTCGTTAGGCTCACAGGAGGCAACACCCCTGAAGATGGTCGCTAGGCCATCTTCCGGGGTTCCTAAAGCTGTTCCCCGAAAGGAGGACAGCAACAAAGGAACTTCGGCTCCTTCGCCCACGCATTGAAGTGGAGCGAGTGGCTCGGAGACGGTGGTTCCTCGAAAAGAGGGCCCCCCGGCTCCCAAGCCGCAACTCCCGCCTAAGGTTTCGAGGCGGAGGGAGAAAAAGACTTGCATGGCGAGCCCGGGGTTGTGCCCCGGGGAAGCGTACGGCCATTCCCATGAGGGTCTTTAGTTCGAGGAGGGCCCCCGCGTCTCTTCCGTGCTAGGCCTGGAGGGCATATTCCTTCAATGGAATTGCCGTGGACTCCGGGCCGATTGAGAGGAGCTGCGGAGGCTCGTCTCGTCCCGTTCCCCGTTAGCTATCTTTTTGCAGGAGACCATGCAAGGCGCATGCCCCCTGCCTGCCCTTCCGGGGTATAAGGGTCTTGCGAGCCCACCACCACGGGATGGCCGCGCTGGGAGATGCGCGGTTTACACCCGGCATGATGTCTCCGTTCTTCCTTTCTCTTTAGATACCTCCTTTCAGGCAATAGCTGTGCAGCTTCACCTGGACAGAAGGTATACTATCATTTCTGCGTACATTCCACCGTCAGCTGACATTGACGCGGGGGACTTCCGCCGCGTCGTGGCACGGTTGCCGAGGCCCTATCTCTTGCTTTGAGATCTTAACGGCAGGCATCCTCTCTAGGGAGATTACTCCCTAAATCCCAGGGGACAAGTCCTTGCCGATCTGATCGAAGAGCTTGAGATGGGTGTCCTAAACGTGGATGAGTTTACGCATCACTGTCCGAGAACCGCTTCATTTTCTTGCCTTGACCTATCTTTGTGCTCTTCGGATGCACAGCCTGATTTTGATTGGGGGGGTGGTCGATGACCTCCATGGTAGTGATCACTTTCCCATTCAAATATCCTTTTCAGGGCAACTGCCGCCTGAGAGACCACCTCGGTGGTGCTTGGCGCGGGCGCAGTGGCATGCATTTCAGGAAATGACTGAATTCTCTATCTCAGTCGAGGAGTTTAGGTCGGTAGATGAGGCCGTTGAGTTCTTCTCCGGCAACCTCATCCCCGTGGGCCTGACTACTATACCTGGGACGTCTGGCCGTTTTACACGCCGACCACTCCCATGGTGGTAGGCTGAGTGTGAGACGGCCCTCAAACAGAAGCGTTATGCCTATATGCGCTATAAGCACTGCCCGAACGATTTCACTGTCGCTGAATTTCGTCGGGCTCGTGCTAGGTTCCGGTATATTTTAAAGCACGCCCGCCGCTCTTCTTGGCGGGCATACGTGTTTTCACTTAACGGGAAGACCCCTTTAGCTGAGGTGTGGAAGCGAGTCAAAAGGATTCGGGGCAAGTTCTCGCAGGACCTCCCTCCCGTTCTATAGGAGAATGGGACCGCAATCTCGGACCCCGCGTCCGTGGCGGAATCCTTAGCGACCGCTTTTTCCGCATTCTCTAGCCGGGATGCTGCTCCGCCAGCATTCAATGCACGTCGTGATGGAGTGGAAGGCCGCTGGCTGGATTTTTCCCATAGAGGCGCAAAACCCTTCAACGACAAGTTTACTGTGAGTGAGTTGCGTTCCACTCTCGCTTCGTGCGCGGACACCCCCCATGGTCCGGACGATGTCCCGTACGCCATGCTTCGACATCTAGGTGAGCGAGGCATGTCCTTTCTGTTAGATTTTTTCAACAAGATCTGGGTGGAAGGTCTTCTCCCAGACTCCTGGCGAATCGCTACTGTGCCCGCCTTTCGCAAACCGGGGAGAGATCAGTCTACTCAAACCGGGTTCCGCCCAATCTCTCTAACCTCATGCGTGTGCAAGTTGATGGAGAAATTGGTAAATATTAGATTAGCCTTTTTCCTGGACAGCAGAGGCCTTCTGTCTTCCGCACAGTGCGGCTCCTGCAAGTTTTGCTCCACGTCGGATGCTCTGCTCCGACTGGAAAATGCCGTCTGCGAGGCTTTCCTTCGTAGACTGCACTACGCCACGGTCTTTTTCGATCTGGAGAAGGCCTATGATACTGCATGGCGATACGGTATCATGGAGACTTTCCACACGATATGGGCGAGGGGACGCCTCCAAATGTTTATATCTGAATTTGTGCGAGATCGTCGATTCCGCGTACGGGTGGGGGGAGCCCTCTCCGGCCCAAAGGAGTAGGAAGAGGGTGTCCCGCAGGGAAGTGTCCTCAGTGTCACACTCTTTGCCCTGAGCATCAACGGCATCACCTCGGTGCTGCCGCAAGATGTTCTCGCTACGCTCTACGTGGACGACCTTTCGATCTCTTTTGGCGCGGCCCAGATGCCAACTCTGGAGCGTCGACTCCAACAGGCATTACCCGCATCTCTCGCTATGCTGAAGCGCACAGGTTTCGGTTTTCTTTGGCCAAGACTAAGGTGGTGCACTTCTGCCGCCATCCATGGCTTCACCCCGACCCAGATTTGTTTCTTAATGGGGTGCGCCTGGATGTGGTTGAGTCGCACAGTTTCCTTGGTCTTGTATTCGACCGACGCCTCACCTGGGAGGCTCATATTCGCAGCCTTATGGTCTCTTGTATCCGCGCCATGGACATTCTCCGTTCCGTGACGTTTAGCGCCCCGGAGCTGATATGGCGTCTGCCCGACTTTTTTATCGATCCTTTGTTCGTTCGAAGTTCGAATACGGTTTCGAGTTTTATGCATCCGCAGCCGAGCGTTTATTGCGAAAGGTGGATTCGACCCACCACACCGGCCTTCGCCTTGCGACCGCTGCCTTCCGCACTTCCCCCACTGAGAGCCAGTTTGTCGATGCTGGGGAGATGCCACTCGCTCTGCGCCGAGTGCAGTGCATCACTCGCCTGTACGCGCGAGCCCGGCGCCTCCCTCAGTCACCAACAGCTCTCACTGCATCCGCAGCTAATCTCGATGGTGCCTATGCCGCTGAGAGACGCCATTCATACCCTAAGCCCTTTGGGTTTAGGGCCAGGAAACTCCTTCGAGAGCTATATATAGCTCTCGGGCCGGTGGCGCCCCTGGTTCTGCCCAGGACGCCACCCTAGAGGGTACCACATTTGGCTATTTGTCGCCATGCCTCTGCTCCCAAACTTGTACTGCGCCGGGAGTATTGCGTTCGACCTTTTTGGAGCACACATCGTGTCACGCTGGAACCGTGCCAGTGTATCCGGATAGCTCCAAGTCCCAAGAGGAGGTCGGCTACCACGCTGTATCCTCTCTGTTTGAAGTCAGCGGGGCTCTACCAGGCGCTGCGTCTGTCTTCACGGCTCAGCTGCTGGCAATACACCACTCGGTACGGGAGATTATGCGACGTGCTCGGTTCGGAGACCGGATTGTGATCTATAGCGACTCACAAAGCGCCCTGAGTGCTCTCGGGGCATTGGAATCTCCGCATCCCCTGGTTCGCGATATCCGTGACGCCACGGTTTTGTCGAGCCGGGCAGATGTCAAGATTATCTTCTGCTGGGTTCCTGGACATGTAGGAATTGCGGGGAATCAGCGCGCCGATGAGGGCGCCAAAGAGTCCACAAGGACTCTGCGACCGGACCAGTGTTTCGCTCTTCCTCACACCGACTACATGGCAGGAATATGGGCAGCTCTTCGGACTGCTTGGCAAAGAAGATGGGAGACGGTCGAAGGGAACTTAAAGTTGCGTGCCATTGCGCCGCGACTGTTCCCATGGACCTATCCCCCCAATGCCGCTGCGGCTTCAGGTTGCTTTCTGTCGTCTCCGAATCGGGCACACTTTTGTGACGCATCGCTATTTGATGGAGCGCTCGCCTGCGCTTTATTGCAGGACTGCCTCGTCCCCCAGACTGTTCGGCACATTCTTGTCGAATGTCCCAGTCTGGGTGATCTTCATGCACGATACCTGTCCCAGTACCGGGATGGGCGGGGTCGCTACCGCCTGTCCCTTGTACTCGGGACAGATTCGTGCACATTGACTTGTGGACTAGTTGACTTTTGGGGGGAGGCCGGGCTTCTCCCCTTTATTTAAGGTTCTTTTCTGTTTTTTTGTTTGTTATTTTGTTTGTAGGTTGCACTCTCCTGCACCGGGGCGAGGGGGACCTCCCCCCGCTGCCGGAGATTGCTTCCTGATTGTCATTTTTTCGAATTTATATCATTTTACGTTTTCATATTTTTATTTTAAAGTAGCCTAGTTCTAGGCTGTCGTGTCTTTCGGCGACTTATGCCCAAGTGGGCAGTTGCCAGATGGGGATTACAGAGCTCTTAACGCTGTAGCAATTCCTGATAGCTATTCTTTGCCGTACCTAGCCGATTTTACTTCATCTCTCTGCGGCTGAACAATCTTTTCTCGCTTGGATCTGATTCCTGCTTTTAACCAGATCCCTATTCACCCGGACGATATCACCACGCGTTTGATTGTTTTGACATGGTTAGAATGCCCTATGGTTTGCCAAATTCTGGTCAAACTTTTCAACGCTTTATGGACCAAGTTCTTAGGTGTTCTTCCTTTTGTATTTTGCTACATTGACGACCTGCTAATAGCATCTTCCTCGCTCGAAGAACACCTTCTTCAAGTCTTTTCTCGCCTTCAAGAGTATGGGATCGTGCTCGTCCCTCCTAAGTGTATTTTTGGTCTTTCGCAACTCTCCTTGGGACACCATTTTTTCAGTGTTGGGATTAGCCCACTCGAAAAAAAGTTACCGTCATGCGCAATTTTGTTCAATCCACATCACGCAAACAACTTCGACGTTTCTGTGTCATGGTCATTTTCTACCACAGATTCATTCCGAACTGTGCTTAGGTCATGCAACCTCAAAACTCCATGCTGTCTAAAACCAAAAAGAACTCTCCTCTCGATTGGTCTACTGATGCGTTCGATTCATTCTCGCGCACCAAAGAGGATATTGCCCGCGCTGTGGAATTGGCTCATCCTTTTCCAGGAACCCCATCGTCGTCTCCTCGGACGCATCCTCAATTCACGTAAGTGCAACCTTGCAACAGAAGATGGGTGACCAATGGCAACCTCTTGCTTTCTTCTCTCTCACTCTCTCCGATTCCCAAAAGAGGTATAGTACGTTATCTCGCGTTCTCCTCAGAATATACCTCGCAATCCGCCACTTCCGCCATCATTTGGAAGGGCGTGACTTTACTATTTTTACTGACCATAAGCCTTTGGTCGGTGCCTACTCATCTCGTTCCACGTCCTCTGTGCACACTCCAGTTGATACTTGTCACCTTGACTTTATTCTGCAGATGACGAGTGATATTCGCTATTTTCCTGGCACTTCAAACGTCGTACCAGACGCGTTTTCCCGCATTTCCGTGATTTTGGGCATGCAACTCCCTCACACTACGCCCATCGAACGTGTAGCAGTATACACCCCTACAAGTGGAAATATTTAATCATCATATGTTTACTTTAATTCTCATTAACTCATGCAAAGTTAATTCACCCGCGTAAAATTCAATCCACTCATAAACTGTATAATTTCCCTTTTTAATCATAACTGTTCATTCCATAATATATATTTTTCGTATCTCTTTGTTTTAATGCACGTATTCCCACGACGTTGCCGATTTAGGTCTAAGGAAATTTCGTCTGCAAATTCAGACTTCCCGTTAGCATTTAACTTCATCCCCCTTGTATAACAAATATATAGCTTTGGGGGTTTATTGTGACCTTGGCTATCTAGTGTATTGGCGCAATAATCACCTAACAACCTATAATCGCGCGACAATAGCGCTGGCCCAAGAACAAGATGAACGTCGTCTTACGTCTTGAAAAAGTTAGAAGTTAAAACTATATAGTTAGAATAGAGTGGATAGTAGGTGTTAAGGTAAAGTGGTGAAAGGGAATGAGTATGAGATATTGCTGTTTGCTGGGTGACCAGCCATCTCTTGTTCGTTCTTTATCATCGTTTTATAATCAATTTATTTTATTTATATTTATTTATTCATTTTATTTTTGTTTTCTATATTTTATTATTTTTTTCAAGGCTCTCACGCCTCTATTGTTCTTTGTGTATGTGTGTGTGTTTTTTTTGTGTGTGCATTCTTTTATATCAATATTTCACGTAAACATTGGTGCGGCATTGACCCTGACTATCGGTTTCCCGCTTCTAAAATTTCCCCTATTTTTCCTCCGATGATTAATGGGGATCTCCAATTTTCTAATTTCTTCTCCGTTTAGAAGTTCTTCTATTTTTTTCTATATTTTCGTAGCCCTTCTGTGAAGAATTGTGTTAATTGGTTCTAAGTTAATTTCTTGGAGTAGATCTTGTTTTCTACGGTGTTCTCTTCGTTTCGTATTTGTGATTAATAATACTCCTTCGTTTTGTACCCTTTGAAGCTTGACGGAGTTTGTCTTATGTAGAGCATTGAGAGGTTTTGTTGGGTACGATAATACCGTTCTGCATAATGCATTATAAATTTTAATTTCGTTATAGTGTTCAAACTTCTGAGTTTGAACAATTTTTTGAGATTGTATTTTGTTAGGTTTATTCTTTCATTGATATGTTTTTTATATCCGTTGAAAGTTATTTTTAGCCCGAAAACCTTGCCCTCTTGTTTGTATCGATACTTTCTTTTCTTCGATAAGTACTCGCGATGTTTTGCGTCTTCCCACTGGTACGATTGTAAACTTGTCTGGATTAGTTATGATTTTCCATTTCTTTTCATAGTTGTTGATATTTGCGATTTCTGCTGCCTATAAGGACTTTTTGTGATTATCAAGATATCATCCGCGAATTGTATGTATGTAGTACATTAAAAAATATGCTCTGCTAAATTTCTTGTGTATATGCTATATAGTAACGGACTAAGGCATCCCCCTTGAGGGACTTCCTGATATATCTCGAATTCGGATCCCCGGTGGTCTTCTATTTCAATATGTGCTTTGCGATCCGTTACGTAATCGCACAAACATTTGGTTATAATTCTGTGAAGTCCTAGCCTTTTAATCTTATATTTAACTCCAATTCGCCATACCTTGTCAAATGCTTTCTGTACGTCTCTTAGGACAAGGTCTATGTATCTCTTTTCGTATTTAGCCTTTGCGATCGCTTTGACACGTATTGCCAGTGCTGTTTCGGCTCCTCTTCTTTTTCTAAACCCGTGTTGGTGTTGTGGAATTAAATTCTTAGTCTCAAGATGTGGCTGAGTCTCTTTCCAATCATTTTCTCTAAGAGTTTAGCTATGGATTCGAGTAAAATTATGGGTCGGAAGTTTCCGGGTTGATTCGGGGGTTTTGCCTGGTTTGGGTAGGAATATTATTTTTCCTCTTTTTAAGTCACCAGGGAAATATCCTGCGCTGATTGACGCGTTAAAAATGTCTTTCATTTTTTTTAGAAAGATATTCGGTACTCTTATTAGATTTTCACGTGAAATCCAGGAATCGTCTGGGGCTTTTTCTTTAGTAGAGATTATAGTAGCTTTAAGTTATTCTAGGGTTATTGGTTCCACTCCTTGATCTTCTAATGTTGTAAGAGAGGCAGTGTGGTTGGGCGTTATTTCCTCTCTGTTACTTTCCAAGTATTCCACTATATTGTTCTCATGTTCGTGGTCTAAATCCATATTTTCTTCCGGGGATATGCAAAAAATCTCACTCCAATGTTCTCCGAATGCCATCTTGTATGTCTTCTCCGTTGTGATTAATGGATATTTTTGTTTTCTGTTTTCTATAACATGTTGATTTTTTTGCCAAAACCTCGTTGGGCTTAATTCCTCGTCTATCGTCTCCACTAGCTGGTCCCATCTGGCGCCGCTCTCTGCCAAAGTTGCCACTTTTAGTTCGTTTTTAATGTTAATGAGACGTTCCCCATCGCATCTAAGTGGACTAATTTGTTCTATTCTATCTCTTAAGTTTTTATAGTTGTTTTCTAGTTCTGTAATTAATGGAATACGGGTATGGTGTGGTAAGGTTCTAAATGTTGTTTTCGGGATATGTAATGCATCTGCTTCGATTAGTGCCTTTATTAATTTATGGATAGCTTCATCTATTTCTTCGAGAGTAGCTTCGCTTAGATCTGGTTGTTGAAAATTTTCTAGATCTTCGACGTATCCGCGCCAGTTTGCATTTTGGTATTTTTTCCTGATCGGGCACTTCACTTGTATAGGATCGGCTGAAAATTTTACGACCACCATTTCATGGTCAATAGTAAATGGTGGGACTCTTTCTATTAGATAATTATAGCGAAACCTAGGGGACTCGAGAACGATGTCCGGTTTTGTTGCTCTTGTTCTTTCAATATATGTCGGAAAGTCCGGACCTATTCTTTCTCTTTCCATTAGTAAATCCAAATTTTTGCTTGCATTCTTGAAGTTCCCAGTGTACCCTGAGTTTCTTGTGCGTGCATTCTGATCTCACATTAAGAGAACTTGGTTATTTTACCCAAATATCTTCATAAAGTTGTGCGTGGGTAAATATCATCTTCTTGGGGGTCGGTATCCCGTCATAATATGTATGCTGCTTATTTCCGTTTTGATTTTAATAGCTAGGTATGCTTCATCGAGTTCTTTTAACCTAGTAAATTCTAAGCCCTTCTTTACAGCCATAGCTACCCCGTCATAGTTTACATCTGTGGTGGTTTAATGTAATAGTGTATAGTTGCTTATTTTGATATTGGTGGTTTCGGGAATGATATTTATTTCATTAAATATATTAATGTCTGGGTCTATCTTTAAATACGAATTACAAAGTGAATATCTCTGTACATCCCATCCCGCTACGTTATCACATATTATTTTTAGTTTTCGTTTGATTTCGTGATATTCTATTGTTCCAGTGAGTGTCTTCTCTCCAACTTCTTAAACTCACTCTCGCAGGGAAATTTTGTTTTTCCACAACGCTTATTTTTGAATTCCTCCATTTTGATTTTGTAACACATTTCTTTGGTAATCTTGATAGCTTATGAGGAATCTATGTATTTCGTTGTCCGAGTAAGGGCCTTCAAATTCATATTTATACATTCCTTGATCCTACAGTACCACGAAGTAAACTAAATGCTCTTTTATCAATGCAGTACTTATATACTATGTTACAAGTATAGCGTACGAGAAGTGAAGGCGAGTGGCTTAAAAGCTTCGTTTGAATGAGTCTTTTTTGGGACTCAGGATGGCCGAGTGGATTTGCCACTAGCTAACAGTGGTCCAGCGACGCGGGAAGCCGTTCGCAACTCACCTACGCTATTATTTTTTCTTTGCCTCTTTTCCCACTTCCCTCTATCTACAAAGTTTCAACATGTATGCCAATCAGTCTGTTTTGCTCATCTTATTTTTTTTTTATTTTCCAAAGATTATAAGTAGCTTGCTGCAATACAAATGAAACTAAGGACATAGAAATATTATTAGGTTTAAATAGAAAAAGTAAAGAATCAATAAGGAAATACCCCCAAAATATATGAAATTAGTAAATTGTAAAAAAATCTGCTTTTTCCCCCCAAAACTCATATTTTCCCCCCAAACTCTGCATTTTCCCCAATAAAACCCGGGGCTGCTTTTGTTTTTTTAAACCCATCTGCACACCAGGAACTTAACTATTTTAGTGTCTCTTTCTTATCTTCACCACTAAAACACAACACTATAATGGTTTACTCATTCATCGTAAAACTTATGAACTATTTTAAATTCAGATGCCTACAACTGAAGAAGGTGTACTTCACAAATCTCTGTGACCCAATCGATCTGTTACTGACCAGCTCCTTCTGACATACAATTATGTTTACCTACTGGTACGACAAAGGCCATGTAGTAGATCTCATCTTATTTCATTTAAAAAAAGCCTTTGATCGTGTCCACCACGGTATTCTTTTGGACAAACTTGCCTCCATTGGGATCTCTGGTAACCTTCTTAGCTGGATTAGGAGTTTTTTTGTTGGTCGTTATATGAGTGTCTCCATCAGTGGCAATGTCAGCTCTCCTAGACCGGTCCTAATTGGGGGGTGCCTCAGGGCTCTGTCCTGGCTTCCCTTCTATTTCTCATATTCATTAATCACTTGCTCCCATCTTCAGTGTCTATACAAGATGTTTGCTGATGACCTAAAGCTGTATCTGCGGTAAACCTGAAGATCCATACCCCACGAACCGTACTATGGGTTGCTATATGAGGGGAATAGCCCCCCATACTCCCCTGCTCGCTACGCTCGCCCTCAGGAACAAGTAATAAAACAAGCTAATCACCTAGTTGGGTGAAAACATGTTGGGAGGTGTAATAAATATTATGGGAATGCGAGCGGGAAAGCTCACGGGGTATGGATCTTCAGAATTACCACTGTCTCTTCCTGGGGTTTTAAATTCTCTGTAGACAAGTGTGCTCACTTGCATTTTGCTAGACATCTCATTGATAGAAACTCAAATTCTTGCTATCTCCTTGACTACACATGTTTAAACCTCTGCAATACCTATAAAGACCTTGGAGTCATTGTTGATGACAAGTTAAAGTTTCATCACTGCCACTGTTTGCTGTTCTCCTGAGTTTATGTCCTCTCTTGTTTCAGATATTAGACCCCTGTTAGACTTTGCATCCCCAGTTTGGCACTCTGGTCATCTTGGGGATCTAAAGCTCCTTGAGTCTGTTCAACAGAGGTGCACAAAACAAGTATCAGGCTTAGCTGACTTGCCCTATGTTGATAAACTAAACTCTCTGAAGCTTTTCTCCATAAAGGGTAGGCTACTTAGACATGACATGATTTATTGCTATCGCATTTTCCACAATCTCTGCTCTATCTGTCCTGATATTTTCACTTTATTCCCTGATGTAGGCACTAGAGGTCACATATATAAAATTCAAGTTCACACTCATTCTGAAGCTCGTAAACGTTTCTTCTCTTCAAGAGTGGTGGCAAGATGGAATTCTCTGCCCTCGGAGGTAGTTGATGCTCCCAACCTTCCAGTGTTTAAATCCAGACTGCAACTTTTACACAAGGAACTATTCTCCCTGTAGCAATCAGTTGCCACTCCTGTGTCCTTGTTTCCAGTAACCCTACAAGTTCTTTTTCCTGTTTTATTCCATAGGAAGATACACTCATCCAGTCACTTTTATCATTTTTTTTTAGTTATTATTACTCGTCTGACTGGAGTATCTGTCTGTGACTGCAGGGCCTCCCCCTCCCCCTCTGCCCAGCTCTGACTGGGCAATGGTGGTGAGGCCCTACCAGGTACGAATGAAGAGGATTTTGTTTGTCTTACGAATGGCACTGCTACAACCCATGGCAAAAATGCATGCAATGGGATTGGGGAACTGTAAAGAGAGCTACTGCTCGTGCCAGTTTGCAGAGAACTACAGATAAAGTCTGATTACCGATTACCGATTTGCTAGCTCATCAAGTCCGATTGGATTATCTGATTCGGGTGCCAAAAATCTAAGTCCTATTAGCGATTATCCAATTTGATTCAATTTTTATATGTGATTCAATATTTTTAAAAGCAATTCAATGTTTTTAAAGTGATTTTCAATGTTTCCTTAAGGGAATTTGATGCTTTTTTACCCTAAATAACCCATTTCTAACTAATACAAAGAGAAACCAAGCTTTTAAGATCAAAAATAAACATTTTATTTGAATTAAAATCTAAAAAAATTAAACTATACAGTACATATTACAAAAAATACACAGAGTAATACTAATATATTTTAAGAAAAAAGATAGGGTCAACTAACAACTTTGTTCCATATTATACCTTATAATATTTAAAGTTTTCTACTCTACTTCACTCTAAGCCTGCCAGCTTAGTCCTTGTCTTCCTCCCCCACCTCGTGGGCCTTCTTGAGGAGATGGAGGTTGCTCTTCAGGAAGACGAGGGCCGCCCTCTTAGGCCTGAGGATGTCGGATCCATAGCTGAAAACGCCCTCGGGAGCGGCGTGTTATACTTGAGGAAGAGTGTTACTCAATCATCACAAAACTTGAGTGGGAAGAGATTGGGTGAGAGCACCGGGCTCCCCCTCAGCAGCTTCCTTGACCAGTTGTTGACCTCTTCCCTTTTTATTATATATGATTTAATAATTAATCATGATATTTTATGTATTATATTATAGAGAAAATACAAAAGTGTGAATAGAATAGAATAAAATGAAAAAATATAGAAAAATTTATTAAGGAACTGCTATTTTGAAAAAAACAAAGATGATGTCAACCTGGATTAATCGCAAATCGCTTTAAATTTTCAGCAGTCCGATTGCTATTATCTAATTAGTTTGGCTGGGATTAGTTCGATTTGATTATCCGATTAAAAAATGCAAGTCTGATTAATTGGATAATGAGACTTCCGAATTGGACTGCCCATCTCTGCATTTCAAGTGGCATTGGAGAAAAGAAAAGAATAAGGAAAAGTCATATTACTAATGAACCTGCAATGGTTGATAACCCAAAATGTGTCAAACAGGATAGTATGTTAGCTGCATTTATGACAGGCAAGTTTGGTATGGAATTGTGG
Source organism: Ceratothoa steindachneri (assembly GCA_963969495.1). Classification (NCBI taxonomy): domain Eukaryota; kingdom Metazoa; phylum Arthropoda; class Malacostraca; order Isopoda; family Cymothoidae; genus Ceratothoa; species Ceratothoa steindachneri. Next base: position 69,829,106 of record OZ018333.1, on the reverse strand, counting down.
AGGAATATTGTGAGGAGTTTGATGATTACACAGTGACTTTTACATCTATCTGGGTCATCAGGAGCAAGTCCATATCATTATCCATCAAATAAAGATGTCCAGTGCCAGGACATCATATATTAACTGTCATAAGTTGTCCTACACTAAGAGGAGGCAGCAGAATTAGATATATTTTTCCTCAGAAAGAAATTGATGAAAGTATCGAATATGCCAAAATTGTATTAGGTTAACAGGTCTTCTCTATCATTATTGTAAATACTTTGTCAGTGAGGATTATCAGTGAAATATAATTTTTTTTTTTATTCTTGGAGATTTAAGTCAAGTCAAATTGATAACTAAAATAAATTCCTAAATTGACCTATAATTTATAAATATGGTGTCAACATATGTTAGTTACATGAAAAGTAATAGTATAAACAACCTTTTTATGATTGTTTATAATAGGCAAGACCTTTGACTTTTTTCTATGCAAAAAAAATTCTAATTTCAATTTCTATAGGTCACTTTAAGAGCTTAAGTATAAAAAATATATAGAATTGACGGACAACTTAAAAATATAGTACTTACTTATGTGTTAATTACTTGAAAAATACTACCATAAACAAACTTTTTTTTACTGATTCTAATAGCCAAAGCATATGTCTTCATTTTTCTCATTTATAAATTTTTTCAAGTTTGATACCCCACAGATCTTGACCTCAAATTTTAGCAAATGTATGATTTTTTTATTTTTCAACCTAGAGTTCTAAAATTTTCATATTTGGATTACATAAGAACATAAGAAAAGGAGACTGCAAAAGACCATTCATGGCCTACACTTGGCAGCTCCTGTTCCAGTCAACACACAAAAGATTTCTTACCAGAGAAAAGTCATCAACATGTCACCCTTTACAGGAGTTCGTCAGATCTAATCTACAATATACATAAAATGCATCCAGAGGATTATGTCCATTCATGCCACTGCAAAATATAATCTCCCCACTCCTTAGAAAAATATATAAATATGTACATAAAAATAAGTCAGTCCCATCTAGCAGCTTCATCCATATATTTATCTAATCTATTCTTAAAACTATTCCATTCATCTACCACACGATTTATAAACCAATTCCTCCCAATCTCCTTCCTAAACCTATACTTATCAAGCTTAAACCCATTGCTACGTGTCCTGTCATGTTCACTAAGTATAAGAACCTTACCCAGATCCCCTTTATTATATCCTTTTACCCATTTGAAGACTTCAATCAATTCCCCTCTGACTCTTCTCCTTTCCAATGTATGTAGATTTAGTTTTCTGAGCCTTTCAGCATAAGGTAAGTTCCTTAGCCCACCAATCATCTTTGTCATCCTTCTCTGCACAGACTCAAGCAAATCAATATCCTTCCTATAATATGGTGACCAAAATTGTACTGCATAGTCTAGATGAGGCCTAACTAGCGCCAGATACAGTTTTAGAATGACTTCAGCACTCTTATTGCTTACACTCCTCCTAATGAATCCCAATATCCTATTAGCTTTATTCTTAGCATTTAGGCATTGCTTTCTAGGACAAAGGTCTGAACTTACCAAAATACCCAAGTCCCTCTCACAATCGGTCCTCTCTAAAATTCTCCCATTTAATTTATAACTATTCAATGGATTATTTCTACCTATACTAAGTACACTACATTTGTCTATGTTAAACTTCATTTGCCATTTCTCGGCCCAATTGGACAGAATAGTCAATTCCTCCTGCATTACAACAGCATCAGAATCAGCCCTAATAGCCCTACCTAGCTTAGTATCATCAGCAAATTTACTCAGGTCACTACTCATACCTATGTCAAGATCATTAATATAAATTAAGAATAGCAAGGGACCCAAAACAGATCCTTGCGGAACTCCACTGCTAACACACCCCCACTCAGATTTAACTCCATCTATACTAACTCTTTGCTGTCTGTCACTAAGCCATGACTGAATCCACCTAAATATACTGCCATCGATCCTGTGTGCTTTAACTTTGCTCAGAAGCCGTAAGTGTGGCACTCGATCAAAAGCCTTACTAAAGTCCAAGTATAAAATATCATAGTTTTCATCATTATCTGCTGCTTCATACACCTTACTATAAAAAGGCAGCAAATTAGTCAGACAGGATTTACCCTTACTAAAGCCATGCTGTGATTCTTTTATCAACTTATGCTTATCCAAGTGATCTCTAATATTCCTTGCTATAATAGATTCCATCATTTTCCCTACCACTGATGTCAAACTTACTGGTCTGTAATTAGACATTTGTTTTATCCCCTTTCTTAAATATAGGTATCACATTGGCTTTGTTCCATGCCACTGCCACAATGCCACTCTCCAATCATTTTTTAAAGATGCATGCTAGGGGCTCACTTAACACATCCTTACATTCTTTCAAAATTCTAGGAAAGACCTCATCAGGACCGGGCGCTTTACTACTTTTGATTTTATCAATTTCCTTTGTCACTATCTCCTTTGTGATCAAGATATCCTTTAATTTCTCTTCATCATTACCCCGAAAGATCATTTACACCTCAGGTATATTTAGAGTATCCTCCTGTGTAAATACTGAGAGAAAAAAGTCATTTAGCATTCCAGCCATTGAGTCCCTATCACTCACTAATTCTCCAATGGAATCTATAAGTGGGCCTATTTTATCTCTAAACTTAGTTTTGTATAATTGATAAAAACTTTTAGGATCTTCCTCTGCCCTATTTGCCACTTTAATTTTATAATTTCTCCTTGCTACTCTAATTAACTTTTTAACATCCCTTGCTAGTTCATTATATCTCTGCCTTAAGTGATCGTCTCCATTTTTTATTTTCCTATAAATGCCCTTTTTAATGCCAATATAATGCTTAATTTTATCTCATCCATTTTGGGTCATTATTTTTAGTCCTAATCTCCTTATATGGAATGTTAATCATCTGACCTGTAATTCATTGCTCAATTATTCTTTCATACTCCTCTTCAATTGTAATCTCTTCCTCCTGGTGATTATTGTCTCCACTAACTGATATCATTGAATCTATTCCTGATTTGATTTCATTGCCTGGTTTCTGTACAACTGCCTCCAGGTAAGTCCTTAGCCCATTATAATTTGCTCTTCTAAAGTCAGGATTCCTTGACTTTTTCTGATTCTAAATATATATACTTTTATATAATTATGGGTTGCCAAAGGTTAGTGACCTCGCACATGACCTCAAAATACCCAAGGTCATATCTCATGAACCCAGGGTTGGAAAAAACCCAGTGGGCTGAGTTTTATTAATATAGGATTACTGCAGTGACATTGGGATAGTAGGCCTATCCATTGCTGTAAAATTCATGTTATACTGATGAGAAAAACTTTCATAAAACGTCTACTGATTACTCAATTGAGGATTATCAGTGAATTATAATTTTTTTTTTATTCCTGAAGATTTAGGTCAAGTCAAATTGATAGCTAAATGATCTTGGGGAGGCAGTTAATAATAAAGTGTCAATTTTTGCGGATGATACCAAATTAGCAGCTGTAGTTAAAGATATTCATGATAATTTTAAAGTGCAGGGGGATTTAAAAATATTGTTATCCTGGGCACATAAGTGGCAAATGACTTTCAACCTTGATAAGTGCAAAGTTATTAACATGGGAAAAGATAATAGAGAATTTAACTATGAAATGGATGGCCATTGGCTGAGCTCAGTAGAGGATGAGAAAGATCTAGGAGTAGTAATAGATAAGTCATTAAGGTTTTCTAAGCAGTGTATTGAAGCAAGAAATAGGGCAAATAGAGTGCTGGGTTTCATTAACAGAAATGTCAGTTACAAAAGTAAGGAGGTTATTCTTAAACTCTATAAACTTATGTTAGGCCACATCTAGAGTACTGTATACAGGCATGGTCCCCACATTTTAGACACAATATTAACCTTCTCGAGTCAGTGCAACGGAGGGCAACAAAGATTATTCCTTCCCTGAGGCACCTTGAATTTATACATAGACTGAGGGTATTAAATATCTTCTTGTTTGAAAGGAGGTGTGTGAGAGGGGATATGATTGAGCTGTTTAAATTTTTTTCTGGGATAGATAAATTGGATGTTGGCAAGTTTTTTGAGTTAGATGATGGAAATCGGACTAGAGGTCACCACTTGAAAATTAAAAAGCAAGGGTGTAGGTTGGATTTAAGAAAATATTTTTTCACCAATAGAGTGGTAGACTTCTGGAACAAATTCCCGTGGAGGGTAGTAGGTAGTCCAAGTCTAAATGTATTTAAGAGTAGGTTGGATGAGTTTATGGGGAGGGAAGGTTGTGATGGTTCCTAAGTTTTATATATATTAATATTGTTTGTATATATCTATAGCTGCATGATTTAGTTCTTGACAAGCCTTGATTGGTGATACCCTTGTTTGCGGACGCAATCCTCCGGATGTAGTTTTCCTGGGAGTTGGGGTGCCTTAAAAAAGAGGCTGTTTGACTTGGATGACCTATGATGAGCCCTTGTGGCTTTTGTCATCTGTTATATTATATTGTGGGGGACTTTGATTTTGTGTTCCCCTAGTGGATGTGAGGATAGAATGGTTTTTGTTGTGCAATTGGACTGAATGAGTATGTGAAATGCCTGTGTGAGGAGTCAGGATTAGTGTTTGTAGATTTTTGGATGGATTTTATGGGAATAAGTCATTGTATGCATTGGATGGACTCCATCTAAGCCAGGCTGGGGTTGATATGTTGTGGCAGGAGTTAGATAGTGTCCTTGGGTCTTTGCAGGCGGGAAACTAGTAACTGATAGTGGTCAAGGAAATATAAGAGTACACGGAGGGCGGGCAGGGAAAGGAAAGAGATGCAGAGGAGATAGAGCGTAAGGTATATTCTAAAAGAGGTGCTTAAGTGATAAGAGGGCTGAGTTGTCTTTATACCAATGCTCATAGTCTTAGAAATAAGAAAGATGAGTTATTTAGTTATATTATTGATGAAGATATAGATATAATATGTGTAATATAATCATGGGTTAATGAAAATAAATTTACTGACAACGAGTGAATTTGAACTAGAGGGTTATTATTTGTACATTAGTCAACAGAGAGATAGGACTGGTGGTGGGTTGATTATTTATATCAGAAATAGCATTTCTTCAAATCTAAATAATTCTATAAAGCAATAGAAGTTGAGTCACTGTGGATAGATATTAGGGCCAGTAAAAATAGGATAATACACTTGGGAGCCTTTTACAGACCAGCCAGACAGACTGTCTGTATCGATGAGCTAATGATCAGGGAAATAAGGAAAGGATGTGAAGTAGATACAGTTATTCTTGGTGACTTTAATTTAAATTCTGTGGACTGAGAAAATATGATAGGAATGGATAGAGCAAGTTGTAACTTGATAGAATGCTTTGAGGGTAATTTTTTGACTCAATTTGTTAATAAGCCAACAAGGGGTACCAATATCTTAGATCTGGTTCTTTCAAATGATGATCACTTGGTTCAGGAATTGACTGTTGGGGAAGCATTAGGAAATCGTGATCATCAGATGGTTCATTTTAACTTGGCAATAGTGAAAGGTAGAACATCAACAAACTCCACAAAAACTCCAAATTTTTATAGGGGCGATTACGATAAATTAGGAAACTTGCTAAATCAGATTAGGTAGGATATAGAATTCAGGGAAAAGAATACTTATGATATGTGGGACACTTTTATGACTATATTAAACATAGTCCAGTAGCAGTGTATTCCAATGAAAGCTATTAGGAAGAAATGCAAGAAGCCATTGTGATAGAATCAGGAGATAGCTAGGAAAATTTATGAGAAAAAAGGGGCACACCAGAGATTACAGAGAGAAAGTACTTTTGACAATTTAAATCATTATAGGTCGATCAAATGTACGCTAAATAAGATTATTAAGAAAAGCAAAACGGCACGGCAGCAGAAATTAATTTAGCGTATGCCAATTTTAAAGATCCAAGAAAATTCTTAAGCTATTATAGAATTAATAACAAATCTAACAGTGATAAAATAGGGCCTGTTAGATATGAAGGTGTTTTGAAAGAATCTGATGAAATAGTAGAGGTTCTTAATGATCATTTTTCTTCAGTATTTACAGAAGGAAATCAAGATAGATTAATTGATGATAATTCTAGGTCAAGGGAAGTAGTATTGAATACCATTAATGAGAACAGGGAAATAATTATAGGGTTTATATTGGAGTTAATACTATTAAATCATCTGGCCCAGACAACATTCATTCTAGGTTACTCAAAGAAGGTATAGATAATATGGCAGTAGCTCTTTAGATTATATATACCAGATCACTAGACATTGGAAATTAGCGAATGTAGTGCCACTTTTTAAAAAGGGAAGTAAAGAGGACCCAAATAACTTAAGGGTGGTAAGCTTAACTTTTATAGTTTGTAAAATTCTTGACAAGATAGTTAAGAAGGGGATTTCTGATCATCTAGACTATGGTAGGTTATTAAATGATGCTCAGCATGGGTTTAGAAGAGGTAGATTGTGTTTAACAAATTTAATGGATTTTATGGATTATGTTACTAAACAATTAAATAATAATAATAAGTATTTATAATGCACCCTTCAGGGCTGTTAGCCCTCACAGAGCGCAGGTTGTGTAGCGAGTTTAGAGAATGCTTACAGGGAAGAGAAGGCAATTCTGAAAAGATAAGTTGAGATGTTTAAAAGTAGCAAGGGAGGGAGAGGGCAGGAAGGGTATTCCAGAGTCTAGGAGCACAAACTGAGAAAGAACGGTCACCGATCGAGCAGAGGACAGAATGAGGAGTGTTTAGGATGGGAGTGAGGTTAGACCGGAGTGCTTGAGGACTTTCCTGATGGGAGAGGGAAGATGAGACATTAGGTGGAGCCTTGAGGTTTAGGGCCTTGTAGGTGATGAGAAGAATTTTGTAGTGGGTACGGAAGCGAATAGGTAACCAGCATAGCTCCTGTAACAGAGGTATCAAAGGAGAGCACCTGGGGGTGGTGAAGTAGGATCCGGGCATATAGTTTTGAACTAGTTGTAGGGGGCGAAATGACAAAGAAGGTAGATTGTTGATGTAATTTACTTAGATTTTAGCAGAGCTTTTGATAAGGTTCCACATGGAGATTAGTTCACAAATTAAAAATGCATGGGATATAATAATAATAATAAGTCTTTTGTAATGCGCTTTTCAAGGCCCCAGGCCTTCCCAGAGTGCACGTTGTGCTGAGATGAGAATAAAAATTCAAGAGGGGGAGAAGGCAATTCTGAAAAGTTCGTTTTCAGGAGACACTTAAATGTGGTAAGAGAGGGAGAAGACCTGATTTCAGCAGGAAGAGCATTCCACAACTTAGGGGCACAGATTGAGAAGGAGCAGTCCCCCATTGAGCAGAGGGATGAATGAGGAATATTCAAAAGAGGTGCATGTGATGATTGAAGGACCCGAGGGACATGGTGTGGAGAGAGGGCAGAAGAGAGGTAAGACGGGGCCTTGTTGTTTAGGGCCTTAAATGTGAAGGGGAGGAACTTGAAGTGAGTACGGGATCTGACAGGGAGCCAGTGCAGTTCATGCAGCAAGGGTTTCGAGGGAGTGAAGTGAGGGCGACGGAGGAGAAGCTGGGCAGCATAGTTCTGTACAAGTTGAAGGGGGCGGAGAGAGGAGGATGGTAGATTCACAAGCAGAGAGTTACAGTAGTCAAGGCGTGAGGTGATGAAGGCATGAATAGCAGTCTCAAGACTTTGGCAATCAAAGTGAGAGTGAATGCGAGAGAAGTTACGAAGGAAACATAGATAGGATTTGCTGACATTGCGGATATGAGGCTTAAAGGAGAGATGCTCATCAAAAACAACACCCAGATTCCTAACGCAGTCAGAGAAAATGATAGTATTACCGCCCAGAGTAAGCGAGGAAAAGAGAGATTTAGATTTTTTGACAAGAACAGGGGTGCCGATGAGGAGGACCTCAGTTTTGGAGTGATTAAGCCTGAGGAAGTTGGTAGAGAGTCAGTCAGAAATGGAGGAGTAGGCAGCCAGGAGGTCAGTGATAGAGTAGGCAAGAGCTTTGGGGGATGAGGAAACGAAAATTTGAGTGTCATCAGCATAGAGGTGGAAGGATAGACTGAGTTTACAGAGAAGGGAACTAAGAGGGAGAAGGTAGATACAAAATAGTAGAGGACCAAGGACAGAGCCTTGTGGCACTCCAAAGCGAATAGGGGTAGAGTCGGATGAAACGTCGTCAATCGCAACGGATCGGGTACGAGACGAGAGGTAAGAGCAGAACCAGTCAAGCACGGTGCCTGATATGCAGAGGAAAGAGTGGAGATGATCAAATAGGACGGTATGGTCAATAGTAGCGAAGTCAGCGGAGAGGTAGAGTAGAACGAGGAGGATGGAGGCACAACCCCTGTCCACGGCTCTTCGTAAGCAATCGGACACATTGAGAAGGGCGGTTTCTGTGGAGTGACCTGACTTGAAACCAGATTGATAGGTTTCATCAATGTTACAGTCCACCATGTGACTGTTGATGTGTGAAGCAATCACTCGCTCCAGAACCTTAGAGAGGAAAGGAAGTTGCGAAATTGGGCGATAATTGGAAAGGTCAGTGGGGTTTAGTTGAGGCTTTTCAAGAATCGGACAGATGTGGGCATGTTTGAAGGAAGAGGGAACAAGACCAGTTGCAAGTGAAGTGTTGAACAGGTGAAGAAACATTGGGAGGATAGCAGGCAGAATTTTACATAACAGTTTAGGTGGAAAAATGTCCTTTGGGGAGCCCGATTTCTTAGAGCGTGAGAGCAGGGCTGTAAGCTCTAACGTGGTCACAGCGGGGAAAACGATAAGTGGCTGAGGCGGGAAGTCAAGGAGAATGGCAGGAGCCGGGACAGAAGGCTGAGGGAGGGAGGCACAGAGGGTAGTGACCTTATCTGCGAAGAAATTCAAGAGAGTAGCAGGGCTAATGGGTGGGGAGACCTGGGCTGGGGAAGTAAGACGGGAGAGCAGGTGGAAGACGGTACAGGGATCATTCCTATTATCAGTAAGCAGATTACGTGAGTAGGCTTCACAAGCAGATTTTAATTTCGCCATGTAGGAAGCTGTCGCAAGTCGGAATGCCAGCGAGAGAGGGGTTGTGTCTTGTCCACGGGTGCAAGCCTTTCTAAGGACTCTTTCATGGGCACGCATGGACTGCCTAGCATGGAGGAGTTCCATAGAGTACCAAGGGGCACAGTGACAACGGGAGTTCGAAGGGGTAACAAGGTGAGATTGGGCATCAAGACAAGTGAGAAGGGGTTGCTCCAAAGGAGAATCTGGTCAGGAGAGGCAGAAGCATCAATGGGAGGAAGTTTGGAGGCCACATCATTAGATAGGGAGGAAATATCAATGGAGGCTAGTCGACGGAAAGGCTTAGGATTATGAGACAGCTGGGGAGGTATATGGAATGGGATAGAGAAGTCGAAGTTGATAAGGAAGTGATCAGATATAGCATTGGACAAATTTGTAGTTGTCAGGTTGGAAATAAGACAGTCAGAGATTACAAGGTCTAAAATGTTACTGTGAGGCCAGCGAGGAGGTTACTAAATTCATCAAGAAAAAGCTCAAGGGAGGAGCTGGGGGGGGAGGCGGTAGAGGACTAAGATAGTTAGAGAGGGGGTGGAATCAGAGACATTGATGAGTGCCTCAAAAGAAAGAAGAGGGGGAGAGGGCAGATTATTCAAAGGGAAGGAAGCACTGTGAATGAGAGCAACTCCACCACCGCGAGAGTTACGGGAGGTATGGGAGTGGATGTAACCATCAGGCGTAGCGAGATTTAAACAGCAAGCAGAAGGGTCAAGCCAAGTTTCCGTGAGTCTCAGGAGATTGACTCGAGTGTTAATGAGCAGGTCATGAATGTAGTCAGCCTTATTCAAGAGGCTTCTGACATTGCTCATGATACTAAATTGGCAGCTGTAGTCAAAGAACTTGAGGGTAGCTTTAAAGTGCAGAGTGACTTAAGCTCGACAGAGTGCTTCCTGAAGAACTAAAATCTTCAGTCCTTGAATATTATCGTAGTGATTACATAAGTCAGGTTTTACCAGGAAAGAAGAATTGTCCAGTAGTGTGAATTGAAGGGAAAAAGCAGAGGTTACAGAAATGACTTGTTCTCAACAATTTGAAGGAACTTCATAGCAGTTTCAAAGTGAAATACCCTGAGGTAAATTATCATTTCAAAATTTGCTATGCTACGCCATGTGAGTGTGTTCTTTCAATATTATTTCAGCGCTAAGTAAAACTTATGTTAGAGCATTTTGTTTTTGTTATATCATCTTTATAACTCGCCTTTAATATTTTTAAGCCATGCACTACTGGCTATATTAACCTCGCCAATTAAGGTTTTATTTTTATTTTGTGACAATTTATTTTACATTTAAGTACTTGCCGGAACAGGCCACAACGCTTTTCACTTACCAGGATATCAGGATACCCAACAATTCGTCGCTTTGAAAAAAAAATGAAGAATTGCAGGTGTTTTGCTCAGCTGATTACGAGGCTAAAATCAAGGTATTTCTACAATGATAGTAGCCTTAGACCTTATTACCAAAGCTTTCCCTCGCTTGTGTTAACAGTTTTTAATTTTTGCATTTGGCTTGTAATATTAATAATTACTGTATGCTATTTTTATTTTTAATACTTTTGAGCGTAAAAAACAGGTTATTTATATATACTTATTTCATTACTTTAACATTTGGAATAAAAAAAAAAGGAGAGAGTTGAACTTGGGTCTCTTATCACAATTTCCATTCAGAAATAGGTTCCCAGTGTCTGGTAAGGAATCAGCTCTGAGAGGCATTCAAGCTTTTTTTTCTAAGGACTTAGCTTCGCAGCATACGATATGTCAATCGACTATTACATCATTGGTCCTAACCCTCGGTTCCTCTCGTACTCAATGGGGTTACCATTCACTAGTTATTTATTAAACAATGTAGGATAAAACTAACCTCTCTCTACGATGGTCTAGCCCCAGATCACATTCCCTTTCTATGGGTGAACATTCCAACACTTGACGTTGTAGCAGGCCGAAAATATATCTCTAATCCCAATCGATAATCGATCCAACCCGCTTCCTACACTGTCCGGACGTGAGAAATCGAGGGAGAATAAAACGGATTGTATATACAGTCCCTTTACTTACAAAAAAAAAGTACAATGATAATTACAGCTTATATTTACAACAATTTTATATTTACTAGGGAAGTGTGCACACTTCAAAATGAGGCTAAATTCCCCAATCCAAACACGATACCAAAAGAGAATTTTATAACCGGGAAATACAACAATTTACTTATATTCTACACAAAACAAAAAAAAACACAACAACCGAACAAAAAGGGGGCAGGCGCTATCACTTGTGTGCTGGAGGTGGGTGGTAGTAGGCTAACTTAGAAGGAGGCAGGATTGTCAACGAAGGCGGGTATAGCGGTTCAGGTGCTTAGAGAGGCACGAAAGCCCTCCGTCTCAGGGCGGGGCGGAGCACTCGTCTAGAGAACCCCTCTTGCTATCAGTCCACACTTCCACTCTCTCTTTCCAGAATATGACGCTTTGATAAAAATTTATTTTAAGCAAAGTACAATATTATTATAGTGATATCTCAAAATTAGCTACTATCTTTCCAGAATATAACGCCTGGAAAGAAAGAAAAACATGGTAATCATTTTATACATAAAATAAAAAAAATAAAACAAACCCATTCCCATTCACACACATTCTTACAGAGGGAGAAAGAGGGTACTGAGAAAAGGGGTGGGAGAATGGCCCTTTTACACACACTCACATTCGCTCCACCACACCCCTCCTTCCTTAAGCCATTCGACCAGCCACTCACTAAACCCTTTCAATCACTCTTCACGGTACCACTTGTGCTCAATCGCACCCTCCTGCACCCATTCACACTCTTCTACTGGTCCCTGGCTACGCGTAGCAATTAGTCGGGTTGTTCATCAGTCGTCCTGTCAGTCTCATCGTCACTATTTATCATCTCATCAACCATACTCTTAGCCCTCATTACCAGTTCTCCCATCTCACGACAGAATTCTTTCATACTCTTCCGTTCAGAACCCTCACTCTTCATACCCCCATTCATCAGCTCTCATCCAACTCAAGGTACATTCTTGCGAAACAGACAGGTCACTCACATCCCCTGTATTCTCAACAGGCATACCAGAAACCCCTTCGACTGGTTCCCACCAGAAACCTGAAAAATCAGCCACTTCATCATTCACTACATCAAACTCATCCCTACTATTACCATTCGTAAAACCCGAAAAATCAGCCACAATAGGTTCATTCTGCCCAAACACACTGTCATTCATACTGTTCCCAAAACCAGAAAAATCAGGCACAGGCAGCTCACTCACTCGTCTACTTATACCAGCCAGATCACTCACCTGTTTACGCAAAAACTCAATCTCCCTTTCAAGATCCCCCATACCAGAAACACTCTGCTCAGACTTACTTTCATTCGTACTTGCATTCTTCCTTTCACTCTTCTTTGTACGCTTTCTACTCCTCGAGACTAAGACTAGCTCTTTCCCAGACAGATCCATACTATCACATTCAATCTCATCATCATGCACTTTACCTCTCTCTCTACACAGTCCATACACCGGATGGCTCACCAGGTAGTCAGGAGGTTCTCTCCATCTCCTTAACTGACTCTGATGAGCCCGCACTCTCTCAGTCATGCCGTCATTCAAACTCTCCAAAACATACGTTACCCCATTTTCCCAAACTCTCACAACTCTATAAGGTCCATCAAACTTCTCACTCATCTTTGACACATTCAACCTACCCTTCACTTCTTTCACCTTCAATACTTTTGTACCTAATTCAAATGAACGGAACCTTTCATGCGCCTCACGCCATACACTCTGCTCACTTTCACTCAAACGAAACCTATCTTTCACTCGCCTTTCAAAATTCATCACAAACTGACATGGGGACATTCCAGTTGCACTATGCACAGTTGAATTATACGCCCATAACACTCTCCCCAGACACACATCCCAGTCATTCACTGTCGTACTCATCATTCTCAACATTTCACACAAGGTTCTTATAGTCCGTTCAGCCAATCCATTTGAAGACGGTACATACAGAGTTGTTCTCACATGCTCCACACCATTCTCTCTCAACATTTGCTCAAACACTTTCCCTACAAATTCAGGCCCATTATCACTCAGACATCTTCTAGGCTTCCATACACACATAGGGAAAAACAACTGCTCAACCACACGCGCAACAGTCACACTCCTTTTATCTCTCACAGGCGCTGCATACACAAACTTACTTTTATGGTCAACCATCACCACCATACCAACATTCCCAGCACTCGTACGCGGCAAAGACACACAATCAATCACTACCAATTCAAACGGTTCTTTCGCATCAACTTTCAACATCGGTGGTTTCACTTGCACACCTTGCACCTTTCGCTTCTGACACCTTTCACACGTAGTTGCAACATCATTCACAACAGTTCTCAGAAACGGGTGGAACACATGCTCCTTCATACACTCCCACAGCTTAAACTTACCCATATGCCCATAATTATCATGCACAACCTTCACCAGACCAATCATACCAATTAAGGACATCACAGGTACATACATATCATCATCACCCTTCACATGCCTCACAAAATATACAACATCCATACAAACAACAAAATCCTTAGCATACCTTTTAAAATCACTTAAACACTCTAGCCATTCATTCAAATCAACACACATCATTACACACTTCTTCAACTCACTAACAAAAGGACACATCTCTTGCATCTCTAGAATATCATCATCACTTAAAATCTCATTCTCATCATCCATGACCAACTCAATCATGCCACAAAATTTGACAACATTCTTCGCACACTCATTCAACTTCATCACCTCACATTCACCTTTCATAAGACGATCCTTATCAGCATCCAAAGACAAATCATTCAATCTCATAAAGTCTACACCAAGCAAGAAACAACAAGGCATTTGCTCACCTTTCAGAATCACAAAGTCATGCCTCACATTCACACCATTACCCAAACTCACTTTCAGACTAACCTGTTCCCATGCCACTATCAAGCCATTCCCTAATCCACTTATCCGTAACTTCACAGGTTTATGCTCGCAACATTTAAACTCATCATACTTACTCAGAATCTTCTCATTCACTAAAGACACCTGCACTCCAGTATCAATCAAACCACAGAACAACCTTTCACCAACTTTCACTCACGCTTTCATCATATCAGGTCCACCATGTTCGCAATACACCGAAGGAACAAGCACACCAACATCAGCACTGATATCCACACTGTCATTAACTCCCATATCATCACTCAACACACACTCATCTTCATCCAGACAATCATTCTTCTCTCTTATATATGAACACTTTTCAATTACCCAATTGTAGTGCACACCGCTCAAACATTGCAGATGTACCACATTAGGATTCAAACCCTTCATCTTCTCATCCTTGTACACAATCGGCCTCTCACCACCAAAGTGCACATAAACAATCACTCCATACAAACGACTCACTACAATCAACACTTCCTGAAATGGCGGGACCCCTTGCATACACATCGCTCTCAATTCTTTCATGAAGTTCCGCACCTTTGCCATACCAATGCTTTCAGGCTTCCTACACACTTCATTCATTACCTCCTTCCTTAAATCATCTACACTATCGGGCACTCTCACATCTACTCCATCACTCTTCAAATCTTGCAAACCATTCCATACACTCTCAAACAAGGAATCACCACCACCCTTACTCTCTACTCCATTCATAATCCCTTTCCGCAAATACTCAGGATCACTCACTCCACACACATTTTCATCATTCGTACCAGGATACCTTGACATCAAATCAGCCACTCCATTCCGTTCACCAGGCACATACTCAATCACATAGTCAAAGTCACTCAAATCTTCCAAAGTCCTTGCAATCCTACTATCAGCCCACTTCATACGCTGCAGATACACAAGAGGTTGATGATCGGTTTTTATCACAAACCTCACACCATACAAAAATGGACGCAACACTTTCAAACAGTATCTTATCGCAGCCAGCTCTCGTTCCACAGTCGAATACTTTCGTTCTGCAACATTCATAGCCTTGGATACATACCCAATTATTCGCCTGACATTCTCTCCATTCAAACGCTGCTCTTGCATCAGAAAACCTCCCATACAATACCCACTCGCATCTGTATACAGTTCAAGCATTTTAGCATTTACACTATAATCTGGGTAAGCCAATTCAACATCTTCAGCCGCTGCCTCTTTCAGTCTCTCATACGCCTCATTCATCTTATCATTCCACTTGACAACCGTACTACCTTTCTTGCCCATCCACTCAGTCAGAGGCTTACTCACACCAGAACAATCACGTATAAACTTTCGCTGAAACTCAATCAAACCCCAAAATGACTTCAGTTGCTTCACAGTCACCGGTTTAGGAAACATTCGCACCTTCTCAACATACTTCGATGATTTTCGCAATCCATTCTCACTCACCATATGCCCAAGGAATTCCACTTCTTTCGCAAACCATTCACACTTCGCCACTTTCAACTTCACACCAACACTCTCCAACGTTCTCAACACATCATTCACCAATCTCATATGCTCCTCAAAAGTCTCAGTCATAATCAAAATATCATCTATAAACGCAATCACATTCTTACTCGCAAACTTACTCAACACAACATTCATTGCCCGCTGGAAGGCTCTGGGAGCATTAGCCAACCCAAAGCTGAGGTTCCGGAACTGGTAATGCCTCTTTGAGGAAGAGAAGGCAGTTACTGGCCGGCTCTCCTCAGCAATGGGCATCTGGTAATACCCCCGTACCAGATCCAGCTTCGTAAACCACTCCATCCAATTCATACTATACACACACTCAGATACCACACACATCGGAAACCTTTCTTTCACAGTCCTTTCATTCACCTTTCGATAATCCACACACAGACGCAATCTTCCATCCGGCTTACATACAGGTACAATTGGACTATTCCATGCACTCTCGCTCTCTTCAATCACCCCCAATTGCTCCAATTCCAAGCACTGCTCCTCAATCTCATCAGCAACTGGACGTGGGAAATGCCTTGGCCGCTGATAGATTGGGGAATCCTCCTTCAGGACAATCTTGAATTCCGGGAGCTTTGCAACCCCGAAATCCAGATCACCCTTACTGAGGGCTCCCTTTCGTTCAAATATCATTCAATACACATCCTCCCTTTCATACTCAGTTAAACATCCATCCAATTCCACCATGCTCTTCACATCATTATACGTCCATTCACACGTCTCTTCACCTGCAACATTCACCCTGACATCCGTACTATCATCCATACCTACCTCATTGACCTTGGAGAGGTGGCCCAGTACATCTCCGACTTGGATTCCCCTCACCTGCCCTTTCACACTGGGGTCCGCCTGCACACATACAAAAGGATCATTCATTCTCATCAAGCCATCAAACACACAAGCAACACGCCTTACCTTATAACACGCATCCTTTCCATCCAATATCACAGTGTTCTCACTCACATTCAAACTAACATCCTTACTCCAACTCACTCTAACAGACACCCGTTCACCCTTCACAAGCCTTACATTCTCCATAGCAGTCACCTCAATACCAGTAAACAGACTCCTCAAAACGCTACCATCTTTCCCTACATACAACTTATACACCCCATTTTAACCAATCTTTCTCTCAATCTGATCACTCGCAGGATGCACAACCATACGATTCATTTTCATAAAATCATACCCCAAAATCACACCATACTCACTACTCACCTTATCAATCACAGAAAATTCATATTCATTCATCATCATACCATGCATTCAAACAGCTGACCTTATCATTCCAATCACAGGCACTCTCCTATTACCAATACCTACTAAACTACCCTTGCACTCAGACAGGAGGGCTTTCTCGCTAACCTTGTCATACACATCTTTATACACCAAGCTCGCCTTGCATCCAGAATCTATTAAAGCCAAACACTCAATTCCATTCAATTCCACCTTAACACTCAGACACTCATACTTCCTACCAGACAGCACTTTCACACTAGACAGACTTACCAACACATTACTCACACTCATGCACCCAGAGGATACTTCAGCAGGTACCCTCTTACCATTCAGTTTCCCGCTTCAGACTTTCCATTCACACCTTGCGCTCTCAGTCTAATCCAACACTTTTCACTTGAATGTCCTTCCATCGCACAATAGCTACATACATTCCTCTGGTCACGACACATCCTTGCATAATGACCAGCCTTTCCACAATTACCACATGCATATTTCATACTTTCCCCACCAGTTGCTCCACCATTCAACCTCGGACAATCTTTCTTCAAATGGCCTATTTCTTTACACTCGAAGCACTCTTTCACACTTTCCTGGCAATCCTTTATCATATGCCCTTTCTTACCACACCCAAAACACCCACCAGATGTCCACCTACATTCTGCCAACATATGACCTTTCCTTCCACACCGACGACATTCCACAATCTTTCTCCCACCATTCAGTCTCTCGTTTGCTGGGACATACCTCGGTTTCTCTCTCATATATCCGTTCCCACGCTTGAAATTCATCTGCCCCCTTCCATTTGACCACCCTCCATTTGCCCATCCATTCTGCCGGCCCAGGAAGTTTGACATCACTCCAGCTGGTGCAGCCTTCAGGGCATCCCTGTAGCTGACAAACTGCTGGGGTGGATGAAAGCTCCTGGGCTTCTTACCCCCAACATTCACACTGTACCATCCATCCTCTTCTAGATCGCTTTCATCATCAAATCGTCCATCTTCTAACAGTTCCAACACATCCTCCCACATCAACCGTTCATCTGTCAGTCTCACTCTCTCCTTTCTCTTTCCACTCAGCCATTCACTCACCTTTCGCGGGATCGTGTCCAAAAACTTCCTCATGAGTGGTTTACATTCATTTACATCATCATCACCATACCTCGTTCTTGCCATACTCTCAAGCCTATGTGCATACATATTCACACTTTCACTCTTCCCCATTCGAGCCTTCTCAAATTCATTCACCCTCTTATACTTCACACTCTCTTTCATTCGTTTCACCTGCCCAATCAATCTCTTCTTCACTACATCGTACTTTGGCTCTCCCACGCTCGTTATCACTCGCAAGAACTCCAACACTTTCCCATCCAAACAATCTCCCAGAACACTCACCCAGTGACCCTTGTTCTGCGGGTACTTGAGCTTGCAGTACCGCTCAAAATCCCCGAAGAACTCATCCATACTCTTTCCCCCATGCAATCTAAACTTATCAATCCTGGCACTTCCCTAATCAAAATTCCTTTCCCCACATTCACTTCACTCTCCGAAGAGCTACTCTCGGTCTCACTCATTCCAATCATATCGTCACTCTCTCCCTCATCTGAGTATAGCGAATCCACACTCTTCCCTCTCGCCTTCCTATCCTTAACCTTAGAACCATGCTTACTTCCTCTCTTACTTTCCACTCTCTTCCATTCACCCCCTTTCCTACCACTCACAGTATCTTCTTTAGACTCAATCCTACTGCCATCCATTCCATTTAGCGGAGTCCCTTCAGTAGGAGCAGGGGTCAGGGTTGTAGGTCCTGGGACTGATCCAGCCCCTGTCATCATGTTATACAGGTCCTGCATCCGTCGGTCCGTCTGATCCTGTCGGTCTCCCATTTCCTTCTTCATCTTATCAGTCTTTTCATTCATCCCTTTTATTTTATTCTCCATTCCCTCCATCATTCCCCGCAACATTTCACACTCCTCTTCTTTCTTTCTCAACTCGTCTCAATCGCACTACTTCTTCATTCAATGTTTCCGCTACAGCCATTGTTCCCAAGTTAGTAAAAAGATAGGAGGAGGGAAAAATCAATCAAACTACTTGTCACACTAATTGGGTATGGACTGCAATCCAATCCAGTCACGCTCCCAGTTTCGAAGTCTCACGTCCCTATTCGGGCGCCAAATGTAGCGGGCCGAAAATATATCTCTAATCCCAATCGATAATCGATCCAACCCGCTCTCTACACTGTCCGGACGTGAGAAATCGAGGGAGAATAAAACGGATTGTATATACAGTCCCTTTACTTACAAAAAAAAAGTACAATGATAATTACAGCTTATATTTACAACAATTTTATATTTACTAGGGAAGTGTGCACACTTCAAAATGAGGCTAAATTCCCCAATCCAAACACGATACCAAAAGAGAATTTTATAACCGGGAAATACAACAATTTACTTATATTCTACACAAAACAAAAAAAAACACAACAACCGATGAAAAGGGGGCACGCGCTATCACTTGTGTGCTGGAGGTGGGTGGTAGTAGGCTAACTTAGAAGGAGGCAGGATTGTCAACGAAGGCGGGTATGGCGGTTCAGGTGCTTAGAGAGGCACGAAAGCCCTCCATCTCAGGGCGGGGCGGAGCACTCGTCTAGAGAACCCCTCTTGCTATCAGTCCACACTTCCACTCTCTCTTTCCAGAATATGACGCTGTGATAAAAGTTTATTTTAAGCAAAGTACAATATTATTATAGTGATATCTCAAAATTAGCTACTATCTTTCCAGAATATAACGCCTGGAAAGAAAGAAAAACATGGTAATCATTTTATACATAAAATAAACAAAAATAAAACAAACCCATTCCCATTCACACACATTCTTACAGAGGGAGGGAGAGGGTACTGAGAAAAGGGGTGGGAGAATGGCCCTTTTACACACACTCACATTCGCTCCACCACAACGTGTAATCTACCCAGCAATGGACAGAATGTTCATTGCTGGGTATTTATCCATTGAGATTTTCTGGTCTGTTAAATCTGAAATCAGTTAAATAGAGGGCCGAGTCTAGTTCAAATTCACTCACATTGTCATTAAATTTATTTTCATTAACCCATGATTCTATTACACATTATATCTATATCTAAATCAATAATATAACTAAATAACTCATCCTTCTTATTTCTAAGACTACGAGCATTGGTATAAAGACAACTCAGCCCTCCTATCCCTGAAACACCTCTTTTAGCCTGTATACCTTACGCTCTATCTCCTCTACATCTCTTTCCTTTTCTTGCCCCACCCTGGACTCTTTATATTTTCCTGAACACTATCAGTAACTAGTTTTCCACCCATAAAGACTTAATGACACTATCTAACTCCTGCCACAACACGTCAACCCCAGCCTGGCTTAAATGGAGTCCATCCAATGCATACAAAGCCTTATTCCCATAAAACCCATCCAAACATCTTAAAACACTAATCCCGACTCCTCACACAGGCCTTTCACATACTCATTCAGTCCATTTGCATGAGACAACTATTCCATTCCCACATCCACTCTCGCAAGCACACCTGAAACAATACCTTTCACTCTACTACTTCACTCTATTTCAACTAACCTTTTGTACCTCTTGTAACTCATATGAACCCGCCTTCTTTACATCATTGACTCCCACATGCGTAATCACAACTGCATTCATTTCACACACAGGCAAAGGCTTATCATACCTCTCAGACACATCATTCATTAATTGATTAATATGAAATATCCCTATTATATTTTAATTCAGAAAGAAAAAATTCACTTCAAAATTATATATAATACAATATAATGTGATTCCAATAAAATTGTGGCTCCCAAGATGGCTGCCAATCTATTTTTTGTCATAACATCATAATTAGAAAATTGCCCACCTTAATTATTGAAATTTGCTATATATTGTATATCTTTGATATACACTATATAGCATTCACATATTTTTGTTAAAAATAGATATTTCTAATAAAACGCCTATTAAAAATCAAGGGCAGGCGTTTTCTGAATTTTAACTGGATTTTGAATAAGAGTGGTAGGTGCACATGATTTAGGCTACAAAGACTAATATTACTTTGTGTAATAGTGTCTTATGGAGTAATATTTTTATGATGGAGAGGGTCTATCATCCATTATAGAGAAGTATTACAAGCTTTAATAGTCTAAAATTGGTGCGCTACTCATTCAAAATTACCTAGTGGACCAGCGTTTCACTCTCTCTCACACTGACTCCATGACAGGAACCTAAAATTATGAGCCTTTGTGCCATGACTGTTTCCCTATATACCTACCCTCCTCAATGCCTTTAGGTCATTTTCTCAGTAATAGTGAAGATTAGGACCATAATCACTTTCACAGAAAGCAATTAGGTGTTATAGATAAATCTGACCTTAATTTCTGAGTAATTTCTAAGCCAAATGTTATAAAAACCCTATATATTCTCTAGGGTATTTATGATTGGTATATATGGTTATTATTATTTGATTTAGATCACAATGAGAAAGAATAATACCAGGCACCTTATTGAATGACTTCTTTGTTTTCTTTAAATCTGATATCCATTGAACAAATACAGATTTATATCCTAAATATAATTTAATAACAATAAATCTTCATGCCATGTAAATACATCCTACATTCATATATTTTCTAATATTTTTATTTGTTAATTCTACAGTTGGACAACTCCAGCATTAAAAAAAAACACCTTTCAATCTATTCAATAGTCCTGTCCCTTTTGTCTGTTGCTATTTATTCAACACACAAAGCAATATTTCCTGAGTTATTAGTACTTGATAGTAGTATTTTCCAATACATAAAGCTATTATTTGCCACTGCTATATGAGATCATAAGCTTCCTGGATAAAAAGAGTCATTACACTGATTCAAGAAGTATATATTACCATTGATGATGCTAATTTAACTATAATGGAGAAGGTTAGGGATATTAGGTTATTTCTACATATTTAGTTTTAATTTTTGGTAAAAAAAATTATTTTGAAGTTATATTTTTTCTTTGAATTTTCAAATTCTTCTGGCGTCTCAATATCTTTATTAAATCTATAATGTCCTTATTCCAGCACTATTCACAAATATGTTCTTTTTGAATTTTGCCATATATTTGACAAAAAATAATTACTGCTTTGAAGTAGCCATAATATTCACACAAGAATTTAAGTACAGTTATTTCACAATCAACACAAAGAGCAGTCATTTTGGACTAAAGGCTATGCCACAGTGTATCACCAGAATAGGCTTCTTATACCCCTAAACTTCTATATCATAGTTAAATTTGCAATCATTTTACAATATCTATTTCTTGAATCAGTCCAATGAAACATTTTTTCATATGGCTTTATGACATTAAAGTAGTGGTAAATAATAGATTTATGTATTGGAAAATACTATTTTTACATGCTAATAACTCAAAAGCTAGTGCTTTGTATGTCAAAAAAATAGTAAGAGACTATTCAGATAGGCCTGAAAAATAGATTGCATTAAATTTTAAAAAGTTGTTTTTAATTGTAGAATTACCAGTGATGGGCAGTCCGTCAGTACCGATGACAGAAGGTCTATCAGTCCATCACTGATGGACTCCTGTTTCACTGATGACTGATGGAAACATTATTTGCCGAAGGTCGCCTTTGGTTTTTGGGTTAGGGATGGTTCCGGTGATGGCCAAAAATCACTTCTGCCGGTGCTTATTCCATCAGTGACAGACCTTCCATCATCAGTACTGATGGACTGCCCACCACTGAGAATATAAGTACAAAAAAAAGTGGAAAATGACCCACTATACTTAGATTTATAATAAAATAAAATGGCAGCTAAATATAAAGACTACCTATTATTCCTGTGATCCATTCAAAAAACCACCAAAAAATAATATTTTGAACAATTTGAGATGACTCCCAAATAATGTAATTGAAAATAGTCATTCTACATTTGGCTTCAGTAAGTCATCACAAGTTTGTACAAACCGTTTGAAGAAGATAAATGCACTTTATAAAAGCCATTGGATATTCACTAAAGAAAGTTCAGGAAGTGACACATCTACACCTCAACTTTTACTAGAAACAACCTCTGAGCAAATAGACACTGAAGAAATATATTTTCAAAGGGAACAGCTGGACAAGACTCTTTAATGTCTTGATGTGACGCCATTCAAATTATGTAAATACCTAAACTTTGTATATGTACTTAGTAAGTAGTGATAAAACATTTTCATCGTTGTTTGTATATTTGTATCATTAATTTACCTACTCAAAATATAAGTGGTTGAATAAAGTTGACCATCAGGCTGAAAACAGTACATTGGTGAAAGAGCATGCCAAGTATCACATTGCTCAATATATTGCTTGTACCTATGACATTAAAATCTGGCTAGGAATAATTAAGGGCGGTTCAAAAGAATTTGATGATTAATTAGTTTTTTAAGATATTCAGGACAACCCAATAAATACTATTTTCCAGATAAGAAAAAGTGAAATAATTCAGCCAATGTCTACTCCAAATGTCCAGCCAGGAGTTAAAATTGCTTACTCATTTCATCCAAATAAGATCAGATTAGTGAATCCCTAGGATAAAAGTTATTAGTGAATTAGGTTGGTACATTCACAGAACATTGGAACTGCTCATACTTTTTAGTGGTATACAACTTCAAGTATACGCTGTAGACTTCAAGTGTACACTGTAGGTATCTATGTATATAAAGTAGTTATATATTATTTCTAGTAATATGGACCCTAATTCTTCATTTGATAAATTTGTTATGCAATATAATCAAATATAGTAAGAATTTAGCTACTCTGTATATTGTAATTTTATACATATTAGAAATTAATGCAAATAAAAGATATTAAGAAATTTATTTTTTCATTCAACAACTTTCCAACAGATTAAATTTGTAGCTGCACAAAGGACAGCATACTTTAAATATTTAAATATAGCTATAGCTCTTATAGCCAACAAATTAGGAAAACTGTTGTTTTTTTTGTAAAATTATCACTATGCAAATCCAAAATCACATGACTTATGCCAAACTACACAACCACTTCTTGGAAGCTACTTATTCATATATGGTTAGGCCTCACTCTCCTAAAAAAAAATCTAAAAAATACTTGATTTAAGTGGTGAGGTAAAACCCTCTTTTAAAAATTAACATACTCATTTAACACTTGGCAGATTATCCTTTGAATGTACTTTAAATCATTATTCTTGCTCAATTAGGAGCTAATATATAGTAATTTGAAATTCAGGGGCTCCTTCAACATCTCCAAAATGGGTGCGGGCTGTATCTTTTGAATAATACTGGTCAACAAACAAAATGCTTCCAAGACCAGAGTAGCAATTTCCAACTAATTTTAGGTCACTGATAATGAATGGCATGGTTAAAATTGTTTGTTAGCTCTACTTTTCAAGATACATCTACATGTCAACAGGTTGCAATAGGTATGCGGCAGTTGTGTTTCTTATCACACTCACACTCTCACTGCCCATCAGTATTGTTCCAGCAGTCATAGAAGGTGGTTGTGCTGTGCATCACAGAAGCACCGTATAACTGCTTTGGTTAGAAAGGCATATCACCTATATTTTGGATGCAAGATTGGTGACCAGGATAAGAACTTGGCTCCTCACATATGCTGCAACACCTGTACTACTAACCTTCGCCAATGGTTGAACAGGAAGAGGAAAGGAATGCCTTTGCTGTGCCAATGACATGCCGGGAGCAACAGACCATACCAACAATTGTTATTTCTGTATGGTACCTCCAGTACCAAAAGGCTTGTCAAAGAAGAAAAAGGAGTCCATTGAATATCCAAACATTCAATCAGCTATTCGTCCAGTTCCACATGGAGAAGGTCTACTTGTTCTTGATGCACCAACTTCGGTATTTTTCAAGTCAGATGAGGAAAGTAGTGAAGTGAAAGCAGAGAAGGATGACAGTGCTGGATTACCGAGTGACCCAAATTTTGATGAAGCAGACTCCTATAGGCCACATCTTATAATTTAAGGGGTACTCCATGACCTTGTCAGGAATCTGCAACTACCCAAGAATAAGGCAGAGCTGCTAGGCTCTCATCTTCAACAGTGGAATCTCCTAGCAGCTAATGTGAAAATTTTAAAATTCCTGACTGTCAGCAGTAGTTCAACGATTTCTTCATAATGGAAGTTGATTTAATAGCCTGCAACAATATTAATGTTCTGATGGAAGCACTTGGCATTGAATGCAACCCATACACTGGAGGCTGTCATTGATTCATCAAAAATGAGTCTGAAAGATGTCTTGCTGCAAAACGGCCATAGTGAACCATCAGTTCCTGTGGGCTATGCACCACATATGAAAGAAACTTATGAGAATATAAAGCATATGTTGCAATGCATAAAATATGTTGAACATCAATGGCAGCTCTGTGGTGACTTAAAGGTTGTTGCTCTTATGATGGCATTGCAGGGCAGATACACTAAGTACTGCTGTTTTCTGGGTGAATGGGACAGCCGTGTAAGTGTTTTTTACTATATCAAGAGAGACTGGCGACCTCATCAATCATTGGAGCCTGGGATGAAAAATATTTAACACCCATCTCTTACTGAACCAAACAAAATTTTGCTACCATCACTACACATAAAACTGGGGCTCATGAAAAACTCTGTAAAAGCTATGGACAAATCTGGTCAGGAATTCAAGTATTTAACATCAAAATTCCCCTCACTGAGCGACGCTAAGATAAAAGAGGGAGTTTTCATTGGTCCTCAGATTCGAGAGCTTCTTAAATATGGTGACTTTGAATCAGACCTTCATGAGGAGGAGAAAGCTGCTTGGGAAGCATTCAAGTTGTGGCGAAGGGAAGGAAACAATGAATTGGTGAAAACCTCATCAAGGCTTACAAGAACATGGGATGTGACGTCACTTAAAATACTTTTTGGACTCACATTTAGACTTTTTCCAGTGAACTGTGGGGCAGTTAGTGACAAACATGGCGAAAGGTTTCATCAAGATATTTCAACCATGAAAAAGCAGTACCAGGGTAAATGGAGCACAGCAATGCTTGCAGACTATTGCTGGACATTGGCAAGAGAGAGGATTCTTCAGCCCATTATAAGCATCAAAAAAAGGTAGATGAGTGGATGGATATGGATTAGAGTTTAAAACATAATGACACTGTATTTTATAATAAAATAATCAAATATTACATGCCGTGTATCTTTAAACCTATAGCCAATAAGCATTTTTCAAGGTGGTATTTGGTTTCAGTGTATAAAAATCATAAGTATTAACTAATCTCATTTAAGAAGCGCACAACTTTTCAAAAATTATTGACCAGTGTAATTAAAACCTAAAATTTGAAATTTTTAGTTTCTTCACATAAGCAATGCTATAGACCAAATTATAGCAAAATTGTTACTATAATCAGATACTTTCTGGTGGTAGTTTTGATTTGTATTATATTCCTTCATTCTTATGGAGCATTTTAGATCTTAGTTTTAAACATTTGTTTTTTATTGATTATTTTTTTACCTCTTTTCATATTCATTCCTACATAAGTTTACCTCAAAAATATTTTTCTAGAAAAAAAAAATGAAAATGTTCGCAAAATAAATGAAATGGGTATAACTATTGTATTTTAATTAATCTTTATTTCTTTTGCAGTTTTCTATAAATTTGTAGTCTATGCATTTTCCTAAAAATTTTTTTGGGGAGGGCAAAGTCATGTTAATATTTGCTAGTTTTCATTGTTGACTTTATTGGATATTTTATCTTCCTGCGGTCAAATTCTTATAAAATAAAACATGTATATAAATTCTATTTACCTTAGTCACCTAAGTATTATTAGAAAAAGGCTGCTTTCTTGGCATTTACGAAAGAAAAGCTTAATGTCAAGTATAGCATTTTCTTCTAAACTTCAAGAGATTTCAAGTAAGTTTATTTTGGTTATTATCCCTGCAGCTGACATCTGTATACTCTTCTGACTCCAATGCAGACAGATGTGTTCCCTCATATTCCATGCCCACAGAAGAATCTGTGGCTATATATCTTACAAAATTTTCATCTTTTTCTATCAGAGATTTTTTTATTGTTTTTTTGCTTAACACACTGACACTCAAAACCAATTATCCAATGTGGGACAAATGCTCTTGATGTCTATATCCGTTATGACTAAACTCCTTAAAATGATACATGACATTCCAGGCTGTCAAAGTAATATAGGGTTTTCAATTCATTACAAAATAGTGTGTCATATGGAACTTATTTATCCAGAATTTGTGCTTTGAAGACAGTATATCCCCAATATTTTTCCTTCAAATTCTCTCTTCCACTGCCCTGCCACATAGCTTAAAAAATGGCAGGTGCATTGACATTTTAGCTCAGTTTCTTATTACATCTCAGAGGTAAGATGTTGTTTATCATTTTATTAGGGGTTTTATGTTTTTCTGAAGAGGATTGATATACTTTCATAATTTGTACATATATACACACTTTTATACATAGATATAATTCATCTCTTTTTCTACTGTACATACATAAATAGATTATTATCTACTATATATTTCTCCTACAATTGGTTGACCACAGCCATACACATAAAGTACTTTAATCACTGAATCAGCTGCAGTAACTCAGTTTTATTTACTGATGAAATATTATTGAATTTCAATAACAAATTATATGAAAAATAATAGTGATATTTGTCCAAAAATATCATGATGGCTATAGCTATCCATGAGCATCAATGTATTAATTAAAAAAGATCCTAATTTCTCTCTATTTGTATGAAACTTAAATTGTTACTGGTAATTAAATCCTTAATTGAGTATCCCAAGATGTTTGATTATCAGAACAATTATTTTCTCCATATAACAGAAACTCTGCCAGTACACATTTCTAATTACAGCAAAATTAAGCTACATTGGATAAGATTCCTGATTTGAGTCAACTTCACCCGGTTGTCCTATGCTATAGATACCTATGGCTTGGATCCCATTTCAAACTGTAGTTCTCTACTGAAAAATAGAAGGATTGTTAATTGAGTGTAGATCAGGAGCAAAAACCTTTCCAATGTTATTTTTTGCGCTGTTGGTACCCATGGATATTAATGTTTCCTGACCAATAATATCCTACTGTGCAAAAATAGAATTGGATATAAACTGAAAAGTTAGCCAATGGCATCCCCTGCATAACCCCTCATTTCCATCACTTGATTTTAAAAGACTTGGATATTTTTTATCAAACTACTGAAATTGTTATACAACAATTGCTCTCCTTACTATATCATTTAGTAAAAAAGTACAGTAATACCTTGACTTAAAGAGTTTAATTCATTCTGTGACTGAGCTTGTAACTTAATTTACTCGGATATCAAAGCAGTTTCCCCAATTGAAATTAATGGAAAGGCCATTAATCAGTTCCAGCCCCTCAAAAGACCATACCAATTTTTTTTAGTACAAGTTTTTAAATAAGAAAAATATACTTTATAAATAACAAATAATGCATAAGAAAATAATAAAACATATAAAAGATCAGACAGAGATGCTTGCTGAGGTGAAGGAGGTTGTGGAGAGTCATTCATTCTGTATTCTATGAATTAACTTGCTACACCTTCTTGATAAATTTAACTTACTCGCTACACACTTATTGCTACACTTTATCTATTAATTAAAGTGTTTTTTTCATTATTTTTTCACTTCTTAAGTCTTTTTCACCATTGACTTTTGCTTTTTCTTTCATCACAGTACAGTACAGTATAACAAATATATAACTACACAAAAAGCACAAAACTTGATGGAAAAAGCAAGAGTGATACAACAGAGCTGCTTGCATGGCAATTTAACCACATGAGCTGAATGTGGCGGCGGGCTTGCTGCGCTACCTAGTGACGGTGTATGTGAATCTCAGTCACTCACTTATAACTTGTACCTCAGATCTTTGCTCATACCACAAAGCAGAAAATCAACCTAGCAACAGCTCATACCTGGGTAAACTTGTAAGTTGGTTCACTTGTAAATCAAGGTACCACTGTACACATTTTCTAAATAGGGTTTGTTTACTTTGATAATATGTTCCCAATTCCATTATTTGATATTGATGAGTCTTGTTAGCATTTCTTTTCATATCACTCCATGGCTAGTTTTCTTTTTCCTTCAATAACCCAGGCAGTTGTACTTTCTGACTTGCCTTTAGCCTCATCAGATTAATGTCTATTCTTGAGGATATTTGCAAGTTTAAGTTATTTGTACTTCAAAATGCTCTCAATGACTCTATTAGATATATTGTTGAACGTTGGTAAGAAAAGTTATTTGCTCATTTTCTTTTCACTTTTAGGGGCAAATTTTTTACCACTGGATGCCTTAGTTGAATATCGTCGAGAGGAAGCAAGAAGATCCATTGTAGTTGAAGTCAAGAAAGAAGATTTAAAAGTTGTACATTCTCTCTGTAGGAAGTTTGGAAATATAAAAAATGCATTTGCATTTCAGCCAAGTAAAAAAAAGGTGGGTAAATATATAAAAAATAGGTCTTTGCATTCCAGCCAAGTAAAAAAAAAAGGGTGGATAAATGGGCCTAGTTTCATGTGGAATTAATAGAGCTTTAATGATCTTATAGGAATGAAGTTCCATTTCATGCTTGATGAGGCATTGGGCACTTTCTCCCAAGTAAAAAAAAAGGAAAAAAGAGCACCTTCAACCAAATATCTAGGCTATCAGAAACTTTGGTCTCTCAACATTAGAAAATTTAGGTAGTTTTAAGGTTTGGGAATTAAAGAAATAAAAGATCTAAGGTTTTTAACTTTTGTCTAATTGTGATTGATTTTTTTTTAGAATGTTTAATGCCCTCTTTGATCCTTTGTTGGGGCTAAAAAGGTGAAAAAGAGGACCCAAAAGAGAGCACCACTTTTTTGTGTGGATACTGGGACCTTGCGATTGAATGGAGAAAATTTGTTGGGAGTTTCAATGTTAAATTATCTTCCCAGACACAGTACATGTTTAGTCTGACTTCTTCAGCTGCCCCCTCTTGGGATGAGAGAACCCATTCCTGCAGCCTTTCTTGCAAAGCCCAAGAGGGA
Source organism: Ceratothoa steindachneri (assembly GCA_963969495.1). Classification (NCBI taxonomy): domain Eukaryota; kingdom Metazoa; phylum Arthropoda; class Malacostraca; order Isopoda; family Cymothoidae; genus Ceratothoa; species Ceratothoa steindachneri. The sequence continues at coordinate 69,799,188 of OZ018333.1, read as the reverse complement.
ATTGTCCCTTTGCTTGAGAAACGAATATATGTACTAAAATATACTGCATTCTTTCTTTACTGATCCCCTCATTCCCCTGTAAGGGGTGTGGCAATTTGCCTTCCTGGTTGCCATGCTGACGGGACTCAGCGCCCCATCGGGCCCCAGCTTAGCCTCTTCTGCTTTTTTCAGACAGCCTGTATTTATCCCCTACTTCCTCACTTCCCCTACATTCTCTCCCACAACCTTTTCTGGTCAGCCTCTATTTTTACAGGGTAGATGCTGACCTTCTCAGCCAACTATCCCAGATCGGGGCTGAGGGGGAAAGGGACAATGTTCCCTAACCCCTCAGCTCTGGTTTTGCATGGTGGGTTTTTAACAACCTGCTTCATCTCCACCCATACCTTCCTCACCTTCCCTTTCATTCTCACTTCACACTCTATCCTTTTTACGCCTTGCCCAAGTTGGAGCCGCCATGCCGAAGGGCTGCCAGGTCACCAGGTGGGAGGGGTGGCCTTAAATGGTGACACCTGGCTCTGCCAGCCCCGTACACACCACTTGCAGAGGAGTGATTAGCATCTGCATCCTGCAGAAATAATAGGGTCACCATGCCCGATGATGTAAAACCCCAAAATGAAACTCTTCCCTTTTCCCCCTCACCATCAATGGAGCCACCTTCTGGCAGCTCCACTGAAAAAATGGAGCCCCCCATCCCCTGTGCTCTCGCAGTGGACCCTCCAAATCTCTTTAACTGGAGAGGAGGCTTACTCCTCTCCTTTGCCTACGGGTGTAGGGGACTCCCCTTCACCCCCTTGTCTGGAGGTGCCCTCGGTTGCCTCCCTCTTTCCAGCAGCAGTCACCCCTTTATTTTCCAAGGGGACTGCCAAGAAAGCCAACAGGCAGCCCATAACCGATAGGGCAAACCCCTTTAGGGGGGAATGGGAAGACAGGGCCCATCAACCGCTTCCCTCAAGACACATGTTGGCTCATATACTAACCTTAGCAGGGGTCAAGGCCTGTGCCTCCCCATACTCTACTTGTGACACCACTGCCAATGGAACCTGTGATGTCCAGGGGGGGGGGGGAATGGAGGCCTCCCCCCGAGATAGACATTGTCCTTGAGGCAACCCAGCCTCAGACAGTAGGGCCTTCCATGGGGGTGAATCCGGGCTCGGCGCCAAGCACTGAACTCAAGTCTGCCCCTATGGAGGGTCCTCCTCAAATGGCTCGGGTCTCCAAGGCAGTACAAGGAGGAAAGGGATCTCTCCTCTTCTGGCAGGTGCCCCTGCCACCACCAGGACCTTCTCCATATTGGAGAAGGACCTTGCTGGCCATTCCATCTGACCTGGGGGCTCCTGCCAGTGGAGGGGAGAAGTGGTTTCATTCCCTGCCCTCCTCTCCTAAAAGGAAAAGAAACAAAAAAAGACTCATGGCTTCTCTGCATCCGTGAGGGCTGCGGGGTTTGATGGGTCTGCTGTTTTGGTAAGCGACCAAGCCAAGATCGGCATGTCCAGCCTTGCTTCCCCCCCCTCCCGGGTGTGGATTCCATAACAAAGACCAAAATACAAGTGTGCAGAGCGGAGCCTCGATTACATCGGGACCCCTCATTCAGAGGCTACATGGCATTTTCGAGCCTGCTGGCTTCAAACGCTTTCTGGTTATTTTCTACACTGATGGCAGCATGTTGGCTAAGGTTAACATGATCCATCAGAGGAGAACTTTAGCTAGTGTGATTGGTAGAGAGCAGAAGGTGATCCGTTCTCGGATAGGAGCCTTTTGGTGAATGCATCAAATCCCTCTGAGGCGGCCATGATTAGTGACCTTCGGACACTTGATGGCACCCCAGTGAGTCTGACGCTGCATTCTACCATGAACTTTGTGAAAGAGTAGTTTATGTGAGGGAACTCGTGGACTACTCCATAGATGACATCACCTTAGAGCTGGCCGACCATGGGGCAGTCAAGGTCGAACATGTGATGAGAAAACAGGAAGGGGCCTTGAGACCCACCCCTACACTCTTCATCAATTTCAACTGTGACAACCTCCCTGGGTCGGTGCCCACCCACCCGTGCTATAAGGGTTTGATGTCTCTGTTCTTCTCTTGGCTTTAGATACCTCCTTTCGGGCATTAGCTGTGCAGATGCACCATGATAGAAGGTATACTGTTATTTCCTCATACATTCCACCATCAGCCAACTTTGAAGTAGGGGACTTTGCCGCATTGTGGCACAGTTGCTGAGGGCCTTTCTCTTGCTCGGAGATCTACTGGTAGATACCCCATCTGGGGAGACTACTCTATTAATCCCTGGGATCAAGTCCTTGCTACCTGATCGACGAGCTTGAGATGGGTGTCCTAAATGTGGATGAGTTTACGTATCACTGCCCGAGAACCTCTTCATTTTCCTGCCTCGATCTATCTTGTGCTCTCGAGATGCACAGCCTGATTTTGATTTTGGGGTGGTTGATAGCCTCCATGGTAGTGATCACTTTCCCATTCAAATATTTTCTGGGCCGCTGCCTCCCGAGAGCCCGCCCCAGTGGTGCTTGGCGCAGTGGTCTGCATTTCAGGAAATAACTGAATTCTCTATCTCAGTTGAGGAGTTTAGGTCGGTAGATGAGGCCATTGAGTTCTTCTCCAGCAACCTCATCGCCGCAGGCTTAACTATCATTTCTAGAAGGTCTGGATATTTTTCACGCTGACCACTCCTGTGGTGGTCAGCCTTGTGTGATACGACCCGCAAGCAGAAGCATTAGGCCTACATGCGCTATAAGCGCCCCCTGAAAAATTTCACTGTCTGTGAATTTCTTGGGGCTAGGGCTAGGTTCTGGTATATTTCGAAGCATGCCTGCCGCTCTTCTTGGTGGGCATACATGTCTTCACTTAATGGGAAGACCCTTCTAGCAGAGGTGTGGAAGTGAATCAAAAGGATTTGGGGCAAGTTCTCACAGGACCCCCCTCCCATTTTCCAGGAGAATGGAACTGCAATCTCGGACCCCGTGTCTCTGTCGGAATCCTTCAACCTGCTTTCTCCGCATTCTCTAGCCAGGATGCTGGTCTGCCAGCATTCAATGCACGCCATGATGTCTCGGAAAACTGCTGGCTGGACTTTACCTCCAAAGTTGGAGAACCCTTCAATGACAGGTTTACTCTGAGTGAGTTGGGTTCCTCTCTTGCTTCATGCATGGATACTGCCCATGGTCCGGACGATGTCCCGTATGCCATACTTCGACACCTGGGTGAGCAAGGCATTACCTTTCTGTTAGATTTGATCAACAGGATTTGGGTGGAGGGTCTCCTCTACTCTACCCTGGCTGATTTCTACCTAATCTCTCTAACCTCAATGTGCAAGTTGATGGAGAAATTGGTAAATGTTAGATTAGCCTTTTTTCTGAACAGTGGTGGCCATCTGTCTTCTGCACAGTGCGGCTTCCACAAGTTCCACTCCACGTCAGATGCTTTACTCCGACTGGAAAATACCGTCTGCTCGACCTTCCTTTGTAGACAGCACTACGCCAGTGTTTTTCAATCTGGAGAAGACATATGATACTGCATGGCGATGCGGTATCATGGAGACTCTCCATCTCCACACAATGGGGGTGAGGGGACGCCTCCCAATCTTTATATCTGAATTTGTGCGAGATCACCGATTCTGCTATGGGTGGGCATATCCCTCTCTGGCCCAATGGAGCAGGAAGAGGGTGTCGCACAGTGAAGGGTCCTCAGTGTCACACTCTTTGCCCTGAGCATCAACGGCATCACCTCGATGCTGCCGAAAGATGTTCTCGCTACGCTCTACGTGGACGACCTTTCAATCTCTTTTGGCCTGGCCCACATGCCAACTCTGGAGCATCGACTCCAACAGGCATTGAACCGCGTCTCTCACTATGCTGAAGCGCACAAGTTTCAGTTTTCCTTGGCCAAGACTAAGGTGGTGTACTTCTGCTGCCATCCACGACTTCACCCTGACCCAGACTTGTATCTCAATGGATTACGCTGTAAGTTGTTGAATCACACTTTCCTTGGGTCTTGTATTTGACTGAAGCCTCACCTGGGAGGCTCATATTCGCAGCCTTAGGGTCTCTTGTACCCGTGCCATGGATATTCTACGTTCCATGCCATTCATCGCTTGGGGCGCTGATAGGGCTACTGCCTTACTTTTTTATCAACCCTGCTGCATCTGCAGCTGAGCATGTATAGCGGAAGGTGGACTCGATCCACCACACTGGCCTTCGCCTGGCGACTGGTCCCTTCCACACTTTCCCCATTGAGAGCCTACATGTCGATACTGGGGAGATGCCACTCACTCTATGCCGTGCACAGTGCATTATTCACCTGCATGCGCGATCTGGCCACCTCCCTCATTCGGCAACAGTTCTCACTGCATCTGCAGCTGATTTTGACAGTGCCTATGCCGTCGAGAGACGCCAGTCATACCCTAAGCCCTTTGGGTTTAGGGCTAGCTCTTGGGCCAGTGCCCCTGGTTCTGCCCAGGACACCACCCTGGAGGGTACCACCTTTGACTATTTGTGGCTATGCCTCTGCTCTCAAAGCTTCTGCAGTGCTGGAGAATTGCGTTTGACCTTTTTGGAGCACACCTCGTGTCATGCTGGAACCGTGCCAATGTATACAGATGGCTCCAAGTCCCAAGAGTGGGTCAGCTTCCATGCCATATTCCCTCGGTTTGAAGTCAGCGGTGCTCTGCCAGGCGCTGCGTCTGTCTTCACGGCCAAGCTGGTGGCAATACACTACTTGGTATGGGAGATTATGTGCTGTGCCAGTTCAGAGACCACATTGTGATTCATAGCGACTCACAAAGCACCCTTTATGCTCTTGGGGCATTGGAATCTCCGCATCCCCTGGTTCGCTATATCCGTGATGCCACAGTTTTGGCAAGCCAGACAGATGTCGAGATTTTCTTCTGCTGGATTCCTGGACATGTAGGAATTGTGGGGAATGAGGGCACCGATGAGGGGGTCCAAAAGAGTCTGTGAGGACTCAGCAACCGGACCAGAGTTTTGCTTTTCCTTACACCAACTGCATGGCAGGAATACGGGCTGCTTGGCAAAGAAGATGGGGGATGGTCTAAGGGAACTTCAAGTTGCGTGCCATTATACCATGACTGTTCCCATGGACCTTTCACCCCCCCCAATGCTGCGAAGGCTTCAGATTGCTTTCTGTCGTCTCTGAATTGGACACACTCGCAGAACGCACTGCCGTTTGATGGAGCGCTCGCCTGTGCCCTACTGTGAAGACTGCGTTGTCCCCCAGACTATTTGGCACATTCTTGTTGAATGTCCCAGTCTGGGCGATCTTCGCATACATTACCTGTCCTGATACCAGGATGAGTGGGATCGCTACCACTTATCCCTTGTACTCGGGACGGATTCGTACACATTGACTTATGGACTCTATAACTTTTTAGAGGAGGCCAGCTTTCTCCCCGTTATTTGACCTTTTTTCGTGCTTCTTTTTGTAGGTCGCATATTCCTACGCCGAGGGCAGGCGGTCTTCCTTCTTGTCCTCTTACTACTTTTATAGTTATTTGTTAGTTACATATTATTTGTTGTGTTGTTTTCTAATATAGCCTAGTATTAGGCCGTGTGGTGTACGGCGACGTATGCCCAAGTAGGCAGTCGCCAGATGAGCTCTTAAACTTTTGTTCATATATGTGCTCTAGCATATGGTATGTGATATTTCATCATGTTGGGTTATTCTGAATCTGCTTGTGCTTGAGTAGTTGGTTCTCTTCTTGAAGCTTCTGGAGTTTATTGCAGGATGCAGGAGAATGCTTGAATTGTGTCACTATTTTTTTGCAGCGAGCAATCATGTCTATAATAATTCTTTGCTTGAGAATGCTGTCACTTATCACAAGCTGCAGCATATGCAGAAAGCAAGCTGAACCATCATGGTCAGTTTCTACAATACCTTTTACAATATTTGCACCATCATCACGCACAATAACGTGAATTTTATGAGTGGGGATGTCATATTCCTGTAGTGCTTCTTGAATTTCATTAGTTATGTGAAATGCAGTATGGCTATCTGGAAAAGGCTTCACTCTTAATACAACTACTTGCACATTGAAGGTATGGAATAATGGTGTTATTAAAATACTTTTTGCTGTGAAATTCTTATTTGGTTTAAGTTTTTGCAATAATCTCATAAATCCCATGTTTCAACCACAGAAATTTGGTGATTGTCAACTGCCATTTTACCTACCGCATAGTATATGGCTGTAGCCTGGGCACTATTTATATCCCACATTTTCTTGAGATTCAGTTTCTTGTATAGCTAACTGTGCATTGGGACTGGACCCACATTTAGATTGATCAACAACTACAATGAGAAGAAAAAAATTATATATAGTACAGTATTGTACAGTACTTAAATTACTAAAAAAACTTTTTACATAGATGGAGTGTTGAGAGAGATAAAAGCGCAGAATATGGAGAGGGAGGTAAGGATGGTAGAAAATTGTGTATGTCAGGAAGGAAATAAGGATGTGTGTCCCTGTGACACCACTTTTTTTTTTGTTAAACTCGGTCAAATCAGTAGGTCCAGTCCTCTGAGCCGTGATGGGCAGACTTTAGGACTTTAATGCATAAACTAAATTAACAAAATATGTGAATTTTGGATAAAATCATAGACTAGGTATGCACACAATTTTCTTGCATTTTGGGCCTATTTAAAACTAATGAAAACCTCAAAAATATTATTTTGCATTGCAACATTAGTGCTGCAATGTAAGATTTTTAAAGTTTGTAGTGTTATACTACAAACTTTAAAAATCTTGTTTGATTTGTTATTAAATGCAGAGAGTGTGAATTCAATATCAACATTTTGGAATACATTTAAAACTAATATTATCGTAGTACAGTCACTGCAGCCTAATAGGAGTAATTTTATTTTTTGTATGCCTTATCATCTCTATGCAATTGCTTTACATGTGAAAAGTCATAGTAGGGTACATGGTACATACCATTACTAGTTGAAGCATCATCAGGCTGCTTTTTTTGTTTCTTTTAGAAGATACAAAATACTGATCAAGTTTCTTTCTTTTCTCTGATCGATGTTTCTGTTCATCTTCAATACGCTTCTCTTCTTTTTTTAACTCTTCCTTGTGTTGTGATTTCAACTGTTTATTCATGTTAGTTGAATTATGTGTATTTTTCCCTTAAGGCGATTTGCCTTCCTGGCCGCCGTGCTGATGGGACTCAGCACCCCATCCGACCCCAGCTTAGCCTCTTCTCCTTCCTTCATACACTTGTGTTTCCTCGCTTTTCATACAACCTCTCCCACAACTTTCTCTGGTCAGCCTCTAATTTCACAGGTTAGATGCTGACCTCAGCCAACTATCCCAGATCGGGACTGAGGGGGGAGGGGACAATGATCCTTCACCCCTGAGCTCCATTTTGGGATGGTGGGGTTTTTAATAACCTGCTTTATCCCCACCCACATCTTCCTCACCTCCTCTTCCTTTCTATTTTCAAACACTATCCATTTTACGCTGTCTCCAAGGTGGAGTTGCCATGCTGAGGGACTACCAGGCCACCAGGTGGGAGGGGTGGTTCGAGATGGCGGCACCTTGCTCTGCCAGGCCTGTACTCACCCTTTACAGAGCGGGCCACTGCGGGGGTAATTAGCGTTTTCATCCCGTAAAAAAAAGGGGTCACCATGCCCAATGATGAAAACTTTCACACAAAATCTCCCCCCATTTTCCTTTTAAGAACGACGGACCTGCCCTCAGGCAGCTCCACAGAGAAAAATGGAGGTTCCCCCTCTGTAGTTTCCCAGGGGACCATCCATAACTCTTCAACCGGAGAGGAGGCTTACTCCTCTCCAGTGCCTACGGGTGCAGGGGGCTCCTCCTCACCCCCTTCCTTGGAGTCACCACATGGCTCCATCTCAAATCTGGCAGGGCCGCCTTTGCTTTCACAAGGGACTGCCAGGAAAGCCAGCAGGCAGCCCATAACCGGCCGCTTCCCATTGAAGCGGCTTGGTAGGGAAAACCTCCTTAGGGGGGAGAGGGAAGAAAGGCCCTATCGGCCGCTTCCCTCTAAAGACCTGCTGGCCCAAATATTAAATCAAGCGGAAGTGAAGGCCTATGCCCCCCATCCCCAAACAACAAGGACGAAACTGACATGACCTATGATGTCATGGGGAGGGGGGATGGCCAAATGGAGGCTCCCCCTGAGATAGACATGCTCCCTAACGCAGCCCAGCCTCAGAAGGTGGGGCCTTCCATGGGGGCAGATTTGCTCTCGGCAGCAAACACCCGATTCTGCTCCTGTGCGGGGCCCTCGCCAGAAGGGTCAGGCTGCTAAGACATCACAAGCAGTGGAGGGGTCTCTTCCTCCGGTCGGTGCCCCCATGACTGCTGGGACCTTCACCATCTCGGTGAAGGACCTTGCAGAGGCTGGCCCATCTGGCCTGGCATCTCCTGCTGGGGGAGGGGAGAAGCGGGTCGATTCCCCGCCCTTCTCTCCTAAAGAGAAAAGGACTAATAAAAAAAGACCCAAAAGACTCGGGGGGGGGGGCCTCTTCTGCCTCCATGGGGGCCGCAGGGACGGACATGGCCGCTCACTCCTTGAACATGACCAAGCCAAGATCGGCACATCTGGCCCCGGTGCCCGCCTAGGCGGGGAATCCCCAAATAAGATCAAAAGTGCACAGAGCGGAGCCTCAATAATGTCGGGGCCCCTTATTCAGAGATTACCTAGCGTTTTTGAACCTGCTGGCTTCAAACACTTCTTAGTTATTCGCTCCACTAATGGCACCATGTTGGCCAAGGGCAACATGATCCATCAGAGGAGAGCTTTAGCTAGTGTAATAGGTAGAGAGCCGAAGGTGATCCATTTCTCGGATGGGAGCCTTCTGGCAAATGCGGCGGATCCCTCCGAGGCGGCCAAGATAAGTCCTCTTTGGACACTTGATGGCACCCCAGTGAGTGTGATGCCACACTCTACCATGAACTTTGTGAAAGGAGTAGTTTATGTGAGGGGACTTGTGGACTACTCCATAGAAGATAACACTCTAGAGCTTGCCAACCACGGGGCGATCAAGGTCGAGCATGTGATGAGAAAACAGGGAGGGGCCTCGAGACCCACCCCTACACTCTTCGTCATGTTCGACTGTGACAAGCTTCCTGAGTCGGTGGGTGCGAGTTGGTACCACTACCGCGTGAAGGCATCCATGCCACTGCCACGGAGGTGCTATTAATGTCACCGCTTTGGCCATACAAATCGCTCATGTAGACATGCAAAGTCTGGTTTACCTGAAGTCTGTGTAAATTGCTCCAAGGCAGCACATGCTAAGTCCAAATTGTGTATGGCCAAGTGTGTCAATTGCGGAGAGCCACACGCCGCTTCTTCGAAGCAATGTGGTGCATATCTCCTTGAGAAAGAAATCCTGGCCATTCAGGCCCAGGATTGTCTCTCATTCTCGAGGCTAAGTACTTGGTCCTGGGACATTTTATGCCTCAATGCTAAGAAAGACACACTCTGCTCCTGGCCCATCCAGGCCAATGAGTAGGGTTGTTTCTGCGCCCATTCAGAGCCCTTCTGCAGGTTCTACTCAACTTGGGTGCTTCCCTGGTAAAGCTGGTGGCACAAAGGTTTCACACTCAGCCCCGGCTAAAACCAGGGCTCCCCCTCCTCCCCCAGCATGACCATTTCCCGTAAGGTGAAACAGCCACACATCTCCACTGAGTCATTAGACTCACCCCTAAAGTTGGTTGCCAGGCCATCTTCCAGGGTTCCTAAAGCTGCACTCCGAAAGGAGGACAGCAACAAAGGAGCTTCGCCCGCCTAAGGTTTTGAGGCAGAGGGAGGAATAGACTCAAAGGAGACAGCGCCTTTAGCACATTGTCCAGCCCACAGCACCCGGGGTTCTGCCTGCGGCAAGTGTACGGCCATCCCTGTGAAGGTCTTCTGTTCGAAGAGGGCCCCCGCATCTCCTCCGAGCTAGGCCTGGAGGGTATATTCCTTCCATGGAATTGCCGCTTACTCCGGGCCAACTGGGAGGAACTGCGGAGGCTCGTCTCGTCCTGTTCCCCGTTAGCTATTTTTCTGCAGGAGACCATGCTAGGTGCATGCCCCCTGCCCACCCTCCCTGGGTATAAGGGTTTCACGACCCCACCACCACGGATCGGGGCCAGGCTGGGGGATGCGCAGTTTACACCCGGCATGTCTCCGTTCTTCTTTTTACTTTAGATACCTCCTTTCAGACAGTGGCTGTGCAGCTTCACCTGGATAAGAGGTATACTGTTATTTCTGCATACATTCCACCATCAGCTGACTTCGATGCAGGGGACAACCGCCGCGTTGTAGCACGGTTGCTGAGGCCCTTTCTCTTGCTTCGAGATCTGAATGGCTGGCATCCTCTCTGGGGAGATTACTCAATAAATCCGAGAGGACAAGTCCTTGCCGATCTGATCGAAGAGCTTGAGATGGGTGTCCTAAATATGGATGAGTTTACGTATCACTGCCCGAGAACCGCTTCATTTTCTTGCCTTGATCTATCTTTGTGCTGTTCGGATGCACAGCCTGATTTTGATTGGGGGGTGGTCGATGACCTCCATGGTAGTGATCACTTTCCCATTCAAATATCATTTTCTAGGCCGCTTCCACCTGAGAGCTCACCTCGGTGGTGCATGGCACGAGTGCGGTGGCCTGCATTTCAGGAAATGACTGAATTTTCTATCTCAGTCGAGGAGTTTAGGTCGGGAGATAAGGCCGTTGAGTTCTTCTCCAGCAACCTCATCGCCGCAGGGCCTGACTACTATTCCCAGAACGTCTGGCCGTTTTGCACGCCGACCACTCCCGTGGTGGTCGGCCGAGTGTGAGACGGCCCTCAAACAGAAGCGTTGTGCCTACACACGCTATAAGTGCCGCCAGAAGAATTTCACTGTCAGTGAATTTTGTCGGGCTAGGGCTAGGTTCCTGTATATTTCAAAACACGCACGCCGCTCTTCTTGGCTGGCATACGTGTCTTCACTTAACGGGAAGACCCCTCTAGCAGAGGTGTGAAAGAGAGTCAAAAGGATTCAGGGCAAGTTCTCGCAAGACCCCCCTCCAATTCTCCAGAGAATGGAACCGCAATCTCGGACCCCGCGTCCGTGGCGGAATCCTTCGTGACCCCTTTCTCTGTATTCTCTAGCCGGGATGCTGCTCCGCCAGCATTCAATGCACGTCGTGATGTCGCGGAAGGCCGCCTGCTGGACTTTACATCCAGAGGCGGAGAACCCTTCAATGACAGGTTTACTCTGAGTTAGTTGGGTTCCGCTCTTGTTTTGTGCATGGACACCACCCATGGTCCGGACGATGTCCCATACGCCATGCTTCGACACCTAGGTGAGTGAGGCATGTAATGTCTGTTAGATTTGTTAAACAGGATCTGGGTGGAGGGTCTCCTCCCGGATTCCTGGCGAATCACTACTTTGACCGCCTTTCGCAAACCAGGGAGAGATCATTCTACCCTGGGTGGTTTCCGCCCAATTTCTCTAACCTCCTGTGTGTGCAAGTTGATGGAGAAATTGATAAATGTTAGATTAGTCTTTTTTGTGGACAGCGGAAGCTATTTGTGTTCTGCACAGTGCGGCTTCCGCAAGTTTCATTCTATGTCGGATGCTCTGCTTCAACTGGAAAATGCTCTCTGCTAGGCCTTCCTTCGTAGACAGCACTTCGCCACGATATTTTTTTATATGGAGAAGGCTTATGATTCCGCATGGCGATGTGGTATCATGGAGACTCTCCACACAATGGGGGGTGAGGGGACGCCTCCTGGTCTCTATATCTGAATTTGTGCGAGATCGCCGTTTCCGTGTACGGGTGGGGGAATCTCTCTCTGGCCTAATGGAGCAGGGAAGTGTCCTCAGCGTTACACTCTTTACCTTGAGCATCAACGGTATTACCTCGGTGCTGCCAGAAGATGTTCTTGCTACACTCTATGTGGATGACCTTGCAATCTCTTTTAGCGCGGCCCAGATGCTAACTCTGGAGCATCGACTCGAACAGGCATTGAACCGCGTCTCTCGCTATGCCGAAGCGCACTGGTTTCGGTTTTCTTTTCCCAAGACTAAGGTGGTGCACTTCTGCCACCATCCACGGCTCCACCCAACCCAAATTTGTTTCTTAATGGGGTGCGCCTGGAAGTGGTTGAATCGCAGTTTCCTTGGTCTTGTATTTTACAGACGCCTCACCTGGGAGGCTCATTCGCAGCTTTAGGGTCTCTTGTACCCAAACCATGGATATTCTTTGTTCCATGATGTTCAGTGCTTGGGGCGCTGATAGGGTTACTGCCTTACTTTTTTATTGATCCTTTGTCCATTCGAAGCTCGACTACGGATGTGAGTTTTATGCATCCTCAGCCGAACGTAAATTGCTGAAGGTGGACTCGATCCACCACACTGGCCTTCACTTGGCAACTGGTGCCTTACGCACTAGCCCCTATTTAGAGCCTGCTTGTCGATGCCGGATAGATGCCATTATCTCTGCACCGTGTACAGTGCATTACTCGCCTGTACGCATGAGCACAGCATCTCCCTTTGTCACCAATGGCTCTCAAAGCATCCGCAGCTGACCTTGATGGTGCCTATGTCGCTGAGAGACGCAAGTCATACCCTAAGCCCTTTGAGTTTAGGGCCAGGAAACTCCTTTGAGAGCTAGATATAGGTCTTGGGCCAGTATCGCTCCTGGTTCTGCCCAGGACGCCACCCCGGAGGGTACCACCATTGGCTATTTATTGCCATGCCTCTGCTCCCAAAGCTTGTACAGCGCCCGAAGTATTGCATTCAGCCTTTTTGGAGCACATCTTGTGTCACGCTGGAACCGTGCCAGTGTATACAGATGGTTCCAAGCCCCAAGAAGAGGTCGGTTTTCATGCCATATCCCCTCAGTTTGAAGTCAGCTGGACTCTGCCAGGCGCTGCATCTGTCTTCATGGCTGAGTTGGTGACAATACACCACTCGGTATGGGAGATTATGCAACGTGCCCAGTTCGGGAGACCTGATCATGATTTATAGCGACTCAGAGCGCCCTGAGTGCTCTTGGGGCATTGGAATCTCTGCACCCTCTGGTTTGCAATATCCATGATGCCATGGTTTTAGTGAGCCGGGTGGATGTTGAGATTATCTTCTGTCGGGTTACTGGATATATGGGAATTGCCGGGAATGAGGGTGCCAAAGAGTCTGTGAGGACCGGGCAACTGGACCAGTATTTCGATCTTCCACACAGACTACATGGCAGGAATACTGGCAACTCTTCGGACTGCTTGGCAAAGAAGATGGGAGACATTCCAGAGGAACTTTTAAAGTTGCGTGCCACTGCGCCACGACTGTTTCCATGGACCTATCCCTCAATGCCGCGATGGCTTCAGGTCGCTTTCTGTCATCTCTGATTTGGGCGCACTCCTGTGATGCATCACCATCTAATGGAGCGCTCGCCTGCACCCTATTGTGATGACTGCATCATGCCCCAGACTGTTCGGCACATTCTTGTCGAATGTTCCAGTCTGGGTGATCTTCACGCACAGTACCTGTCCCGTTACCGGGATGTGCGTGGTCACTCCCGCCTGTCCCTTGTACTCGGGATGAGTTTTTTTTTTTTTGTTTTCTTTGTAGGTTGCACGTTCTTGCGCTGGGGGGGACCTCACCCCAATGCAGGAGCTTGCTTCACCCTTGTTTCGATTTTCCCTTATTATTGTTGTTGTTATTGTTTTTCATTCCTCTTTTTAAGTAGCCTAGTGCTAGGCTGTCATGAGTTTGGCGACTTGTGCCCAAGTGGTTAGTCGCTAGATAGGCTCTTAAAATTTAAAAAAACACAGGGGCTGTGCTTGGTCATGGGCAGGACCTTGAAGATATCCTGGCTGAAGCTTACCACACAGTTTTTCTGCTTGTTGATGACCACATCTACTGTGAAAGTTTTTTTCATTAGAAAAAATGAGAATTCTATTGCCATGACTCGAGTTGTTGAGAAGGGAATAACTGCACTCACATACAGTTGGTGAGCAGAGGCTTTACACACACCTAAAACTCTTGCCACCCTCCTCCTTGTTGTCCCTGGACACTGTGGCCCCTGAGATGTTCTTTGTGAGCGCAGTCATTTTGAGCTTTGTTGGACTTTTGAAGGCCTTTCTCCTAGCCAAACGGTTGACAATTTGTCTTTTCTTCCTGTTCTTGAGCCTCTCTGCAACTCTATAGACAGTCATCCGGCTAACATTGAATCACTTGGCAATGTCACACTTATTGTGTCCTGCATGTAGGAGAGCAGAGATCTCAAATCTTTTCACTTCCATCTTGACACACAATGGAAAAGACATTTTAATGACATGCTGGAAAAGTTGAACCTTAAGTTTATTTAATGGGTTTCTTTTTCTATCTCACACTTAAACCTCTCGAAAGATAAAAAAAACCCAGTGTAACAGAATTTTTTGCAAAACCTAGTAACTGCCAAGTGTATGAGGCCTTGACACACCAAATGATATCCTGGTGAGCTGACTGAAGCAGTGAAGTGGTATTGGGTGGCAGAAATACCACCTTAATATTTTTGTTTTTAATATAGATCGATTGTGGTTAGCCAGGAGCATTTTATTATTAATAAAACTTTAAGTACATTATAGGTAGGTAGAAGATTTATGGAATTATGATAGATCTTTTATTTTAGCAAAACCACCCTCCCATAAGCTTGTGCTTTGCTACTAACAGCCTTGTGCTAAGAAAAATGCACTTTTATCAGATTTAGTGTAGCTTCACAATTATTTCTAAATTTATTATATGCAAAAGGCTAAAATGTAAAATATATCAAAAAATAGGTTTTTTGCTCAAATGTTCATTTCACATTTGTTTTAGCATACAGCCATAAGATTAAAATTTAAAATCTAAAAAAAATGCAGCCATGGTTAAATTTTTATAAATTTCTGAACTTCGCCAATTATAATAATTTTAAAAAGAAACTCTAAACTAAATTTCCCCCCTTTCATATAGTTATAGAAGAAGATATATAAAAATAAATTTTCTGAACTTTTAAAAAATTCACAAAATTTCAATACTTATTTATTTCTCAACTTCACCATTTTTTTTTTGTTATTATAAAAGAATTATTAGAAATAACTTTGATAAAAAAACATGTCATAACCAAACTAAGATGAAATTATTATTCAAATACTCAAAAGAATCCCCTTCTTAAATTATAGAGTTAGTGATGATTAAATTATAGAGTTAGTAATGATGATGATTAGCAAATAAAAGATTTTATGAATATTTTTTTAACCATTGATGCATTAAGTCAGTGACAGAATTATGATGGATATTTTATTTTAGTAAAATTAGCAAATAAAAGATTTTATGAATATTTTTTTAACCATTGATGCATGAAGTCAGTTAGGGAATCGGCAAATAAGGGAGCACCTCTGTAGTTTGAATATCTCCAAAGCAGCTTGAATTTTGGGGATGACCTTATAAGGTCCACACAAGTAGACTTCAGAGTTCACCCCTTTTTAGCCTCTTACTGGGGGGGGGGGCTTCATGCTTGATTCCCCCGTAAGGGGCGCGGCGATTTGCCATCCTGGCCGCCGTGCTGACGGGACTCAGCACCCCGTCTGGCCCCAGCTTAGCCTCTCTTCCTTCCTTCAAAACACTTGTTTCCTCTCTTTTCACACAACCTCTCCCACAACTTTCTCTGGTCAGCCTCTAATTTCACAGGGTAGATGCTGACCTTCCTTTCAGCCAACCGTCCCGCATCGGGGCTGAGGGGGTGGGGGACAATGTTCCCTAACCCCTGAGCTCCGGTCTGGGGTGGCTGGTTTTTAACTACCTGCTTCATCCCCACCCATACCTTCCTCACATCCCTTTTCCTCTCGTCTTCAAAATCTATCTTTTTTATGCCGTGTCTAAGGTGGAGCCGCCATGCCGATGGACTGCCAGGCCACCAGGCGGGAGGGGTGGTCCCAAATGGCGGCGCCTGGCTCTGCCGGGCCTGCAAGCACCTCTTGCAGTGCGGGCAACTGTGAGAGGTGGTGAGCTGTTGCGTCCCGTGTAAATAAGAGGGTCACCATGCCCAATGATGAGTATAAAAAAAACCCAACCCCGAACTTCCCCAAGAACAACGGAGCCGCCCTCGGGCAGCTCCACCAAAAAAATGGAGGTCCCCCCCTTGTGCTTGCGCAGGGGACCCTCCATACTTCTTCAACCGGAGAGGAGGCTTACTCCTCTCCTACGCCTACGGGTGTAGGGGACTTCCCCTCACTCCCTTCTCTGGAGGTGCTTTCGGGCACCTCCCTATTTCCAGCGGCAGTCCCTCCTTTTCTTTCTAAGGGGACTGCCAAGAAAGCCAGCAGGCAGCCCATTGCCGACCGCCCCTTTTGTAAGCGGCTCGGTAGGGCAAACCCCCTTAGGGGGGAGAGGGAAGCCAGGCCCCTTCGGTCGCTTCCCTCAAAAGACCTGCTGGCAAGGATATTAAACCTTGCCGGGGTTAAAGCTTGTGCCTCCCCACAAATGACTCTTGACGCTGCCAAGGGGACCTGCGATGTCCTGGGAGGGGATGGCCAACTGGAGGCCCCTCCTGTGATAGACATGGTCCTTGAGGAGACCCAGCCTCAGACGGTAGGGCCTTCCATGGGGGGAATCCTGTCTCGGTGCCATGCACCGAACCCGAGTCCGCCCCTATGCAAGGTCCCCCTCAAATGGCTGAGGGCTCCGAGGCAATACAAGGAGGGGAGGGATCTCCTCCGACAGGTGCCCCCATGACTACCAGGAACTTCTCCATTTCGGAGAGGGACCTGGCTGAGGCCGGCCCATCTGGCATGGGGGCTTCTGCCGGCGGAGGTGAGAAGTGGGTTCATTCCCCGCCCTCCTCTCCAAAAAAGAAAAAGACTAGAAAGACAAAGAAGACTCGGGGCTCCTCTCCATCCGCGGGGGCTGCGGGGACGGATAGGTCTGCTGCCACTTTGGTAGGCGACCAAGCCAAGATCGGCACATCCAGCCCCTCTACCCCCCCGTGTGCGGAGCCCCTGACTAAGACCGAGAGTGCACAGGGCGGAGCCTCGATGACATCGGGGCCCCTGATTCAGAGGTTACCTGGCGTTTTCGAGCCCGCTGGCTTCAAACGCTTCCTCGTTATTCGCTCCACTGATGGCACCATGTTGTCCAAGGGCAACATGATCCATCAGAGGAGAGGATTAGCTAGTGCAATTGGTAGAGAGCCGAAGGTGACCCGTTTCTCGCACTGCAGCCTTCTGGCGAATGCGGCGAATCCCGCCGAGGCGGCTAAGATAAGTGCTCTTTGGACACTTCATGGCACCTTGGTGAGTGTGACGCCGCACTCTACCATGAACTTTGTAAAAGGAGTAGTTTATGCGAGGGAACTCGTTGACTACTCCATTGAGGACATCACCCTAGAGCTGGCCGACCATGGGGCGGTCAAAGTCGAATGTGTGATGAGAAAACAGGGAAGGGCCTCGAGACCCACCCCTACACTCTTCGTCACGTTCGACTGTGACAAGCTCCCTGAGTCGGTGCGTGCCGGTTGGTACCGCTACCGCGTGAAGGCATTCGTGCCACTGCCGCGGCGGTGCTATTACTGTCACTGCTTCGGCCATACGAATCGCTCATGTAGACGTTCAAAGTCGGGGTCAACCGAAGTATGTGTAAATTGCTCCAAGGTCGCACACGATAAGTCCAAATCGTGTGTGGCCAAGTGTGTCAATTGCGGAGAGCTGCACCCTGCTTCTTCGAAGCAATGTGGTGCATATCTCCTGGAGAAAGAAATCCTGGCCGTTCAGGCCCAGGATAGACTCTCATTCCGCGAGGCTAAGGACTTGGTCCTGGCGCGCCCAGCTCTGCCTGGGACGTCATATGCCTCAGTAGCTAGAAAGGCACCCTCTGCTCCTGGCCCATCCAGGCCAACGAGCACGGTTGTTTCCGTGCCCATTCGGAGCCCTTCTGTGGGCTCTACCCAACCCGGGCGCTCCCCTGGTAAAGCTGGCGGCAAAAAGGGTTCATACCCAGCCCCGGCTAAAACCAGGGCTCCCCCTTCTTCCCCCAGCGTGACCGTTTCCCGCAAGGCGAAACGGCGCCCGGGGTTCTGCCCCCGGGAAGCGTACGGCCATTCCCGTGAGGGTCTTCAGTTCGAGGAGGGCCCACGCGTCTCCTCCGAGCTAGGCCTGGAGGGCATATTCCTTCAATGGAATTGCCGTGGACTCCGGGCCAACTGGGAGGAGCTGCGGAGGCTCGTCTCGTCCCGTTAGCTATTTTTTTGCAGGAGACCATACTAGGCGCGTGCCCCCTGCCCGCCCTCCCGGGGTACAAGGGTCTTGCGACCCCACCACCGCAGGATGGCCGAGCTGGGGGATGCCCGGTTTACACCCGGCATGATGTCTCCGTTCTTCCTTTCTCTTTAGATACCTCCTTTCAGGCAGTGGCTGTGCAGCTGCACCTGGATAGGAGGTATACTATCATTTCTGCGTACATTCCACCGTCAGCTGACTTCGACGCGGGAGACTTCCGCCGCGTCGTGGCACGGCTGCCGAGGCCCTATCTCTTGCTTGGAGATCTGAACGGCAGGCATCCTCTCTGGGGAGATTACTCCATAAATCCCAGGGGACAAGTCCTTGCCGATCTGATCGAAGAGCTTGAGATGGGTGTCCTAAACGTGGATGAGTTTACGCATCACTGTCCGAGAACCGCCTCATTTTCTTGCCTTGACCTATCTTTGTGCTCTTCGGATGCACAGCCTGATTTTGATTGGGGGGTGGTCGATGACCTCCATGGTAGTGATCACTTTCCCATTCAAATATCATTTTCAGGGCAACTGCCGCCTGAGAGACCACCTCGGTGGTGCTTGGCGCGGGCGCGGTGGCCTGCATTTCAGGAAATAACTGAATTCTCTATCTCAGTCGAGGAGTTTAGGTCGGTAGATGAGGCCGTTGAGTTCTTCTCCGGCAACCTCATCGCCGTGGGCCTGACTACTATTCCTAGGACGTCTGGCCGTTTTGCATGCCGCCCACTCCCATGGTGGTCGGCCGAGTGTGAGACGGCCCTCAAACAGAAGCGTTATGCCTATATGCGCTATAAGCGCCGCCCGAACGATTTCACTGTCGGTGAATTTCGTCGGGCTAGGGCTAGGTTCCGGTATATTTCGAAGCACGCCCGCCGCTCTTCTTGGCGGGCATACGTGTCT
The DNA here is from genome assembly GCA_963969495.1 of Ceratothoa steindachneri. Taxonomy (NCBI): domain Eukaryota; kingdom Metazoa; phylum Arthropoda; class Malacostraca; order Isopoda; family Cymothoidae; genus Ceratothoa; species Ceratothoa steindachneri. Next base: position 69,780,036 of record OZ018333.1, on the reverse strand, counting down.
TCACTTAACGGGAAGACCCCTTTAGCTGAGGTGTGGAAGCGAGTCAAAAGGATTCGGGGCAAGTTCTCGCAGGACCTCCCTCCTGTTCTCCAGGAGAATGGGACCGCAATCTCGGACCCCGCGTCCGTGGCGGAATCCTTCGCGACCGCTTTTTCTGCATTCTCTAGCCGTGATGCTGCTCCGCCAGCATTCAATGCACGTCGTGATGTCGCGGAAGGCCGCCGGCTGGACTTTACCTCCAGAGGCGGAGAACCCTTCAACGACAAGTTTACTGTAAGCGAGTTGCGTTCCGCTCTCGCTTCGTGCGCGGACACCGCCCACGGTCCGGACGATGTCCCGTACGCCATGCTTCGACATCTAGGTGAGCGAGGCATGGCCTTTCTGTTAGATTTGTTCAACAGGATCTGGGTGGAAGGTCTTCTCCCAGACTCCTGGCGAATCGCTACTGTGCTCGCCTTTCGCAAACCGGGGAGAGATCACTCTACTCCGACCGGTTTCCGCCCAATCTCTCTAACCTCTTGCGTGTGCAAGTTGATGGAGAAATTGGTAAATGTTAGATTAGCCTTTTTCCTGGACAGCGGAGGCCATCTGTCTTCCGCACAGTGCGGCTTCCGCAAGTTCCACTCCACGTCGGATGCTCTGCTCCGACTGGAAAATGCCGTCTGCGAGGCTTTCCTTCGTAGACAGCACTACGCCACGGTGTTTTTCGATCTCGAGAAGGCCTATGATACCGCATGGCGATACGGTATCATGGAGACTCTCCACACGATGGGGGCGAGGGGACGCCTCCCAATTTTTATATCTAAATTTTTACGAGATCGTCGATTCCGCGTACGGGTGGGGGGAGCCCTCTCTTGCCCAAAGGAGCAGGAAGAGGGTGTCCCGCAGGGAAGTGTCCTCAGTGTCACACTCTTTGCCCTGAGCATCAACGGCATCACCTCGGTGCTGCCGGAAGATGTTCTCGCTACGCTCTACGTGGACGACCTTTCGATCTCTTTTGGCGCGGCCCAGATGCCAACTCTGGAGCGTCGACTCCAACAGGCATTGAACCGCGTCTCTCGCTATGCCGAAGCGCACAGGTTTCGGTTTTCTTTGGCCAAGACTAAGGTGGTGCACTTCTGCCGCCATCCACGGCTTCACCCCGACCCAGATTTGTTTCTTAATGGGGTGCGCCTGGATGTGGTTGAGTCGCACCGTTTCCTTGGTCTTGTATTCGACCGACGCCTCACCTGGGAGGCTCATATTCGCAGCCTTAGGGTCTCTTGTACCCGCGCCATGGACATTCTCCGTTCCGTGACGTTCAGCGCTTGGGGCGCTGATAGGGCTACTGCCTTACTTTTTTATCGATCCTTTGTTCGTTCGAAGCTCGACTACGGATGCGAGTTTTATGCATCCGCAGCCGAGCGTTTATTGCGGAAGGTGGATTCGATCCACCACACTGGCCTTCGCCTTCCGACCGGTGCCTTCCGCACTTCCCCCATTGAGAGTCTGTTGGTCGATGCTGGGGAGATGCCACTCGCTCTGCGCCGCGTGCAGTGTATCACTCGACTGTACGCGCGAGCCCGGCGCCTCCCTCAGTCGCCAACAGCTCTCACTGCATCCGCAGCTAATCTCGATGGTGCCTATGCCGTCGAGAGACGCCAGTCATACCCTAAGCCTTTTGGGTTTAGGGCCAGGAAACTCCTTCGAGAGGTAGATATCGCTCTCGGGCCGGTGGCGCCCCTGGTTTTGCCCAGGACGCCACCCTGGAGGGTACCACATTTGGCTATTTGTCGCCACGCCTCTGCTCCCAAAGCTTGTACTGCGCCGGGAGTATTGCGTTCGACCTTTTGGGAGCACACATCGTGTCACGCTGGAACCGTGCCAGTGTATACGGATGGCTCCAAGTCCCAAGAGGGGGTCGGCTTCCACGCCTTATCCCCTCTGTTTGAAGTCAGCGGGGCTCTACCAGGCGCTGCGTCTGTCTTCACGGCCGAGCTGGTGGCAATACACCACTCGGTACGGGAGATTACGCGACGTGCCCGGTTCGGAGACCGGATTGTGATCTATAGCGACTCACAAAGCGCCCTCAGTGCTCTCGGGGCATTTGAATCTCCGCATCCCCTGGTTCGCGATATCCGTGACGCCACGGTTTTGGCGAGCCGGGCAGATGTCGAGATTATCTTCTGCTGGGTTCCTGGACATGTAGGAATTGCGGGAAATGAGGGCGCCAAAGAGTCTGCGAGGACTCTGCGACCAGACCAGCGTTTCGCTCTTCCTCACACCGACTACATGGCAGGAATACGGGCAGCTCTTCGGACTGCTTGGCAAAGAAGATGGGAGACGGTCGAAGGGAACTTAAAGTTGCGTGCCATTGCGCCGCGACTGTTCCCATTGATCTATCCCCCAATGTCGCGGCGGCTTCAGGTTGCTTTCTGTCGTCTTCGAATCGGACACACTCGTGTGACGCATCGCTACTTGATGGAGCGCTCGCATGCGCCCTATTGCAACGACTGCTTCGTCCCCCAGACTCCTCGGCATATTCTTGTCGAATGTCCCAGTCTGGGTGATCTTCGCGCACGATACCTGTCTCGGTCCGGGATGGGCGGGGTCGCTACCGCCTGTCCCTTGTACTTGGGACGAGTGTGTGCACCATGACTGGTGGACTTATTGACTTTTTGGGGGAGGTTGGCCTTCTCCCTTTCATTTAACCCGGTTTTATTGTTGTTGTTGTTTTTGTTATCGTTTTTGTTATTGCTTTGTTATTGTTATTTCTTTTTATTGTTGTTTCCTGTTAAATTATTTTGAAGTAGCCTAGAACTAGGCTGTTTGTTTACGGCAACTTATGCCTAAGTCGGCAGTCGCCAGATAGCCCCTTAATCAAAAAAAAAAAATAAATCATGCTTGATTCCTGTCTCAGTATTATGGCCACTTTTGTGCCCCTGGAAGTGGGTCACCTAAACACGTCTTGTTTGTTTTCTTATTATTTTATTTTTAAGTAATTTGATTATTAGTCTCCTCTTGGTCCTTTGGTAGGATTCTCCACCTGGATGATGAAACCATATAAAGATGAGTATGAGAATCATACTGGCCTGCCTGAGGGCAACATTGGCCTTGAAAGCAAGCCCCCCCCATCCTTGCTAGGACCTGGGCCTTAAAGGATCAAGTATGAATGATTGCAGATGTGATGGTGCTTATTCATATGGGTGTGGGTGGGTGGGGTAATATATATATAGCATAATTGTCAAAATGGGAGAGGTGGGTTTATGCTTCTCTACAGTCCCAGCACTTTTTGGTTATACCCATTTCCCCCCATGTCCCTAAAGGTGGAGGGGGGAGGGGTAGAAATGCTCTCCTTAAGACCAAGACAAGGGCCGGCCAGTCAAGATCACAGTCTCTTCCTTGTTGGCAGAACCTTTGCATTGTCGAGTTTGAGGAGGCGTCCTCTCTTGGAGACCTCCTGAAGGCAGTGAGGCCGGGGATCGGGCCTGAGCTGGAGGATCACAGTATTGTGCCCTTCCTCCAGTTGGAGAAGAAGTCTCTAAGGCCAGTTGCTGATGAGGCTGAGCCTGTCTTCGAGGAAGAGGTTGAGGAACCCTCCGAAGAGGAGATGATATGCCACATGCTCCAGGACTGCGGCACTGTGAGTAGATCCGGGCATATGCTACTACACTACACTCTTGGGAGAGAAGACTTCCATGCTGGCAGCGCTGGTGAGTGGAGGCAGTAGTGAAGTGGAGGAGGAGGCGGTGGCAGTGGCCGATCATCTTTACATTGAGAAGTCATTGAATAAGTACCTTGTTGAAGACAACCACCCCTGTGAAACTGCATCCCTTACCTGATAGCTGCCAGTCCGGACGGGCTCTTCTCACATTCCAACACTCAAACGTTCCATACTGAACATCAATGCATGGGTGATAGCTTGCCTCATAGCCAACACACTAAAATCCAGGGACATTGAACAAAACCCAGGCCCCTGCTACCTATGCCCATTCTGCAGACCCCTGTAAATGAGACCGAGCCGCAATCCAGTGTACGATCTGCCTAAGCTGGTTCTATTACACTGCACATACACACCACACCATCCCCACCATCTGCACAACCTACCCTGCCTCTCCAGCCAACTCCACAATCCAGAGTTGCACTGCATCTTCCACACTATTACCTCATGAGACCCCGAACACACTCCCGAGATGCATTCAACACCCTATTACCTCAACTGAGGTAATTCCTTATCAACCACAACATTCATCTAGGAATCAAAACTCACCCATCAGGTATGACAGAAAAAAAGGGTGATGTAATCACAGACATCAGAGACAACATCCCCTTCACTAATACTGTACCTCTAGTCACTTCAACTTCCACGCAACATCACAAATGGAAATAAATGACCCGGGTATGCATCTACAGAACCGACTACATGTACCTATGCATAACTCCCCCTGGATCTTTTCCACCAAACTGTAAGCCTGCCCTTGACCACCTTCCAACACAGCAAAATAACATCCTCACTGCAGGTGACTTCATCGCTCAACTCTATCTGACCAAAGACATCATGACAGAACGCAAACCACCTATTCATCCTGAACAATCTTTCTATCCCCACATGCAAGCTCTTCAACACCCACACCCACAACAGTTCTTCCAACATCATGCTGCTCACTCAACGTAGTCAACAAAACAACTTGGCAACCCCATACTGCATTATCTTCCAACTACCTATAAATCATAATACAAATATCCCTTAATAAACTATGCTTCCACTAACCCCAAACACTCAAGATAATTACAACAAAGCTTAGACTTCTTCACTAACTATACTGAACAAAAACTTGTTATAAGTTTTCTCACTTGCCTAGTTTAGTGGCAAACAAGGTCTACACACAATTTGCTGATATTCTCTCAGTCAACAACCCAATTCCCCCCCCCCCCCCCCTCAAATCAGGCAGCTCATAAAAACCAGGGTGAGCTTATGTAAACAACCGTGAATCCAAAAGATCCAAGCACTGATCCAATAACAGCAGTGGTCTAGCCAACTTAAAAAATGGTGAACAAAACACACTAAGCTATCTACACTACTGAAAACTGGGTCAACTTCACCAGAAGTGCAAATGCCTTCATACAACAGTGCAAAAATCAGCAATGGAACTCAACCTCTCTCACAGAACCACAAACACCTACACTCACTTTCAATTGATCACTACATGCAGAAACAATTCAATTCACCGCATGTTATCTCAGGCTATATGGCAGGCAATATCCATCCCCTACTTGGACATAACAAATCAAACATACATCTAAAACACCTTGGTCCAAGAGGAATTGATGCCCTTGTATCTTCAACTGCTCTATTCCAAATGTCTGGTAATCTTTTTGCATAATACTGATCCTTATGCCAAACAAACCAGCCACCAATCATGCATCATACTACCCAATCTCCTAGTACTAAACAAAATTAACCCACATATCCCACTAGATACCTCCCAGCATGGTTTCTGTCTCATTACACTCAACAACCAATACTACCAACATCACCCAACTCATACAGGAATGCTTCAACAAACCCACAATCCCACTCAGAGCAGTAATAGTAAGAATTGACATAAGCAAAGCCTTCAACATAGTTTTCAGACACATCCTCATCAACAGAGTCCTGCAGGGATCCTTACTTTCCCCCATTTCCTCCACAACATCCCACTTCTGCACCATCAACATAACACTCTAGCTACACAAATGAATCACCATCTTCTCATAACACCTAAACTGCAACCAAGCAGCTTGCAATCTAAAACTTTACATCACCAGACTCAAATGCTGGGTACAGAAGCAAATGACTGTTTCACTTTCACAATCTTCTGTTATTCTCTTTACAAATTACAAGGGTGATTAAAAAAAAACACCTCACTCTCCTTCAATAATATACTGATGGTGTATGGTATCTCACTAAATACAGAAATTTATTTCCAGCACATACATTCTGAATATTCACAGGAACCACATTTGGGCAATTCAAATAATTTCTCACCCGCACATACAAGCATTACATTCATCCTTCACTTGACCGACTCGCATCAGCACACTACAAAAGATATAAAAAGCACTTATCCATTAACATTGCACTCACAGCACCCAAATCAACCTCCACCATGAAACATAGGTCATGCCACTAAAACACCATCTTAACCTCCTTTCGGCACAATTTCTCCATAGTGCAAGAAACCCAAACCATGCATGCAAGACCCATACCAACCTCCATGTGTCATACACAAAACTCCAAGGACATACACAGACACACACCAAGAAATCCCTCTACCCCTAAACCAGGGCTCCATCACGCACAAAACTACACACACACACACACACACACACACACACAGACAACAAGGTATGCAATCTCTGGGTCCAAACCACCACTTAAATGCCACTCCACCGGACATCAACAGAGGGGAAAGATGCCTCCTCTACCATAAATGGGTCACCCTGCCAAGGCTCCAGTGTGGCCACAGCACCAAACTAAACACACAATTACCATACCTCCTTAGCTGACACAGGCATCCTCCACCATGAACCAGACTCTGTCTAAACACAGCTGAGACAAAAGCTACAGAAAACCCTGTTGGTCGGCCCAGTAGAGGGAGCCTTGCTGGGGTTTGTCAGGGGGGCGAGGGGAGCCTTCATTAATAAGGTTTATCTAGACACATCCCAGATTAACACTGCAGGAATTTCTTTTTGCTATCCAGTGAAACCTTTACCTGTCCCCCTCCCCCCTATCTCCTTCCCCGTGGTCCCGGACTGTTGGTAGTGGGGCGTGGGATGGGCTTTGGGGCTGCCCACATCTACCCCACATAATGGCTTGACTGTTGATTGTTTTGCAGGTGACTGAGCAGATGCAATACCTTTATGAGAAGCAGAGGCTGACGGAGGTTGGGTCAAGGCTTAGGTTCCTTGTATGCCGCAAGGTGAGTCGCCTCTGAAGATAGGGGGGGGTCATCCCCCCTTCTCTACCAAGTGCTTTTATTATAATTGCCTCCCCCCCCCCCCCCCTCTCCCTTGGTGAGGACCCTATACTAGATGTAATTTGCATAATGATGAATGATACCAAGCCTGAGGGCAACGGTGGCTGGTTTCCATTGGAGAGGATGGGCAGGAAAAATGGTAGACTGTGTTAACCAGCGGTTGGAAACCTTCAGCAGGTTGCTGGAAGAGTGGTGTGTTGTATGCGTGAAGAAAGGGAAGAGGAAGAGACAGAAGTGTTGTGATTGGTAATGTGTGTGTTGACATGTGGATGGATCCGCCTGTCAGGTTTGAGGATCCCACTATGATTGACAGTTGCTCCCTACAAGCGCCGAAATTTGGGGTGGTTGGCTCTCGCTGGCGATCTAACCTAGTACCTAGGCATGGAGATCAAGCGCCTGGTCCACTTGAAGCCCCGGTACATTTGGTAATAGGAGTGCTTGTGGGTGCGATCTTATTTAGGTCTTTTGCACAATGCACAACTGACACTGCAGTGGAATTCTTACTTTCTCACCACAGTGCACTTCATTTTGCCCCCCTTCCCCATCTTGATGAGTCAGAAGAATTATTTGAATGAGGTTTTGTGTGAGAAGGGTTGATAAAGTGATGAATGAGTGCAAAATATTGAGTGAGGAAGGTGTGGATGAGGGGGTATTGGGCTTAGGAGGAGAATGGATGGAAATAGGCTTGAGAAGAGAATATACGAGAGAGAGAGTGAGAAGGGTAGGAAGACCCCCCCCCCCCCACCCACAAGTTGGGTGGGTTAGGGGGTGAGTGTTTGGTAGAGGAAATGAATTATTGCTCTGTTTTTGGGGGGGGGAGGTCTTTTTGCTCAATGTCCTGCAAGGGGGGTGCTTAGAGCCTTTCTGCCCATTCATGCCATGCAAGGGGTGGTCTCAGGGCCTTTGTGCCCTTGAATGCCCCACAGTGCTTGCCGCCTTCTGCTAAGGGATGCCCCATGTAGACTTACACCTGTTGCCCTGAGGAGCAGCATACCTTCCCGTCCCCAGTACTGCCAGTAGTCTCAAAATAAACTGACACTACCCAGGCTTTAATTCTTTCTAGACATCTCGATTTCACTCATCTTTTCTCTATAAGCCTCATTTCGCCACTCATGACAGGCTGATAATTTGCAGGTTAGTCTCCCTTAATGGCAGTCTCCAAGCGAGACCTTTAAATAAGGAAAAAGCAGGCTAGTCACTGACCTATTTTCATCTTTGACCAAGGCCAGAAAGTGGATATTACTCACCACCCCTCCTTTGCCTCTGGGCCTGATTGGGGATTTGCCCCCTTATACTGACCCCTTTGTGTATCTTTTTAAGCCCAAGTACCTGGGGCACTCCACAATGGTCTAATGGTGCCTAGCCTATTCCATCAAAGCAGAGCATTAGCTAGCTTGATTGGTAGAGAGCCGAAGTTCATGAATAGGAGTGCCATGATTAGTGCCCTTTGGACACTTAATGGCATGCTGGTGAATATACCACACTACCATGAACTTCGTGAAAGGAGTGGTTTATGTGAGGGAATTCGTGGACTACTCCTTAGAAGACAATGCCTTAGAGCTGACTGACCATGGAGGAGTCAAGGTTAAACATGTAATGAGAAAACAGAGTGTGTCCTTGAGTCCCACCCCTATACCATTTATCACATTTGACTGTGACAACCTCCGTGAGTTGGTGCATGCAGGTTGGTATTGCGACTGCATGAAAGCATTCATGCCACTGCCATAGAGGTGCAACTCCTGCCACCGCTTTGGCCATAGAATCATTCATGTAGACGTGAAAAGTCAGCCTTACCTGATGTGTGTGTAAGTTGCTCCAAGGCTGTATACACCAAGTTCCTATCTATATGGCCAAGTGTGTCAATAGCGGAGAGCTGCACCCTGCTTCTTCAAGGCACTGTGGTGCATATCTCCTGGAAAAATCCTGGCCATTTAGCCACGGAACATCTCTCATTTTGTAAGGCTAAGTCTTGGTGTTCCTGGTGCTGCCTAGGACATCTTATGGCTCAATTTTAAAAATGGCACCTTCTGCTTGTGGTGCTGCTTGGGACATCTTTTGGCTCAATTTAAAAAAAAGGTACCTTCTGCTCCTGGCTCCTCCAGGCCTACAAGCACAGTCATTTCTGAGCTTGTTCTCAACCCCTCTGCAGGTTCTACTTACTCTTGGTGCTCCCTTGGTAGAGCTAGTGGCACAAAGGGTTCACACTCAGCCTAGGCTAAAACCAGGGCTCCCCCACTAACTATTTCCCCTAAGATGATGTGGATGACTTGGCAATTTTTTCAGCATCGCCTCGGCTACCATTTGTCATCCATAAATTGCAACTGGCCATTAACATCATTGCCAAGAATGCCACTGCAAAAGGGTTTCGACTGTCATCCTTAAAAACAAAGGCAGTTCATTTCTACAATTTCAGGCAAAGTTGACTGGGAACAGCCAACCTTATCTTTGTATGGCTCCCCATCTCGTTTGAGCCGCATTGTAAATTTCTTGGGGTTATCTTTTACTCAAAGCTCTCCTGGGTCTCCCATATAACTGCCTTGAAAAAAAATCCTGCTTGAAGAGAATGGATATCTTAAAACATCTATCACATGTTTTGTGGGAAAGTGATCGCCGTACCCTGTGGTTTTTGTATACAACCTTGATCCATTCTAAGCTGGATCATGGGTCACAGGTGTACTCTTCAGCCTCATCCTCAAACCTAGATAAGCTCAATTTTATCAGGAACCAGAGAGTGCATCTAGTTTTGGGATCATTCAAATCCTCCCCATTATGGAGTCTCCATGCAGAGAGTGGGGTCCTTCCACTATCCTTTCGCCGCCTTAATTTTAACCTGAAGCACCTTTTCAGGCTGCAACAGCTACCCCACTCACCTGTATATGAGTGCACCTATAATATTCACTCAGTGGCTTCATATGACGGGTTTCCTTCGCTGACTCGCCCCTTTGCCCTGCGTATGACTGGAGATACAGGTCAACTGAGGTAATTATCAGTTATTCCATATAAGATCCCTAAACTACCCCCATGGCTATTGCCACCCGTGAGGGTTTGCAAGGTGCTGGCAGGTGAACTGAAGACCAAGTTCTTGCCTTCGGTTCTACGAAGCCTCTTTTATGAACACTTTGTGCCACAAATCAAGCACTTTTATCTACACAGATGGATCTAAATCCTCTGATGGGGTAGGAGCTTCTGCTATCTTCCCCTTCCATCATGTGTCTGTGTGCCTGCCCAATACAGCCTCTATATTCACGGCTGAGGTTGTCGCGATACTGGCTATACTGTAAACCATCACTTCTTCATCACCGGGATCTTATACAATATTCTCTGATTCCCTCAGCTCTTTGGAGGCTTTAGTCATTTTATTTCCAGATCACCCGCTGGTTTCAAAGATCCAACAGTGGCTTTTTTATTTATCCTCGTTTATTCTGTTGGGTACCTAACCACATAGGTATAAAAGGAAATGAGAGAGCAGATTCTGTTGCCAAGGTAGCTGCATCTCTAGGAACCTCCACCCCTGCTCCTCTTCCTTTCTGTGATGTCATGCCATACATACGTGAGTATGTGGTCGGCCAGTGGCAGAAGACTTGGGATGAACTCCTCCCCAACTAAACTGCATGCTATCAAACAGTCAGTCCACCCTTGGCCACGCTGTAATAACTCTATACTTTAGGGCAATATTTTGGGAGAGCAACTGTTCAGGGTCACTATGATACCTTCAATCAATTCACCCGGTAAGGATGATAATTTTTTATCAACAATTGCCCAGTCTTTGTGCGCTCTTTTATACTTTTAAATTTACATCATGCAAATTAAAACTTATTGCATATGCTAAATATAATGAATCAACTATCTACAAAGTAAATACTGTCCAGTGTACAAATGGAATTTAAGCCGCTAAACTTTCTTAGCCCAAGTATTCTAAGCACAACAGAACAATTTTTCCATCTTTAAATAAATAGCACTGACCAACAGGATAAATGTTACAAATAATGCCAGAACCTGGTTCTCACAATACGATACGCTATACAATAGCTCTTAAACACGGGACTGATCAACCTGATATGTTACAAGTTAATGCCAGAACCTGGTACTCATCAACAGGATAAGTTATACAGTAGCTCCTAAACACGGTACAAACAACGAGATATATTTACATTAAAGTAGCTATCAGCTGGGAACAAATGGTGCGTTTGCTTGTTTAAGGAACTGCGGTGACCAGGTTGACTGGTTGATCACAGTTGATGCACTGGTATGGTTAAAGAGCCCGGCTACAGTTGCTCCTACAAAAATAGGACAGTCAATCACCTAATTAGCTGATCTCAAATTTACCAATTACCTGATACAAGCTAAAATTATCAAAATTGGCTAAATTTGGGACCCTCTACCAAGATCTAATTATTGAGTGATTGGTACTCACCAGTTATGAGACTGGAGCAAACTGACTAGACGTACTACTAGTGAGTGAGAACACTGGTGCGAATAATTAAGGCGTTAGATACATAGAGTCCCACCTAGAAAACACTTACAAAAGTCTTCAGATTTTCTTTTCTTGCATTAAACCTTCCAAGGATCCCCAAAACAATATGATACAACAAGGAAAGGTTTGTCACCACAAAACTCACCTTCAGAGAGGAGAGTAGATTTAATTTAGCAGTTCAGTGGTTGTATTATATTTAGTATTAAATAATATATTAATGAGCTTTGCTTAATCTAACCATTTAATATATATACGAGGGGCGGTCAATAAGTTTTGCGAATCGGTAGGGCAAAACAGAGGAAGGGGGATGGCTGTTTGTGGGGGTGTTAGGACAAGTCAGGACCTGCAGCCGCACGCTCTTGCCTCGTCTATTTAAGAAGCAGTAGCTGATCGCAGATCCTCAGTCACAAATTTTTCAACAATGGAGAAGGTTGAGCACAGCGCAGTGATCAAATTTTTGACCAAAGAAGGCAAGAATGCATTAGACATCCATGAACGCATGATTGCAGTGTTCACCGACACCGCCCCTTCCTATGCAACCATTGCTGGCTGGAATAGGGAATAGTTCCGCCATGGTCGTGAGTCCCTTGAAGATGACGCCCGTCAGACGTGACCAATGAGGACCAAGCAAGAAAATGCCTGATTTACACCCAGCATAATGTTTCCGTTCTTCTCTTTGCTCTAAATACCTCCTTTCAGGCAGTAGCAGGGCAGCTGCACCTGGATAGAAGGTATACTGTTATTTCTGCATACATTCCACCGTCAGCCAACTTCATTGGAGGGGACTTCCGCCGCATTGTGGCACAGTTGCCTAGGCCCTCTCTACTCCAGTTTTGCAAACTGGAGAGAGATCACTCTGCCCCAGATGGTTCCCACCCAATCTCTCTAACCTCCTGCATTAGTTGTTGATGGAGAAATTAGTAAATGTTAGACTAGCCTTTTTTCTGGACAGTGGAAGCCACCTCTCTTCCCTAATTTCCACTCCACATCAAATACTCTGCTCCAACTAGAAAATGCTGTCTGTGAGGCCTTACTTTGTAGGCCGCACTATGCCACAATGTTTTTCAATCTGGATACTGCATAGCAATACCCTATCCTGGAGACTTCCCACAATGGGGGTGAGGGGATGCCTCACAATCTTTCTGAGTTTTTGCGAGATTGTCAATTCCACATATCGGTTAGGGAGCCCTCTCTGGCCCTATCGAGCAGGAAGAGGGTGTCCTGCAGGCAAACATCCTCTGTGTCACACTCTTTACCTTGAGAATCAACGGTTTTACCTCGTTGATGGAAGATGTTCTTGCTACACTCTATTTGAGCGACCTTTCTATCCCTTTTGGTGTGGCCTGGATGCCAACTCTGCAGTTCTCGACTCAAAGAGGCATTGAACCACATCTCTCACTATGCTGAAGTGCACAGACTTCGTTTTTTCTTGGCAAAGACTTAGGTTGTGCACTTCTGCCACCATCGTATGCTCCACCCCACCCAACCCAGACTTGTTCCTAAATAGGGTTTGCCTGGAAGTTCTCAATTTGGTCTTTATTCCAACCACCACCTCACCTGGGAGGTCTATGGTTTTTGTGCATTCCGATCCTTCGACATTCATCACCTGGGATGCTGATAGGGCTACTGCCTTGCTTTTCAACTGATCTTCTGTTCATTCAAAGCTTGACTACTGATGTCAATTTTAGGCAGAAGGTGGACTTGCCATTCTTTTTGCGCTGTATACCATGCCTCTTGTGCTTGTATGCTTGGAACAAGCATCTCTCATTTTATCCATAGCTGATCTTAATGCCACCTATGCTGGCAATAAACTCCAAACAATCATTTAACCTTGGTTCAGGGCAAGGGAGCTTGATGTAGCTCTCAGCCCAGTTTCCTTGATGGCTTTGCCCAAGATGGCCACTCTAAATGATACCACCTTTGAATGTTTGTTGCCACACCTCTGCTCACAAAACTTTACAGCACCAGGAATATTGCACTTTTATTTTTTGGTTTATGCATCTTGTCACAGTGGAGCTGTGCTGGCATACACAGATGCCTCTAAGTCCTAAAAGGGAGTTTGTTTCCATGCTACTCCCTGCCTTGTTTGAAACCGGCAGGGATAATCTATTTGCTGCATCTTTGTTCAAGGCAGAACTGGTTGCAATACTGCTTGGTACATGAAATTACCCACCACACCTGGTTTTGTATTTGTTTATAATTTATTGCAATACAGAATGTGCTAAGTGCCCTTGAGCCATTGGAATCTCCACATTGTATAATTAGTGGTATCTGTAACATTGTGGCTTCTGCGAGTCATGAAGATTGTCTTCTGTTGGGTCTCTGGATAGGTATGGATTGCTGGAAACAAGGGGTCTGGACTATCTGCACAGACTATACAACTGTACCAACGTTTTGTTCTTTCCCACTGACTACATGACAGGGACCAGGTTAATCCTTAGAGATGCATAGCAAGGAAGATGGGAGACAGCACATGGTAATTTAAAGTTGCCTGCCATTGCAGCCTTTCTCATGCCCCCCGTCCCAATGCCTCAACGGTATGGTAATTTTCTGTCCGTTACAAATTGGACACACCCTTGGAATGTTCTGCTCTCTGATGGAGCACTCCTTTAAACCTCTCTGCAAAGGCGGACTGCCCCCCAGACAGTACTCCTTAATTTAGTTAAATGTCCTAATCTGGGGGAACTTTGTGTGTGGTATCTCTCCCCATTTCATGACGAGTGTGGTCGCTACCACTTCTCCCTCATTCTGAAGTCTGGCTGCTCCATACCAGACTGGTGTGATTGAGTTAAATGGGGGGGGGGGTATCTGCCCCATCCATACTTTAAAAATGATTGGTGGCTCACTTAGGCCCCTCAGAGATCCAGGTCTCCCCTGGGGTATATGAGCATGCCTTTTTTTACCTACCTTAGTTGTTTTTGTTTATCTTTAAATATCCTAAAAATCAGCTTATCTCTATAATTTTGGCCTCTGTGCCCCCCCCCCCCTCCATACTGAATGGATGTTGTTTTTTTAAAAGTGGGAGAAATAAAGGTGCTTGCATTATGTGCGATGAGCATGGAGGTGGTTAACCCTGACTGGAAGATCCCCATTTGAAGGGTGATTTTTTAGCATGTGGGCATAATGATGGGATCCTTTGAGTTTGATAGATCATAAAGGGAGAGGCTTTTCTTTTTAGTGACAATGCACACCGACCTCACTTTCTGGGAAAATGTTACAAATAACAATACCTCCCCTCCCCCCAACCTCTATCTTGTACTCCCGCTGAACTAACTCGTGTACTGGTGTCAGGTGGAATGGGCATTGCCGGCCCTCCTGCACCGCTGCAGCATCCGCCCATTCGGGTCTTGCATCAACACCTTTGGCAGTCGGCGCTGCGACGTCGACATGTGCCTCGAACTGAAGCCGCCGCAGGTGAGGGAACCTTATGTGATTTGAGTGGGGGAGGTTAGGTGTGGTTTGACTGCCCACCCTCCTATAGGTCTCGAGTGCTTCGAGTAGTCTCCTCTTTAGATTGAGTTATGTGCTTTATGTACACTTTCCCCAACATCACCAGTTTACGAAAATGTCTTGGGAGTCTCTACCCATCTTTCCCAGCAGGTGGATACTGATCTAGGTCTCCGGGTTCAGCCCCGCACAGCAGCCACTTCCATGCTGAACTCTGACTATGGGAAAATGAATCTGCGGCTTCTGGGAGACCTACTCGCCCTCTACATGCCCGGCTTAGAGAAGGTAAGCCCCATCTGTGCCTGGGCATATGCCCTCTTTGCCCTGAGGGGAGGACACTGGTGTTATTGTCTTCCATTCATCCACAGATGCAGGCGATCTTCTCTGCGACTGTGCCCATCATCAAGGTCAGAGACTCCCTCACCCAGCTGGACTGCGACATCAGCATACAAGAAGACAGGTCAGTGAGGGGGGGGAGGCATTAACCCATAATTTCGTTCCTAAAATTGACCTTTGAGACATAATCCTACCCTGCTGTGAGTGTATCTTTCATAGGGTTGGCAAAAATGCTCATCTGGTGCTAAAAGAATACGTTCACCACATAGAAGTTTCTTTCAGTACAGGACTTCACCACCTTCTCCATTTGCATTTACTCCAGATGTACCAAAAGCTCCACTTCTCCCTTCTCTTTTTCTTACCTCTTCCATCAATCACATCTACAACCATCAACCGAGAGGCTCTTGTGAGCTTAATGGAGAAAGGCATTGGTCCTGCCAAACCAAGTACCAGGTTCATTCCTAGTGAGTACACAACGGTCTTCGTAGGGAGCTAGTCACCAATTGACAGTTTGCCTAAGTGGTGTGTGGCTGGAAGCAGTTCAGTCCACACATCAACCCATGCATAGCCAATCACAACTCCACTGTCTCTTCCTTCTCTTCTCTCAGATACACAACATATCACCCATCCAAGCAGCTCCGAGACCCAGAGGAAGAAATGGCGTGTATTTCCCCCAGGGTCCTCATGGAGTATATAGTGGGTGGTTTTGCGCAGTGTAATCTTGCATAATGTTTGTGTGGGGGGGATTGCATTCTGGACATAGTCACTTCCAACCTCTTTTGGTAGGTAGCTCAATAGGGCTTGAGGTGATTGATGGCCACACCTCAGTCTAACCAGGTGGAGTCTGTCTTCGCTAGGAAGGAAGAAAGGGGGAGGGGTCACAAGGGTGGATGAAAGGGGGACCATGTATGCAGTGGGGTGTTGTGTGTGATTGAATAGAACATTGAGTGAAATGAGTGTGGACATGTTCAAGATGTTGGGTTTGGGGGAGGAGCTCAGTTTAATGGCGTTTTTCTTTTGCTCTGCTACTAGGCTTGATCCTACGCGGGAGTGGGCACAAGCGCACACACGCACTCACAATGTCACTGTCCTTCTCTCATCTTCAAAGTACAATACACCCACTCTCTACTCTGTTTATAAATCCTACTGATGAAGTCCTAGTATCCACACTTCATGGAATTTTAGTGTTGTCTATGTTGGTTTCAAAATGCAAAACAACCTGACACCTACAGTGAGGACCTGGCCCTGGTGCCTTCAGGCTTGTCAGTGATTGTAATACTGATATTTTTGATGGAAGGGGTTGATCCCTGATTGATGTAAATGCGTTTCATCCGGTCGGGGGATCTCATCCAAAATGCGAGGTATGGGTGGAGCAACTTACTGGGTTAGGCGAGTTGAGGTAGTTGACAGCTTATCTTAATGTAGTATATAGAGGTCATATAGTGGAATTCAACATAGATCAAGAAATACAACAAGATCTAAATAAGGTATTTAATTGGTCTGTTGAATGGCAGGTGAATTTTGATATCATTAAGTGCAAAATATTGAAGAAATTGATCTGTCTCATAATATCAAGTGACTTGAAATTTTTAAAATACTGCATCCATTTAGCTAAACAAGCTAATAAAACAGATTTACTGGGAGAAATTTTTAATATAAGAGTAGGGAAGTAGTTTTATTGTTCAAATCAATTGTTCCCCTCAAATATGGCAACTTAGATCTGTTCTTATCTTCAAAAGAATATTGACATTAGGGTGGGGGGGTATAGCAATGAGCAACAAAGCTCATTCTGGCGCTGCAAAACAAACCCTACGACTGTAGACAATGGAAATTGCATAATAGCTTAAAGCTGGCTTAACCTTTCTGAGTCCTACGTCCATCTTCATCCCTGAGCTGGTTGATATATACTGCTTGAGATTGTAGAGTATGCACTGCGGGCAAGGTGGAGGCCCTTTTCTAATTCAGAGGGTGCTCTTGATCCACGTTTTGTTTGGAGTATCTGTGACACCACGACTACTGCGTGTCAGGCAGATGTCAAAATTAGTTTCTGCTGGAAATGAGGAGGCAGGGAGAGGGCAAGATGTTGACACTGAGCAAGCGAACCAGCGTTTGCGCGGCCTTATATACATGTTAGGGGTCAGGTCAACCCTGAGGCTACAAGGCAAAGAAGATGGGTGATGTCATCAGGAGCAAGAAGCTGCATGCCATTGCACCCTGACTTCCCCTTCCCCATCCAATCCCTCAAGGTTATCAGGTGTTTTTGTTTTTTTCTCTTGAGGGAGCACGCTCTCCTGAACCTTTTTATCAAGATTGCCTCCCTCCCAGGCAGTGCGAGTCCCTTTGGTTTAGTATCCTGGTCTTGTAGAGTGGTTTGTGAGTGATACCCGTCTCAATAGGGGGGTCCCTACCGCTTGTCCCGAGTCCTCTCGAGTCCTAGGATGTGATTGAGGTTTTGGAGGATGCAGGCACGCCCCCCCTCCACACACACATTCCATACTATTTAAAGTTTGGCTGCACGCACGCACACACACACACCATCCCAGCACTTGAACGTGCCTGGAAGATATTTGTTATTGCTGAATCCCGCCATTCCTAGCCAGGATGCACTCCCCCCTACAGGATGATGAAACCAACATAAAGATAAGCTTGACAATTGCTGGGGGAGGCTTGTTTTGTAATGTGGGCGGATCTGCTGATGTTTGCCAAAAGATATATTTTTTTAAATGTGGGGAAGATCTTCAGCTATAAAAATCTTGCACACATCACTTTCTTTACAGGTGTCTGCAGCATATGCCCTCGTTAGTTCTCATATTTAATTACTTTTCTCAAAATGGGGTTGGCACTTATCATTGTCATTACTGGTATGCCTGTGCGGGGACCGCGCCCCCCTGCCCATTAACTCCATTATTTATTCACTCACCGAAATGAAACTCAAGGTGCGCCACATCCCAGAGCAGTGTCCACGATCCGGGATTAGTCACCTTTTAGGACAATCCCCTGAGCACGGTGCGTGTGCCCTTTCCACCCTCACTAATATTCTAACTTGCTGGGTGGCATACACAGGGGCCCTACATTCCCCAATTCGCCTTCCTTTAGCGTGCCCAACTCTTTGTTTCTCCTTATTTCACTCCTACCATCCGTGTGCCCACCGACATGTAGCTGACAGCACATGGATGGTACTACCACCCAGAGAGACCTACTGATTTGTGAGAATGCACCCCATCCCCGCTCTTGGGGGGGAGGCTGACCGCATGTGGCGTTTGTTTGTTGCAGTGCGTTCCACATGAGCGAGCTGCTGCACGTGCTGGGGTGCGCGGACGCTCGGGTGCGTCCGCTGGTGTTCAGCGTGCGCCGGTGGGCGCGGGCGAACGGACTGACCGCTAGGGAGCCGCACCCATGGCATTGGTTCTCGGGCTTCCAGTTGATTGCCCTCGTCCTCTTCTACCTGATGAAGGCGAGGCCGACCCCCGTCCTCCCATCGCTCAGGCTCATCCTTGACCTCTCTGCACGTAAGTCCTCCTCCAGGTTGAAAAGCAAAAACCAATGGGGCGATTCCCCCTCTTCGGGGGAGAGTGGCTAAGTCCTATGGTTGTAGGGAAAGAGGGCTGTAATGTTTGAGGTTGTTACCAGTTTGATCCCCACCAATTCGCTGCGTGTGACGTCCATGTCAGTGTGGAAATTGGGAGCTACCAATACCGTGGGATCCGAACCACCACTCGACACGGGACTCCCGCCAACTAACCACACCCAATGTGGCATAACTTTGCTCGAATTGAAAGGGGGGAGGGGTCCCCACTCAGTCAGGCTCACAATGGGTGTACTCTCCCCAAGAGGGAGTTGAGAGGGGAGCTAATTAACTAATCCCCCCCCCTCTCCCTCCTCAGGCGGGAAGGGTCTCTCCTCGCCGCAGGGGGTCAGCCAATTCCATGTGAAGGACCTTTCGCGCCTCACCCCCTCCCAGAATCGGCTTTCCCTCGAGGAGTTGTTCGTTGGGTTCTTTGAGTTCTACAAGGAATTCAACTTCGCCAGGCACGCCATTTCCCTTGTTGGTGGGCGCACGTTTAATAAGCCCACCTACACATCGCTCTATGTGCAGGTAGGGGTAACCATCTTTACTCGGTTTTGTGATGCACAGCTGGCACCATGATGAGGACTTGAACCATGTCTTATTTTAGCAGTTACTCCAATAGGGAAGGGGGGGGGGTATAGTGTTGAGCACCCCAAGTAGTCTCCTCTTTACGCTACTCGGGCTATTTATCTTTCTCATGTTTCCCTACTTCATTTTCTCTAAGAATCTCACCTTATAAGCTTTATTTTGTGGAGATGCCCTTCTTGGTTTTCTTTTTTAATTTTAACTAAATAATCTTTTATCTTTATTCACTTTTCCACACCGAATTGGCCCTTCATTATATTGGGGCATCCTAAGACAGGTCCATCTCGGATACCCTTTGTAGTCTGTTACACAGGGTACCTTGAAGAGCGGGGCGTCTCCCAGTCCCTAATGTCATTGGAAAGGGTTGACTTGAACTGCGATGCGGCGGACTTATGCTGCATTATGCCGCAGTTGTCAAGGTCCTTCATCCTCTGGGATCTGAATGGTAGGCATACCCTCTGGGGGGGACTACAAGATCATTCGCAGGGCCCTGATCAATGAGCTGGAGATTTGTTTAAAAAATTTGGGTAACTTTACGGATCATTGTCCGAGAACCACTTCATTTTCCTGCCTCTATCTTTCCCTGTGCTCTTCAAATAGTCTGATTCTGAGTTGGTTGTTAACTATGGGTGTGATCACTTCCCCATCAAAATATCTTTTGGGGTGCTGCTGGCACATGACAGGGGGGCTACTGCCCTTGAATTTATTTTTTAACCTTGAAATCCTTGAAAAGTCCTTGAATTTGATGAAAAAGGTAGATGGTCCTTAAATTTAAAAAATAAATCATTGAGTGAGTGTTCAAATGATTTTTCAAATTCACTATTTATATACTTTTTAATGTCTATTAGGAAAATAGTAATATTTAAGTTAATCTACTCACTAATGTGAGTGAGCATATATATGCTTTGGATGCATTGTATTTTTTGGTTATTTTTATAACCCATTTTTTCCTTAAATACCTCACCTTCAGCAATGCCACATAATGTTTATTGCACTTTTTTAATTTAAAGAAAAAAACAATGGCTAAAATCCGTCCTTGATTATTTTTCAAAAAGTCCTTGAATTCAAAATCACCAAACAAATAGACACTGCATAAGAAACCACCTAGGGGGAGCAGGTGCAGTGGTTTGCCTTTCAGGAAATGGTTTCTCTATCTCACTCAAGGAGCTTAGATGGGTTGATGAAACTGTGTTCTTCTCAAGCACCCTCAGCTATATGGGCATGGTTACCATTCCTAAAACGTCTGGTAGTCGGCCAAGTGTGGCACGGCCCTTAGAAACTATTGCTATAGGCGCTATAAAGGCCGCCTGAACGATTTCACCGTTTTGGTATGTTTCGAGGCACACCCGCCGCTCTTTCTGGTAGGCTTACTTGTCTTCACTTAATGGGAAGACCCTCTTGCAGAGGTGTGGAAGCGCGTCTAAAGGATTCGGAGCACGTTCTCACAAGACCCTCCTTCCGTCCTCTAGGAGGATAAGACCGCATCTGTGGCAGAGTCCTTCATGACCTCTTTCGCCGCATTCCCTAGCCGGGACATCGTGAGCTCTCTTCCGCTCCTCTTTCCCTAGTCCGGACGATATATCGTAAGCCATGCTTCGACACCTGGGCGAGTGAAGCATGACCTTTCTGTTAGCTTTGTTCAACAGGATCTGGGCTGATGGTATCCTGCCCAATGTCTCCTGTGCTTCCTTCTGCAAGTTGGAGAGAGATCATTCTACCCCAGCTGGGGGATAGGTCTATTGGAAGAGTCGCGGCGCAATGACCCGCAACTTTAAGTTCCTCTCCGCCGTATCCCATCTTCTTGGCAAGGTTGCCCTGATTACTGCTATGTAGTCAGTGTCTAGTTGCCAGATGGGCTCTATAAAATTGAAAAAAAAAAAAATATATATGTAGTCAGTGTGTAATCGAATGTTAGATTAGCTTTCCTAGAGAGTAGAGGCCATCTGTCTCTTGCACAGTATAGCTTCCGCAACGTCCACTCCCCGTTGGATACTTGGCTCAGGCTGGAAAATGCTGTCTGTTGGTCTTCTTTCATGGGTTTGTTTTATATGGAGTAGGCCTATGATAGCCGATGGTGATACGGTATCGTGGAGACCCTGCCCACTGTGGTGACAAGGGGATGTCTCCCAATCTTGCCAAATCGTCAAAACCGGGTATGGATGGGGGAGCGCTCTCCAGTCCAGTAGGGAAGAGAAGCCCTTCCTGTAGGGAAATGTAATCAATGTCACTCTTTGCCTTAAGAAGAATCAACGGCATCACCTCAGTGCTGCCAGATGATGTTCTCACTACGCTCTATATAGAGGGATCCCCCAGAATAATAATATTTCCCCACCTTCTAAGATATTACTTCGGGAGAGAAAGCGAGCCGTTATTCCCCTTCCCCCTACACCGAGGCATGACGCTGAAATTGAAGACTATCTCCCCCCCCCCCGCCTCGGGTCGGGAGATTACCCATCTATTTTGTAGGTTCGCCGCGAACAGCTTTTATGACTCCAGCCGCTGGTCGTCCGTCTGGCCGCTGATCCCTGCCTTTTGCGCCTTCCCGCAAGGAGAAGCTCGGTTCTCACGGCCGATAACGAGGGTTCGAAAAGGTCTCAATCTCTCTTCCTGTTTTGGAGAACTCCAGGTATATATTATGCACCCTCCCCAGGAGTACAGACAGATTTGGTTAGACGACACTTTCCCGAAAGGAGTTCGATTCAACGAAGTGCTCTCCCGAGAAGTGTGAGTCACGGTCGCAAGCCACGGAAGAGCTGGGCATCACACCCGTATCTTCGGTTCAGGGAGAAGAGTCTCGTGAGGCAACGTCAGCCTTTCTCAACCGCCTTCGGATCAAGGATTAGAGAAGCCATCCTCTGAAGTTCTTCTGGTGACCTCTTGAGGACAAGAAGCTCGATAGCTCGCTCGACCCGAGTTTGGAGAAGTCATGCCCCCCATCCCTTCGAAGTTCGTCCGGTGACCTCTTGAGGTCAAGAGGCCCGCATCTCGCAAAACACAAGTTTCAAGAAGGTAGCCCTACCTGCCGCTGGTTTTCGGCAACCCTGTGAGTAATCAAGGTCACCACGACCTTCCCCCAAGTTCAAAGGAACTAAATCTCTCATTATAACCATTCAATAACCCTGGTTATCGAATTAGCATTCGGAACCTAATTCCGTCTTATTCATGTACCTATATATATCCATATTTATTGTTGTGCCTTTTATTTAGTGTGTATTAAAAAAAATTTTAGCGTTGTGTTTGGAATATTCCTTGATCACGCAGCTGCAGCTATCTATTCAAACTGCACTCTTAGAACAATAACAGTTGTTGCCTACCTTAGAGCCTGTGTGCGCATATTCCCGTACACTTGGCCATACTTCGACACTCTACATGGACGACCTTTCATCTCTTTCGGTGCGGCCCAGATGACAACTCCAACAGGCATTGAACTGCGTCTCTCGCTATGCCAAAGTGAACAGTTTCGTTTTCCCTTGACCGAGACTAAGGTGGTGCACTTCTGCCGCCATCCACGGCTCCACCCTGACCCAGACTTGTTTTTAAATGGGGTGCACCTGGAAGTGGTTGACTCGCACAGTTTCCTTGGTCTTGTATTTGACAGACGCCTCACCTGGAAGGCTCATATTCGCAACTGTAGGGTCTCTTCTCCCTGCGCCATGGATATTCTTCGTTCCGTGACGTTCACTGCTTGGGGCGGTGATAGGGCTGCTGCCTTACTTTTTTAGCGATCCTTTGTTCGTTCGAAGCTCGACTACGCACGCGAGTTTTATGCATCCGCAGCCGAGCGTGTATTGCGGAAGGTTGACTCGATCCACCACACCGGCCTTTGCCTAGTGACCGGTGCCTTCCGCACTGGATGGGAACAGGGAGTTACTTTTATCGGCTTGACAGTTTGTCTCTTATAAAATAGAACTCCTCTCCATACAAATAAAATGATAATGGCCGGAATGCCTCCTATAAAATAGAACTCTTCTCCATACAAATAAAATAATAAAGGCCGGAATGCTTCCCTCAGTCGCCAACGGCTCTCACTGCATCCGCAGCCGATCTCGACGGTACCTATGCCGCTGAGAAATGCTGTCATACCATAAGCCTTTTTGGTTGGAAACTCTTTCGAGAATTCGGTATAGCTCTCGGGCCGGTGGCGCCCCTGGTTTTGCCCAGGACACTACCCTGGAAGTTATCACCTTTGCCTATTTGTCGCCATGCCTCTGCTCCGAAAGTATTGCGCCCAGCCATTTTGGGGCACACTTCGTGTCACATTGAATCCGTGCTAGTGTATATGGATGGCTTCAAGTCCCAGTAAGGGGTCGGTTTCAACACCCTATCCTCTCTGTTTGAAGTCAGTGTTGCTCTGCCAGGCCCTGCATCCATCTTCACTGCCAAGTTGCTTGCAATACACTGCTTGGTACGGGAGATAAGGCGACGTGCCCGGTTCGGAGACGGGATTGTGATCTACATATAGTGACTCACAAAGCGCCCTAAGTGCTCTTGGGATATTGAAATTTCCACATCTAGTTCACAATTCCCGTGAGCTAAGTGGATGTTGAGATTATCTTCTGCTGGGTTCCTGGACATGTGGGAATTGTGTGGAATGAGGAGGCCAAAAAGTATGCAAAGACTGGGCGACCAGACCAGTGTTTCACTTTCCTCACCCTGAATACATTTCAGGCTTCTGGACTGCTTGGCAAAGAAGATGGGAGATGGCTCAGGGCAACTTGAAGTTCCGTGCCCTAACCACGCGACTATTCCCATGGACCTACCCCTTCAATTCCACGATGGCTTCAGGTTGCTCTCTGTCATCTTTGTATTGGGCATGCTCGCTATTTAATGGAGCTCTCGCCTGCCCCTTACTGCGACGACTGCGTTGTCCCCCAGACTGTTCGGCACATTCTTGTTGAATGTCCCAATCTGGATTATCTCCGCGCACGTTACCTGTCCACATATTGGTATGAGTGGGGTCCCGTGTACTCATGGTGCTTTTTGTACACAGACTAGTGGAGTATTTCACTTTTTGGAGGAAGCCGGCCTCCTGAATTTTATTTGACTGTTCTAGGTCACTTGTTCCTGCACCACTGAGGGGGAGGTGAGTCTACCCCAATGCCCAAGTGCACTTCCTTCTTGTTTGTTTGTTTTATTTTTTGCTTGTTTCTTAGCCTTTGCTGCTTCTGTATTTTTAATGTTATTAGTTTTTGCATGTTTTTACTTGTTTTTAAATCTAACCTAGTATTAGACTAGCGTGATTACGGCAACTTTTGCCCTACTAGGCAATCGCCAGATGGGCTCCTAAAATTTAAAAACAAAACAAAAATGGATTCTGATCTTTAGCCTCTCTCAAAGCGCTCTGAATGCTCTCGCGGCATTAGAATCTCCCCACTCCCTGGTTCTTGGTACCTGTGACCTCACGGTTACCGCGAGCCAAGTTGATGTTAGATTACCTTCTGCTGGGTTTCCTGGACATGTAGGAATTGCCAGGAATGAAAGCGTTAAAAAATGCGAGGACTGGGTGACCATACCACTGTTTTGCTCTTCCCCACACTGACTACATGGTAGTAATCAGGGTAGCCCTTTGGGATGCTTAAGAACACTCATGGGACGCACAGCCATTTGACAGAATGCTCCTTGGTACCTCACCTTGACAACTGTTTGGTCCTCCAAACTGTCCACTACATTATTGTTGAACCTCCCACTCTGGGGGATCTTGGAGCACATTATCTGTCACACTACCAGGATGACCTGGGTTGATACCTCCTTGTACTCAGTACAGGTTTGTTCACACCTACTTGTTGACTCACTAAGTTTTTTTTTTTGGGGGGGGGGCTCCCCCATCGTATAGTTTTTTATGAATGCTTTGTACACCTGAGGGATGCTAGCCTCCCTCCAACACCTAGCATGCCTTTGTGGTTTTTTTTTGTTGTTCGTTGGATTTTTTTGTTTTTTTTATTTAAAATAGCTTAAAATGGGTTACCTATAATTTGGGTGACTATACTTCTCCAGGTAGTCGCCAGAAGAGTGCCCTAAATTTTGTTTATAAAACCTTCCTCTCTCCACATTCTGCACAACTTCTCTGTTCACATACTAATGCAATGTGTCTGGATTAATTCGTAGAGTTGAATTCAATTTGACTGGAGTCCCTTACATCCTCTCTTACCACCCTTAGGCATTCCACTCACAGCCCAAAACTTTGTGCTGCGTGGCTTTCCTAGCCAGTGCCTACTATCTAGGCTTAGTTACCTTTGATGACACTGACAGACAGGAGGATGGTAGGGGTATTCTTCCTTTCCTTGTGCATGGTTGTGCAAAGGAGTAATGTGAGAGTGATTGATCTGCGCCTAGTAAGAAAGAAAATGCTGTGGGGTTGTATTTGATAGTGAAAATATGGGATGAGGGTGGGACTCATCACACCACTGCGCTATGTAAAGTTAAATCGGTTGTATGAATGAAAAGAGGTGAAGTAGGTGGAAAGGAAAGAAGCAAAAGTGAAAGGTGGTTGAATTGCAGAATAAGAAAAGTTTGAATATGGAGACTTACTTTGTCCCCCCCATCCCTGGTGGTATTTTCAGTCAAACCCAGCAGCACTTAGGAAGCAGCTGTGGCATCTGGTCTTCTCCAGAGGTGTGTAAGAGAGGTTTGGAGATAGTCAAGCTGTGTATGGTAGAATGAGATGTACAGTGTTTTCAGGTTGCAGTTGGAGGCTGGAGGGGGGTTTATTTTATTTTTGTGCATTGTAGGAGTATTTACCTGATCTCAGGTGTCTCAGAGAACCTCTGGTCTGGTAATCTAGAGTGGTTTCGGATCGGTGAATGTCTGTAGCAGGATTTTAGAGTAGGGTATTATGCGTAAGTGTGTAGTGCAATGCCTGTACTAAAATTTGAAAGAACTAGAGCATCGGATCATTGAGTGATGATGTGAGATAGAGACATAATTGCATGCAGATGAGGATGAATGTATACAATGTGAAGCCACCTCCATTTTGTTTTACATTCTGCGTCGGAGTGAGGTGGGCTTCTCCCTGAGGCCGAAGCATGCTTCCTCCTTATTTTTTTGCCTTTAGTTTTGGTGTGTTTTGTCTTTTTAACTTAACCAGGTCTGTAATATAATTCCTGGGACTTATGCCTTCTAGGCAGTCACCAGATAGGCTTAAAAAAAAAGTATACAAGTTGAAAAGAAAATTCAAATGGTTAATTAATCAGAGTAAGAAAACAGTAGATGACAAACTTAGATGGAAGATCAATGAGGATCTGGATTGGAACCCTAGAGTTGCTTTTGCCGGCTTGACAGTTTGATTTTTACTTTCTCCTCCCGATGGCATTCTTTTTGGAGGAGGTTGGCCTCCTCCACTTCATTTGACTGTTTGTTGTAGGCCGCATGTTCCTGCACTGAGGAGAGGCGGGCCTGCCCCCGACATTGGAGTGCGCTTCCTTCTTGTTGCCTTTTTGCTTTTTCTTTTTTTATTTGTTGCTGTTATTTTAGCCTTTGTGCGCTTTTTTATCTTTGTTATTTATATATTTGGTTTTTAATCTAGCCAAACATTAGGCTAGATTACAGTAACTTTTACACTAGTAAGCAGTCACCAGATGGGCTCTCAAAGAAAAACCCTGATGGCATCCCAAATCCGGATGTGCCATTCTTGGCCTGGTCACCTGCCATTCTCAAACAGTTGATTAACAATGCTTCCCATACAAATAAAATGATAAAGGCCGGAATGCAAACTATAAAATAGAAGTTCTCTTCATACAAATAAAATGATAAAGGCCGGAATGCCTCCTATAAAATAGAACTCTTCTCCATACAAATAAAATCATAAAGGCCAGAATGCCCCCTATAAAATAGAACTCTTCTCCATACAACTAAAATGATAAAGGCCAGAATGCCTCCTATAAAATAGAACTCCTCTCCATACAAATAAAATGATAAATGCCAGAATGCGAACTCCTTTCCATACAAATAAAATGATAAAGGCCGGAATGCCTCCTATAAAATTGAATTCTTCTCCAGACAAATAAAATGATAAAGGCTGGAATGCCTCCTATAAAATAAAACTCTTCTTCATACAAATAAAATGATAAAGGCCGGTATGCCTCCTATAAAATAGAACTCTTCTCCATACAAATAAAATGATAAAGGCCAGTATGCCTCCTATAAAATAAAACTTCTCCATACAAATAAAATGATAAAGGCCGGTATGCCTCCTATAAAATAAAACTCTTCTCCATACAAATAAAATGATAAAGGCCGGTATGCCTCCTATAAAATAATAAACCTACATACACCCAACCTCTTCCTGGAAGGATTTCAATACACACCGCAAAACCTGGCTCTCTTCTACACAGCCTGATGAGCGAGGTGAAGCACTCTTCACTCCTGCAGTGTGGAATTGTGCTGTGTGTATGCCTATGGGCACCCCCCCTCTCCTCAATGCCTTGTTGGTACCTTGTCATTTTATGTCACCCCCTAAATAGACACACTCGGGGGCATAAAGTGCTTCCCTAAATTTTACATTGAAGATTGTCTGGTACACCAGATGTGGTAGTTGCATGCACAGTACCTGTCCTAGTACTGATGATGGGGCCCCATAGGAAAACTGAGAGGGGCATGCCTCCTTTAGATCTGTAACTGTGTGTTTATCGTCCTGCCTGGATGTGGGGCAGGAAAAATGCACATACCTTCCTCCAGTGAGTGTACTAAAGGTAACTAAACCCTGATAGTGGTCTCTTGGCATGGGGAGCTACACCATGGAAGCCTTTATGCTAGGAGCGTGAGACATAATAACGGTGATGGGTGGAGCTGTTGTGGGTCCTTTTGTATCAGGGCAGCTAATCATTGTGTGAAGGAAAGGGGTGGCTAGCAATGTGTTTCAAAGAGGGAGATCACAGATGCTCTCTCTATGTGAGGCAAACAAGAAGGGAAATGAAGATTCTGCAGATGCTTGTTTTATGTGAGACCAGAGGTGGGCAGTATTTAATTACTTTTTGCGAATACTTTACTGATAATAGGCTTATTATATAGCTGTTAAGAACGTGTAATGCATGTTTTGCTTGTCGCAACTTGTATGACACAAATGGTTGACTGTGTGAGCTGGTAAGGGAAGATCGCTTGGATCAGTTCAAATTCTGTAAACAGATAGTCACAGTTGTGTTTGGTTGTATAGTGAGAGGGCTCAACATTATTTCAACTGGTGCATGGCAACTTCAGTTTCTTCAAAAGAGTGTGAAATGGAGAGATTAGACAATGATAAAGATGAGGAAGCCAAAGAATCATGTAACTATAGTCATCCTTTACTAGATGGTAAATTATTTAGAGTGAAATCTTCCGACGGAAAAAGAGTGAAGTGTGTATGTACATCATGCAATAGCGAAATCTCTTCACTGAGCAATGCTTCTTCCAATCTACGCATTCATTTGAAGGTAAGAATTTATTAAAGCCAATTATATGATACCTAATTGAATTGACAAGTTTCACTATTTCTTACTTAAAAAAAAAGCAAAATTGCTAGTAGCTAACGATAATATTAAGTAGCGTAGATTTACCTTGCACGAACCTACCTGCTTCCTTTTGCAACACCTTTATTTATCGTATATGCTGAT
This sequence comes from Ceratothoa steindachneri, assembly GCA_963969495.1. Taxonomy (NCBI): domain Eukaryota; kingdom Metazoa; phylum Arthropoda; class Malacostraca; order Isopoda; family Cymothoidae; genus Ceratothoa; species Ceratothoa steindachneri. The sequence goes on along the minus strand of OZ018333.1, from coordinate 69,751,044 downwards.
TGAATTTAACGGGAATTATGACAATGTGAAACAAATGTCCTTCAATTATCTGATCATGTACATTTATCAACAGAGAAAGCACCCTACTTCGGTGCCAAAAGCGGATAACTACGTGACAGCTCAAAGAAAAGATTCAAAAAGAAAATGTTCAGTATTAGACGATTGTCCTTCATGCAGCGGTGTTAAAGTAAAGACATTACCGGAGTGTTTTGCGGTGAATACTAACAATGTCAAACAATCTGTTGTTGATAAATTGATTGAAGATTTTATCATACAAGGTGTGCATCCCCTATCAACCATGGAGCAACCAGCTTTTGTGAGATTAATTAATTTGAATTACAAATGTTGTTTACAATTATAGGATTAGTAGTACAGGTTAAGCTCTTATAACAACCGAATACTAAAGCGTTCGGATCATTGGTCACTACGTAGACTATATAACGAAGTTAAATAAAGGAAAACATATACGAACAACAGAGATTAATATATTGCAATAATTTCATGAGAATCCACATACCTAAATTCTTAAAGCGCGCTATCCTTTACTTGAAGATATTATTGGCTAAAAAAATTTCAGGAATAATTAGTACAATTATTGATCGATTATATTATGTAGTTATTAAATGAATTCCTACAACAATGTATTTTGTTATAGTAGAAATACCTGTATATCATTGTCAAAACTAGCATGCCTACCCATCAAAAATGTAGGAAATAAAGCTTGATAATGTATATATTCCTAACAATACTAGAAGTCAATATTTTACTATGTAATTCTGAATATGAAGGATTAATAATATATTTATGAATTAATGTACCAGTCCTATATAGCTATAGGATATTCATATTGCTACATTTTATATGCATATCATATATTCTCATTTCACTGTGAAAATCAATTTCACTCACAATAATTACACATTTCACTACCGAAGGTCTAATTTCTTCAGTTGACATCATTCAAGGTGGATGCTAGGCCGAAATCTTATAGAAGAAGAGAAAGTGACAAAGCTTTACTGAAGAATAAACTAGACAGCACCTCTTACTTATGTCCTACTACAGATATTTGGTCAACTCATCACCGTAGTTTTGGGGGCATTACAGTTCATTTGGTATGTTAAGATTTTGCTCTTTATGAAATTGAAAATATCTTTACAGTTAGGGAGTTGTCAGCTCTTGGCTGAAAGCAGACCTATTTGTTGGCGGAATTTATCTTGATTATATTAATATTTAAAATTTATGGAAACATTTATGAGACAAACATTGGACTGTTATTTAATTTTTTTTTCAGCTTGAGGAAGATGCTCTAGTTCATCAAGGTGGAGTATTGGCATGCTGTCGCTTCAAAGGAGAACATAACTACGTCGAGATTTCTGAACATATAGAGAATATCATTAATGAATACGATATCCCCCTGCAGAAAATCATGGGCACCGTCACTGATAATGGCTCTAATTTTGTTGAAGCGTTTAAGGAATTGTGGACACATTTGCAGTCACTGCTGCAAATGTGTCCACAGATTCAGAATATGGAATTTCATGTAGGTGAAGAAGATCAGGGTGAGCATGTGCTGGAGGATAGTTTCTTAATGAGAAGGGCCTTAGATCAGGAAGAAGACCTTTCATCTGACCCATGCAGCTTCAGCCTACCTAAGCATGTGCGCTGTGTTTCACACACACACACTCAGTCTCGTCGCCACAACCAATGCAAAACAGGCACTGAAAATATCTTCTCTTGCAAATATCAATCCATCCTGCAATGGGCAAATGCTCAGCATTATGGAACAAAAGTGGTCGTCCAAAATCAGCAGAAATTATCAAAACTGTTATCAACAACTACTCATTAAAGGTGCCTTTCATTACAAGGTGGAACTCTGTTTGATGCATTGTCATTACTTTTGAAACACAAGGACAAATTACATCAACTCATGACGTCCCTTGAACTTTCAGTGTTCAGAAGTCACGAAATTTAATTTATTGGGCTCCTATTGCAGTGGCAATTGATTGCCTACAAGAACAAAACTTTTATGGAGAATTGCTCACTGTGGAGAAAAAGCTAAAGAGCCTTCAGTCACATTCTCTGAAATTTTGCCAACCTCTTCTAAGTGCAGTCACTAAGGGCTTTGGAAAGCGCTACCAATTTTATTTGACCTTGGCAAATGAAGCCAGCGTTACAGATGCCATTATTGCATCAATAAGCCATCCATTCTTCAAACTCCGCTGGTTAGATATCAGTATTTCATGGGACAGTTCAAGCCACCAAGACTCTGTTAAAAATATTATGATTCAAGTGATTGAGAATTTAGCAGATGGACCCGAAGCTGAATCATCCAGTGGTGTGTGGGACAGTGGCGATTATTTTGAATTTAGAAAACCCACTCAAACACGATCAACCGCAGATTTAGAATTGTTCTGTTGCCTTCAGGATTATAATAAAACACTTCAAAGTTTAGATAGATATCCAAACATAAAAAAAGTTATTTATTAAATACAACACCACCCTTCTGTCATCAGCTCTTGTGGAATGGCTCTTCTCTTTAGGAGGATTGACCTTATCTCCAAAACGGAGTTCTTTATCTGACGAAACATTTCAGCAACTGATATTACTTAAATGTAATGCTGATATAAATAGCTAACTGAGATTTCATTCTATGGAACTTTCTATTTGTTTTGTAGTACCTAAGTCCAATTGTCATCAAATTCTACATTAATAATTGTAATATACAATTTCATTTTTATGGATATTTTTTTGTTGTGATACCAATGGTCCTTATTGATTGTCATTATATATCATGTATTTGAAATGTATTTAAAAATGTATCTAAATACATTTAATGTATTTAGTATCTAAATACATTTTTCTCATGTATTTAATATTTAGTATTTAAATACTTTAAATGTATTTAAGCCCACCTTTGTGCGAGACAAACAAGAAAAGGAATGAAGAGTTTGCAGATGCTTGCTCTATGAGTGACAAACAGGAAAGGGAATGAAGAGTTTGCAGATACTTGCACTATGTGAGACAAACAAGAAAGAGAATGAAGAATTTGTGAGAGATGTAGTATGATCGGGTGTAAACCGAGTTGGTGTGGCATTAATTTTGAGTGGTGAGTGGCATGATGGCAATGGTTGGGTATCAATGTGTGAGCTAAAGTCTTTTGACAGTTGCTAAGAATGTGGGAGTGGCGAATTATTGAGTGGTGTGAAGAGTATTTATGGAAGTTATGTGTGCATTAAGATAGAGTGAGTGGTTTGACTATTGTCGAATTGTAAGAGAAGGTTGTGTGATGTTTCCCTGACTGTATATTTATGGATGGAGTACTGAGTATGTGTGGAAGGAGTAGAAGGGTTGTAAGATTGATGGGTAATGGTGAGCGATGGTTGATGCTGATGACCATGTGTTGGTGACATTTTGTGTGAGGGATGATGATCAAATCTTTTCACAGGATGTCTGAGAGGGAGGGCCTTGAAGTGAAGGCGGAAAAGAGTAAGGTGATTGGTATTTGGAAGTGAGAATGAGGTATGATATGTGAATAAGTGGCATCACCTTTGAACAAGTCTGAAGATTTAAATACTTGCATGCATTGTAAGTGATGGTGGTACAAATGATGGAGAGTGTAACCACAAAGTTTTAAATGGTAGAAAGTTCTATCATATTAGTGTTTGAATGTGGGATGTGCCAGGAAGCTGCATGAGTGTTTGCTGGTGCAACATTGGTGTATGAGAGTGAGACTCTGATGTGGAGAGAGAAGGAAAAATCTCGAGTGAAGGAGAGAGCTGACCAAGGAATAAGGGTATGATTGACCCGAGATGGTGGAACACTTCTTACCACTTGTAGCAATGTAATTACACCTCTCCCTCTGTCTCCAGAATCCAATTGAGAGAGGTCTAAATGTGTGCAAGAATGTGTCTCACGAGGAGCTTGAGATATTCCAGTCCCGTTGTGAGGCTGCCTTCAACTGCCTTGGAGCATCTTCTTCCCCTAGGCCCCGCCAGGTGAGTCGTCGTTTTTTTAAACACTAGCCACCCTGCAGGACAAGTGAAAAAGAAGTGGTTAGTCACTCCCAAGTGGGTACGCTACGACCTTACCCCACTTGGATGTAATCCTGCTGTGGGAGTGTAAGCTGTAATTGAACACCCACTTCCTAGCGATTACATGGGATGCTTCACATGGTGGTATGCTATAAAATTCCCACTTTTAACCAGCCTCTTCTAACCTTTCTCTCCCCAAGGGGGTGGACCATTGTAGCAGTAGCTTTGCCTCTGCTCCAATTGAAGCCTGGATTGGTGATGCACCCTCCCGCCCCAAGCATCTCCTGTAGTCTTTTTGCTAATCTTGGAGTACCGGGGCTCCACTTTCTTCCTTGGCCGCCGGCTAATCGCCGATCAGCATTTGTCCGTTCATCTCTTGCCGTTAGCGCGGAAGTGTTTTTCCTGCTACCTCTTCGGGTATATCAATAAATCTTGTCAACGTGCGAAATCGGGTTAACTCAAATTTATTTTGTTCAAAGGCTGTACACACACAAACTCGCGTACAGCCATGTGCGTGGGATGGCGGATCGCATCCTGCTTCCGCTAAGTATTAGAATTCGTAGCTGTTTAAAAAAAAGAAAAGGTCCGAGACGCCGAGGGTGTGGACAGTATTTCGAACCAAGAGGCCAAGGACATGGTCCTGTCGCGGTCTGCGCTACCAGGGACCTCTGCCTCTGGCCCCGCAGGCTTGCACAGTAGTTACCGCGCCCATGAGGAACCCTTCAGTGGGTTCTACCACTCGGCCACCTTGTTACAACTGGTAGCACAAAGAGCTCAAGTCCTGCTCTGCACTTTCCGGCTCTTCGTCTACCCTTCCTAACTTTTCTTCTTGCTATCCAGAGGGTGTTTGGTGGCTCGGTTCACTTTCAGCCTCCTACCAGAACCTAGCCGAGTTCCAGGGTACACCGTAAGATTACTACTTGCTGCGAGGACCGAAAGCCCAATGGTCGGGGGATGTATTAGGTACCGGGGCTCCACTTTCTTCCTTGGCCGCCGGCTAATCGCCGATCAGCATTTGTCCGTTCATCTCTTGCCGTTAGCGCGGAAGTGTTTTTCCTGCTACCTCTTCGGGTATATCAATAAATCTTGTCAACGTGCGAAATCGGGTTAACTCAAATTTATTTTGTTCAAAGGCTGTACACACACAAACTCGCGTACAGCCATGTGCGTGGGATGGCGGATCGCATCCTGCTTCCGCTAAGTATTAGAATTCGTAGCTGTTTAAAAAAAAGAAAAGGTCCGAGACGCCGAGGGTGTGGACAGTATTTCGAACCAAGAGGCCAAGGACATGGTCCTGTCGCGGTCTGCGCTACCAGGGACCTCTGCCTCTGGCCCCGCAGGCTTGCACAGTAGTTACCGCGCCCATGAGGAACCCTTCAGTGGGTTCTACCACTCGGCCACCTTGTTACAACTGGTAGCACAAAGAGCTCAAGTCCTGCTCTGCACTTTCCGGCTCTTCGTCTACCCTTCCTAACTTTTCTTCTTGCTATCCAGAGGGTGTTTGGTGGCTCGGTTCACTTTCAGCCTCCTACCAGAACCTAGCCGAGTTCCAGGGTACACCGTAAGATTACTACTTGCTGCGAGGACCGAAAGCCCAATGGTCGGGGGATGTATTAGGTACAGGGTGCACTGGTTTGTCGACTCTCTTTACCTTCCAGTGGCCATAAGAGCTGGTTACGCTCGCCCCCATTCTTTCTGTGTTAAAGCGGAAGGACAAAGTCGTCGTGTACGGCGGGTCGGATTCTCAACGCCCGTCTTAGTTTACTTACATGTGAATTATGTTCAAACGATCATAGTCAAATGAGATTTTTAGGACATGTTATGCGAAGAGGAAAAATAGAAAATTTGAGTCTAAATAGAAGAAGAGTGAGAGGCAGACAGAGAGAGAAGTATATGGATGGAATAGTAAAGAAAGTGAGAGATGGAAACACTGCTGGAGGGATGCAGGGGCAGGGGCGCGGCACTTCGGTAAGGTAAGGATCATATTCTAGATGTTTAGGATCATCTGGGGACTTTTCCCAATGCCTACCAGGCTATTGGGAAGTCATAGAATTTTTTTCAATGCCTCTTCTTTTCTTTTTTTACATTACTATGGATATTTAAAAATGGAAATTTAGTGAAGCATCCGGTCGCTAAAGGAGAGTCGCCTCCAAGCTCGTCTCGACCTCTCTAGGTGCCTCGGAGGGCGAGGTGACTCAACCAGTGGAGGAGGCTTCCCTCTCGCCTTCTTCAACTAGTAAAGGATTTCCCCCTTATGAGCCCCGCCCTCAGGCAGATCCACTTCCATGGAGGAAATTGCCTCACCCTATGCTTTCTCAGGGGTTCCTCAGAGAGAGGGCTTCTTCCTCTCCTACGCCTACGGTAAGGGAGTTTTCCCATTACCCCTTTCCTTACACTCTCCCCTGAGCGACTCTAGCTGGATAATTCTCTTTCGCTGGGGGTCTGACAAAATTGAGAAAGATTTCCCTCGAAACAGCTCAGTAAAGTTACTCACTTTCCATGAGAGCATTTAGATATTGTAGATCCTTTTAGAGGAACAGTGAGAGACAGCGTCCCCTTCCCCCTACTACTCGATCCCTTCATAATGATCATTGGCGGGGAGGGGGCACGGTGCCCAAGTTTTTCAGATGGAAGTAGGCTTGCCGACCCCCTTGATGCATAATGTACCAGCAAGCCATAGGCCTTAGAGTCCCCGGTCAGGCTCTCTGACACAGTGAAGAGTTGGATGGCCAGATGGATACCACGTCCGAGGTGAGCGAGGACCCGTAAGAGTTCCCACCCGGGATATCAGGGTTTTCTCCGGGAATGTACACTGACTCTTTGGAGACCCCAGAGTCTAGGTTCTCCTAAGTGAACATGGACACCCGAAGTCTAAAAAAGAGGAGTACCCTCCTCCCGATGTCCTTTTGCATTTCGGAAAAAGTCTGCGCCAAGGCTGGCACGTCTGACCTCGGGGGCCCTTTTGAGGGGTACAAGAAATGAGGCTGCACTCCCCGTCTTCCCCTCTCATAAGAAAAAGAAAAATAACGAATGGTCCACATTTCATTGAGTGACAGATCTCCTGCCGATCCTGCAGGGGACCAAGCCGAGGTTAGCTTATCCGGCTACGCCACGCCCTCAGATGTAGGAGGGGGAAAGGTAAATGCGAGTGAGGCCTTAGTGACGGGGCCTTTTCATCGAGACGCTTCCAGTGTCTTCGACCCCGCCGGCTTCAAACGATTTTTGGTTGTGTTTTAAGGATGGGTTCATGCTGTCCAGAGAACGCATGTTTCATCACCGTCAGGCATTAGCCAGAGTTCCTGGCAGGGAACCATAGTCGCCCGTTTCTCGGACTTGATCCTTTTGGTAAATGCGGCTGATCCTGCCCAGCGGCCATTGTGGGCGTTCTCCTGACTATCTATGGCTCGCCTGTACATACAGGTGACACCGCACTTTAGCACGAACTTGGTACGAGGAGACTGGATAGCCTACTCCGTAGAAGACAACGGAAGAGCTGGCTGACCAGGGAGCAGTCATGGGGAAACGGGGGACCCTGAAACTCACCCCAGCGTCTCTGAGTCTGTGCGAGCTTCTTGGTATCGCTACCGTATTTAGAGGTGCCATTACCGCAGGTGTAACCACTGCCACTGCTTCGGGTCAATCCGAAATCTGTGCTCCTTTCCCCAAGGCCTTACACGATAAAGCTGTATCGTGTCAGGCCAAGCGTGTGAATTGTGGCGAGCTGCAACTTATATCCTTGAAACAATGCGACTCGTATTTATTTGAGTAAGTGGTACTAGCCGTCCAGGCTGCGGACCTAATCTCTTTTTAGATGCCAAGGAACTGGTCCTGTCGTGACCTGAAACTTAGGCCTCTCAGGTTAAGAAAGCACAATCTGCTCCAGGCCTATGAACATGGTATTTAATGCGCCCAGTCGGAACCCTTTGGTTGGTTTACCTCCACAGGCGCTACCCAGATAAATCTGGCGGCAATACGGGTTCGAGTCCAGAACCGCACGCCTTCGCAAAAAGCAAAGCGGCCGCGCGCGTCTACCTAGTCGTTAGACTCAGATGAGGCAAAATATAGGAACATGGTAGTGAGACAATCCCCAGGGCTTGTAAAGTCGGCCCCTTCAGTAAGGCTACAGCTTTTCCAGTAGAAAGTCTATACTTCCCCAGAAAACCTGGATAGCTCTTAATATAAATCCGGAAGGCCATTTCCTTCAATGGATAATATCGAGAGTATTTTCTGATGGGCTCCTGGACATGTAGGGATTGCGAAAAATGAGCGTTCCAAACAATCTGCAAGGACTGCGCCACCGGGAACAGTGTTTTTCTCTTCTTCACTCTGACTACATAACAGAAATCAGGTTAGCTTTTCTGCTTGCATGGCAAAGATGATGGGAGACGGCATGCGGCTATCTAAATTTGCATGCCATTGCGCGGCAGCTTTTCCTGTGGACCTACCCCCTATGCCTCGGCGGTTTCATGTGGCTTTCTGTCGTCTTCGAATTGGGCACACTCGCGGGACGCACCGCCACTTGATGGAGCGCTCCCATGTACCTTAGTGCGATGACTGCGTTGTCCCCCGACTGTTCGACGCAGTCTTGTTGAATGTCCTAGTTTGGTTGATCTTAGCGCACGTTACCTGCGGGGTCACTACCGTTTGTCCCTTGTACTCAGGACGGTTCGCCAATACCCGACTCGCATTATCGTTTTGGGAGGAAAGATCTTTAAGAGTTGACTATTTTGTTCAAGCCACTGAGGGAACGGGTCTTCTTCCCAGACCTGAACATACATTTTTCTCTTCTTTTTTTGTTTTGGAGGATTTCCTTTTTTGTTTGTTCGTTTAATTGCAAGAAATAGACTTGTTTGTAATTTATGCGGCTAGGCGCTTGTTGTTGCCGGCTGCCAAGAGAGATCTTTTATAAAATAAAAAGACCGCGAGAAGACCAATGCCGTATCTACAGAGCTCCCACCATTATGTATATGCGCTATTTGAGTTTGTCTTCGTCCATCGTCGTGTATACGCGTTGTCTGGTGTCGCCTTCGTGTCATTATCTTGTATATGCACTATCTGAGGTAGCTTTCCTGCCATTATGTATATGCTCAATCTGAAGTCGATTTCACGCCGTCATGTATAGGCGTTTTGAAGTTGCCTTCAACGTGTTATGAGGTCGCTTTCGTATCATGTATACGCGTTATCTGACGTCGCTTTCGTGTCGTCAACATGTACACGCGTTAGCTGAGTCCGAATTCATGTCATAATCATGTATACACATCTCAGGTGGCCTTTGTGCCATGTATATCCTCTGAAATCACTTTCGCATCATGTATAGGCGCTATCCGAGGTCGATGGCCTGCCATCACCATGTATATGCGTTATGATGTTGCCTCCGTGTCATGTATATGCGTTATCTGAGATCGTTGTGTCACGTAAAGGTGTTATCTAAGGTCGATCTCATGTCATCAACATGTACATGCGTTTTCTGAGTTAGCCTTCATGTCATAATCATGTATAAGCATTATCTGAGATCGTTTTCGTGTCATGTATATGCGTTATCTAAGGTAGATCTCATGCTTTCATATATAGGCGCTATCTGATATCGCTTTCGTGCTATGAATAGGCGTTATCTGAGGTTGCTTTCATGCCATCATGTATACGCGTTATGAGGTTGCTTTCGTTTCATGTGGTTGCGTAAGCTGAGGTCGCCTTTTTTTTGTCACCGACATGTACATGCGTTATCTGAGCTTGCTTTCGCCCGTAGGTGGCGCGGCGATTTGCCTCCCTACCGCCGTGCTGGCGGGACTCGGCGCCCCATCCAGCCCCAGCCTAGCCTCTTCTTCTTTCAGACAGCCTGTGTTTCTCCCCTACTTCCTCACTTTCCCCACAACCTCTCCCACAACTTTCTCTGGTCGGCCTCTATTTTCACAGGGTAGATGCTTACCTTCTCAGCCAACTATCCCTAACCTATGAGCTCCGGTTTGGGATGGTGGGTTTTTAACAACCTGCTTCATCTCCACCCATCTCAATTCACACACTATCCTTTTTACGCCGTGGCCAAGGTGGCGCCGCCATGCCGAAGGGCTGCCAGGTCACCAGACGAGAGGGAGGGCCTTAAATCGCGGCACCTGGCTCTGCCAGCCCCGTACGCACGCCTTGCAGAGCGGGCTACTGCGAGGGGTGATAAATAGGGTCATGATGCCCAATGATGACAAAACCAAAAATCTCTTTTCAAATTCCCGTCGTCCACGTCGGAGCCGCCCTCGGGCAGCTCTACTGAAAAAATGGAGTCCTCCCTCCCCTGTGCTTTCACAGGAAAACCTCCAAAATTCTTTGACCGGAGAGGAGGCTTAATCCTCTCCTTTGCCTACGGGTGTAGAGGACTTCCCCTCACCCCCTTGTCTGGAGGTGCCCTCATGTGCCTCCCTCTTTCCAGCGGCAGCCTCCCCCTTTACTTTCCAAGGGGAGTGCCAAGAAAGCCAGCAGGCAGCCCAAAACCGACCGCTCCCCATTGAAGCGGCTAGGTAGGGCAAACTCCCTTCGGGGGGAGACGGAAGACAGGGCCCATCGGGCCATCCATGGGGGCGAATCCGGGCTCGGCGCCAAGCACTGAACCCGAGTCCGCCGCTATGCAAGGTCCTCTTCAAACGGCTCGGGTTTCCAAGGGAGAACAAGGAGGGGATGGATCTCCTCCTCCGGCCGGTGCACCTGCGACCGCCAGGGCCTTCTCCATCTCGGAGAAGGACCTTGCTGTGCTGAGGCTGGTCCATCTGGCCTGGGGGTTCCTGCCGGCGGGGGGGAAAAGCGGGTTCATTTCCCGCCCTCCTCTCCCAAGAAAAAAAGAAACAAAAAAAATGACTCTGGGGCTACTCTCCATCCGCGGGGGCTGCGGGAACGGATGGGTCTGCTGCTTCGATAAGCGACCGAGCCAAGATCGGCACGTCCGGTCACGCTGCCCCCCATCCCCGCCCCGGGGGCGGAGTGTCTGACAAAGAGCAAAGGTACAAGTGCACAGAGGGGAGCCTCGCCTACGTCGGGGCCTCTCATTCAGAGACTACCCGGCATTTTCGAGCCCGTTGGCTTCAAACTCTTCCTGGTTATTCGCTCCACTGATGGCAGCATGGTAGCTAAGGGCAACATGATCCATCAGAGGAGAGCTTTAGCATTCGCCTTTTGTCGACTTATGCCCAAGTGGGCAGTCGACAGATAGCCTCATAAAAAATAAAATCTCCTTTTGGCAAATGCGTCGAATCCTTCCGAGGTGCCATGATTAGTGCCCTTCGGACACTTGATGGCACGCCTGTGAGTGTGACGCTGCACTCTACCAGGAACTTGGTGAAAAGAGTAGTTTATGCGAGATAACTTTGTGGACTACTCCATAGTCGACATTACTTTAGGGAGGGGGCCTTGAGACCCACGTTCGACTGTGACAAGCTCCCTAAGTCGGTTCGTGCCGGTAGGTATGACTACCGCGTGAAGGCATTCGTGCCACTTACGCGGAGGTGCGATTACTGTCACTGCTTCGGCCATACTAATCGCGCTTGTCGAAGTGCAAAGTCGGGGTTACCCAAAACCTGTGTAAGTTGCTACAAGGCCGCACACGATAAGTCGAAATCGTGTGTGGCCAAGTGTGTCAATTGCGGAGAGCCGCACCCCGCTTCTTCGAAGCAATGTGGTGCGTATCTCCTTGAGAAGGAAATCCTGGCTGTTCAGGCTCAGGATCGTCCTCATTTCGCGAGGCTAAGGACTTGGTCCTGGCACGCCCGCCGCTACCTGGGACGTCCTATGCCTCAATGTTGAAAAAGACAGCCTCTTCTTCTGGCCCATCCAGGCCTATGAGTACGGTCGTTTCCGCGCCCATCCGGAACCCTTCTGTGGGTTCTACCCACCCCGGGCGCTCCCCTGGTAAAGCTGACCGCACAAAGGGTCTACACCTAGCCCCGGCTAAAACCAGCCCCCAGCGTGACCGTTTCCCGTAAGGCGGAACGGCCACGCGCCTCCACCGAGTCGTTAGAATCAGGAGGCAACACCCCTAAAGTTGGTCGCTAAGCCATCTTCCGGGGTTCGTAAAGCTGCCCCCCGAAAGCAGGACAGAACTAAAGGAGCTTAGGCTCCTTCGCCCACGCCCAGTGGTGGGCTGAGGGGCTCAGAGACGGTGGATCCTCGAAAAGAGCGCCCCACGCCTCCGAACCCGCCCCGCCCGCTTAAGGTTTCGAGGCGGAAGGAGGAAAAGACTCGCATGGCGAGCCCAACCTCCCCCAATAAGTCCTCGAAGGCGACAGCGCATTGTCCGGCTAACAGCGCCCGGAGTTCTGCCTCCGGGAAGCGTACGGCCATTCCCGTGAGGGTCTTCTGTTCGAAGAGGGTCCCCGCATCTCCTCCGAGCTAGGCCTGGAGGGCATATTCCTTCAATGGAATTGACGTGGACTCCCGGCTAACTAGGAGGATTTGCGGAGGCTCGTCTCGTCCCGTTCCCCGTTAGCTATCTTTTTATAGGAGACCATGAGAAGCGCATGCCCCCTCCCCACCCTGCCGGGTTATAAAGGTTTTGCGACCCCACCACCAGTGTATGGGTGCCGGGTTGGAGGATGTGCGATTTACACCCAGCATGATGTCTCCATTCTTCTCTTCGTTTTAGATACCTCCTTTCAGGCAGTAGCTGTGCAGCTGCACTTGGATAGGAGGTATACTGTTATTTCCTTGTACATTCCACCGTCAGCCCCCCCCGTAAGGGGCGCGGCGATTTGCCATCCTGGCCGCCGTGCTAACGGGATTCAGCGCTCCGTCCGGCCCCAGCTTAGCCTCCCTTCCTTCAGATAGCCTGTATATCTTCCCTACTTCGTGGCTTTTCAAACAACCTCTCCCACAACTTTCTCTTCACACCCTCTAATTTCACAGGGTAGATGCTGACCTTCTCAAGTCAACCGTCCCGGATCGGGGCTGGGGTGGCGGAGGGGACAACGTTCACTAACCCCTAAGCTCCGTTTCGGGATGGGTTTTTTTTTAACAACCTGCTTCATCCCCACCCATACATTCCTCACATTCCTTTTCCTTTCCTCTTCACAATCTATCAGTTTGACGCCGCGTCTAAGGTGGAGCCGTCATGCCGATGGACTGCCAGGCCACCAGGCGGGAGAGGTGGTCCGAAATGGCGGCGCCTGGCTCTGCCGGGCCTGTAAGCACCTCTTGCAGTGCGGGCTACTGCGAGAGGTGATGCGCTATTGCGTCCCGCAGAAAATTTAGGGTCACCATGCCCATTGATGAACAAAAAAACACACAACCCTCAACTTTCCCTGTTCAATCGACGGAGCCGCCCTTGGGCAGCTCCACGAAAAAAATGGAGGTCCCCCAACCCCGTGCTTGCACAGGGGACCCTCCATATTTCTTTAACCGGAGAGGAGGCTTACTCATCTCCTACGCCTACGGGTGTACGGGACTCCCCCTCACCCCCTTCTCTGGAGGTGCTTTCGGGCACCTCCCTGCTTCCAGCGGCAGTTCCTCCTTTTCTTTCCAAGGGGACTGCCAAGAAAGCCAGCAGGCAGCCCATAGCGAACCGCTTCCCATCAAAGCGGCTGGGTAGTTGCAACCCCCTTAGCGGGGAGAGGGAAGCCAGGCCCCTTCGGTCTCTTCCCTCAAAAGACTTGCTGGCAAGAATATTAAACCTTGCCAGAGTCAAGGCCTGTGCCTCCCCAGACAAGACTGGTGACGCTGCCAAGGGGACCTGCGATGTCCTGGGAGTGGATGGCCAACTGGAGGCCCCTCCTGTGATGGACATGTTCCTTGAGGAAACCCAGTCTCAGACGGTAGGGCCTTCCATGGGGGATAATCCGGGCTCGGCGCCAAGCACCGAATCCGCCCCTATGCAAGGTCCTCCTCAAACGGCTGAGGGCTCCGAGGCAGTACAAGGAGGGGACGGATCTCCCCTCTGCACTCTACCATGAACTTTGTGAAAAGAGTAGTTTATGCGAGGGAACTCGTTGACTACTCCATTGAGGACATCACCTAAGAGCTGGCCGACCATGGGGCGCTCAAGGTCGAACGTGTGATGAGAAAACAGGGACGGTTGGTACCGCTACCGCGTGAAGGCATTCGTGCCACTGCCGCGGCGGTGCTATTACTGTCACCGCTTCGGCCATACGAATCGCTCATGTAGACGTGCAAAGTCGGGGTCCCCCGAAGTATGTGTAAATTGCTCCAAGGCCGCACACGATAAGTCTAAATCGTGTGTGGTCAAGTGTATCAATTGCGGAGAGCCGCACCCCGCTTCTTCGACGCAATGTAGTGCATATCTCCTTGAGAAAGAAATCCTGGCTGTTCAGGCCCAGGATCGACTCTCATTCAGCGAGGCTAAGGACTTGGTCCTGGCGCGCCCGGCTCTGCCTGGGACGTCATATGCCTCAATAGTTAGAGCGGCACCCTCTACTCCTGGCCCATCCAGACTAACGAGCACGGGTGTTTCCGCACCCATTCGGAGCCCTTCTGCGGGCTCTACTCAACCCGGGCGCTCCCCTGGTAAAGCTGGCAGCAAAAAGGGTTCACACCCAACCCCGGCTAAAACCAGGGCTCCCCCCTCTTCCCCCAGCGTGACCGTTTCCCGTAAGGCGAAACGGCTACGCGCCTCCACCGAGTCGTTAGACTCACAGGGGGCAACACCCCTGAAGTTGGTCGCCAGGCCATCTTCTGGGGTTCGTAAAGATGTCGCCCGAAAGGAGGACAGCAACACGCCTACTGGTGGAGCGAGTGGCTCGGAGACGCTGGTTCCTCGAAAAGAGGGCCCCCTGCCTCCGAAGCCGCAACGCCCGCCTAAGGTTGTGAGGCGGAGGGAGGAAAAGACTCGCATGGCGAGCCAACCTTCCCCAATAAGTCCTCGAAGGCGACAGCGCTTTGTCCGGCCAACAGCGCCCGGGGTTCTGCCTCCGGGATGCGTACGGGTATTTCCGTGAGGGTCTTCAGTTCGAGGAGGGCCCCCGCGTCTCCGAGCTAGGCCTGGAGGGCATATTCCTTCAATGGAATTGCTGTGGACTCCGGGCCAACTGGGAGGAGCTGCGGAGGCTCGTCTCGTCCCGTTCCCCGTTAGCTATCTTTTTGCAGGAAACCATGCTAGACACGTGCCCCCTACCCGCCCTCCCGGGCTATAAGGGTCTTGCGACCCCACCACCACGGGATGGCCGGGCTAGGGGATGCGCGGTTTACACCCGGCATGATGTCTCCGTTCTTCCTTTCTCTTTAGATAGCTCCTTTCAGGCAATGGCTGTGCAGCTGCACCTGGATAGGAGGTATACTATCATTTCTGCGTACATTCCACCGTCAGCTGACTTCGACGCGGGGGACTTCCGCTGCGTCGTGGCACGGTTGCCGAGGCCCTATCTCTTGCTTGGAGATCTGAACGGCAGGCATCCTCTCTGGGGAGATTACTCCATAAATCCCAGGGGACAAGTCCTTGCCGATCTGATCGAAGAGCTTGAGATGGGTGTCCTAAACGTGGATGAGTTTACGCATCACTGTCCGAGAACCGCCTCATTTTCTTGCCTTGACCTATCTTTGTGCTCTTCGGATGCACAGCCTGATTTTGATTGGGAGGTGGTCGATGACCTCCATGGTAGTGATCACTTTCCCATTCAAATATCATTTTCAGGGCAACTGCCGCCTGAGAGACCACCTCGGTGGTGCTTGGCGCGGGCGCGGTGGCCTGCATTTCAGGAAATGACTGAATTCTCTATCTCAGTCGAGGAGTTTAGGTCGGTAGATGAGGCCGTTGAGTTCTTCTCCGGCAACCTCATCGCCGTGGGCCTGACTACTATTCCTAGAAAACGTCTGGCCGTAGCACGGCGACCACTCCCATGGTTGTCGGCCGAGTGTGAGACGGCCCTCAAACAGAAGCGTTATGCCTACATGCGCTATAAGCGCCGCCCTAACGATTTCACTGTCGCTGAATTTCGTCGAACTAAGGCTAGTTTCCGGTATATTTCGAAGCACGCCCGCCGCTCTTCTTGGCGGGCATACGTGTCTTCACTTAACGGGAAAGACCCCTTTAGCAGGTGTAGAAGCGAGTCAAAAGGTTTCGGAGCAAGTTCTCGCAGGACCCCCCCCCCCCCTACCCTTCTCTAGGATAATGGGACCGCAATCTCGGACACCGCGTCCGTGGCGGAATCCTTCGCGACCGCTTTTTCGTCATTCTCTAACCGGGATGCTGCTCTGCCAGCATTCAATGCACGTCGTGATGTCGCGGAAGGCCGCCGGCTGGACTTTATTTCCAGAGGCGGAGAACCCTTCAAAGACAGGTTTACTTTGAGTGAGTTGTATTCCGCTGTTGCTTCGTGCGCGGACACCGCCCATGGTCCGGACGATGTCCCGTACGCCATGCTTCAACACCTGGGTGAGCGAGGCTTGGCCTTTCTGTTAGATTTGTTCAACAGGATCTGGGTGTTAGGTCTCCTCCCGGATTCCTGGCAAAGCGCTATTGTGCTTGCCTTTCGCAAACAGGGGAGAGATCACTCTACTCCGGCCGGTTTCCGCCCAATCTCTCTAACTTGTAGCGTGTGCAAGTTGATGGAGAAATTGGTAAATGTTAGATTAGCCTTTTTTTCAGGTACGGCTTCCGCAAGTTCCACTCCACGTTGAATACTCTGCTCCGACTGGAAAATGCCGTCTGTGAGGCCTTCCTTCGTAGACAGCACTACGCCACGTTGTTTTTAGATCTGGAGAAGGCCTATGATACCGCATGGCGATACGGTATCATGGAGACTTCCCACACTATGGGGCCGACGGGACGCCTCCCAGTCTTTATATCTGAATTTTTACGAGATCTTCGATTCCGCGTACGGGTGGGAGGGGGAGCCCTCTCCGGCCCATGGAGCAGGAAGAGGGTGTCACACTCTTTGCTCTGACCATCAACGGCATCACCTCGGTTCTGCCGGAAGATGTTCTCGCTACGCTCTACGTGGACGACCTTTCGATCTCTTGGCGCGGCCCAGATGCTAACTCTGGAGCGTCGACTCCAACAGGCATTGAACCGCGTCTCTCGCTATGCCGAAGCGCACAGGTTTCGGTTTTTCTTGGCCAAGACCAAGGTGGTGCACTTCTGCCGCCATCCACGGCTCCACCCTGACCCAGATTTCTTTCTCAATGGGGTACGCCTGGAAGTGGTTGAATCGCACCGTTTCATTGGTCTTGTATTTGACCGACGCCTCACCTGGGAAGCTCATATTCTTAGTCTTAGGGTCTCTTGTACCCGCGCCATGGATATTCTTCGTTCCGTGACGTTCAGCGCTTGGTGCGCTGGTAGGGCTACTGCCTTACTTTTTTATCGATCCTTTGTTCGTTCGAAGCTCGACTACGGATGCGAGTTTTATGCATCCGCAGCTGAGCGTGTATTGCGGAAGGTGGACTCGATCCACCACACCGGCCTTCGACTCCGACCGGTGCCTTCCGCACTTCCTCCATTGAGAGCCTACTTTTCGATGCTCGGGAGATGCCAATCGTTCTACCCCGTGCACAGTGCATTATTCGCCTGTATAGCGACCCCGGTGCCTCCTTCAGTCGCCAACAGTTCTCACTGCATCCGCAGCTGATCTCGATGGTGCCTATGCCGCCGAGAGACGCCAGTCATACCCTAAGCCCTTTGGGTTTAGGGCCAGGAAACTCCTTCGAGAAGTAGATATAGCTCTCGGGCCGGTGGCGCCCCTGGTTCTGCCCAGGGTGCCACACTGAACGGCACCACCTTTGGCTATTTGTCGCCACGCCTCTGCTCCCAAAACTTGTACAGCGCCGGGAGTATTGCGTTCGACCTTTTTAGACCACACCTCGTGTCACGCTGGAACCGTGCCAGTGTATACAGATGGCTCCAAGTCCGAAGAGGGGGTCGGCTTCCACGCCGTATCCCGTCTGTTTGAAGTCAGCGGGGTTCTACCAAGCGCTGCATCTGTCTTCACGGCCGAGCTGGTGGCAATACACCACTCGGTACGGGCATTACGCGACGTGCCCGGTTCGGAGACAAGATTGTGATTTATAGCGACTTACAGAGCGCCCTTTATGCTCTCTGGGCATTAGAATCTCCGCATCCCGTGGTTCGCGATATCCGTGACGCTACGGTTTTGGCAAGTCCGGCGGATGTCGAGATTATCTTCTGCTGGATTCCTGGACATTTAGGAATTGCGGGGGATAATGGCCGCAAAGAGTCCGCGAGGACTCGGCGACCGGACCAGTGTTTCGCTCTTCCTCACACCGACTACATGGCAGGAATACGGGCAGCTTGGCAAAGAAGATGGGAGACGGTCGAAGGGAACTTAATGTTGCGTGGCATTGCGCCGCGACTGTTTCCATGGACCTACCTCCCATGCTGCGAAGGCTTTAGGTTGCTTTCTGTCGTCTCCGAATTGGACACACTCTGGGACGCACTGCCATTTGATGGAGCGCTCGCCAGCGCTCTACTGTGAAGACTGCGTCGTCCCCCAGACTGTTCGGCACATTCTTGTTGAATGTCCCAGTCTAGGTGATCTCCGCACACGTTACCTTTCCCGGTACCGGATGGGCAGGGTCTCTACCGCCTGCCCCTTGTACTCTAGACGAGTTCGTGCACATTGACTGGTGGACTTTTGGGGAGAGGCCCGCCTTCTCCCCATTATTTAACTAGTTGTTTTTTTGTTGGTTTTTGTTATCTTTGTAGTCGCACGTTCGTGCGGCGGGGCTTGCTTCTTGTCTTTTTCCTTTTTCTATTGTTTTTTTTTTCATCTTATTTTAAAGTAGCCTAGTGCTAAGCAATGTTGAATACGGCGACTAATGCTCAAGTAGGCAGTCGCCAGATGAGCTCTTAAAAAAAATGAGCTTGCTTTCGTGTTATAATCATGTATACTCGTTATCTGATGTATCTGTGACATCATCACGGATTCGTGTTATATGAAGCAGCAGTGATTCGATCATGTTCGCCAGCATGGCTCCGACTCTACCTGGTGGAGATTGCCCGTGTCGATTGATGGGGCGGAGGGGAGGAATTGTTATTTTTTTTAACAGGGAGGCGTGACATAATCTTCCTTTTGAGAGGGCGTGACATCTCACTTTTCCTTTAATGGGAGCGTGACATAATCTTCCTTTTGAGGGGACGTGACATCTCCATTTTCCTTTTAGGGGAGCGTGACATCTCCCTTTTTCTTTTAGTGGGCGCTACATCATCTTCCTTTTGAGCGGACGTGACATCTCCCTTTTCTTTTAGGGGGTGTCATCATCTTTCTTTTGAGCGGGCGTGACATCTCCCTTTTCCTTTTAGGGGGCGTCATCATCTTCCTTTTGAGCGGGCGTGACATCTCCCTTTTACTTTCAGGGGGCGTCACATCATATTCCTTTTGAGCGGGCGTGACATCTCCCTTTTATTTTAGGGGCCGTCACATCATCTTCCTTTTGAGCGGGCGTGGCATCTCCCTTTCCTTTTAGGGGGCGTCACATCATCTCCCTTTTGAGCGGGCGTGACATCTCCCTTTTCCTTTTATGGGAGCGTGACATAATCTTCCTTTTGAGCGGGCGTGACATCATCTCCCTTTGAGCGGGCGTGACATCTCCCTTTTCTTTTAGGGGGCGTCACATCATCTCCCTTTTGAGCGGGCGTGACATCTCCCTTTTCCTTTTATGTGAGCGTGACATAATCTTCCTTTTGAGCGGGCGTGACATCTCCCTTTTCCTTTTAGGGGGCGTCACATCATCTCCCTTTTGAGCGGGCGTTACATCTCCCTTTCTCTTTTATGGGATCGTGACATAATCTTCCTTTTGAGCGGGCGTGACATCTCCCTTTTCCTTTTAGGGGGCGTCACATCATCTCCCTTTTGAGGGGGCGTGACATCTCCCTTTTTCTTTTAAGGGGCGTCATCATCTTCCTTTTGAGCGGGCGTCACATCTCCCTTTTCCTTTAAGGGGAGCGTCACATAATCTTCCTTTTGAGCGGGCGTGACATCTCCCTTTTCCTCTTAGGGGACGTCACATCATCTCCCTTTTCCTTTTAGGGGGCGTCACATCATCTCCCTTTGAGCGGGCGTGACATCACCCTTTTCCTTTTAGGCGGCGTCATCATCTTCCTTTTGAGCGGGCGTGACATCTCCCTTTCTTTCAGAGGTCGTCACATCATCTTCCTTTTGTGCGGGCGTGACATCTCCCTTTTCCTTTTAGGGGGGCGTCACATCATCTCCCTTTGGAGCGGGCTTGACATCGCCCTTTTCCTTTTAGGGGAGCGTGACATAATCTTCCTTTTCAGCGGTTGTGACATCTCCCTTTTCCTTTTAGGGGGCGTCACATCATCTTCCTTTTGAGCGGGCGTGCCATCTCCCTTTTCCTTTAAGGGGAGCGTCACATCATCTTCCTTTTGAGCGGGCGTGACATCTCCCTTTTCCTCTTAGGGGACGTCACATCATCTCCCTTTTCCTTTTAGGGGGCGTCACATCATCTTCCTTTTGAGCGGGTGTGACATCTCCCTTTTCCTTTCAGGGGGCGTCACATATTCCTTTTGAGCTGGCGTGACATCTCCCTTTTCCTTTTATGGAAGCCTGACATAATCTTCCTTTTGAGCGGGCGTGACATCTCCCTTTTCCTCTTAGGGGACGTCACATCATCTCCCTTTTCCTTTTAGGGGGCTTCACATCATCTCCCTTTTGAGCGGGCGTGACATCTCCCTTTTCCTTTTATGTGAGCGTGACATAATCTTCCTTTTGAGCGGGCGTGACATCTCCCTTTTCATTTTAGCGGGCGTCACATCATCTCCCTTTTGAGCGGACGTTACATCTCCCTTTCCCTTTTATGGGAGCGTGACATAATCTTCCTTTTGAGCGGGCGTCACATCTCCCTTTTCCTTTTAGGGGGCGTCACATCATCTCCCTTTTGAGCGGGCGTGACATCTCCCTTTTCCTTTTATGGGAGCGTGACATAATCTTCCTTTTGAGCGGGCGTGACATCTCCCTTTTCCTCTTAGGGGACGTCACATCATCTCCCTTTTCCTTTTAGGGGGCGTTACATCATCTCCCTTTGAGCGGGCGTGACATCACCCTTTTCCTTTTAGGGGGCGTCATCCTCTTCCTTTTGAGCGGGCGTGACATCTCCCTTTCTTTCAGGGGTCGTCACATCATCGTCCTATTATGCGGGCGTGACATCTCCCTTTTCATTTTAGGGCGGCGTCACATCATTTCCCTTTTGAGCGGGCGTGACATCGCCCTTTTCCTTTTAGGGGAGCGTGACATAATCTTACTTTTGAGCGGTTGTGACATCTCCCTTTTCCTTTTAGGGGGCGTCACATCATCTTCCTTTTGAGCGGACGTTACATCTCCCTTTTCCTTTTAGGGGGCGTCACATCATCTCCCTTTGAGCGGGCGTGACATCACCCTTTTCCTTTTAGGGGGCGTCATCCTCTTCCTTTTGAGCGGGCGTGACATCTCCCTTTCTTTCAGGGGTCGTCACATCATCGTCCTATTGTGCGGGCGTGACATCTCCCTTTTCCTTTTAGGGCGGCGTCATATTTCCCTTTTGAGCGGGCGTGACATCGCCCTTTTCCTTTTAGGGGAGCGTGACATAATCTTACTTTTGAGCGGTTGTGACATCTCCCTTTTCCTTTTAGGGGGCGCCACATCATCTTCCTTTTGAGCGGGTGTGACATCTCCCTTTTCCTTTAAGGGGAGCGTCACATAATCTTCCTTTTGAGCGGGCGTGACATCTTCCTTTTCTTCTTTTAGGGGCCGTCACATCATCTTCCTTTTGAGCGGGCGTGACATCTCCCTTTTCCTTCTAGTGGGCGTCACGTCATCTCCCTTTTCCTTCTAGTGGGCGTCACGTCATCTCCCTTTTGAGCGGGCGTGACATCTCATTTTTCCTTTTAGGGGAGCGTGACATAATCTTCCTTTTGAGCGGGCGTGACATCTCCCTTTTCTTTTAGGGGGCGTCATCATCTTCCTTTTGAGCGGGCGTGACATCTCCCTTTTCTTTTAGGGGGCGTCATCATCTTCCTTTTGAGCGGGCGTGACATCTCCCTTTTCTTTTAGGGGGCATCACATCATCTTCCTTTTGAGTGGGCGTGACATCTCCCTTTTCCTTTCAGGGGGCGTCACATCATATTCCTTTTGATCGGGCGTGACATCTCCCTTTTCCTTTCAGGGGGCGTCACATCATATTTCTTTTGAGCGGGCGTGACATCTCCCTTTTATTTTAGGGGCCGTCACATCATCTTCCTTTTGACCGGGCGTGGCATCTCCCTTTTCCTTTTAGGGGGCGTCACATCATCTCCCTTTTGAGCGGGCGTGACATCTCCCTTTTCTTTTTAGGGGGCGTCACATCATCTCCCTTTGATCGGGCGTGACATCTCCCTTTTCCTTTTAGGGGGCTTCATCATCTTCCTTTTAAGCGGGCGTGACATCTCCCTTTTCTTTTAGGGGCCGTCACATATCTTCCTTTTGAGCGGGCGTGACATCTCCCTTTTCCTTTTAGGGGATCGTGACATAATCTTCCTTTTGAGCGGGCGTGACATCTCCCTTTTCCTTTTATGAGAGCGTGACATAATCTTCCTTTTGAGCGGGCGTGACATCTCCTTTTTCCTTTTAGGAGGCCTCATCATCTTCCTTTTGAGCGGGCGTCACATCTCCCTTTTCCTTTAAGGGGAGCGTCACATAATCTTCCTTTTGAGCGGGCGTGACATCTCCCTTTTCCTCTTAGGGGACGTCACATCATCTCCCTTTTCCTTTTAGGGGGCGTCACATCATCTCCCTTTGAGCGGGCGTGACATCTCCCTTTTCCTTTTAGGGGGCTTCATCATCTTCCTTTTAAGCGGGCGTGACATCTCCCTTTTCTTTTAGGGGCCGTCACATCATTTTCCTTTTGAACGGGCATGACATCTCCCTTTTCCTTTTAGGGGGGCGTCACATCATCTCCCTTTTGAGCGGGCGTGACATCTCCCTTTTCCTTTTAGGGGAGCGTGACATAATCTTCCTTTTCAGCGGTTGTGACATCTCCCTTTTCCTTTTAGGGGGCGTCACATCATCTTCCTTTTGAGCGGGCGTGACATCTCCCTTTTCCTTTAAGGGGAGCGTCACATAATCTTCCTTTTGAGCGGGCGTGACATCTCCCTTTTCTTCTTAGGGGACGTCACATCATCTCCCTTTTCCTTTTAGGGGGCGTCACATCATCTTCCTTTCGAGCGGGCGTGACATCTCCCTTTTCCTTTCAGGGGGCGTCACATCATATTCCTTTTGAGCGGGCGTGACATCTCCCTTTTCCTTTTATGAGAGCGTGACATAATCTTCCTTTTGAGCGGGCGTGACATCTCCCTTTTCCTCTTAGGGGACGTCACATCATCTTCCTTTTCCTTTTAGGGGGCGTCACATCATCTCCCTTTTGAGCGGGCGTGACATCTCCCTTTTCCTTTAATGGGAGCGTGACATAATCTTCCTTTTGTGCGGGCGTAACATCTCCCTTTTTCTCTTATGGGACGTCACATCATCTCCCTTTTCCTTTTATGGGAGCGTGACATAATCTTCCTTTTGAGCGGGCGTGACACCTCCCTTTTCCTCTTAGGGGACGTCACATCATCTCCCTTTTCCTTTTATGGGAGCGTGACATAATCTTCCTTTTGAGCGGGCGTGACACCTCCCTTTTCCTCTTAGGGGACGTCACATCATCTCCCTTTTCCTTTTATGGGAGCGTGACATAATCTTCCTTTTGAGCGGGCGTGACATTTCCCTTTTCCTCTTAGGGGACGTCACATCATCTCCCTTTTCCTTTTATGGGAGCGTGACATAATCTTCCTTTTGAGCGGGCGTGACATTTCCCTTTTCCTCTTAGGGGACGTCACATCATCTCCCTTTTCCTTTTATGGGAGCGTGACATAATCTTCCTTTTCAGTGGGCGTGACATTTCCCTTTTCCTTTTAGGGGGCGTCACATCATATTCCTTTTGAGCGGGCGTGACATCTGCCTTTTCCTTTTATGGGAACGTGACATCTCACTTTTTCTTTTAGGGGGGGGGACATCTTCCTTTTGTAGTGGGAACTAATCTACGCTCTCTCTTTCCTGGGGGCAGAGCCTGAATGCGGAGCCTTGGGGCTTGCCGGCCGTGTGCCAGAACCGCGCCCAGGAACAGAACCGCCGCTCCGGCTCCTTCGACGCCGCCGCCCTCCTCCAGGATGTCGAGGTGAGTAGTGGTGCTGCCAGAGGTGGAGGGGGTGCCAATGGGTTCGAAGGGTCCTGGAGAAGTGCCCCTCTAAAGACTACTCGGGTTATGTACCTTCCACACATTCTCACTCTCCCCTACGGCACCACTTCCAAAAAAATTGAGTGGAGATGCACCCGTTGTGTGTTTTTTCGGGTGTCTGTGTGTCTAAAGGGCGCTTAGTTTTAGTGGCGTGGATGCACACCGACCCCGCTGTGGGATAAAAGGCCACGGTTTTTTATTTCACGAGATCCGTGAGAAAATACCCCGTCGGAAAAGAAAGATTTTCGTCTTCGTCCACTCGACCCTCTCCGAGCCTGAAAAAAAAAGGCTCAGATCAAAGCGTGCTTTTAAACCACCCACCTCAAGCTTTTTTTGGTGTGATCCGGAAGAGAATGGGCCAAATTTGCTCTATTCTTCCATACAATTTCACTTCCACCTTCACTTTGTTTTCAGATGGCTTATAAGCTTTCTGACGAGGCTGCACTCGTTGGTTTTTACTTACTTCTAAATAATAATAATTGTTCGAAGTAGTGTGAGTGTGCCAGTTGACTCATCCTCTTCCCCAATGCCTTGTTGGTACTGTCATTTTATGTCGTCTCTGAAACTCACACGGGGGGGGGAGGCCGCCCCTAAACTATACTGTGAAAATTTTAGGTGTTTTAGGCTGGTGTGGATGTAGCGATAGCTTTCATTGTTTCAATAGATGCATGTGTACCATGTTAAGTTGTGAATGATAGGATTAATAGGTATTGCAGTGTTATACCCTCGTTTGTTGTTGCGTCATGACGATATCTAAATTTTTGTAATGTTCCCACAGGTGACCTCTTGCAACTCTATGAAGAAGCAAAGCCTCGATTTTCCCCAGCAGAAGAAGAAGAAAAGACGGAACTTGCGGAAGGCTCCAGATTATAACTTTTGATTATTTTTTTTTTAATTACATGGTGTGTTTTTTTATGTTCCCTCCCTCACCCTGTTCAAAGACCGGTGGAATTCTTCATATAGGTTGTTGGTTATATATAGCTCTTCGAGAGAGGATGGCATCTCTGCTCCCTCTGACCGCTTGGGAGATTAAGGGAGGAAGCTATAATCCTACAGCCTGTGATGTAGGCCTCACCGACGCTACAAGTGGGGCCGCGCCTTCTGTGAGATTGTCCTGAGGGAGCAGGTTAGAATGAAAGGAGGCTGTTGCATGCTGTTGGGGTTATTTTATAGCACCCTCCTGCGGTAGTGGTTTGTGTACCTGCTATAAAGAGGAAGTTCAATTACAGCTTAATACGCCCACCAGGATTGCATCTGTGCGGGGTGGTTCCACACCAGGATTGCATCCAGGAAGGATGGAGTCGTGTCATATCTCCTTGGGAATGTCTGACCACTCTACAACTCTTTTTCTCTTTCTCTACAGGACGGGCTAGAGTTTAACAAACACAGGCTTGACTTCTAGGCTCATATACACACACAAAATCTCTCGCTAGCCAAGTGGATACACTTGGATTTCTACCGTCGAGGTTCCAGCGAGAGCGGCCACAAAACTTCAGCTTTTGTTGAGGTCTGGCCGCCTATTTGCGTCCAGTAAGGGAAATAAAAGACGTTAAATGAGAGCAGATCTTTTGTAAAACTAGTACAAGTTGGGTTCTACGGCCACTTTTAGGTATCGTTTGGTACGGTTCTGATGCCTACTTTGGAGGTCCGTCTCACGTGGGTTTCGAACCTATTCCCTTATGTCAAAATCCATGATTGGTTTCGGTCTCCCTGTCGAAAAACAAGGTGGTGCATTTCTGTCATCTTGAACAAAATACCGATCTAGATCTTTTTCGGAATTCGAGTCGCCGAAACGTGTTAGAATCGCGTTTCTTTGACTTGTTTTTCAATGGAGCGATCACCTGGGAGGCCTATATTCGTAGCCTTTGAGTCTCTTAGCTGCGCCATTGAAATTCACCAATGTCGTTCAGCACCCGGGCTACTGATCATGCTACCGTTCGTTAGCTAGGTGTACTCATCTGTATCCAAAGGTCTATTTTCATTGTGGATAATAGATGCGATTCATGACACTTCTGTTGCCGACTTTCTGAAGCTTCAATTCAAAGTCTGCTGGTGATATGCGTGCTTTAAGACGTTCAGCTCTTCGTATGGTTGTACGCGCGAGTTCGATGTGTACCTAATCAAAGGTGGCACAAAGTGTAATAGGCTATATAGGGTAACGCCCTGCGATGAGAGAGATGGAAGAGTTTATGCAGAAAATAAATTGTACGATTTTTTTTTTTTAGTCTGTCCAGAAGTTATTTCCGATTTTTAATGAGAATAAAGCGGATAAATATTAGATTATATATATAAAAGAGAGAGAGTTTCAGTTGCCTAAGGTTTGCTGATGCTATGGTGGTTGCAGATTGTAACAATTACTAACTAATCTACCCCCAACTACTACAATACAAAGAATCCTGACGAATAAAGCAAAACCCAGCCCCAAACTGCCCACTTCATTCCACCCTCCTCTTCCCGCTCTGGACCATGTTAGAGCCTCGAGGAGACCTCTGGAATTTGCCCAAAATGACACCAAGGTTCGACCTTTGTCGCCACGCCTCTGCTCCCAAAGCTTATACAACCTTCTTGGGTACACGCATGGCGCGAAATCCGAAGAGATGACCTGCTTTTACGCCTTCTCCCTCTGTTCGAAGTAGTGCCTGCCGTGTTCGGCTGAATAAAACCCGGGAGGCGGCGACAAAGTAAAATAAGACACGACTAAAAAATAATTTGAAATGATTATGCCGATAACTATGCTAAATTTTGTTAGAAATACGACTTGGAGTGTTGTGTATATTGTTTGGATCTTGAAAGACTTGGGGGGGGGGGGAATACTAGGTGAGGGTGATGGCGCGAATAATGTGGAAATTAAGCAAACTAAGGTTGCTAGTCTTAGTTTAAGAGCAAGTAAATTTGTCGGAAGAAGTGCATAGACGAGCAAAGTACAAGCGAACTACTTAGACCAGGATTTCTCAAAAAGAATCTTGGAGACATTTTTATTAAAATAGTTGTAACCTTTACAAGTAAAAACATAGTATTTATACACCATAAAGTATCACACATGACAATGTGGCATAATAGTAAATTCGTCGTCAGTGCATGTGCGTTGCTGTTATGATCACTGTCTGTGTGTAGTGAGTGGTGGTGATTAAGATAAAAAGTTTAACGAGTTATGTGGCAGCTCTTATTTGTGATCAATTCCAACAAAACTAAACTAGTTACTTCAATTTAATGTAATTTTGACCACTTAAGCAGCAGATACACTAGTCAGTAAATGAGAATGACGTTAATTTGATCTTTCTAGAACACAAAATGAATTATAAAATGGTATCAAATTTTAGTCTATTCTCTTAAATTTGATTGTGAGGACACAAAATTTTTCCGACGTCTCATGGGCTCCGGAGATATGTAAGTGAGAATCCCTCCTTCAAACAGGGTTGCCAGACGTTTAAGAGAAAAAAAGGACAGACGGGCATACAGAGATAATATACAATGTCATTTGTTACTTTACTTGTTAATATTAAAATTATATAAAATCTAACGAAACATACCTACATGTTAAAAATTAGTTGAAAGGATTTCCTCAAATGAATCCAATTCGCAGTCGTCATTTGCAACAAAAGTTGTACTAGTGCTTGCAACTTTATCCTTGCCACTAGCTCTTTCGCATTTCTCTGCTTCTGGATCAGCGTACATGCGACATATTCCTTTGTGTCATAAAGATGCCTTCTTATTCTAAAGATTGCCTCGAAAGAACGAGTGCTTAATTTGTTTCTGGCCTTCGATTTTACATTTGTCACATGAGAAAAATAACTCTCGACAAATGCTGTACTTAAGGAAATGCAGTAAGAGTTTAGTGCAATAGTAGCAAGCTATTGAATTTTCATAGCACAACAAATACCCCAAATTCGACTGGGTCTGCCGGTATTTCTGAATCGGAAAATTCTTCCAGTTAGTTTTCATGGAGATACGTGCATACTGGGTAGCAAGGTTTTGGACATCATAATTTTCTGCTCTTGCGAGTTTAGCAAGGAGTATCTCACTAAACCGTAGTTTCATTTGGCTCAGACATTTCTTGGGACTAAGATATTTAATGTAATTCATTTTCATAGTTGTCTTGCCAATTCTTTTATCGATTTGGTTTACCACCTCAGTCAAAAAGACACGCCCGCCAGTTTCTCTGGATTGTTATCTTTCTTTCAACAGAAATGGTACTGCATTTTACATCATATTCAAATGTCATAGAATTTACAATCACTTGGTAACCTGGGTAATTTCCGCTCTTGAATATCATGGTAGAGTTTTTTGAGCAAAAAGTTCCGAAACTCAAGTTCGAGAAATAATTTTGTAGGGTCAGAGTTTGTGGCCTGAAATGAGGCATTGGGAGATTCAAAATTCTTGATCAAGACGAAAACAAAAGTTAGATAAAGTTTATTTTCTTCATCAACAAGCATTTTCCTCAGTGTTATAACAGTGTAACTTTTGTCAACAATGGAGTGGAAATATGTTTTTAGTTCTTCCCCCTGAATTAAGATTTCATTTTCCTCGGACTAGCCAGCATGTAACACTTGGAGCTATAATTCTTCCGTGTTGTTCATTTCCATCGTTCATATATATTCTTGTAATCTTCTCGAAGTAGAGAACTTAGACTGAACCAGGGATGAATTTCAGAAATAATATAAATCAAACATGGAGTTATATTGAAAGTCTTTTCTGCAAATACACTTAGTAAAAGTGATATCCGGATTAATATTTCTGAATCTCAAAAGTACGGAGTTTGCCTCGCCAGATAAATTATTTGCACCTTCACTGCCCAATCCAATGCAATTGGTTATATCAATATCATTGAGCTTCAAGAAATCATTAATTGCATCAAACAAACTTTGTTCATTTGTAGAAACAATGCTGCTTGTATAGTTTGCTCTTTCTTCGAAAAATATCTTACACATATACACAATTGTTTTGTCACACTGACATCTGTGGATTCATCTATCAATAGGGAATATTTCGCAGCGTGAAGATCGTCGAGCAGCTCTTTAAACAATGTCAATGAGACGACATTTTTTATCAAGCACATACACTTCGTTCAATGTAATTTGGCATTTTCAAGAATGCTTCCTTTTCCATATTAAACAATAAATTCAGTTTGATGAATGGCTGAACGAATACTACAGTGGCAAGCCGTTGAAACACTGTATTTATTTTCTAAATTCTTTTAGTTCTTTCGATAGGCAAACGGTGTTCTTTTGAAAATGTCTGTTATTTTGCGAGAGCCTAAAAAAGAACTTGCAGCCTTTTTATGCTTCATTTTTTTCCCGTGTTCCTCAAATGCAGATTTTGGATATTCGTTAAAGAGCATTTACACCATTTGCAATAACATTCATTGTCAATCCATGACAACCACTTGAACTGTTCCTCACACTCTTTTTTTATAATACCTTCGATCGTTGTAGTAATTTTTCCACTTACTCATGGTTAAGATGTATTTGCCAAATGTCTTTTAGTTTTTACACATTAAGATGCTGAAAATACCAGTTAAGAAAATATAAAATTATAGTACTTTTAAATCGACTTTTCTATGACTTTAATTCACTAATTTGACTATTTTAAAAATATAATTATTTTGTAATAAAAATCACACCATCTGAATCTACAAAATTTTTTTCATAATTGATTGAAATGATAGACCGATTCCTATTAGGGCCTAGGCCAAATAGGATTAGTCCTAGGCCTATACCAGAAAAATACCAAAAACAAACACACCCACTGTCATAGACGTAAAATTCATTAAATTAGCACTGGAATGCCTTTATCACAAAATACTATGAGTGGTGTTTTCATTACGATTGGTTATGTCAAACAAATATAATAATCACCATATCGTAAAACACGTAAATTCACGTCCAAAAATCTTCATAGACTACGGTAGTTTGCCAATCTGGCAACACTGATTCAGTCTTGAGAGACTAGGGTTGCCAGACATCGCCAGAGTTCAAAAGACGCCAAGTCACGAGTAAAGGGTGGTGTTCAAGAAGTGGTCAAATTATGATTTTCATAATATGTTGACAAAATATAAATATAACATTATATTTGCCATGATACCTACATGGACATCTTTTCATTTTAGAGGTAAAACAGGACTAACAGGACAGAAAAGGACTTGACTTGACTTGAATGCTGTTCGGGGATTGCTTTTGTAACAGTTTCAGACGGTCCGTTTTTCCTACAAAAGAAAAGGACAGAGGCATCTAAAAAAGGATAGACTGTCTTTAAAGGGACAAACTTGGCAACCCTGCCTTTAGACCACCACAGTGATTTGAGAAAAAAGGGAAAGAAATTACGCAATGCAAACAATCCTTAGTAAAGGCGACAATTGACGGTCACAATGAATACATACAAAGCTAGGGACTTATTTCCCGAGTATTAAACAGAGCTGGGCAAGTGCGTTCTTGCGTACGCAAAGTTTTTCAAAGGAACGCACGGCCTGAAATTTTAAAGCGTTCCGAGTATAGATTCTAGATGAATATTGCGGCAATATCCTAGATAGATCTCAGATCACAATAAACATAAAAACCTATATGTCGTTATTCAAGGGAATGAAGTTAGATGCAAACGCGAAGTCTAAATTTTGCAAACGAATTCCTTAGGCCTAAATCTGGGCGACGTTGTGGGAATACGTAAATTAAAAACAAAGAGTTACGAAAAATATATATATTATTGAATAAACAGTTAGATTATTTCAGGGTGATTGTATTGAGAATTACGCGTGTGAATTAAATTTGAGTGAGTTAACTGGAATATCTTTACAATTGATAAGTATGGTTTGGTAATTAGAGTATAACAATTGATGATTGATAATTGGATTATAATTGATAATTGGATAATGAAGGAAAACAATTGACGATTGATAATTATATTATAATTGGTAATTGGATAATTGTTAAATAGAGTGTATTATAAGTAATTTGTAAATAGTAATTGTTAATAGATTATAAGTAATTGGATGATAATTGATTGGTAAAGGGATTATAAATTGGATTATAGTTAAGTGGATTGTATTATAAGTAATTTGATTAGATAAAATTGTTAAATAGATTGGATAATCATTATATAGATTATAAGTATTTGGATGATAAGTGATTGGTAAATATTGGTAAAGCGTTTGATAAATAGATTGATAACTTATATATAGTAATTGATAAATTTAGTATAACAATTGATGATTAATAATTAGATTGGGTAAAGTGTTAAATGGTTTATAAATAGATTATAACGGAGTTGAATGGGTCTGTAAATGAGACAAAAGAATCAAGCGTTAATTCAGGATTCTTTTTGGAAATATTTAGCTAAACAATTACAATTGAAATATTTACAGACCCGTTTCACTGATACGAAGGCAGCAAAGCGAATGAACCTCATGGGTTAATTTTAAAACGTTTGGGAGAGCGGGAGTAGCAATTTTCCGATTTATCCTAGGGTTACCAACCTTTCTTGAATATATATATATATATATATATATATATATATATATATATATATATATATATATATATATATATATATATATATATATATATATATATATATATATGAAGAGAGAGAGAGAGAGGAATAAATATTTCATTTGTAGAGGTATAGACCACTACACGAGCGTTACGAAATGATTTTTTTTTTCAAAAAGCTTTTAATGGAAACAACAAAGACGACATTCACTACTGATTTCCTTGGGTACAAGGAAGGGGACGAGGAGGAGCAGTAATTTTAATTCCTTAAAAACTTTAAAAAGTGTTGTAACTTGTCTCGATATCTTTAATCTTTATGTACAATAACGAAAATTGAATCGTTGTGTCAGATTTAAAAGTGAAATAAACTTAATAAATTAGTGTAATACAAAATAATGAAAATGTTTAGAAACTATTTGTCTACTTTTCAAATACAGTGCAGTACAGTAAAATACAGTTTAAATACTAAATAAATCTAATACTTAAGTGATATTTTTGATTTAATGAATTTTTGTGTGATATAGTCAGAGAAAGTGGTAGAAAGTCTGAAATATACATATATTTTAATGTATGAAGCCCTGATTTATTATTACCTTGTATTCGTTTTATTTTTGAGTTGGGGAATAGTTTTTTTTGATGCGCACAGTAGTGTTTTTGAGGAACGCAGTGTTTTTTTTACTTTTTTCAAGTTTTTTGAGAGACGCTTTAATAGTTTGGAGCGCTAATGCAGGAACGCACTGAGCGGGATTTTTTTTGAGGAACGCTATTCTTGGAACGCACTAACCGCGGCCAGGGGAACGCTAACGCATTACCCAAAATCGAGGAACGCGCACAGCTCTGGTTTTCAAGTATCTAATTTGCCCTCAAGAATAGCTTTTTATCACGAGCCTGAATGGGGATATTAGTTAAAAGTGAATTATGTCACAAAGTAAAAGTCTTGACAAAATATAATATAAAATGGAAACATAAATGGAGGAGACGAAGATAGTTAGATTTCAAAATTATTGACAAGGAATTTTAAGTGCCAGTATCATAATGGAATAAAAATTAAATATGGTATGCTAAAATTTATTAGAAACTAAATTGTGATAGGAGTGCATTATGCAACTATAGATGGGTTGTGGTGCTCGTGTTATGTAATAGGTAAGCTGTTGGTACCAAATTGGATGATTTATAGGTGCCAAAAAGGTTGCTCTCTTCTTGTGTACTAGGCTGGTTAATTGGTTATCGTAACTTCCTTTAAAGGTAAAAGGAAATTTTAGAACTGGATTCACAAATCTTTATTCTTGCAGGAACGAGAACTTGTCTCCGAGTAACGAACAGGAAATTCTCTCTATCGATCCTTTGATTTATTAATTTAGAAAGCTGGTGAAAAATGAGGGGGCGGGGGAGCTCCACGCTTCCGTGGAATGGGGGACAAGGGGAGAGAGGAAAAGTGATGAAATTTAAATATAAGAGGAGTTAGAAAGTTTGCCCCGGGATTGAGCCATCTCAGTTTTTACATTAACAATTTACACTGTTCTATAGATTAACATTTTGAAGCGAAAAGGAAAAATAATTATGATATTGACATAAAAAAAGTTGGGGACATAAAAGTAAAAAGATATAAATAGAATAGAAAAATAGATTTAGTTTAGTCTCTATAAGAAAGGAGCAGAGTAGTTATATTACAATGTAGTAAAGCCTGTTTTCTCATTAGTTTAGAAAAAAGTGTCCAGAATCAGAATTTTTTTTATATAAGGTAAATCAGGTTAGATTTTGTTTTACAATTATGATGTTACACATCACAATATTAGAGAAATCACTTTATAGTCCGGATGCGAATTGGATGTAGGATCACTTGAAATGGCTGGTGTGGCCACCGTTTTGGCCGGAGTCAGTGGCGGATCCAGAAAAAAGCGAATGGAAATTTGTTAAAGCTTCTTATTATAGTACATATTTTGATGAGTAATACATGTATGATCGTACATATAATCAGTGATGAATACATAACAATAAGTTATAGGCATAAATGATGAATATGTACATGCAGTGTAGACTATAATGATGTAGGCTACTTGCAAGTCATTTCGCCCACTTAAGTAACAAGGCACATAATACAAAAATATATTTTCCAGGAGTAGGCTCTCTCAAAATCGCAGGCCCATGCCCAATGTCCCCCTTCATTTGCCTAAGCGAAAAGGAGATGACGGTTTTTCTCCGCAAACTTGTAAATCACTTGATCATTCGAAATTTAAATGCCATTGTGGACGGCGAGGCCGTTGAGGCGATCCTGGCCAATGGTGAATCAAAGGGAACTAATGCATCACATGGAAAAGCGCAGCTGCTCACATCACCCCCATGTCCGTAACAATTTATAAAAAAAAAATCACTTACTTTGCACTGCTGTGTTTTAGAGAGAGGATGGCGCGGAGATGATGCTCGTGTAGTTGCGAGGAGAGTGAAGATGCTGGAATTAGTTCCGAAAGTGAAATATGACAGCTAGCACATGCCTGGCTCAGTCAAGCCAGCTGATAAAGAACGGAAGGGCCAGGCGTGTGAGTCAGGATACGCGATCCGACTGGTCAGCGAGTTAAGCGCACGTGACGTGTATCCGCTGTGACTCAAAGCACTAGATGCCGACTCGAAAAGCGATTCAAGCCAGACACACTGTGGAATTTCCCCCTGGTTATGGGGGGAGGGGCAGCCCCCGCCCCCTAGCCGGAGGCATGTATGACTTGTATCTCTCCCGGTCCTGTAGCCTGAACAAGTCGTCTACAGTACTTAGTGGGAGAGTAGCCTCCAGGCCGTCCCAGATGGCAGTGCTACGTGAATGCAGGGAGGCATTCACAGTCTCCAACCTGGTTCTACGATGAAGCTCTTTCGACGTGACGAAATCGTCCTATTTCACGTTGAGAATAAAGCCTAGGGCCCGATTTTGTACCCTCTGTATTTGAACCATATTGTTCCTTGAGGCTGTGTTGAATGGGCCTGATGTATATAATTTCTTTTTGTTTTATAATAAGGTTGTGAAATCGGTGGAGTTTGCTGAGTGCAAGTTTCGAAAGTTGACATTCAAGTTGATATGGCTTCCTATGCCGCGCTTGGATACCTTGAACCCTAGGATATTCACGCTAGAGGAATAGTCTATTGAGTTCTCCAGTCGGATGGGCTCCGTCTTCAGTCTGCTACTCACGACTGAATTGGATTTGGTCTGTTTCGTCTGGATCTTCCACTTCTCTTCGTCATGGCGATTTTCTGGGCCTCGGCTGCAGTCGCCCTCGACATCACTCTTCCAGATCTGGTATAGCGAATCACAATCTAGGTGATGTCGCTTGCGTACTGTACGTCGAAGGTTCAGGGAAGTAGTGGTTTTTGAATGTCTTTTGTGTAGATCATAGAGAGTGGGACTCAGACACTTTCCTTGGAAGACTCCGGATAGCAGGTAAATGGGGCTCCGATGTGGTCCCAGAATGCTATCACCGCTCCCTTACTGGTGAGGTAACTGGAGGATTTTCCAAAAATGGGGAGATAACCCGAGCTTCGCGATCTTGTATTTGAGTCCATCCATCCACCTTGTCGAAGGCTTTTTTCATATCCCGGCAGACGACATCCACCATACAGCCAGAGGCTAGCCCCTTGGCCGCATGTTAGTATGTTAAAGTGATTGCAGTCTCCGTGCTCCTTTACTTGCGGAAGCCATGTTGTTCTTCGTTCAGCAGTGAGAATGCTGACGGATGGAAGACCAGAATAGATTTTATATGAATATTGCGATAATATCCTAGATAGCTGTTAGACCACAATAAACATAAATCTATATTTAGTTATTCAAAGGAATGAATTGTTAAATGATAACGCGAGTCTAAATTTTTGCAGACGAATTCCTTGAGCCTAATCTGGGCGACGTTGGAAAAATGCGTAAATTAAAAACAAAGAGTCTTGGAAAAATATATATTATTGAATAAACACAGTTAGATTATTTAAGGGTGGATATATAAAGTAACAATTTATGTTTGGATTGAGAATTACACGTGAAATAAATTTGAATGAGTTAACGGAACTTTGGAATGCATAGCCTTTAGCAATAATACATATATAAGGGATTAATAGGAATAGATTTACGTAAATGGATTATAAGTTGAATTAAATAAATGGATTTATATAATTGGTGAATGGATTTATAATTAATACAAATGGTTTAGTATAATTAATAAATTATATATGATAACTGTATTATAATAAATGATAATTGGATTATAATAATTGATCATTGAATTATAACGGAGTTGAATGGGTCTGTAAATGAGGCAAAAAAAAATCAAGCATTAATTCGGCATTCTATCTGGTAAATATTTGAAATTATATATAAACATATATATATATATATATATATATATATATATATATATAAGAAATAAAAAATTACATTTGTAGAGGTGTAGCCTGCTACATCAGCCTGTTGTTTAGGATCTTTTCGAATACTTTCCCAATCATCTCGAGAAGTGAGATTAGCCTGTAGTTAATCGCTTGGTCTTTAGGCTTCCCTTGTTTAGGACTAAATATCATTTTGCATGTCTTCAGGTCGTCTGAGAAGTATCCTGCCACTAAGGCTGCGTTGAAAAAATAAGGTAGTCTGGTTTTTGTCCTCAATGCAGCCTCTTTTAGGTGTCTTGTTGTTAATAGACTTAGGCCAGGGGCTTTTTGCTTAAAGCCGGAGATTGCAGAATCCAGCTCTTCTTGGGTGATTGCCATGCCTTTCGGGGCGCACAGAGGTTTCCGGTTCTGTGCAGAATGAATCTCATGTAGTACCTTTCTATGTGCTCCATAACTCTGTCCTCGAATCTGAGATCGAAGTTTTCCTCCTCTTCTTCGGAGATGTGGAAAATGTCGCTCCAGATTTCTGTAAAAAGTTACGCTTTTTCTTGTGGAGTCTTGGCGCACTTGTCAAAGTGCACTATTGGGGAGTCAGCCTTCGATGTTGGTCTGCCTTTTTGCCTGCTGATGGCGTTCCAAAGTTTATTGGGGTTGTCCTTGATGGCTAGGTTATGGATTATGTGGTTCCAATTCCCCCTGATTTTATGCAGCAGCGCATACTTGACTTGTTGTTTGAGCTATTGGACTAACGCAAATTCCATTGGGATGGTGTATCCAGCAGCCTGGACGCCGTTATAGATCAACTGGAATCGCTGCTGCAGTATGATCCTCTCCTGTGTTGGGTGACTCGAGATCAGGATATGGTGCCTTATGTTTTGGATTATGTTGTCCGCGGTGGCAAAGCCATCAAGGATGCTGGACAACTCCTCGTCTATTTGTTCTTGTGTGGCACCATCCATCTCAGGAATTACCTCCAGGAATGACCTTCTGTAGGCTTCCAAGTCTGCAGCGGAAATGTTTTTCCTTAGTGGCGAGGGTATGGGTAATGGGTATGGGAGTGGTGGCCACCGTGATGACCATAGGGATATGATCAATGGGTGTAAAAGGGCCAGGCTGCACGTGGTTTTGGAAGGGAAAAGTTGGGATCCGTAAGCACGATGTCTGGCTTGGTCACTGACCCTGGATACATAAAGGTCGGGAAGTCTGGCCCAATTCTTCCCGCATGAGTAAGTCGAGGTTCCTACCTCGACCGTCCGCTCGAGCGTAGCCATTGATTCTTAATCTGGCGTTAAGGTCGCCAGTGAGGATGGCGGGGTAGGCCTTCCGGAAAAGTGAACAGATCGTGCATCGGAAAGTATCCTCTTCTTTGAGACTGGTACCCTGAACCTATTTCAAATCCAAGACCAAAAGCAGAAAATAAGACGAATCAGGAGACTCGAAAATAAAATAATTAACAATAAGTTAGCAACCGCCTTCAAAAAACATGTTACGAAGAAAATTTACTGCCTACAAGGAAAATAATGCGACGATTCCGAGTACTTTTGAACTTTATTTCGAGTTCTTTATCAATGAATAACAAAAGCACAGAAAAATTATATATATATATATATATATATATATATATGAAATATCACGAAAGTTAGCGCGTAATAAAATAACTATAAATATGAATATGTACCACGGAAGGAAACTGAATAAAAGACAGATTGGAGTTAGTACTTTCGTCTATTCGACATTTTCAAACTCACAATGGTAAGAAAAAATAAGACACACAGTATATATACTAAGCACGTTTCCCTATGAGGTCAACTTTTTAATGCTATCAGATAAGTCTGATTTTACAAAAAGTGATAAAATTGGATCTAGCGAAAACAGCCCTGGGCTAATGTTGAGATTACTCTCCTTTGTGTGGTAGATTAAAAATGATTCCAGGATATTTCTCTTTATAAAATCATTACTATGGATTATTGTATCACTTTTTCACCTGTTAATTCCGTGTCCCATCTTGGAATTGTGGACAGCTAAGGCATTATTCAGATATCCCTTCATTACTACATTTTTGTATTGTTGTGTCCTTATGGAAACAGTTTTGGAAGTTTGGCCTACATAGAATAAATTAAACATGGAATTAAACATACAATTTAAACATGGAATTCGGTAAATTACATTATTATCATTATTGAGGCTATGGATATGGGAGTGGTGGCCACCGTGATGACCATAGGGATAAAATCAATGGGTGTAAAAGGGCTAGGCTGCACGTGGTTTTGGAAGGGGAAAGTTGGGATCCGTAAGCACGATGTCTGGCTTGGCCACTGACCCTGGATACATAAAGGTCGGGAAGTCTGGCCCAATTCTTCCCGCATGAGTAAGTCGAGGTTCCTACCTCGACCGTCCGCTCGAGCGTAGCCATTGATTCTTAATCTGGCGTTAAGGTCGCCAGTGAGGATGGCGGGGTAGGCCTTCCGGAAAAGTGAACAGATCGTGCATCGGAAAGTATCCTCTTCTTTGAGACTGGTACCCTGAACCTATTTCAAATCCAAGACCAAAAGCAGAAAATAAGACGAATCGAAAGACTCGAAAATAAAATAATTAACAATAAGTTAGCAACCGCCTTCAAAAAACATGTTACGAAGAAAATTTACTGCCTACAAGGAAAATAATGCGACGATTCCGAGTACTTTTGAACTTTATTTCGAGTTCTTTATCAATGAATAACAAAAGCACAGAAAAATTATATATATATATATATATATATATATATATATATATATATATATATATATATATATATGAAATATCACGAAAGTTAGCGCGTAATAAAATAACTATAAATATGAATATGTACCACGGAAGGAAACTGAATAAAAGACAGATTGGAGTTAGTACTTTCGTCTATTCGACATTTTCAAACTCACAATGGTAAGAAAAAATAAGACACACAGTATATATACTAAGCACGTTTCCCTATGAGGTCAACTTTTTAATGCTATCAGATAAGTCTGATTTTACAAAAAGTGATAAAATTGGATCTAGCGAAAACCGCCCTGGGCTAATGTTGAGATTACTCTCCTTTGTGTGGTAGATTAAAAATGATTCCAGGATATTTCTCTTTATAAAATCATTACTATGGATTATTGTATCACTTTTTCACCTGTTAATTCCGTGTCCCATCTTGGAATTGTGGACAGCTAAGGCATTATTCAGATATCCCTTCATTACTACATTTTTGTATTGTTGTGTCCTTATGGAAACAGTTTTGGAAGTTTGGCCTACATAGAATAAATTAAACATGAAATTAAACATACAATTTAAACATGGAATTCGGTAAATTACATTATTATCATTATTGAGGCTATGGATATGGGAGTGGTGGCCACCGTGATGACCATAGGGATAAAATCAATGGGTGTAAAAGGGCTAGGCTGCACGTGGTTTTGGAAGGGGAAAGTTGGGATCCGTAAGCACGATGTCTGGCTTGGCCACTGACCCTGGATACATAAAGGTCGGGAAGTCTGGCCCAATTCTTCCCGCATGAGTAAGTCGAGGTTCCTACCTCGACCGTCCGCTCGAGCGTAGCCATTGATTCTTAATCTGGCGTTAAGGTCGCCAGTGAGGATGGCCGGGTAGGCCTTCCGGAAAAGTGAACAGATCGTGCATCGGAAAGTATCCTCTTCTTTGAGACTGGTACCCTGAACCTATTTCAAATCCAAGACCAAAAGCAGAAAATAAGACGAATCGAAAGACTCGAAAATAAAATAATTAACAATAAGTTAGCAACCGCCTTCAAAAAACATGTTACGAAGAAAATTTACTGCCTACAAGGAAAATAATGCGACGATTCCGAGTACTTTTGAACTTTATTTCGAGTTCTTTATCAATGAATAACAAAAGCACAGAAAAATTATATATATATATATATATATATATATATATATATATATATATATATATATATATATATATATATATATATATGAAATATCACGAAAGTTAGCGCGTAATAAAATAACTATAAATATGAATATGTACCACGGAAGGAAACTGAATAAAAGACAGATTGGAGTTAGTACTTTCGTCTATTCGACATTTTCAAACTCACAATGGTAAGAAAAAATAAGACACACAGTATATATACTAAGCACGTTTCCCTATGAGGTCAACTTTTTAATGCTATCAGATAAGTCTGATTTTACAAAAAGTGATAAAATTGGATCTAGCGAAAACCGCCCTGGGCTAATGTTGAGATTACTCTCCTTTGTGTGGTAGATTAAAAATGATTCCAGGATATTTCTCTTTAGAAAATCATTACTATGGATTATTGTATCACTTTTTCACCTGTTAATTCCGTGTCCCATCTTGGAATTGTGGACAGCTAAGGCATTATTCAGATATCCCTTCATTACTACATTTTTGTATTGTTGTGTCCTTATGGAAACAGTTTTGGAAGTTTGGCCTACATAGAATAAATTAAACATGAAATTAAACATACAATTTAAACATGGAATTCGGTAAATTACATTATTATCATTATTGAGGCTATGGATATGGGAGTGGTGGCCACCGTGATGACCATAGGGATAAAATCAATGGGTGTAAAAGGGCTAGGCTGCACGTGGTTTTGGAAGGGGAAAGTTGGGATCCGTAAGCACGATGTCTGGCTTGGCCACTGACCCTGGATACATAAAGGTCGGGAAGTCTGGCCCAATTCTTCCCGCATGAGTAAGTCGAGGTTCCTACCTCGACCGTCCGCTCGAGCGTAGCCATTGATTCTTAATCTGGCGTTAAGGTCGCCAGTGAGGATGGCCGGGTAGGCCTTCCGGAAAAGTGAACAGATCGTGCATCGGAAAGTATCCTCTTCTTTGAGACTGGTACCCTGAACCTATTTCAAATCCAAGACCAAAAGCAGAAAATAAGACGAATCGAAAGACTCGAAAATAAAATAATTAACAATAAGTTAGCAACCGCCTTCAAAAAACATGTTACGAAGAAAATTTACTGCCTACAAGGAAAATAATGCGACGATTCCGAGTACTTTTGAACTTTATTTCGAGTTCTTTATCAATGAATAACAAAAGCACAGAAAAATTATATATATATATATATATATATATATATATATATATATATATATATATATATATGAAATATCACGAAAGTTAGCGCGTAATAAAATAACTATAAATATGAATATGTACCACGGAAGGAAACTGAATAAAAGACAGATTGGAGTTAGTACTTTCGTCTATTCGACATTTTCAAACTCACAATGGTAAGAAAAAATAAGACACACAGTATATATACTAAGCACGTTTCCCTATGAGGTCAACTTTTTAATGCTATCAGATAAGTCTGATTTTACAAAAAGTGATAAAATTGGATCTAGCGAAAACAGCCCTGGGCTAATGTTGAGATTACTCTCCTTTGTGTGGTAGATTAAAAATGATTCCAGGATATTTCTCTTTATAAAATCATTACTATGGATTATTGTATCACTTTTTCACCTGTTAATTCCGTGTCCCATTTTGGAATTGTGGACAGCTAAGGCATTATTCAGATATCCCTTCATTACTACATTTTTGTATTGTTGTGTCCTTATGGAAACAGTTTTGGAAGTTTGGCCTACATAGAATAAATTAAACATGAAATTAAACATACAATTTAAACATGGAATTCGGTAAATTACATTATTATCATTATTGAGGCTATGGATATGGGAGTGGTGGCCACCGTGATGACCATAGGGATAAAATCAATGGGTGTAAAAGGGCTAGGCTGCACGTGGTTTTGGAAGGGGAAAGTTGGGATCCGTAAGCACGATGTCTGGCTTGGCCACTGACCCTGGATACATAAAGGTCGGGAAGTCTGGCCCAATTCTTCCCGCATGAGTAAGTCGAGGTTCCTACCTCGACCGTCCGCTCGAGCGTAGCCATTGATTCTTAATCTGGCGTTAAGGTCGCCAGTGAGGATGGCCGGGTAGGCCTTCCGGAAAAGTGAACAGATCGTGCATCGGAAAGTATCCTCTTCTTTGAGACTGGTACCCTGAACCTATTTCAAATCCAAGACCAAAAGCAGAAAATAAGACGAATCGAAAGACTCGAAAATAAAATAATTAACAATAAGT
Organism: Ceratothoa steindachneri; assembly: GCA_963969495.1. NCBI lineage: Eukaryota > Metazoa > Arthropoda > Malacostraca > Isopoda > Cymothoidae > Ceratothoa > Ceratothoa steindachneri. The sequence continues at coordinate 69,708,865 of OZ018333.1, read as the reverse complement.
TAGCAACCGCCTTCAAAAAACATGTTACGAAGAAAATTTACTGCCTACAAGGAAAATAATGCGACGATTCCGAGTACTTTTGAACTTTATTTCGAGTTCTTTATCAATGAATAACAAAAGCACAGAAAAATTATATATATATATATATATATATATATATATATATATATATATATATATATATATATATATATATATATATATATATATATATATATATATATGAAATATCACGAAAGTTAGCGCGTAATAAAATAACTATAAATATGAATATGTACCACGGAAGGAAACTGAATAAAAGACAGATTGGAGTTAGTACTTTCGTCTATTCGACATTTTCAAACTCACAATGGTAAGAAAAAATAAGACACACAGTATATATACTAAGCACGTTTCCCTATGAGGTCAACTTTTTAATGCTATCAGATAAGTCTGATTTTACAAAAAGTGATAAAATTGGATCTAGCGAAAACAGCCCTGGGCTAATGTTGAGATTACTCTCCTTTGTGTGGTAGATTAAAAATGATTCCAGGATATTTCTCTTTATAAAATCATTACTATGGATTATTGTATCACTTTTTCACCTGTTAATTCCGTGTCCCATCTTGGAATTGTGGACAGCTAAGGCATTATTCAGATATCCCTTCATTACTACATTTTTGTATTGTTGTGTCCTTATGGAAACAGTTTTGGAAGTTTGGCCTACATAGAATAAATTAAACATGGAATTAAACATACAATTTAAACATGGAATTCGGTAAATTACATTATTATCATTATTGAGGCTATGGATATGGGAGTGGTGGCCACCGTGATGACCATAGGGATAAAATCAATGGGTGTAAAAGGGCTAGGCTGCACGTGGTTTTGGAAGGGGAAAGTTGGGATCCGTAAGCACGATGTCTGGCTTGGCCACTGACCCTGGATACATAAAGGTCGGGAAGTCTGGCCCAATTCTTCCCGCATGAGTAAGTCGAGGTTCCTACCTCGACCGTCCGCTCGAGCGTAGCCATTGATTCTTAATCTGGCGTTAAGGTCGCCAGTGAGGATGGCGGGGTAGGCCTTCCGGAAAAGTGAACAGATCGTGCATCGGAAAGTATCCTCTTCTTTGAGACTGGTACCCTGAACCTATTTCAAATCCAAGACCAAAAGCAGAAAATAAGACGAATCGAAAGACTCGAAAATAAAATAATTAACAATAAGTTAGCAACCGCCTTCAAAAAACATGTTACGAAGAAAATTTACTGCCTACAAGGAAAATAATGCGACGATTCCGAGTACTTTTGAACTTTATTTCGAGTTCTTTATCAATGAATAACAAAAGCACAGAAAAATTATATATATATATATATATATATATATATATATATATATATATATATATATATATATATATATATATATATATATATATATATATATATATATGAAATATCACGAAAGTTAGCGCGTAATAAAATAACTATAAATATGAATATGTACCACGGAAGGAAACTGAATAAAAGACAGATTGGAGTTAGTACTTTCGTCTATTCGACATTTTCAAACTCACAATGGTAAGAAAAAATAAGACACACAGTATATATACTAAGCACGTTTCCCTATGAGGTCAACTTTTTAATGCTATCAGATAAGTCTGATTTTACAAAAAGTGATAAAATTGGATCTAGCGAAAACCGCCCTGGGCTAATGTTGAGATTACTCTCCTTTGTGTGGTAGATTAAAAATGATTCCAGGATATTTCTCTTTATAAAATCATTACTATGGATTATTGTATCACTTTTTCACCTGTTAATTCCGTGTCCCATCTTGTAATTGTGGACAGCTAAGGCATTATTCAGATATCCCTTCATTACTACATTTTTGTATTGTTGTGTCCTTATGGAAACAGTTTTGGAAGTTTGGCCTACATAGAATAAATTAAACATGGAATTAAACATACAATTTAAACATGGAATTCGGTAAATTACATTATTATCATTATTGAGGCTATGCTTTATTAAGAGATTTTTTAATGTATGATTGTATTTAAAGGCTACCTTAATATTAAGTTGTTTTAGAATGGGCACTACAGACATAAAATTATCAAGATAGGGTAAAATTAATCAGTTTTTACGAGGTTCTATTGTCTCTAATTTACAATTATATAATGTTTTTTTGGCTATATTCATAAATTTTTCTAGAAAGAACTTTGGATAGCATAAATTGGTAGCAATATCTTCAATTTTTGTGTATTCTTTATCTATATAGTCGGGACTACATATTCGAAGAGCCCTAAGATACATGGAGGAAAAAACAGCAGATTTTATATTTATGGCATGACTTGAATAAAAATGGACATAAGATAAATTATTTGTCGGTTTCCTATAAACCGTAAATTTAAATCTATGTGATTCTCTAATTATTAGGACATCCAAAAATGGAAGGCTCTTATTTTCTTCCTTTTCTACGGTGAATTTAATTGACGGAACCAATGAGTAATAATTAAAAGAAAACTATCGATGTCAAAATTGTTAGAAAATGTCGAATAGACGAAAAGTACTAACTCCAATCTGTCTTTTATTCAGTTTCCTTCCTTGGTACATATTCATATATATATATATATATATATATATATATATATATATATATATATATATATATATATATATATATATATATATATATATATATATATATAATCCAGACACATAGTAGAGGGAACACCCACACTAGACAATAAACCAATCATACAAAATAAGATCATTAAGAAAGGTAAACTAAAAAGACTGAAAGGGTTCACAGAGGATTAAGATAACACCTAAACAAATCAGGAATAAGAGAAAATCAGAGGGGGAAATTAACATCATGCTCAGAAGTAAAAGCCAAGGAAAATAAAACTTACCAGTAAACCTACCAGCTCCGCCAGAACTGGTTAAACAGCATTCAACGGTCTTCTTGTTAATGGAGCAGGCAGCCTTCTCAGACTTATTCGTAGATCCAGACATTCCTCAATTAATTTGCCAATTTTTGATTTGAATGAATTTATTGACCTTGCATAGACATTTTGATCATCTATATTGTTCCATTCATTAATAACTCTTTGACTAAAGGAGAACTTTCTGATATTCAATCTTGATCTATCCTTAAAGATTTTCAGGCCATGACCTCTAGTTCTTCTATCATCAATTTTTGTAAAAAAAAATCTTCCTTTCTTAATCCTTCATAACCGTAATAACCATGCATTATCTTAAAAATTTATATTAAATCACTTTTATGTCGTCTCATTTCTAATGTCATAAGATTACAACTTCTTAATCTATTTTCCTATGCTTCATTTCTTTAATCAGTAATCATTTTAGTAGTTCTTCTATGCACTTTTTCTATATTTTCTATATTTTGTTGATTATTAGGCCCCCACGCCTGTGAACAATATTGCAAAATAGGTCTGACTAAGCTTTTGTAAAGATTTATAATATTAAATTTTGACTTGTGTTCAATTGTTCTTTTTATTGTCCCCAGAACATAATTTGCTTTATAAACAATTTTGTGTATGTGTTCACTTGGTTTTAAAGTATTATGTACTATTACACCTAAATTCTTTTCCGTAACAGTATTTTCAATATCTTTTTGTGCTAGGCTATATACAGCATTTACATTATTACAATTTTACACTTTCTAACATTGAAAATCATCTGTTAATCCTCTGACCATTTATAAAGTTTTCTTAAGTCTTCCTCAAGCACTCTAATTTCCTCATCATTTGAGCTAGTCCCGAAGATCTTTATATCATCAGCAAATTTTAGAATATTTGATTTAATATTTTCGTCAATATCATTAATAAATACTAGGAATAATATCGGCCCCAATACTGAACCTTGCAGCCCACCACTACTTATATTACTCCAAGTTGATTTTTGCCCTTGTATTACAACTCTTTGCCTTCTGGAAGTTAGCCATTCACCTATCCATCTCACTATTCCTTCTCCAAAACCATGACTCCTCAATTTGAGTAATAATCTCTGATGAGGCACCTTATCAAATACTTTCGCGAAATCCAGGTATATGATATCTACTGGGTACCCCTCATCAACATATTTAGTTACCTTTTCAAAAAATGTAAGTAGATTTGTCAGACAAGACTTTTTAGGTAAAAAACCATGTTGAAAATCTTTAATTATATTCCTTCCTAATAGGTGTTTTAACATATCTTTTCTAATTAATTTTTCAAAAACTTTGCTGACTTCGGATGTTAAACTGACTGGTCTATAGGACGATACTGAATTTTTCGGTTCCCTTGACCCTTTATAGATTGGAGTAATGTTCGTTTCCTTCCAGTCACTTGGTATTTGTCCATGCACATAACTGTGATTAAACATAATTTCCAATGGCTTTGATATCAAATGCCTAAAGTTTCTAAGGACTAAATTAAAAATTTGTTCATTTCCAGGTGCTTTTTCTGGATCTAAGTCTGCCAAAATTTATGTATAGCAGTCTCGGATAAATCAACATCATTCAACATATCATTTCCATCATATATTTTTTTTGGTTCTGGTATGTTCTCTAGCCTTTCACTTGTTAAAACAGATGTAAAATATTCATTAAATTTATTTGCCATTTGGAGATACTCTGTTACAGTTTCACCATTTTCATTTTTTAAAGGTCCAACCTCCTCCTTAACAGTTAATTTGCTTCTTACATATTTATAGTAGATTTTGGGGTCTCTCTTAATCTGCCTTGAAATTTTCCGTTCGTACTTTCTCTTCGCTTTTCTTATTTCTTTTCGTAACTCTTTCATTGCAATTTTATATCTTTCATTGTGCTGAAAGTCTGGATTGTCTCTATATCTTTTCCACCATCTAGTTTAGTTTTTCTTTTTCTCGCTATATGTATATTCCACCAAAGTGGCTTAGGTTTCGCTTTGCTTCTTATCTTTACTGGAACACATACATTTATTTTTCTGTCATGTTCTTTTTTAAATAAATCTCGCATTTCATATGTATTCTTATCTTTAAAAATTTCGATACAGTCAACTTTTCTAAATTCTTTTTTTTAATTTTTTGAAGTCAGCATTCCTATAATCAAGATCTCTTTCCAATTCAAATCCAACATTGGCAAACCTATACTAAATTGCACAATATTGTGATCACTACTACTAAAATGTGATTTTACTTTAACATTGCCCACTAGATTATCATTTGAGGTTAATACTAAATCTAAAATACTGTCCAGTCCATTCGTTCTCCTACATGCTGCATAGGAAATTATCCATAGTTAAATCAAGAAAGTCTCGGGCTTCTCCCTCTGCATGCAAAGAGATCCAATCTATCATCCTATTATTAAAATCATCTACGATAGCAATATTTTCTTCTCTTTGGCAAACTGTTCCAAAAATTTGAAATAAACTATCTTTTTTTACTTGTGATGCTGATGTAATTAAATAACATCCTCCAATAACAATATTGCTGTTGTTTACATTACTTTTTATCTTACACCATGCTGACTCTGTATTTTCAAGTTATCTATTAATGTCGCTTTGAGTTCTGATTTAACATACATTGAAACTCCTCCTCCTCTGTTACCTGTCTGTCTATCTTTTCTAAATGTGTCATAATTTCTCAAGTTTATTTCTGCTTCCCAATTTTAATTGATGCCCATTGTTCAGTAATTATTATTATATCTGGGTCTTTTTCATAAACACATGCATGTAGGTCAGGTACTTTATTAACTATACTTTTTGCATTAATCAAAACTGCTTTCAATTTTTTGTTTAACCTATGACTATTTTCCTTAAAACTAAGTTTATTTACAATAACATCTTGCTTGCTTACTGATGCTCTCTTTGGTTCGGCACCTTTTGAACTACTAATCCTCGGCTTATTATCCATTTTTTTAAAATTTGAGAGCCTTGTCTCTGCTCTTTTAGCTGATTTTTTAATTTAAAATCTTCTTCCTGCTGCTCCTTGGTTCTATCCGAGTCAACATAAATACTTTTTCATTCTGGTATATTATCAAGTATTTTTGTTTTATTCAAAATTTTGTATTTCTGTTCCCTATTCTTCACTTTTACAAACATCATCTTTGGCTTATTTCTATAATTTTCTTTCTTCGGCAACCTTTTTGCCTCAACTACATCAATATTTCCGACTTGTAAAATATCCTAAAGTTTATTCAATATATCCCTGTCATCATTCGCATTCTGCAAATTCTTTTAATTAATTTCCTCGATGCCCATCTCACTAATTTGTTTCATATTCTTTATTATCAAGCAATTTTATTTTTCTTGTCTCTGTCTATTTTCGAAAAATTCTTCGCTAGCTATTTTCTTTATATTTACTCTAAATTCTTCATTTTTTTTACCTGAATCACATCTTCAACCTTATTATCAATTTCCTCTACCTTTTTAATTTCATCGTTTTTTGTTTTAAGTTCAGTTACCAACTTTAAGATATCTACAGCTTTCGAGTCACAGTTTGAGCAAAAACAGTGAGTTTCGCCTTTCACAATTGTTTTTCAAAGGATTGTACACATCATCCGCAATTTTCTCAAATTTGTACTCAAAATTGACAAAAGAAACGTACAGTTACATAAATAGATGCAAAAAATACAATTCATTTCTTAAGGTAAATATATATAATCAATTGCAAGTTAAAAGTTTCGATATTAAAACTTTTGTAGCTCATTTCTCTTTAACTTTCAATCTGCTAATCCCAAACACCCTATCAAATACCAATCTCGTCATATGTTCCTCTATTTACATTTTATTATTGTGACTCTTGAGGTTTGCCTTTAAAATATGCGTGCTGCTCCAAACGCAATACACCAAATCAAACTTACTAACCAAATAGTTCTACATTTAAGATTTCCTCAGAATTAACTGATTTCGTTGGTTTTTACAATAATCTTTGATATAATTAATTAGGAGATCAAAATGATCATGTCGGTTTAAAGCTTCTTAAGCTGTGTTATTATCTTTTTAAGGTAAATATGTAGATTGGTGGCTTGAACGATGGTACGTAAACTATTTCGTCCGTGTTCCAATATGTTTCACGTTTTTGGAGTAAATTTAAGGGGACGACTCATGTGGGGGTAAACACAATGGGGTGACCACCCTACGTTGATCCTGAGTTTCAATCAATTGGGGGGGATCTGGGGGGCACAGCCTCCCAGTGTAGCGTTTTTCATTTTTTTAGTTTTGGCCATTTTTCTAAAAAAAAAAATGGCACTGGGTATATTTCAAATAGGACTCCAACGCGCATGAATATTCAGAGCTCCCAATCTACATGTTTACCCATTTTAATAGAGAGATTAATACAAGCCTCAATGGATTATAAATGTGGTAAAACTGACTAGCATACGGTAAAACCAAAGATCTATCCCAAGTGACTCAACTCCATCCTGCTTTATTGAAGTATTTAAACTTGAAACAATGTTATTTTTTATATAGATAATTATTCCTCCACCAATCCTACCTGTCCTTTGACTAATGTACATATTATAGCCCTGTAAATCAAATTCATTTATAGTGTCACTAAATTCTATTTCATTAACCCATGATTCAGTAACACTTTAGTAAGGCTTTTTGGACTTTAGTAAGGCTTTTGATCGAGTGCCACACTTACGACTTCTGAGCAAAGTTAAAGCACACGGGATCGATGGCAGTATATTTAGGTGGATTCAGTCATGGCTTGGTGACAGACAGCAAAGAGTTAGTATAGATGGAGTTAAATCTGAGTGGGGGTGTGTTAGCAGTGGAGTTCCTCAAGGATCTGTTTTGGGTCCCTTGCTATTCTTAATTTATATTAATGATCTTGACATAGGTATAAGTAGTGACCTGAGTAAATTTGCTGATGATACTAAGCTAGGTAGGGCCATTAGGGCTGATTCTGATGCTGTTGTAATGCAGGAGGAATTGACCATTCTGTCCAATTGGGCCGAGAAATGGCAAATGAAGTTTAACATAGACAAATGTAGTGTACTTAGTATAGGTAGAAATAATCCATTGAATAGTTATAAATTAAATGGCAGAATTTTAGGGAGGACTGATTGTGAGAGAGACTTGGGTATTTTGGTAAGTTCAGACCTTCATCCTAGAAAGCAATGTCCAAATGCTAAGAATAAAGCTAATAGGATATTGGGATTCATTAGGAGGAGTGTAAGCAATAAGAGTGCTGAAGTCATTCTAAAACTGTATCTGGCGCTAGTTAGGCCTCATCTAGACTATGCAGTACAATTTTGGTCACCATATTATAGGAAGGATATTGATTTGCTTGAGTCTGTGCAGAGAAGGATGACAAAGATGATTGGTGGGCTAAGGAACTTACCCTATGGTGAAAGGCTCAGAAAACTAAATCTACATACATTGGAAAGGAGAAGAGTCAGAGGGGAATTGATTGAAGTCTTCAAATGGGTAAAAGGATATAATAAAGGGGATCTGGGTAAGGTTCTTATACTTAGTGAACATGACAGGACACGTAGCAATGGGTTTAAGCTTGATAAGTATAGGTTTAGGAAGGAGATTGGGAGGAATTGGTTTACAAATAGTGTGGTAGATGAATGGAATAGGCTCACTAGGCATGTGATAGAAGCCTCCTCTCTGGGTAGTTTTAAGAATAGATTAGATAAATATATGGATGAAGCTGCTAGATGGGACTGACTTTTTTTTATGTACATATGTATATATTTTTCTAAGGAGTGGGAAGATTATATTTTGCGGTTGCATGAATGGACATAATCCTCTGGATGCATTTTATGTATATTGTAGATTAGATCTGACGAACTCCTGTTAAGGGTGACAATGTTGATGACTTTTCTCTGGTAAGAAATCTTTTGTGTGTTGAATGGAACAGGAGCTGCCAAGTGTAGGCCATGAATGGTCTTTTGCAGTCTCCTTCTTTTCTTATGTTCTTATATCTATGGTAAATATGTAGATTATCGGCCCGGCCGATAAACCGTAGTTTTTTCGTCTGTGTTCCAAAATGTTTCATGTCTTTGGAGTACATTTAAGGGGACGGCTCGTGTGGGGGTAAGCACAAGGGGGGGACCACACTACGATGATCCTGAGTTTCATTAAATTGAGGGGGGGGGTCTGGGGGGCACAGCCCCCCAGTATATAATCCTAATTGTTATAATGTTCTCCTGTTTACAGAGGTGAATGCTTTAACTACATCATGTCAGCGTCTGTAATCGTTTTGCGAATTATTATAGGGGTGGGGGGGGAGGTATGATGTCAGAAATGCTTGATATAAATTTTTCTTTCCCAATAAATAGCTTTTTATTATCCTCATTCGGAGTCATTTTTATTTTTCAATATATTTTTCCCTATTTTACTATTTTTGTTACCCTCTTTTATACATTTAAATGTAATTGGCTAGATCATTTCAAGGAACTACTTGTTTTTTAGCAGTTTGGGTGTCAAATATTCTCTTTTACGCAGTTTGAAAATAATCATCGAATTCTGAATTTTGTCCGTCGGCTATTGCAGAATTATTAACCCTAGTTTCTGATAAAGATAAATTAAACACCTTTTTGGATGTGTATAATTTAGTGCGAATTAAAAGTGAATGCGACATTTGTGGCCAAGCATTAGATGGGAACCCTAACTTTGAATTTTGATGATCAAAAATAAAATGTGATTCAAGTCAGCTAGATTTTGAATAGGGCGCAGACGCGTAAAATAAATAGGCTTTCCTCTTCGCTATTTTGTAAGTATAACCACTGCATTTAAGTACGGGAAACAAAGTGTTTCGTTTGGTTATTTTCGGGCAATTTGGTAACAGCATTTTCGGTGGGTTTAATTTCGAGATTTAAAAAAAAAAAATGGCACCTAGCATTCAAACAAAACTCAAACGCGCATGAATATTCAAACACGGGTGAACGATAATGCGAACAAAGATTCCAACACGGGTGAACGATAATATTTACACAAAATTTTTTTTGCCAGGGTGAGCCGATAATCTACATGTTTACCATATCTATATCCTCATTGCTAATATAACTAAATAGCTCATCCTTCTTGTTTCTAAGACTACGAGCATTTGTATAGAAACAATTTAACCCCCCTATCCCTGAAGCACCTCTTGAAACCTGTCAGTTGGCTGTCTGGCTTTGTTCTGGAAGGTTGTCTTACAGGAGCTCCTGATTCTCATTGTAAGATTGGGATATAATACTGATTTGGGTGTGTAATTTTTCTTGTATTTATTTAATACATCAATCACTGTATAATAAATACATTAGTGATTAATACTTTTGGGGAAGATAACTAGCAGCAATCCTGAGCAAGAATTTTTTTTTTTGGTGAGTGTTAACTTTTTCATTAGTAAATTTCTGAGAGTATGGCTTTTTGTATAGATGGTGAGAGCATGCCGTTTGAAAGTTAGTGTGTATGTGGTGTGTGATGCATGTGGAGTTGAAAGGAGAGTGAATGTAACTGAATGCCGTGTGTGTTTTCTGGAAGGGGAGGTTAGGAGGTTGAGTGGGGAATGTAAGAGGTTGAATGATTTGGTGTTTGAGGTGAGAAGAGATGCAAGTGTGCGATTGAAGGGTGAGATTAGTGCTAAGAGGGTGGAAGATAGGGCTAGGACTGGGAACAGTGTGGAAGTTGTGAGTGATGATGAATGGTGGGTGAAAATGGATAGGATAGATAAGTTAGGACAGGTTAGGTGTGTGAATGAGAGGGACATAGAACCTGTTAGGTTGACTAACAGATTCAATGTCCTGAGAGAGGAAGAGTGTGAAAGTGATTTGCCTGGTGTGATTGTGGATGAAAGCAGGATGGGTGGTAGCGTGACTGAGAGCAGGAGGGAGGGTAATGTTAGGCCAAGACAGAATAGGAGAATGACTGAGGTGCTAGTGATGGGTGACTCTCAGATTAGGTATTTAGATAGGAAGTTGAGTGATAGCAAGTGGAAGGGAATGAGAGTTTGTCTGCCGGGTGCTGGTGTAAGTGATGTTTGTGAGAGGTATGATAGGCTGGTTTCTGGGTGTGAGAGGGATGCAGTTGTGATTACGCATGTGGGAGTGAATGATGTAAAGAAGGTGGGTACATGTGAGTTACGTGAGCAGTATAAAAGGTTAGTTGAAAGGATGAGTAAAAGCAGGGTAAAAGTGTTGTTTCTGGTGTGCTTCCGAGATTGGATGTGGGGGTAGAATGGTTGTCGCGTGCAATTGGTTTGAATAAATTTGTGAAAGGACTGTGTGAGGAGCTAGGATTGGTGTTTGTAGATGTCTGGGGAGGGTTTTACGGGAATAGGAGGTTGTATGCGATGGATGGGCTCCATCTTAGTCGGGCAGGTGTTGAGGTTCTATGGGGGGAGCTTGATAGTGTGATTAGGTCCTTATGGGTGGGAAACTAGAAGCTGTTAGAGGTAAGGGAATAACAGGAATAGAGGGCAGGTGTAGGAAATGAAAGGGATGCAGTGATAGAGGAATAGCTAGGGGAGAGGGCATACTGATGCGTTATAGGGGGACTAATGCACAAGTGAATGAGCAGATAACTAGGAATAAAAAAGCACAATGCAATGAAGATGGGAATAATAAAAAAAACTTAAAAATATACTACACAAATGGTCGGAGTATAAGGAATAAGATAGATCTCTTAAGAGCGTTAGCAAGTGAAGAGAATTTTGATATAATTGCGATAACAGAGTCATGGCTTGATTTGGCAGGTAATCACTTTAAACCTGAGGTTGAGATTGAGGGCTTTAACATGTTCCATACAGATAGGAATAGGAAGAGAGGAGGAGGGGTTATTATTTATATTAAAGATAATCTCCAGTGTTGTGTAAACAGTACAATTAAATTAGATGATAACACAGAGTCATTATGGCTAAATGTAAAGGAAGGTAAAAACAAGCTTGTCTTAGGATTATTATACAGACCACCAAATCTTAGTAAGGAAGCTTCAAATCTTCTGTGGCAGGAGATTGAACGGGCATGTAGAAGTAAGCATGTGTGTATAATGGGCGATTTTAATTACAGAAATATAGACTGGGAAGCTCTTATGGGTGATCAGGAGGCTGAGGAATTTTTGAATGTTGTCCAAGATAATTTTCTGAGGCAGATTATTAACGAACCCACTAGAGGTAATAATATACTGGATTTAGTTCTGACAAATAGGGAAGAAGTTATTAAGGATACTGAGATTGGAGGAAATTTGGGTAATAGTGACCATTGTGAAATTAGATTCAAGATGAAATGGAATGGTATTGATAGTAGCATGAACAATGTTAAAATTCCTGACTTTAGAAGAGCAAATTATAATGGGCTCAGGACTTACCTGGAGGCAGTTGTACAGAAACCAGGCAATGAAATCAATTCAGGAATAGATTCAATGATATCAGTTAGTGGAGACAATAATCACCAGGAGGAAGAGATTACAATTGAAGAGGAGTATGAAAGAATAATTGAGCAATTAATTACAGGTCAGATGATTAACATTCCATATAAGGAGATTAGGACTAAAAATAATGACCCAAAATGGATGACAGATAAAATTAAGCCTTATATTGGCATTAAAAAGGGCATTTATAGGAAAATAAAAAATGGGGAGGATCACTTAAGGCAGAGATATAATGAACTAGCAAGAGATGTTAAAAAGTTAGTTAGAGTAGCAAGGAGAAATTATGAAATTAAAGTGGCTAATAGGGCAAAGGAAGATCCTAAAAGTTTTTATCAATTATACAAAACTAAGGTTAGAGATAAAATAGGCCCACTTATAGATTCCAATGGAGAATTAGTGAGTGATAGGGACTCAATGGCTGGAATGCTAAATGACTTTTTTCTCTCAGTATTTACACAGGAGGATACTCTAAATATACCTGAGGTGTAAATGATCTTTCGGGGTAATGATGAAGAGAAATTAAAGGATATATTGATCACAAAGGAGATAGTGACAAAGGAAATTGATAAAATCAAAAGTAGTAAAGCACCCGGTCCTGATGAGCTCTTTCCTAGAATTTTGAAAGAATGTAAGGATGTGTTAAGTGAGCCCCTAGCATGCATCTTTAGAAAATCATTGGAGAGTGGCATTGTGCCAGTGGCATGGAAGAAAGCCAATGTGATACCTATATTTAAGAAAGGGGATAAAACAAATATGTCTAATTACAGACCAGTAAGTTTGACATCAGTGGTAGGGAAAATGATGGAATCTATTATAGCAAGGAATATTAGAGATCACTTGGATAAGCATAAGTTGATAAAAGAATCACAGCATGGCTTTAGTAAGGGTAAATCCTGTCTGACTAATTTGCTGTCTTTTTATAGTAAGGTGTATGAAGCAGCAGATAATGATGAAAACTATGATATTTTATACTTGGACTTTAGTAAGGCTTTTGATCGAGTGCCACACTTACGACTTCTGAGCAAAGTTAAAGCACACGGGATCGATGGCAGTATATTTAGGTGGATTCAGTCATGGCTTGGTGACAGACAGCAAAGAGTTAGTATAGATGGAGTTAAATCTGAGTGGGGGTGTGTTAGCAGTGGAGTTCCTCAAGGATCTGTTTTGGGTCCCTTGCTATTCTTAATTTATATTAATGATCTTGACATAGATATAAGTAGTGACCTGAGTAAATTTGCTGATGATACTAAGCTAGGTAGGGCCATTAGGGCTGATTCTGATGCTGTTGTAATGCAGGAGGAATTGACCATTCTGTCCAATTGGGCCGAGAAATGGCAAATGAAGTTTAACATAGACAAATGTAGTGTACTTAGTATAGGTAGAAATAATCCATTGAATAGTTATAAATTAAATGGCAGAATTTTAGGGAGGACTGATTGTGAGAGAGACTTGGGTATTTTGGTAAGTTCAGACCTTCGTCCTAGAAAGCAATGTCTAAATGCTAAGAATAAAGCTTTTAGGATATTGGGATTCATTAGGAGGAGTGTAAGCAATAAGAGTGCTGAAGTCATTCTAAAACTGTATCTGGCGCTAGTTAGGCCTCATCTAGACTATGCAGTACAATTTTGGTCACCATATTATAGGAAGGATATTGATTTGCTTGAGTCTGTGCAGAGAAGGATGACAAAGATGATTGGTGGGCTAAGGAACTTACCCTATGGTGAAAGGCTCAGAAAACTAAATCTACATACATTGGAAAGGAGAAGAGTCAGAGGGGAATTGATTGAAGTCTTCAAATGGGTAAAAGGATATAATAAAGGGGGTCTGGGTAAGGTTCTTATACTTAGTGAACATGACAGGACACGTAGCAATGGGTTTAAGCTTGATAAGTATAGGTTTAGGAAGGAGATTGGGAGGAATTGGTTTACAAATAGTGTGGTAGATGAATGGAATAGGCTCACTAGGCATGTGATAGAAGCCTCCTCTCTGGGTAGTTTTAAGAATAGATTAGATAAATATATGGATGAAGCTGCTAGATGGGACTGACTTTTTTTTATGTACATATGTATATATTTTTCTAAAGAGTGGGAAGATTATATTTTGCGGTTGCATGAATGGACATAATCCTCTGGATGCATTTTATGTATATTGTAGATTAGATCTGACGAACTCCTGTTAAGGGTGACAATGTTGATGACTTTTCTCTGGTAAGAAATCTTTTGTGTGTTGAATGGAACAGGAGCTGCCAAGTGTAGGCCATGAATGGTCTTTTGCAGTCTCCTTCTTTTCTTATGTTCTTATGTTCTATCGCTCAGAAATAGGTTCCAAGGCGATCCTTTCCAATCATTTGGTATTTCTCCAGACTCTAGTGATCTAATAAATATCTTCTCAAGAGCTCCTGCAATACTTTCTACACCTTCTTTGAGTATCCTAGAATGAATGTTGTCAGGGCCAGATGCCTTACTAGTATTTAACTGCATTTAAGCCCTTTAATTTCTTCTGTCTATATTAATAGAATTTATCACTACTTCCCTTGACCTAGAATTATCATCAATTTGTCTAACTGGTTTCTCTTCTGTGAATACTGAAGCAAAATGATCATTAAGGACCTCTACTATTTCCTCATCAGATTCTTTCAAAACCCCTTCATATTTAATAGGCCCTATTTTAGCACTGTTAGATTTATTATTGATTCTATAATAGCTAAAGAATTTTTTAGGATCTTTATTATTATTTTTAGCTAAATTAATTTCTGCTGTCCTTTTGGTCTTCTTAATAATCTTATTTAGTTCATTTCTGGTTGACCTATAATGGTTTAAATTATCTAAACTATTCTCACTTTGCAATCTCTGGTATGCCCTTTTTTTCTCTGAAACTTTATTAGCTATTTCTTGATTCCACCATAATGGTTTCCTACATTTCTTCCTAATAGACTTCATCGGGATACACTGTTCCTGAACCATGTTTAATATATTCTTAAAAATATCCCACATCTCATAAGTATTCTTTCCATGGAATTCTATATCCCACCTAATCTGATTTAGCATGCCTGGTAATTTATCGTAATC
Organism: Ceratothoa steindachneri; assembly: GCA_963969495.1. Lineage (NCBI taxonomy): Eukaryota > Metazoa > Arthropoda > Malacostraca > Isopoda > Cymothoidae > Ceratothoa > Ceratothoa steindachneri. The sequence goes on along the minus strand of OZ018333.1, from coordinate 69,693,478 downwards.
TCCCCTATAAAAATTTGGAATTTTTGTGGAGTTTGTTGTTGTTCTACCCTTAACTATTTGCAAATTAAACCTAACCATCTGATGATCACTGTTTCCCAATGATTCCCCTACACTCAATCCTTGAACTAAGTGATCATCATTTGAAAGAATTAGATCTAATATATTGGCACCCCTTGTTGGCTTATTAACAAATTGGGTCAAAAAGTTATCCTCGAAACACTCCATAAACTTACAACTTGCTCTATCTCTTCCTATCATATTTTCCCAGTCTACAGAAGTTAAATTAAAGTCACCCAGAATAACTGTATCTTCTTTGCATCCTTTACTTATTTCCCTAATCATTAACTCATCAATGCAATCAGTCTGTCCTGGTGGTCTATAAAAAGCTCCCAAGTGTATTTTCCTATTTTTACCAACCTTAATATCTATCCATAATGATTCACCTTCTCCTTGCTTTATAGAGTTATTTAGATTTGAAGAAATGCTATTTCTGATATAAATAATCAACCCACCACCAGTCCTATCTCTCCTTTGACTAATGTACATAGTATAACCTTCTAGTTCAAATTCACTGACATTATCATTAAATATATTTTCATTAACCTATGATATGGATGAACTAATGATAAGGGAAATAATTAAGGGATGTGAAACAGATGCAGTTATTATTGGGGACTTCAACTTAAACTCTGTGGACTGGGAAAATATGATAGGTAGGGATAGAACAAGTGGCAGGTTCATAGAATGCTTTGAGGATAATTTTTTGAATCAATTTGTTAATGAGCCAACCAGGGGGGACAATATATTAGATTTAGTACTTTCTAACAGTGATCATTTAGTTCAAGAATTGACTGTTGGGGAAGCATTGGGAAATAGTGACCATCAGATAGTTTGTTTTAATTTGGGAATTGAGAAGGGTAAAATAACCGAGAATGCTGTAAAAGTTCCAAATTTCCATAAGGGAGATTATGTAAAACCCCGAAGCTTGCTAAATTTTGTAGACTGGGATGTAGAATTCAGAGGTAAAAATGCTTATGGGATGTGGGATACTTTCAAGCATATAATAAATGTAGTCCAAGAACAATGTATCCCAATGAAGGCCATTAGGAACAAAAGTAGGAAACCATTATGGTGGAATCCGGAGATAGCTAGAAAAATTTCAGAGAAGAAAAGGGCATATAAAAAATTACAGGTAGAAAATAATATTCAAAATTTAAGTGATTATAGAATGGCTAGGAATGAATTAAATAAGATTATAAAGAAGAACAAAAGGGTGTCAGAAATTAAATTAGCTCAGGATAGCAACAAAGATCCTAGAAAGTTCTTTAGTTACTATAAAATTAATAACAAGTCTGGCAGAGTTAAAATAGGACTTATCAAATATAAAGGGGTTGTGAGAGAAACTGATGAGGAAATAGTTGAGGTACTAAATGGTCATTTTGCATCAGTATTTACAAAGGAGAAACTAAATAGTCTTATGTATAGTACTCGTGGGTCAGGGAAAGAGGTGTTTACTACCATTAGTGTGGATCGGAGGATGATAAAAGGACTAATAGGTGAGTTAGGTACTAAAAAGGCCTCCGGCCCTGATAATAGTCATTCTAGGATACTTAAAGAAGGGGTAGAAAGTATCTCAATAGATCTGGAGAAGTTATATACTAGGTCACTGGAATATGGAGAAATACCTGATGATTGGAAGAGAGCGAATGTAGTCCCCATTTTCAAGAAGGGTAGTAAAGAGGATCCAAATAACTTTAGACCGGTTAGCCTAACTTCTGTAGTCTGTAAAATTCTTGAGAAAATAGTTAAAAAAGGGATTTGCCAACATCTAGAGAGGGAGGGGTTAATCAGCGATGCTCAGCATGGGTTTAGATCAGGTAGATCATGTTTGACTAACTTACTAGACTTTCTGCAGTTTGTAACAGATCAAGTAGATAAGGGAGAGAATGTAGATATAATTTACTTAGATTTTAGTAAAGCATTTGATAAGGTACCACATAGGAGACTAGTTCATAAATTAAAAATGATTGGGATATGTGGGGGTGTTTCAAATTGGATAGCTGAGTGGCTGAAAGACAGGAAGCAAAGGGTAGTGCTAAATGGTGTAAAGTCAGAGTGGAGGGATGTTATCAGTGGGGTTCCTCAGGGATCAGTTCTAGGTCCATTATTATTTGTAATCTATATAAACGATCTTGGGGAGGCAGTTAATAATAAAGTGTCAATTTTTGCGGATGATACCAAATTAGCAGCTGTAGTTAAAGATATTGATGATAATTTTAAAGTGCAGGGGGATTTAAATAAATTGTTATCCTGGGCACATAAGTGGCAAATGACTTTCAACCTTGATAAGTGCAAAGTTATTGACATGGGTGGGATTTGATGGATATGGATGACCTTTGATAGGCCCTTGTAGCTTTTGTCATCCGTGAAATTATATTATGTTATGAAATGGATGGGCATTGGCTGAGCTCAGTAGAGGATGAGAAAGATCTAGGAGTAGTAATAGATAAGTCATTAAGGTTTTCTAAGCAGTGTATTGAAGCAAGAAATAGGGCAAATAGAGTGCTGGGTTTCATTAAGAGAAATGTCAGTTACAAAAGTAAGGAGGTTATTCTTAAACTCTATAACTCTTATGTTAGGCCACATCTAGAGTACTGTATACAGGCATGGTCCCCACATTTTAGACACGATATTAACCTTCTTGAGTCAGTGCAACGGAAGGCAACAAAGATTATTCCTTCCCTGAGGCATCTTGAATATATACATAGACTGAGGGTATTAAATATGTTCTCGTTCGAAAGGAGGTGTGTGAGAGGGGGTATTCCAAACTTAAATGTATTTAAGAGTAGGTTGGATGAGTTTATGGGGAGGGAAGTTTGTGATGGTTCCTAAGTTTTGTATATATTAATATTGTTTGTATATATCTATAGCTGCATGATTTAGTTCTTGACAAGCCTTGATTGGTGATGCCCTTGTTTCTGGACGCAATGCTCTGGATGTAGTGTTCCTGGGAGTTTGCGTGCCTTAAAAAAAGAGGCCGTTTGACTCGGATGACCTATGATGAGCCCTTGTGGCTTTTGTCATCTGTTATATTATATTGTGGGGGACTTTGGTGATGGTGCTTTTTGTGGGTGGGTTTTGACGGATGCAGATGACCTTTGATAGGCCCTTGTGGCTTTTTTCATCTGTGAAATTATGTTATGTTATGTTATTTAGGCTATTGCCGCCAAAAATAAAATTTATTTAGTTACTTTGGAAATATATTTCAGCTGAAATCTATTGGGACCAAGTTGCTTTTATGTTTCATTCAGACCCGCAGAAACGATTTGTAAAAATAAAATAAAATGTGAGAACATTATTCTATAAACAATTACATAAGAACATAAGAAAAGAAGGAGACTGCAAAAGACCATTCATGGCCTACACTTGGCAGCTCCTGTTCCAGTCAACACACAAAAGATTTCTTACCAGAGAAAAGTCATCAACATTGTCACCCTTTACAGGAGTTCATCAGATCTAATCTACAATATACATAAAATGCATCCAGAGGATTATGTCCATTCATGCAACCGCAAAATAATCTCCCCACTCCTTAGAAAAATATATACATATGTACATAAAAAAGTCAGTCCCATCTAGCAGCTTCATTCATATATTTATCTAATCTATTCTTAAAACTACCCAGAGAGGAGGCTTCTATCACATGTCTAGTGAGCCTATTCCATTCATCTACCACACAATTTGTAAACCAATTCCTCCCAATCTCCTTCCTAAACCTATACTTATCAAGCTTAAACCCATTGTTACGTGTCCTGTCATGTTCACTAAGTATAAGAACCTTACCCAGATCCCCTTTATTATATCCTTTTACCCATTTGAAGACTTCAATCAATTCCCCTCTGACTCTTCTCCTTTCCAATGTATGTAGATTTAGTTTTCTGAGTTTCACCATAGGGTAAGTTCCTTAGCCCACCAATCATCTTTGTCATCCTTCTCTGCACAGACTCAAGCAAATCAATATCCTTCCTATAATATGGTGACCAAAATTGTACTGCATAGTCTAGATGAGGCCTAACTAGCGCCAGATACAGTTTTAGAATGACTTCAGCACTCTTATTGCTTACACTCCTCCTAATGAATTCCAATATCCTATTAGCTTTATTCTTAGCATTTAGGCATTGCTTTCTAGGACGAAGGTCTGAACTTACCAAAATACCCAAGTCCCTCTCACAATCAGTCCTCTCTAAAATTCTCCCATTTAATTTATAACTATTCAATGGATTATTTCTACCTATACTAAGTACACTACATTTGTCTATGTTAAACTTCATTTGCCATTTCTCGGCCCAATTGGACAGAATAGTCAATTCCTCCTGCATTACAACAGCATCAGAATCAGCCCTAATAGCCCTACCTAGCTTAGTATCATCAGCAAATTTACTCAGGTCACTACTTATACCTATGTCAAGATCATTAATATAAATTAAGAATAGCAAGGGACCCAAAACAGATCCTTGAGGAACTCCACTGCTAACACCCCCCCACTCAGATTTAACTCCATCTATACTAACTCTTTGCTGTCTGTCACCAAGCCATGACTGAATCCACCTAAATATACTGCCATCGATCCCGTGTGCTTTAACTTTGCTCAGAAGTCGTAAGTGTGGCACTCGATCAAAAGCCTTACTAAAGTCCAAGTATAAAATATCATAGTTTTCATCATTATCTGCTGCTTCATACACCTTACTATAAAAAGACAGCAAATTAGTCAGGCAGGATTTACCCTTACTAAAACCATGCTGTGATTCTTTTATCAACTTATGCTTATCCATTACGATTATATACTAGGGTGGCTGCACCTCCAGACCCCCCCAATTGATTGAAATCTCAGGGTGATCGCAGGGCAATCCCCTTCATGAGCCTTAAGTCATAATTAGTCAAAAAAGGTAAAACATATTGGAACATGGACTAAATATTATGCAGCCAGGACCGGGGAATAGTGGAGGCGAGCGAGTGACGCAGATCTTCAGGTTTACCCTATCTCCACCTTTCACTATTATAATTGAGCCTCACTTCTTTTAAATGAGACCACAATCTATAGAAAAGTATTAAATTGACCAAGAAATTAACACAAGTTGTATTGAAGTCAAACAAACTGTATTCGCAGAAATGGCGCTCTTTTAACTGCTCGGTTTCATGGTTGCCAATGTTTGAAATAAGGTTGAATTAAGGGTTGCCAGTGTGTGAAATTAATGGTTTAGTTTCACAAAAATAGTTAAACGAAACATACAAAGTTTAATACATTAGTAATTATAAAAAAAATCAAATAATATAATTTAGTAGAAGTGCAGGCATTTACTAAATAATAAAGAAGAAATAAAAAACAATAACAAAACAAATACAATGCCGTGATTGGCCCCCCCTTTGAAGCTACTGTCTGATGCCATAAGGCCTAGATTGTAGCCCAGAAACAGCACCCCCCTATCATGCGCTCCTAAACTGAAGTATTACCTTATTCTTAATATAAGTACAAACACCAAACTTAGGAATATGTGAAACAAAATCATTGTGAAATAAGGAATACCCATTAATATGAACAACTGAATCTTGGATAACTGGGATGAGCCAAGACTCAGTAACAGAAAAAATTGAAATTTGATGCTCAGAACAAAAGTTTCTGACATAACTAACCTTATTTGATTAGCAGTTCAAGTTAGAAAGAGCTATATACAATAAGTTGAATCCAGTGTTAATGGGAGAAACTAGATGCTCTAAATGATTAATAGTTCATGATTGGGGACCTGTGCCTCTGCCCCACTGACATATGGTATAGGGGCACCTCTGCGGACACCACCAGGAGGTACCACAGGGTCACCAGCATCATCTATACCCAGGGCCCCGACACCATGGGAGCTGCTGGCATCCTGACCACTGGGTTGCACCCTTGAGATACTAAGGGTGCAAGGAGCACTGGACATGAGACCTCTGGGTGCAGCACCAGAGCTGCAAGAAGACCGATGTTCCTTTAGAGCCAACCTCTGTTTGAAAGTCAAATCCCTCGTAATGTAAACATCGTTGAAAGTAGAACCTTTCACTTCTTAGCAGCTACAAGTAAGGATCGCCTTGAGGAAGTGTCTTTAATCTTGGCATGTATCAGGTCAGGCTTGATGGGTACCACCTCCTCAAGGGCACTGGATGTATTTCTCCCAAGAAGAAAGGTGATAACTTCATCAAACTTATGTGGAAGAGCATCCACATCTGAACCTACTCCACTTATAATTAAAGAGTCAACCCTTTTCTCTCTCTCCCTAATTTCTAAGGCTTCTTTGTGTAAGATGGTACGAATTTCAGCTGGAGTGGGTAGTGAGGATTGGTGGTGAGTGGTGGGAAAATTCTGATTGCTAGATTTGAGATTGCTTATTTCTATGGTAATACACCTGGAAGCCTTTTACAGACCACCTGGACTAACTGACTATTGATGAGCTAATGATCAGGAAAATAAGGAAAGGATGTGAAGTAGATACAGTTATTCTTGGTCACTTTAATTTAAATTTTGTGGACTTGGAAAATATGATAGGAAGGGATAGAGCAAGTTGTAAGTTTATAGAATGCTTTGAGGATAATTTTTTGACTCAATTTGTTAATAAGCCAACAAGAGGTGCTAATATCTTAGATCTATTTCTTTCAAATGATGATCACTTGGTTCAGGAATTGACTGTTGGGGAAGCATTGGGAAATAGTGATCATCAGATGGTTCATTTTAACTTGGGAATAGTGAAAGGTAAAACATCAACAAACTACACAAAAATTCCAAATTTTTATAGGGGAGATGATCATAAATTACAAAACTTGCTAATTCAGATAATATGGGATATAGAATTCTTATGAGATGTGGGACACTTTTAAGACTATACTAAATATAATAATCTTATTTAGCTCATTTATGGTCAACATATAATTATTTAAATTGTCAAAAGTACTTTCTGTAATTTACCTTGAATCCCGGTCAATAGGTACCCTCTTGGGTAATGAGACCGTACTGTTGTTTTTAGTTGATGTATGCAGAACGGATTTTTCAATATGTGAATATATAACTGTGTAGGTCTTTGTGGTTTTTCCATTCTTTTTCTAATCTTGACTTAAAGATATTTACAGTTTTGCTGGTTACAGTTTCTGTTGAGAGTTTGTTCCACATTGAAGTGACTCTTGTCAGGAAGAAATTGGCTCTTGGACCAGACGAGCTCTGCACTTGGTACTTAAAGCAGTGTCCTCTTGTGTTAGTCGAGAGACCCGGAGCAAACATTGACCTGTCGCACAGTTTACAGTGGTTTCCTATTTGCAGTTCGTCATGTCCATGTGAAATCTTATATAGTTGCATAACATCTGACCTCTGTCTTCTAAAGTACAGGGTAGGTAGATTAAAGGCTTTTAGTCTCTCTGAATAGGAGAGATGAGAGATACTGTGAACCATGCGTGTTGCTCTACGCTGTACCCTCTCCACCATATCTCTGTCTCTTTTAGTTTTTGGAGACCAGATTACTGATGCATACTCCAGATGGGGTCGAATAAGACTCTTGTACAGGGGGAGGAAGGCATCTTGGTCTAGATATTGGAATGTATGCTTAATTGCCCCAAGTATCTTGTTGGCTTTGTTGACTTGAGCTTGGACGTGGTTACTAAAGCTTAGATTGCAATCAATAAGGACTCCCAGGTCCTTCTCTTCCGTGGTGTTCTGTAGTGTGTGATCTGTTCCATCATCTCTTGTCATTTTGTACTTGTGCTGGTGGTTGCTATTTCCCATGTGCATTACTTTGCATTTATCAGGGTGGAACTTCATTTGCATTTTAACTGACCATTCTTGTAGCATTTTCAAGTCTGCCTGTAAACAGTTAGTATGGGAGTTGCCTTTACTGTGTAGGTCTTTGTGGTTTTTCCATTCTTTTTCTAATCTTGACTTAAAGATATTTACAGTTTTGCTGGTTACAGTTTCTGTTGAGAGTTTGTTCCACATTGAAGTGACTCTTGTCGGGAAGAAATTGGCTCTTGGACCAGACGAGCTCTGCACTTGGTACTTAAAGCAGTGTCCTCTTGTGTTAGTCGAGAGACCCGGAGCAAACATTGACCTGTCGCACAGTTTACAGTGGTTTCCTATTTGCAGTTCGTCATGTCCATGTGAAATCTTATATTGTTGCATAACATCTGACCTCTGTCTTCTAAAGTACAGGGTAGGTAGATTAAGGGCTTTTAGTCTCTCTGAATAGGAGAGATGAGAGATACTGTGAACCATGCGTGTTGCTCTACGCTGTACCCTCTCCACCATATCTCTGTCTCTTTTAGTTTTTGGAGACCAGATTACTGATGCATACTCCAGATGGGGTCGAATAAGACTCTTGTACAGGGGGAGGAAGGTATCTTTGTCTAGATATTGGAATGTATGCTTAATTGCCCCAAGTATCTTGTTGGCTTTGTTGACTTGAGCTTGGACGTGGTTACTAAAGCTTAGATTGCAATCAATAAGGACTCCCAGGTCCTTCTCTTCCGTGGTGTTCTGTAGTGTGTGATCTGTTCCATCATCTCTTGTCATTTTGTACTTGTGCTGGTGGTTGCTATTTCCCATGTGCATTACTTTGCATTTATTAGGGTGGAACTTCATTTGCATTTTAACTGACCATTCTTGTAGCATTTTCAAGTCTGCCTGTAAACAGTTAGTATGGGAGTTGCCTTTACTGTGTAGGTCTTTGTGGTTTTTCCATTCTTTTTCTAATCTTGACTTAAAGATATTTACAGTTTTGCTGGTTACAGTTTCTGTTGAGAGTTTGTTCCACATTGAAGTGACTCTTGTCGGGAAGAAATTGGCTCTTGGACCAGACGAGCTCTGCACTTGGTACTTAAAGCAGTGTCCTCTTGTGTTAGTCGAGAGACCCGGAGCAAACATTGACCTGTCGCACAGTTTACAGTGGTTTCCTATTTGCAGTTCGTCATGTCCATGTGAAATCTTATATAGTTGCATAACATCTGACCTCTGTCTTCTAAAGTACAGGGTAGGTAGATTAAGGGCTTTTAGTCTCTCTGAATAGGAGAGATGAGAGATACTGTGAACCATGCGTGTTGCTCTACGCTGTACCCTCTCCACCATATCTCTGTCTCTTTTAGTTTTTGGAGACCAGATTACTGATGCATACTCCAGATGGGGTCGAATAAGACTCTTGTACAGGGGGAGGAAGGCATCTTTGTCTAGATATTGGAATGTATGCTTAATTGCCCCAAGTATCTTGTTGGCTTTGTTGACTTGAGCTTGGACGTGGTTACTAAAGCTTAGATTGCAATCAATAAGGACTCCCAGGTCCTTCTCTTCCGTGGTGTTCTGTAGTGTGTGATCTGTTCCATCATCTCTTGTCATTTTGTACTTGTGCTGGTGGTTGCTATTTCCCATGTGCATTACTTTGCATTTATTAGGGTGGAACTTCATTTGCATTTTAACTGACCATTCTTGTAGCATTTTCAAGTCTGCCTGTAAACAGTTAGTATGGGAGTTGCCTTCACAGTTTTGGACAGCTGCATATATCTTTGTGTCATCTGCAAAGAGCGATATGAAGTTTTGTAGTTTGTCAGGTATATCACTGACAAATATCATAAAGAGAAGGGGGCCCATCACAGATCCCTGTGGTACGCCACTTGTAACTGGTTTCCAACATGATGCTGTAATCTATGGTATGCCCTTTTCTTCTCAGAAATTTTCCTAGCTATCTCCTGATTCCATCACAACGGCTTCCTACATTTCTTCCTAATAGCCTTCATTGCAATACACTGCTCCTGGTCTATGTTTAGTATAGTATTACAAGTGTCCTACATCCTATAAGTATTCTTCTCCCTGAATTCTATATCCCACCTAATCTGATTTAGCAAGTTTCCTAATTTATCGTAATCTTCCCTATATAAATTTGGAGTTTTTGTTGAGTTTGTTGATGTTCTACCTTTCACTATTCCCAAGTTAAAATGAACCATCTGATGATCACTATTTCTCAATGCTTTCCCCACAGTCAATTCCTGAACCAAGTGATCATCATTTGAAAGAACTAGATCTAATATATTGGCACCCCTTGTTGGTATATTAACAAATTGAGTAAAAAAATGATCCTCAAAGCATTCTATCAACTTACAACTTGCTCTATCCATTCCTATCATATTTTCTCAGTCCACAGAATTTAAATTAAAGTCACCAAGAATAACTTCACATCCTTTCCTTATTTCCCTGATCATTAGCTCATCGATACAGTCAGTCTGTCTGGCTGGTCTGTAAAAGGCTCCCAAGTGTATTATCCTATTTTTACTGACCCTAATATCTATCCACAGTGACCCAACTTCTTCTTGCTTTATAGAATTATTTAGATTTGAAGAAATGCTATTTCTCACATCAGTCACTTCTTTCCCTCCAGTCCCTAGTCTAGGCCTATCTTCCACCCTCCTGATTTCCAGCCACATTCTTCATGTGTACACTCGTATCCCCTCTCACTTCATTCACCAACTCAATCTCTTGCACTCATCACGCAACTGACTCACCTCCTCTACCAAAGCCACATTTGCACTAGTCACATAACAAACCGGCCATTCAGATACATTTGCTCTTCTTTCAACACCACAAAAATCACAAACTACATACACACTGCTTACATCATAAGGCATACTCACTTCATCCAAAGCAACAGCCATACTGAGAAGCTTTTCAAAGTATAATTAAAAATTCCTTTAGTATTATGTCTAATACTCAGTTAACTATCTTCCCGAACTTAAATATATTACACCGAAAAATCCAAAATGAAAAAATGTCACTGAATAGAGAGCTCACCGAGAACACGTCCAATTGCTACCGAATTGTATGATTGTCATCATGAAGAAGAAACTTGAACATCTGGAAGAAGAGATGATGTTAGCGATGGGTGATTTTAATGGGTACCTAGGATTTATTGGTAAACAACCCATGAATAGAAATGGTAAATATATATTGAAATTAATGGAAAACCTTCATTTAATTTTGTTGAATGCAGATGAAAAATGTGAAGGAATTATTACTAGAGAGCAATGAGCTGAAAGAAGTTCAATAGATTTCTGTTTAGTTAATTAAAAATTATACCTATTCTGTTAAAATATGTTTATTGATAAAAGAAATCAACTGTTTGATTTATCAGACCATAACTTAATAACAATGTGCTTTAAAATGGAAGCTAGAGCAAAAAAGGATTCTATATGGATAGAATATTATGATGTTAAAAGAGAAGAATATAAGAAAAAATTTCTTAATTCATTAGAAAAAGAAATGGAAAGATATCCTGAAAATACTTTGGATATAGAAATATTAGAGAACTTAATATGTAAAAATGCTGAGAAACACTTAAAGAAAAAGATGAAAAAGAGTTGAAGAAGAGCCTCATAGGATACCGATTTGGCTTAATAAATAGGTGAAATAAAGTATTAAAAGGAGGAGAGAGTATAATAGGAAAAGGAGGAATGCAAAGGTAAAGTAGAAGTGGAATATTATAAATCTTTGTACGAAGTGCAGAAAAGAGTAATTCGGGAAAAAGTAAAGGAAGCGATAACTAAGTATGGAGTTAAATTAACATCAAATTCTAAGACAAGAGGGACACTGGAATGAATCTATGTAATAATATAAATAAGTTAAGAGGGAAAGATCTGAAAACTAATAATACGAAAGTCTATGATGAGTATAATGAAGAATTAGAGGGAGAAAGGTTAATGGAAGAAATAAGAACATTCTGGGAAGGGATAAAAAACACTTAAATGATTAAATGAAGTATGGAATGAGGATGTAAGAAGACTATATGAAACAAATCTATTGAATAATGGAAATATTCAAATATACATACACTTTGATGATGAATTCCATCCAATGGTATTCCCAGAAATGTTAGAGGAGCATTATGCTGCTGTTAAAGGTAACATGGAACAACTCTCACATAGGTGGATCAAAATAAAGGTACCCGATGATGACCGACCTTTACCAAATAATTCCAGAAGTTTTAAGGGAATATTATGACATGACACAAGGAGAAATCAAAGAGAGGAGCACAAGGAAAATGAAAACCATAACATTCACAGAACAAGAAATTAAGGCACAGTTAAGAAAAATGAAGAATAACATCAACCTAGACCAGATGGCATAAAAACTGAAATGATTAAATGGTTTATAAAGAGTGACAAAATGGTAAGAGTGCTAACATGTAGCATGAGTAAAATTCCTTTTGATGGAAAACTTCCGCAAAATTGGAAAGAATCTAAAACGGTGTTAATACCAAAAAACAAATAAACCAAAATTAAAAGATTTTAGACTCATTGCCCTTATAAACTATACAAGAGTCTATTAAAAGAAAAAAATTATTGAACATTTAATAATCAATAATGAAATAAAGGAATTTCAAGCAGGATTTACAAAAGGAAGAAGACTGCAAGACAATTTATTTTTGCTAAATTACTGTATCGAAGATGCTAAAAGAAAGGTTGATTCAGTGTTAATAGCTATTGACTTCACCAAGGCTTTTTGACTCAGTCAATAGGAGGAAACTCAATCCTGGAGATGGAGCAGTTAGTGGAGGTCTTGGTGAGATTGGCAGTAGACTTTGGATTGAATATTAATAAAGAAAAAAGTAAATGTATGATTTTTCCTGAAAGAAATAAACCCGGAAAAATAAGTGATATTGAGGTTGTGGAAAGCATAAAATATCTGGGGGTAACTATAAATGATCAAGTAAATGAGATCATCCTAGAGCTGGCTGACCACATGGCTGTCAAGGTCAAACATGTGATGAGAAAACAGGGAGTGGCCTCGAGACCCACCCCTACACTCTTCGTCACATTTGATTGTGACAAGCTCCCTGAGTTGGTGCATGCCAGTTGGTACTGATACTGCATGAAGGCATTCGTGCCACTGCTGCAGAGGTGCTATTATTGTCACCACTTCGGCCATGTTAATCGCTTGTGTAGACGTGCAAAATCAGGGCTACCCGAAGTCTGTGTGAATTGCTCCAAGGCCACACACAAGTCCAAATTGTGTTGTGCTAAGTGTGTCAATTGAGGAGAGATGCACCCCGCTTCTTTGAAGCAATGTGGTGCTTATATTCTTGAGTCGGTGCATGCCAGTTGGTACTGATACTGCATGAAGGCATTCGTGCCACTGCTGCAGAGGTGCTATTATTGTCACCACTTTGGCCATGTTAATCGCTTGTGTAGACGTGCAAAATCAGGGCTACCCGAAGTCTGTGTGAATTGCTCCAAGGCCACACACAAGTCCAAATTGTGTGGGGCTAAGTGTGTCAATTGAGGAGAGATGCACCCGGCTTCTTTGAAGCAATGCGGTGCTTATATTCTTGAGAAAGAAATCCTGGCTTTTCAGGCCCAGGATCGTCTCTCCTTCCGAGAGGCTGAGAATTTGCTCCTGGCACACCCTGCGCTGCCATGATATCTGTGATGCCACAGTTTTGGTGAGCTGGGTGGAGATTGAGATTATCTTCTGCTGGGTTCCTGGACATGTAGGAATTGCAGGGAATGAGGACGCCAAAGAGTCCGCGAGGACTGGGTGACCAGACCAGCATTTCACACTGATTACATGACAGGAATGTGGACAGTTCTCCAGGCTACTTGGCAAAGAAAATGGGAGAGGGTCGAGAGAAATCTAAAGTTGCATATCATTGCACTGTGACTGTTCCCATCGACCTACCTCCCAATGCTGCGATGTCTTCAGGTTGCTTTCTGTCGTCTCCAAATTGGACACACTCACAGGATGCACTGCCATTTGATGGAGCGCTCCCCAGTGCCTTATTGTGACAACTGTTTTGTTCCCCAGACTGTCCTGCACATTCTCGTTGAATGTTGCAATCTGGGTGATCTTTGTACATGTTACCTGTTGCTACTGCTTGTCCCTTGTACTGAGGGCGGATTCGTGCATACCGACTTGTGGACTTTTGGATGAGGGTGGCTTCCTCCACCTTATCTAACTGTTTTGTTTTTTATTTTTCCTCTTTTTTTATAATTTTTTCTTATTTTTCTCTGAAAATTTAAAATAAAAAATTATGGGTACAATTCAGACTGCGAAGCAGTATTGCCAGATCACACAGATGGCATATCTGTTGAACTCTCTGAAAATATCAGTAGATTACCCCCAAAATCTGTGGATTTTATTTTTCCCCCTTGTAGATGAACCACAAAATCTCTAGATGTAGAGATCTCTAGACTTGGCAACAATGCTTAGAGGTTCAGGCTGTATCAAGACTTTTTGCCACCCAAATTGAGATTCCATCTGGCAACTAACTACACCCGATGTGGTCAACTTATCAAAGTCTTTGAAGTAGTAAATGCCTTTAGTAATATAGAGTATGAGTTGCTTTTTGAGTTAGATAATTATAGAGTGCTCATTAGAAGTATGGATTCAAACTTATTTAAGAGTTAACACTCAAGAGTACAGAATTCTTTCTCTAAGGGGAAAGTTGTTCAAAGCACCTCAGATTTTAATAGTTAATCCTTTATGCCTTGAATTAATTGAAAAAAAATGACAAACATTAATTAAATGGTAAATAGTTAGTACCAAACAGCGAGCAAATCTGATGCAACCCTTGTGTGAACCTAAATAAAACATGTCATACTCATCACACTTGCTTGCTAGCCTCCATATGCGATTTCTCTCTTGCTATAAGCCTTTATTTTCCTTGTGATGAATTTGTCACATACAGGCGTAGAGGGTTAAGTCACTTTTGCTATGGTTAGTTGCCTTATAGAGTCTTTTTTCAAGTTGCCTTACTACTCTAGATACTCATAGTTCAGATCCCACTTAAACAGTAGGTCCTCCAAATAGAAATAATGGCATTTTAACCCTTTTTGCTGCGATGGGCCTCTCGTCGACTAAATCGAGTTAACCTCTCACTGCTCCAGACAACTAAAGTCCACTATCTTGAAAAAAACATTTTTCTATGCCGCGAAAATTGACTAGAGTCTATATAATCCTGTGGACCTGAAATATTGACTCAGTATGCTCTTGTCTGTGAGAGGAGTTGTACACAGTGAATTTCCATTTTTTTTTGCTCCTGATATAATTTGGTTTCAAGCTATTGCATATTATTTAGTGTAATAGTATTACATTATTATATATTACTTATTTCAATAAGTGTTTTTGTATTTGTATTGGGGTTCAATAATGTCTATCAGTGTTCTTTGCTGGCCTCGTGTTTGTGGGCCACTGTCGTCTACTTATGACGCATAGAATTATGTTTGAAATATATATATATATATATATGATTTCTTATTTGTGTTGGTTCAAGAAGGTGTATTGGTATTCTTTGCTGGCCTTGTGTTTATATATATATATATATATATATATATATATATATATATATATATATATATATATATATATATATATATATATATATATTATGTCAAATACTATGTTGTAATTGTAAAAAAAATACAATAAATGTAAAAAAAATATAATTGATTTTTACCTACCAAACTGCACTTTTACTATTTTAAAAATGCCATAGCTCATCCCAGCAAAAAGGTTAATTAAGTGCAAATTAGTGGTAAAACTCCTACCCTTAAAAAAAAGGTGTGGATCAATGGTAAAATGTATACCATTAAAAAATGACAAACCTAAGTTAATATGTTTAGGAATAGATCAATATATAAAGCTTATTAAAATTAAAAAAATGTATACAAATGATACTCGATTTATACTCTTTTTTATTTTTCAGACACTCTGATCCTCTCCCCTACCTTCTTTCCTCTTTTCAATTGGCCTTGAATGTGCCTTAGAGTCTTTGCTGGGCAGTAATTTTGTTATAATATTAGGTGAATTTCAATATACTTGAAAATACAAAGAAAAAACTTTGTATTTGATGTTTAAGATTCACTTGTAAGTCTAATTCAGAATAGTGGTTTGAAAGGAATGCAATTTGCTACACTTTGTTATTTCACTAATTTCTAAATTTTCCATCACATTAAATTTAAACTCATTTGTTTTTGCTATTTTACAGGAAATTGTTATAAAATCAATTATTTTTTTGTGTATGATATATATATTTTATCATCAAAGTTAAAATTTTTATACTATTATTGGAATGAGTTCCTCTGAATCTGATAATGAGTCAAGGAAATCTGTTTCTTCCAATGGTTCCTTTCATCATCAAAATAAGTTCAAAGAGGGCCCTTCCACCGTCAAAAATGATATAAATAAGACATCTCGTGCAGATAAGTATGTTTGATCATTTTCTTATATTTGAAAGTCTATTTAAAATGAATATATATATATATATATATATATATATATATATATATATATATATATATATATATATATATTATATCTGAACCCATAAGGGTTATGATCTGAATGTTTTTTTTAGCTCTTTGGGGGGGCAGAGCCCCCCAGGGCAATAGGACAAATAAATAGGTATTCATATGTAATTCGATGAGCTGAATAATATTGTTTCTATAACTTTTTTTTATTAGATGGCTCTAAAACCCTGGAAATGACAGCGCTATCTTCATCTTAAATGACCAAAAATTGACCACCTAATATAAACAATTTATCCATACCAAAATAAATTATGGCATCACCTCTTTGGCACACAGTCACTTCAATCTAACACAAATTCATAACAGCACAAAACAATCATGAGGACACAAATCACCTCTTTGATCTACTTAAACTCAGATAACTTAAAGTTCTACCACATAGGCTAAGCATTGATGGTTCAACAAGACATGCTCCCAATCACAATGATGGCACAGTTTTAAATTGTCCTCACATGACTCAACAAAGAGAGACAACTCAAATAGCCAGATACCATTACACAATCCAGTACTCCACTCACCTCCCTCTGCCATAGCAAAGGAAGAATCATCCCTCTTCCAAAACACTAGTCATTCTCAAGATCAAGCCACTATCCAAAACTGCCTTACCACAAACACCACCTCATAAACCAAACTGTCTATGTTGTAACCACCTCTCAGAAAACAGTTAGCACCTAGTGGCAACATATCCTGAGTCAGAGACTTATGCATTTGGCTAGTTGTCCCTGGCAACCAAGTAACTTATGTGATTGTCATAGTGACTGGTCATGATTGGGTGGGGGGGGGCAACCTTGTAATCAAATCTGATATATGGTAATTGGTCTGGCCTTTGCTAGTTTGCAACATGTGCATGAGGAAGATGTTGGCCTAGTTTCCATATGCTGAATCCTTTTTTTTCCACAAGTCCTATATTAAGGGATTTAAGTCATATTTGACTTGTATCTCACATTAAGAACTAACAAGGACTCGCCACTGGTACCTGTGGGCTCATGAGTGGTTATCATGCTGATCTTATGTGAATTTCATTATCCAGTCGGGTTTGAACCATGATTGAAAGGGTTCGTTCATGTTGTATGGATTTCACACCTCCACACTGTTTAATTCTACTCATTTGTTAAAGGTTTCACTACATTCATGGATAGAATTATAGCTTCCCTGTAGTCTAGTTTGATGACATTCTAGCACTGGGTGGGCAGTGTTTTGCAGGGCGGTGTGGCATGCTGTACAGATGGGCGAGTCCTACATTCCCCATCGATGTAGGTTTACTGTTGTTCTTGCAGTCTTTGCTTTTAAGTGGTTTGCCTCTGTCTGTAGTTTTCATATTTTAAAAGGTGTGAGCCTGGGAGAAGGCATGGCCTTGTTCCGGCTCTGGTGTTGGATTACTCTTGCTCTGGCTTCTCTTCCTCAGCCTATTCAGCATGGTAGGACCTATCTGATATCGCCCTTGAAGTCATTGAAGCACACAAGCCTCCATACAACAACAATGTGGTAATCCAGAAAGGGTTGGGTGGTGTAATTAATTACCCCATTTCCATCTTTCCTTAAATATATTCCTCCTACCCATTCATTCCTCACCCTATTTACCCATCATATACCTAACTTTCCTCTCAACCACGTCCGGCCCCAGCTTAGCCTCTCTTCCTTCCTTCGATAGCCTGTATTTCTCCCCTACTTCGTTGCTTTTCATACAACCTCTCCCACAACTTTCAATGGTCAGCCTCTAATTTCACAGTGTAGATGCTGACCTTCTTCTTAAGCCAACTGTCCCAGATTGAGGCTGAGGGGGGAGGGGACAACATTCCCTAACCCCTGCTTAATCCCCACCAATACCTTCATCACATCCCTTTTCCTTTCTTCTTCACACTCAGTTTTACGCCGCGTCTAAGGTGGAGCCGCCATGCCGATGGACTGCCAGGCCACCAGGTGGAAGGGGTGGTCCCAAATGGCGGCGCCTGGCTCTGCCAGGCCTGTAAGCACCTCTTCCAGTGCGGGCAACTGCGAGAGGTCGTGAGCTATTGCGTCCCGTATAAAAAAGAGGGTCACCATGCCCATGTATGCAAATTAAACCCCCCCAAATCTCTCCCCATTCCCCCTTATACACCGACGGAGCTGCCCTCGGGCAGCTCCACCAAAAAGATGGAGGCCCCCCACCCCCTGTGCTTGCACAGGGGACCCTCCATATTTCTTTAACCGGAGAGGAGGCTTACTCCTCTCCTACGCCTACGGGTGAAGGGGACTCCCCCTCACCCCCTTCTTTGGAGGTGCTTTCGGACACCTCCCTATTTCCAGTGGCAGACCCTCCTTTTCTTTCTAAGGGGACTGCGAAGAAAGCCAGCAGGCAGCCCATTGCCGACCGCCCCTCGTGTAAGCGGCTCGGTAGGGCAAACCCCCTTAGGGGGGAGAGGGAAGCCAGGCCCCTTCAGGCGCTTCCCTCAAAAGACCTGCTGGCAAGAATTTTAAACCTTGCCGGGCTCAAGGTTTGTGCCTCCCCACACAAGACTGGCGACACTGCCAAGGGGACCTGCGATGTCCTGGGAGGGGTTGGCCAACTGGAGACCCCTCCTGTGATAGACATGGTCCTTGAGGAAACCCAGCCTCAGATGTAGGGCCTTCTCGAACAACTATGGTTTTTGAGGCAGTACAAGGAGGGGAGGGATCTCCTCCGGATGGTGCCTCTATGACCACCAGGACCTTCTCCATTTCGGAGAAGGACCTGGCTGAGGCCGGTCCATCTGGCCTAGGGGCTTCTGCCGGCGGAGGTGAGAAGCAGGTTCATTCCCCGCCCTCCTCTCCAAAAAAGAAAAAGACTAAGACAAAGAAGACTCGGGGCTCCTCTCCATCCGCGGGGGCTGCAGGGATGGATGGGTCTGCTGCCACTTTCGCAAGTCACCAAGCTAAGATAGGCACATCCGGCCCCTCTGCCCCGCCGGGTGCAGAGCCCCCGAATATGACAAAGACCAAAAGTGCGCAGGGCGGAGACTTGATAATATCGGGGCCCTTGATTCACAGGTTACCTGTCATTTTTGAGCCCTCTGGCTTCAACCGCTTCCTCGTCATTCGCTCCACTGATGGCAGCATGTTGGCCAAGGGCAACATGATCCATCAGAGGAGAGGATTAGCTAGTGTAATTGGTAGAGAGCCAAAGTTGACCCGTTTCTCGGACAGAAGCCTTTTGACGAATGCGGCGAATCCCGCCGAGGCAGCCAAGATAAGTGCTCTTCGGACACTTCATGGCACCCTGGTGAGTGTGATGCCGCGCTCTACCATGAACTTTCTGAAAGGAGTAGTTTATGCGAGGGAACTCATGACTACTCCATAGAGGACATCACCTTGGAGCTGGCCAACCATGGGGCGGTTAAAGTCGAACATATGATGAGGGAGGGGCCTCGAGACCCAACCCTACACTCTTTGTCACGTTCGACTGTGACAAGCTCCCTGAGTCGGTGCGTGCCGGTTGGGACCGCTCCTGCGTGAAGGCATTCGGGCCACTGCTGCGGCGGTGTTATTACTGTCACCGCTTCGGCCATACGAATCGCTCATGTAGACGTGCAAAGTCAGGGTCACCCGAAGTCTGTGTAAATTGCTCCAAGGCCGCACACGCTAAGTGTAAATCATGTGTGGCCAAGTGTGTCAATTGCGGAGAGCCGCACCCTGCTTCTTCGAAGCAATGTGGTGCTTATCTCCTTGAGAAAGAAATCCTGGCCGTTCAGGCCCAGGATTGACTCTCATTTTGCGAGGCTAAGGAGTTGGTCCTGGCACACCCGTCTCTGCCTGGGACGTCATATGCCTCAATATTCAGAAAGGCACCCTCTGCTCCTGGCCCATCCAGGCCAACGAGCACGGGTGTTTCCGCGCCCATTCGGGAGCCCTTCTGCGGGCTCTACTCAACCCGGGTGCTCCCCTGGTAAAGCTGTCAGCAAAAAGGGTTCACACCCAGCCCCGGCTAAAACCAGGGCTTCCCCCTCTTTCCCCAGCGTTACTGTTTCCCGTAAGGCAAAACCCCTGAAGTTGGTCGCTAGGCCATCTTCCAGGGTTCCTAAAGCTGTCCCCCGAAAGGAGGACAGCAACAAAGATGTGGAGCGAGTGGCTCGGAGACGGTGGTTCCTCGAAAGGAGGGCCCCCCACCTCCGCCTTTGAGGTGGAGGGAGGAAAAGACTTGCATGGCGAACCCAACCTCCCCCAATAAGTCCTCGAATGCGACAGCGCCTTCAGCGCTTTGTCCAACCAACAGCCCCTGGGGTTCTGCCTCCGGGAAGCATACGGCCATTCCCGTGAGGGTCTTCTGTTTGAGGAGGGCCCCTGCGTCTCCTCCAAGATAGGCCTGGAGGGCATATTCCTTCAATGGAATTGCCGTAGACTCCGGGCTAACTGGGAGGAGCTGCGGAGGCTCATCTCGTCCCGTTCCCCGTTAGCTATCTTTCTGCAGGAGACCATTCTAGGCGCGTGCCCCCTGCCCTCCCTCCCAGGGTATAAGGGTCTTGCGACCCCACCACCATGGGATGGCTGGGCTGGGGGATGTGCGGTTTACACCCGGCATGATGTCTCTGTTCTTCCTTTCTCTTTAGATACCTCCTTTCAGGCAGTGGCTGTGCAGCTGCACCTGGATAGGAGGTATACTATCATTTCTACCTTCAACTGACTTCGATGCGGGGGACTTCCGCCGCGTTGTGGCACGGTTACCGAGGCCCTTTCTCTTGTTTGGAGATCTGAACAGCAGGCATCCTCTCTGGGGAGATTACTCCATAAGTCGCAGGGGACAGGTCCTTGCCGATCTGATCAAAGAGCTTTAGATAGGTGTCCTAAACGTGAATGAGTTTTTGCATCACTGTCCGAGAACCGCTTCATTTTCTTGCCTTGATCTATCTTTGTGCTCTTTGGATGCACAGCCTGATTTTGATTGGGGGGTTTTCGATGACCTCCATGGTAGTGATCACCGTCCCATTCAAATATCATTTTCAGGGTAACTGCCACCTGAGAGCCCACCTCGGTGGTGCTTGGTGTGGTTGCCTGCATTTCAGGAAATGACTAAATTCTCTATCTCAGTCGAGGAGTTTAGGTCAGTAGATGAAGCCATTGAGTTCTCCTGCAACCTCATCGCCGTGGGCCTGACTACTATTCCTAGGACGTCTGGCTGCTTTGCACGCCGACCACTCCCATGGTGGTCGGCCGAGTGTGAGACGGCCCTCAAACAGAAGCGTTATGCCTACATGCGCAATAAGCGCCGCACGAACGATTTCATTGTTGCTGAATTTCGTCAGGCTAGGGCTAGGTTCCGGTATATTTCGAAGCACGCCCGCCGCTCTTCTTGGCGGGCATACGTGTCTTCACTTAATGGGAAGACCCCTTTAGCAGAGGTGTGGAGGCGAGTCAAAAGGATTCGGGGCAAGTTCTCTCAGGACCCCCCTCCCATTCTCCAGGAGAATGGGACCGCAATCTCGGACCCTGCGTCCGTGGTGGAATCCTTAATGACCGCTTTTTCTGCATTCTCTAGCCGGGATGCTGCTCTGCCAGCATTCACTGCACGTTGTGATGATGCAGAAGGCTGCCGGCCTGACTTTATCTCCAGAGGTGGAGAACCCTTCAATGACAAGTTTACTGTGAGTGAGTTGCGCTCCGCTCTCGCTTTGTGTGCGGACACCGCCCATGGTCCGGACGATGTTCCCCACGCCATGCTTCGACACCTGGGTGAGCGAGGCATGGCCTTTTGTTAGATTTGTTCAACAGGATCTGGGTGGAGGGTCTTCTCCCAGATTCCTGGCGAATCACTACTGTGCTCGCCTTTCATAAACCGGGGAGAGATCACACTACTCCAGCCGGTTTACGCCCAATCTCTCTAACCTCTTGCGTGTGCAAGTTGATGGAGAAATTGGTAAATGTTAGATTAGCCTTTTTCCTGGACAGCGAAAGCCATCTGTCTTCTGCACAGTGCAGCTTCCGCAAGTTCCACTCCGCGTTGGATGCTCCGCTCCGACTGGAAAATGCCATCTGCGAGGCTTTCCTTCATAGACAGCACTACGCTACAGTGTTTTTCGATCTGGAGAAGGCCTATGATACCGCATGGCGATACGGTATCATGGAGACTCTCCACACAATGCAGGCGAGGGGACGCCTCCCAATGTTTATATCTAAATTTTTGCGAGATTTGTAGATTCCGCAGGGAAGTGTCCTCAGTGTCACACTCTTTGCCCTGAGCATCAATGGCATCACTTCGGTGCTGCCATAAGATGTTCTCGCTACGCTCTACGTGGATGACCTTTCGATCTCTTGCGGTGACTTATGCCCAACTGGGCAGTTGCCAGATAGCCCCTTTAAAAAAAAAAATTCCTCTCAACCACACCAGGCTGTAGGATCAAATGGGTTTCTTACTTAATCTCTCAAGTGTGGGAGAGGTCACCCATCCATCTTTGCTGCATCCACTGAAGGCCCTTAGCCACCATCCCGTGCCCACTGAAGGCCCTTAGCCACCCATCCCACACCTACTGAAGGCCCTTAGCCACCCATCCTTCACCCACTGCATGCCCTTAGCCACCCATTAAACACCTTTAGCCACCCATCCTGCACCCACTGCATTCCCGTAGCCACCTATCCTGCACCCACTGAATGCCATTAGCCCCCATCCTACATGCACTGAATGCCATTGGCCACCCATCCTGCACCCACTGAATCTCCTTAGCCACCCATCCGACACCCACTGAAGGCCCGTAGCCACCCATCCTTCACCCACTGCATGCCCTTAGCCACCCATCCTGCACCCACTGCATTCCCGTAGCCACCCATCCTGCACCCACTGAATGCCATTAGCCCCCCATCCTGAATGCCCTTAGCCACCCATCCTGCATGCACTGAAAGCCATTAGCCACCCATCCTGCACCCACTGAATCCCCTTAGTCACCCATTCCGCCTCCACTGAAGGCCCTTAGCCACCCATCCCACACTCACTGAAGGCCCTTAGCCACCCATCCTGCACCCACTGAAAGCCCTTAGCCACCCATCCTGCACCCACAGCATGCCCTTAGCCACCTATTCTGTACCCACTGCAGGCCCTTAGTCACCTATTCTGCACCCACTGCAGGCCCTTAGTCACCTATTCTGCACCCACTGCAGGCCCTTAGCCACCTATTCTGCACCCACTGCAGGCCCTTAGCCACCTATTCTGCACCCACTGCAGGCCCTTAGCCACCCATCCTGCATCCACTGAAGGCCCTTAGCCACCCATCCCACACCCACTGAAGGCCCTTAGCCACCCATCCTGCACCCACTGAATGCCCTTAGCCAACCATTTTGAATCCGCCCTTGCCACCTTTCCAGGGAACCCATCACTCATGGGTAATCCTGGCATGGATTCAGTGCAATCACTACCCAAAACTAAACACACACAACTACCGCTCTGGCATGACTGATCCAGACATCCACTACCATTGCATCCAAGAACCAGATACAGTTCAATGCATATCCACACCATGCCTGACCACTCTGATAAAACTTACAGGCACATAGATCTCTTTGAGAATCATCATGTTGGCTTTAAAAGTGACTAAGCCTGGATAAGGGTCACTGGCTCTGTTACCCCTGAAATTGTTCCCGTGAGCATGATTTGATGTGTGCTGATCCTGCCTTTTGGTGGTGCTGTAGTTTTCTTGTAGACGGGGGGAGGTATAGCATGGGCAACACTGCTACAGCTGATATCTGGATAATTACATTCCCATCCTGCACCCATGCCCCCAAAGCTGTATTTTTCACCTATTTTAACTTGTATCTTTTCCTGTGGCAGGATTGTGGCAGAGAATGGTGGAATAAATAGTGACTTTCTCTCCAGTCCACAAAATGCATCAGTGTCCTCTCCAATGGCCTCATCCGAGACAGGGTCTAGGTCTAACAGCCCAATGTCAGTCACAGAGACTCCCCGAAGCCCCACACACCCATCCTCCAGTCCCAAGTCAAGGTCTGCAACCCCAGTCTCAAGGTCAAGTGCCAGATCTCGTTCAGGCAGCCCGAGATCTAGATCACCCCATTCTCCCAGATCCGGTAGTCCTCGGTCGAGGTCTGGCAGCACAAAATCAAGATCCAGTAGTCCTCGGTCGAGATCTGGTAGTGCTAGATCAAGATCCGGTAGTCCTCGGTCGAGATCTGGTAGTGCTAGATCAAGATCCGGTAGCCCACGATCCAGATCCGGTAGTCCACAATCAAGGTCCGGTAGCCCACAATCGAGGTCCAGCAGTCCACGATCAAGATCCGGTAGCCCACAATCGAGGTCCAGCAGTCCACGATCAAGACCATGCAGTGCCGGATCTAAGTCCTCAAATCCCAGATCGCCGAGTGCCAAGTCAAGATCGATTAGTCCCCGATCTGCTCCCATATCCCCGAAGTCCAGGTCCTCTCAGTCAGGTAGTCCCCAACATGGACCCCGCAGTCCTGAATCAGGACCAAGTAGTCCCCCAGTTGATGCTCAACCCCCAGCGACCCTAAGGGAGCTGCCCCAGGAAACCGAAGCAGGCCGGATGGCAGCAGAAGAAGCATTTGGGCCCTCGGATGATGAAGGAACCCCTGCTGTTGGATTGAGTCTCACCCGCAAGAGCCGGAGCCACTCTCCCCATCCAGGGTCAAGGGGGAGCTCAGCAGCTGGAAGTCGAACGCCCTCTGTAACACGGTCGGAGAACCGGTCGAGGTCCAACTCAAGTGCTTCAAGGAGTAGGTCTAGGTCAAGAAGCAAATCAGGCTCAAGATCAAGGTCAAGGAGTAAGTCAGGCTCAAGATCAAGGTCAAGAAGTAAGTCAGGCTCAAGATCAAGGTCAAGAAGTAAGTCAGGCTCAAGATCAAGGTCAAGGAGCAAGTCAGGTTCAAGATCGAGGAGCAAATCAGGCTCACGTTCAAGATCAAGGAGCAAGTCAGGTTCAAGGTCAAGATCAAGGAGCAAGTCGGGTTCAAGGTCGAGATCAAGGAGCAAGTCAGGTTCAAGGTCGAGATCAAGGAGCAAGTCTGGTTCAAGGTCGAGATCAAGGAGCAAATCTGGTTCAAGATCAAAATCAAGGAGTAAATCGAGATCGAGGAGCAAGTCGGGTTCAAGGTCAAGATCAAGGAGTAAATCGGGATCAAGGGTTTCCTCACGAAGTCGCTCAAGAAGTGTGTCAAGATCAAGGGTGAGAAGCGGGTCAAGTTCAAGGAGCAGATCAAGGTGAGTGACAATTAGGATAGGATTCATAGTGAGAAAGGAGGGGCCCACCCGCTCCTTTCTCCCTTGCTCACTCTCAGTTTACTTCACTTAATACTCACAACTTTACAAGAAATTCAGTATTGCTCCTTTTCTTATTTTAACATTAGTTCCAGACTTCAAAGATGACCTGATTATTTTCAAAAAAGGAAGTCCTTTTTTTAAACAAGCTTTTCATTGTAATTCATTTTTAGCCGTGTGTAAGTCTAGTCGCGAGTGACCCTACATCTCACTGTGTCAGTCAGTCCCTATTTTGTTTTTGTTATTTGTAATAACATTGTAGCTATTCGTCCGTCTGATTCTAATGAAATTTGAAACCCTTAGGTTGTTTACATTATCTTTTGAATGATATAATTGCCAGAGTCCTCCCAAGGCTAGCCCATGAATTATTTTCTTTGGCCACTAACATCATAACTATTCCGCTGATTCTAACAAAATTTAAAACCCTTATGTTGTTTTGCATTCTATTTTGAATGATAGAATTGCCAAGGTCCTCCCAAGTTTAGTCTGGGAATTATTTGGTAATAACATCGTAACTATTTGGCCGATTCAAATGAAATTTGAAACCCTTATGTTGTTTTACATTCTCTTTCAAATGATATAACTTCCAAGGTCCTCCTAAGGTTATTCTTTGAATTATTAACATTTTTGAAGGTCGTAAGGTCATAAATCAGAATAAGTGAGAGCATGTGACTTTGTGGTCAGCAGACCTTGTTATTATTTATATTGAATACCAACTAAGAATGCGAGAAGATGAAATATCAAAAGATGAAATTTAGGAATGTTAATTTATTATAATTATTTTATCAGGAGGCAAGGCTGTGTTTTTTAGACTAGCCACACAGGAGGGCAAGGGTAAAAGAGTTGTGGGGTGGTTGTGTCATTTCCAAGTGGATATGGCACCGCCACCCCACCTGAATGTGATCCTGGGTTGGGGCCACCCAACTTGGATTCATTCCTTGACCTTGACCCCTAGCATCGGGGGATGCTATAAAATTCCCCCAGCATGCAACAACCTCCCTCAGCTCTAACCTGGTCTCTCAGGATTGCCTCACAAGAAGCACGGCCCCCACTTAATTGCGGTGAGGTTGATGGGGATCTACAGGGTGTCCCATAAGTCCCAAGACACTACAGTTACATAAAAAAAAACTTGTTTTCTGTTAATAACATTTTATGCATAAGGTTTTACATGGAGTGTCCTGGGACTTATGGACCACCCTGTACAACAGAGGCTGTAGGATCCAAGGTTTCTTCCTTAATCTCCCAAGTGGTTCGAGGGAGCAGAGATTCTGTCTGGTCTTGGGGGGCTATAGACAACGAGATCAGCTAATGTTAATTTTGTTTTATATTTCTTTATTTTATTCTGTTCATTATTTGTATTTGTTGCTGTTTCCCAACCCACTTTATTAGTTACCCACCTCCTCCTATATATATATATATATATATATATATATATATATATATATATATATCATGGTTCCTTTGCATTGTCATTAGATTGGTCTCTTCTTAATGGACTCTTAACTGCTCTCCCCTGCCCTTATCAGGAGTGGAAGCGTCCCTTTGCCAAGGAAGAAGCGCCAGCTGGCTTCAGATTCCGACTCTGATGCAGCACCAGATGGGTCCCATAGCCCCAAGGTAAGAAAGGTCTCCTTTAAGGGGGGGAGGATTTGGGACGGCACTAATCCATCTGACCTCTGTGTCATAAGCGGGGGAGATGCTCCTGTTGTACCTAGGTATTAGGTACAGATTCCCACTTACAAGTGGGTATCTTATGGCCCCTGAAGGAGTGGCACACCCTCCTAACCCCAGTACTCCATGAGAAATTGATCCTCTTTCTCGGGTCATTTTTTGCTTATCTTCCACTATCTTCTTCACTCCCTCTATGTCTTCTTTTCCTTCTAAGGGGTCTGGTGGTGTAGCAGGGGTATACATCCCCTCCTATAACTGAAATGTGGATGGAAGGCAGGCCATTCCGACCCCAGTACCCTTAGTTGTGCACCCTTCTGACCCCCACTGCCTCCAGTTGCACACTCTCCCATCTCCACTTTCTGCAGGGGGGGGGGTTACGATGCTATATATCTCACACATTTTCCCTTACTCTAGCTTCACCCCTTTAGAGATCTCTCCTCTTTTTACACGATACAGCCTCATTGCTATTGCACTTTAATTTCGCAAAAGAAAAATCCCTCCCTCTCCATGTCAGGTAGGGTGAGTGGGCATTTTCTGATTGTTGCTCACAGTTGATGCCTCATTTCCTTCTGCCAGGGTCGACGAAGGAGAAGTGGTTCGAGTCGCAGCGGGTCCCGGTCCTCCCGCAGTGGGTCTGGTTCTCCGTCCCCCAGCAGATCGCGAAAAAGGCTCCGCAGCGGTTCTGGCTCTGAATCCGAGGTAGGTGAAATGGAGCGTGACAGGTTGATTGGTCATTTCAAGAGACGGGTTGTCACGTTGCTGGTAGCGGTAGTAACGTTTTAGTGGACCTCTTCATCCTGGGTTGAAGTACAACCTCGAGAGTCCAGCCTTATCAGCGTCCGCTCTCCTCCCTTAAGAGAAGTATAGATAATAAGGGTATGTAATAGAGGTAGAGACAAGAGTATGTAATTAAGAAGTAGAGACATCAAGAGTATGTAATAAAGAAGTAGAGACATCAAGAGTATGTAATAAAGAAGTAGAGACATCAAGAGTATGTAATAAAGAGAGGTAGAGATGACAATGATATGTAATAGAGAGAGGTAGATATGATGGGAGAACCTGCCTCATTCCCTCCCCCCCACATGTTAGACTCTGCTGTTACTTTAATGACCTCGCTCTTGAAGGTGGCAGGGGACTATTACAGCTGGAGAAGTGGTAGGCCCCAGTGCCCTCAGGCTAGATTGAGACTACCTGAGCTTTATTCCTAGATATTTTTATTCTAGCATTTTCTTTTGGCCAACTTTACATGCTTCTTGCCTCTTTGAGGGCTGACATTTAATTTTGAAGGCTAGTCGCAGAACAGCTTTCATCTATCCCTTGGTGACAGGGCTGGAAAGGGGGGGGGTCTCTGAGATGCCTGCATTCCTCCCACCCCAACCCTCTCCATGCTGCCTGATATGGGGAGATTTACAGTTGTATGCCATTGTGCTGCGACTGTTTCCCAATGCTGTGACAGCTACAGGCTGCTTTCTATTCTCTTTTAATTGGGGATGCATCGCTATTTGAAGGAGTATTTCATTCAGCCTTTTTAGATCACACATTGTGCCATGCTGGAGCCATGTCAGTGTACACAGATGGCTCCAATGGCAGTTGCTTTCTATGACATATTCCCTTTGTTTGAAGTTGGCAGGGCTCTAGGAGGTGGGAATTGATCTCCATGCAATCTTCCAGATTTGAGTTGGCATCCTTCTTGCAGGGTATACACTGACGCTAGGAGGGTGTGCCATTTTTTTCAGGTTTGGGGCGTAGCAGGAGCTTTTACCCCTCCTACATCACCCACCCCTTTTGAGGTATATTATAGGTGTGCTGCATAGCGGACGGTCCCAGTAACCGCCCCCCGCAAGGTCCACCCACTCGCATGGTGAGACGCCTGTTAGATGGGAAGGAGGCTCAAATATGTATATTTTTTGTTTTTTATTTATTAATATATATCCACCCACTGCCTAATACAATCACATAGAGGAAAAAGTAAGAAAATACCAACTCAAGTAAAAATATTAAGTGCATACAAGATAAATAAATTTGGACTTAGAATAAGGTAATTTTTTGTGAGTGAGCTCTCCCACTCAATTGTATTTTAGCACAACCACAAATACCAGCCAACTCTACTCTGTAGCCACTAATTTGTCACGGGGCGGGCTCTTTTTCGCACATTTAAGGTGAGTCCTCTTGCTCTCCTTGAATGTGGAGTGGGGAAAGGGGGTTGCTGGCATCTGGCTAGATCCGTCTCGTTCTCACTAATGATGGACCAGGTGGAAGGATGGCTGTGATTCCCAAATTGGGCCACACACGGGTCGTCTCCTGGTTCCACACTCCCAGACTCCTTCCTCACTCCAAAATGAGAGCAGCGGTACCTTAGGAGCTGGAAAAAGGGGGGGAAAATTGCCCTCTGGTCATTCTTTGATAGTGTTAGATATTTTCTTCATACCTATACACACCTAGCTTTCCATCCAGCTCTGCTTGTCTTTGTACCAGAGATTGATCTTTTTCCTGATATATATATATATATATATATATATATATATATATATATATATATATATATATATATATATATGTGTGTGTCCCACTCTATTGCTTTTTTATTCATCAAAATCTTTTTGCTGTGAGAGGGAAAAGATCAATCTCCAGCGAAAGATGGAGGCCCAACACTGCTTCCAGGCAGCTTGTTTTTCCTCCTTTCCCGGAACCTGAAATAAAAGGTGGGCATTGGAGTGAGTGCAGGTGAGTTGAGGTGAATACCTAAAACTACCACAGCATGGAGGGGATTTGTGAGATGGCCAATTTGCTTGGGGATTAACCCCTGAAGAGGGGAAATTGAAGATGCTTGTGTTTTGTAAGGCGAACATGAAGGAGGGAAATCCCTGAGTGGATGAGACACTACTGCACATATGACGTCACCCTGAAATGGCACCTTTCGGTGGGGGAAAAGAAATTGGTAGTCTGCTTACACTCATTTAAGAGGTCTTTTATTTCTCACTGTTGGACCTACTTTTTTTACGTGGGCCCTGAACCATAAATATCTTAGTGACTGGCAGCCACCATCTAAGCATCCCGAATCGGGACTCAATCGGATAATTACCACACGTAATGTAGCTTAACTTTGCAAAAATTGGATGAGCTGTTTCCACCGCTGGCATGAAAGAAAATGCTTTCTCTGTACGATCTCGTCCCTTGGGGCACTGTTGATACGCCCTCGTTGAATTACACCCATTTCTAACAACCAAACCCACCCACCCCGTCCCTTTCTTGCAGGGGAGTCGCAAGAAGGGGCGATCGTCGCGGAGTCCGAGTCGAGACAAAGATGAAGCGGCGGCCCCCGAAGGCGAGCAACCGCAGGTGCCCAAGGTGAGTAGCGTCGCTTCCTCCTGTACCAATTTGTCAATCCCCTCCTTCCCCCTATCATCCCTCGTTAATCCCTCGGCTTCCTTTCTGCCCCCTTAGGAATCCCATGCTGTCACCGACAGCGACGAGGAGGACGAGGCGGTACGCGAAGCCCTCCGGAAGGGGCAGTCGGCGGGCACCGACGACAGAGAGTACGCCAACGACTTCGACCTGATGATGGCGCGGCGCAAGGAGGAGAACGGCATGCGGCGCCGCCGCAAGAACAACGTTGACATCATCAACGACAACGAGGAGCTCATCGCCGAGATCGTGCGCAAGGTGGGCAGAGCGTGAGCACGACTTCAATATGTAGGCATGCTGTAGCTGAGATCTGGAGGGTTGCTTGTCATCCCGGCTCTAGCTTCCCGCTACACATTTCTTCTTCCATTTTCTCTTTCTATACAGATTTCTCTTTCCAAACTATCGGCGTTAGATGCCCTCGTTAGTTGTCGTTGTTAGGTTTAAGTAACAATTCAAGGGTCACCAAGTTTACAGTGACTTTTGCCCTAGTAAGCAGCTGCCAGATGTGCTCTTAAATTAAATTGTTTGTTTATTAAATTTAGAGTACTGTATACAAGCATGGTCATCACATTGTAGACATGACATCAACCTGCTAGAGTCAGTACAAAGGAGGGCAACAAAAATAATACCTTCCCTGAAGCACCTTGAAAATTAAGATAGACTGAGGGTACTAAATATGTTCTCATTTGAGAGAAGATGTGTGAGGGGAGATATGATTGAGCTTTTTAAACTCTGTTCTGGGATGGATAAGTTGGATTTTAGCAAGTTATTTGAGTTGGAAGGTAGTAATAGGACTAGGGGTCACCACTTAAAAATTAAAAAAACAGAGGTGCAGGTTGGATGTTGGAAAATATTTTTCCACTGGAATAGTTTGCCATATGAGACGGTAGACAGTCCAAACTTGAATGTATTCAAACGCAGATTAGATGATTATATGGGGAGGGGGAGTTTTTTATTATTGTATATTATGATTGATTTGGATTTTGACGAGTCTTGATGACGATGCTTTTTGTTTTTGACATATTCCTGTGGATGTTTCGAATTGTATATTGTAGATGCATGATCGGACAATCCTATGGATGCATTTTGTGGGTAGGTTTTGACAGATGTGGATGACCTTTGATAGGCCTTTTGGCTTTTGTCATCCATTAAATTGTTATTTTGCAAGGAATCTGGGCATCTATCACACATTCCGCCAGATCTTAATCCAGAACAACCATCCCACCCAATTCGCAGATGGGTGGCCTCGGCAAGGCTCCGGTGCGACCACCCCCCAAATTCAACGCAATGCAATTGCTGCACTGACTCGACCAGTTGTCGTTGCTTAAAAATTTAGGTATGAGAACTAACGAGGGCATCTCACAGCAAAATGTAAGAAGTGTAAAGTGAAAATGTGTGGAAGATATATAGCAGCCCTTCCACTCCCAGGGTTGGGTGCAGGGAAGGCACGCCGTCCACCTACATGGGTGTAGCCACCCTGAACTAGACCGGGCTCGATACATGTTCACAACATGCCCCACAGATAGACGAAGTAGTGGATGTGTGGCAGATCCCCGTCCATTCGCCGGAGTTCGATCCTGATGACTGGCCTTGGATAAGGACCCCAACCATGGTTAAAGGTGGGGTTCCTGACCCCGTGTGCCCTTCTCTTATTAGGGCATGAGTGAGCTGTTCAAGGGGGTTCATTGTACCCTGCCCTTGGAGAGACGATGCAGGACATACCCTGGTATCCATGGGATTGCATGCCCTTCTGGCCATAATGCTCGCAAGGAGATCTACTTTCATTGTATAGTTCAGCATGTCTTGAAGAATTGCCCACCTGTGGGTACCCGGTGTAATGTGTGCACTTTGTCCTTGGAGGAGCCGCACGCCCTCCCGACCCGAGTGCAAATTAAGATGCCCCATCACTGGGTTGACTTGGATTCTGACAGGGGTCAAGGAAGTTGTTGCGTTTCCTCCATTCTCCTTCTAAGCAATCAGCTTTTTTTTTCTCAACAACCATCCCCTCTTTATTTTCTCTAGGCTTAAGGACCTGACCCACTAGCTCATGCTGTGTCAGGAGAGGCTTTGGGACTTCTAGAAACCATTTCCTTTAACGCCTGCAGGGTGCAAGAGACCAAGCCTTGAGGTTCCCTGGCCATTGGGGAAATTGGTTTTGCCCCAAGAACCACTTTCCTGCGTGTCATGGATTGAGAACCTCCCTGCGACCGTTCTCGGGTGCATAATGGGCAGGCGGGCTGTACTGCCGCCTCTACCACTACTGGACTTCAAATTCTGGACGTCCTGGTAAGGATATTCGTCGTGCCTCTCTGTCTGCCCAGTTTGGAGCTGTGACCTCTGGGGAACGACCGCCTTCTGGGCAAGGATATTCGCCCTGTCGTCCTGCCTCTCTGGCTGCCCAGTTTGGAGCTGTGACCTCTGGGGAACCACCGCCTTCTGGACAAGGATATTCGCCCTGTCGTCCTGCCTCTCTGGCTGCCCAGTTTGGAGCTGTGACCTCTGGGCAACTTATGATCGGTGTGTGTCGCTGCACAGGTGAAGACCTGAAAAATCTGAATACCCTAGGTGTGATCAGCGGCTGGCCACGAAATACAGCCCATCAGCTTTTTATATCTTTTAATGGTCACAAATTCCCGAGATTTCGATTGTTGGCAAGTTTTCAAACTATCAAAATGGGTCGCATTACATTCCTAATAGCAAATCCTTGCCCGACCTTCTTGTTAGGGCGGACGAGGTAAACACCGACGGCCCCACTCTGATTGAAGGGTGAGCTCCTCTCCAACCATCTTTATGCGGCAAAGAGGTTTCCCTTTTGCCATCTTCGCAGCCATCTTCGTGCAGCTCCAAACCTAAGATAAAGACCAAAGTTGCTAGTTTGGTGAGTGGTGCCTCGATGGCGTCGGGCCCCTCATTAAGAGACTACCTGGCGTTTTCGAACCCGCTATCTTCAAAGGTCCCTTGGTTATTCGATCCACTGATGGCATCATGTTGGCCTAAGGCCACATGCTCCATCAGAGGGTAGCACTAGCTAGTCTTTTAGAGAGCTGAAGGTCATCCGTTTCTCGGACTGGAACCTTCTGACCAATGCAGCGGATTTTTCCGACGCGGTCATTATTAGTGCTCCTCGGATGCAGGTGACACCGCACTCGACCATGCAATTCGAGAAAGGGGTGGTTTATGCAAGGGACCAAAACAGGTAGGGGGGGTGGGGGGACCCACCCCCTACATTTTGTCACTTCAGGCTCCCTGACTCGGTGAGTGGCTGTTGGTATGGCTATTCCGTCAATGCATTCGCACCACTGCTGCGGAGGTGATAATACTGTCACCGCTTCGGCCACACAACTCATACATGTAGGCATCTAAAGTCGGGTCTACCCGAAGCCTGCGTGAATTGTATAATGCAGTATGTGAATTGCCGAGAGTCATCATATTTCCTCTAAACAATGTGGGAATTATCTCTTGGTAGTCGAGGCTGCCGACCGACTCTGGGACGTCCTATGGTTCAAAATTTAAGGTCGGACGTACTGCTACAGGGCCCACCAGATCTTGGAGCACGGTCGCTTCCGCGCCCATTCGGATTCCTTCTCTGTGTTTCCCCAGGGCTCTCCCCTGATAGAGCTGGCGGTTCACCTCTTCTACGCTAAAGCCAGGGCTCCTTCCCCGGATGGCCGTTTACCGTAAGGCGAAATGGCCGCACGCCTCTTCCGATCCATTAGACTCACAGGAGGCAACCCTCCCCAAGGTTGTCATGAAACCGCCTTCGGGTATTTCTAAGATCGAAAAAAGGACAGCAACAAGGGAGCTTCGGCTCTCAAGCCGCCCTGCTCACCACAGTTTGAGGCGAAGGGAGGAAACAACGCATAGCGACCCCAACTTTGCCCGACAAGTCCTCGAAGCCTTGAAAGCATTCTTGGCGAACAGCGCCCGTGGTTTTGCCTCCGGGAAGCGTACGGCCATTCCCGTGAGGGTCTTCTCTTTGAAGAGGGCCCCGCATCTCCTCCGAGCTAGACCTTGATGTCATACTCCTTCAATGGAATTGCCGCGGACTCCGGGTCAACTGGGAGGAGCTGCGGAGGCTCGTCTCTTCCCATTCCCCGTTAGCAATCTTTGCAAGAGACCATGCTTTGCGCATTTGCCCTACCCCACTTCCCAGGGTATAAGGGTTTTGTGATCCTACCACCAGGCCATGGGAAACGAAGAGAAGGATGTGCGATTTATACCCGGCAGGATGTCTCCCTTCTTCTCTTGGCTTTAGATACCTTTCAGGCAGTGTCGATGTAGTTGCACCTGAATAGGAAGGAGAGTGGTATTTCTGCATACATTCCACCGTCAGCCGACTTCGATGGGGCGGGGAGACTTTCTCCTTTTCGTGGCATAGTTGCCGAAGCCTTTTCTCCTCCTTGCGGTTTTAATCGTAGGTTCCCCCTCTTTGAGGACTATAAGATCAATTCCAGGGGTCAGGTCCTTGCCCACTTTATCGAAACCTGGTAATAGGTGTTCTGAATGTGGATGTGTTTGCGCATCCCAGGAATCGAGGCTTGGCAAAGAGGATGGGAGACGGTCGAGGGGAACTTAAAAGTGCGTGCCATTGCGTCGCGAATGTTCCCATTGGCCTACTCCCCGAATGCCGTACCGGCTTCATTTTGCCTTTTGTCGTCTCCGAATTAGACACACTCGCGGGGCGCCCTGCCATTTGATGGAGCGCTTCCCTGCACCTTATTGCGACGCCTGCGTTGTCCCCTAGACTGCTCACCTTACCTGGTGGTGTTCGCATGCTCTGTTGGCAGGCGAACCTTCTCCGACGCTGGAGCCTGCTTCTTACTTTTGATGGGGTTCTGTTTTTTGCTTGTCTTTTGTTTTTTATTGTTAATTGATTCTTGGGAGCAGATGGCATCTCTGCTCCCTCCGACCGCTTGAGAGATTAAGGGAGGAAGCCTATAATCCTACACCCTGTACTGTAGACCCCACAACGTTACCACAATTCAGTGGGTGCCGCGCTTTCTGTTGGGCTGTCCTGAGGGGACCAGGTTAGAGTGGAGGAGGGAAGCTGTTGCATGCTGTGGGAATTCTATAGGACCTCCCATCCCATGTGGTAGCGGTCCATGCCAATCTAGGAAGGGGGAGTTCAGTTCCAACTGAACCACACATGGACATCCAACTGGGTTGATCCTTCTACGAGATTACATCCAAGTGGGGTGGTCCTTCTACAAGATTACATCCAGGTTAGGTGGCTAAGAGGGGTGGTCCTTCTACAAGATTACATCCAGGTTGGGTGGCTAAGAGGGGTGGTCCTTCTACAAGATTACATCCAACTGGAGTGGTCCTTATACAGGATTACATCCAGGTTGGGTGGCTAAGAGGGATGGTCCTTCTAAAGTATTACATCAAGGTAGGGTGGTCCTTCTACAGGATTACATCCAGGTTAGGTGGCTAAGATTAAAAAAAAAACAAAAAACCCACAGCCTCGCCATAAGCAATACAGCATTATGCACCTGAGAACGGGTATTGCTTTGTTTGTGGCTTTTAAAGTCACCTAAGAATAAGCTGATATTTAATTACGATCACTTATGACCTTGTTCGCAGTCGCCTGATGGGCGCTTACAAAAAAAAAAGAAAGAGATCCAACACCTGTAGCTAGATCACGGCTGTCTATCTTCTACACATGTCCACTCCCTCTACACTTTTCTACAGAGTTCATACATATTTTGGGCTGCCCTCGTTGGTTTGCGTTTAAGTAATAATGTGTGTCCTCGTGCCCACGTTTGGCGTAGATGCGCATAGCAGCGGACGAGGACCGGCAGCTGAATGATGCCCGGTACCCTGCCACGAAGAAGACCGCGATGTTGGAGGTCGCGATGCGGCAGCTGCGCAAGGTCGACCTCATGGAGGGTTTCCTTGACGCGAACGTCCTCACCGCCCTCACCGATTGGCTCGCCCCGATGCCCGATAAGTCCCTGCCGTCCACCAAGATTAGGGAGAGCATCCTCAAGTGGCTCATCGAGGTGAGTGAGGAGGACCCCCGCCCCCAAACCGACGGGAATCCCTTCGTGTTGGTCGAGCGTCGTATGGGCTGTAACGGGGTCCTTTTTGTAATCATATGGGTGGAGTCGGATTGAGCCGAGGGATGGCCGCTCTCATCTCCCTTACAAGTGCTGTTCAGGTCACTCTTAAATTTCTTCTTATTGGGGATGACTTTGGATGGGGGGGGGAGGAAACTGGCCCCATCCGCCGGGGGTTGATAAACCTGTTTGCAACCCCAGGATTCGAACTCTGCTCCTTCCAAAGACGGCCCGTCCTAGATTTAACCCTCGATCTCGATAAGTACACCATCCATCCCTCGCATTGCGACGATATCCCCGAATAGATGGTGGAAGACGCATAAAGATCACAATAACCCTCGGTGGGACGAATCCCCCGTCCCGGGATTTGTTGAGGGGGCTCTCGTGGGGAGATCCGAGCTGACTATTTTAATGCTTGGTGCCTCCGTGGGTCGCAGCTGCCGCCGCTCAACCAGGAGATGCTGAAGACGTCCGGGATTGGGAAGGCGGTGATGTACCTGTACAAGCACCCGAAGGAGCTGAAGGCGAATAAGGAGCGGTGCGGGCGCCTCATCGCCGCCTGGTCGCGACCTATCTTCAACATCTCCGACGACCTCAAGAAGCTGACTCGTGAGGAGCGACTCGCCCGCGACTTAGAACTCCAGAGGAGCGGCGGAATCGTGCGCGCCAAGGAAGAACTCCCGCTGACCACCGAAGACGGGTGAGTTCTCGCTTTTCTGAGTTGGGGGGAGTGGCGAGTTATGTCCATAATCCCCTAGGGTCGGTAACCCTCCTGACCCGACTATTGAACGCATAAGGCGGTTAGATAATAACAAATATTGATATACATTTCAGGTATTTAAATTTCTTTTAGAATTAATTAGACCTTTTTCGGCTGGCGGGTACCCCGGATCGGTGGTGCCTGCGGGTTGGATCGTTACCCCCACGGTGTCAATCGGGAAGTTCTTCGTTACCCTTTTGCCTCCCTTTCCCAATTATGAATTTGGGTGTGTGTGGTCACTGAGTTCCCCCTAAGGGGGCGCGGCGATTTGCCTTCCTGGCCGCCGTGCTGACGGGACTCAGCGCCCCCCGTCTGGCCCCATCTTAGCCTCTTCTCCTTCTTTCAGAGAGCCTGTGTTTTTCCGCTACTTCCTCACTTCCACTACAACCTCCCACAACTTTCTCTGGTCGGCCTCTAATTTCACAGGGTAGATGCTGACCTTCTTCTCAGCCAACTATCCCGGATCGGGACTGAGGGGTGAGGGGACAATGTTCTCTAACCCCTGAGATCCGGTTTGGGATGGTGGGTTTTTAACAATCTGCTTCATCCCCACCCATACCTTCCTCACATCCCCTTTCCTTCTCACTTCACACTATCCTTTTTACGCCGTGCCCAAGGTGGAGCCACCATGCTGAAGGGCTGCCAGGTCACGAGGCGGGAGGGGTGGCCTAAAATGGCGGCACCTGGCTCTGCCCGCCTCGTACGTACCCCTCGCAGAGCGGGCTACTGCGAGGAGTGATTAGCGTTTGCTTCCCGCAGAAAGAATCGGGTCCCCACTCCCCATCCCCGATGATGAAAATCTAAGTAAAACCCTCTTCTCCTTTACCCATCACCATCGACGGAGCCGCCTTCGGGCATCTCCACTGAAAAAATGGAGGTCCCCCTTCCCTGTGCTCTAACTGGAGAGGATGCTTTATCCTCTCCTTTGCCTACGGGAGCAGGGGGGCTTACCCTCATCTCCTTGTCTGGAGGTGCCCTCGGGTGCCTCCCTCTATCCAGCGGCAGTTTCCCCACTTTACTTTCCAAAGGGACTGCCAAGAAAGCCAGCAGACAGCCCATAGCCGACCGCTCCGGAGTGGTTGAAGCGGCTCGGTAGGGCGAACCCCCTTAGGAGGGAGACGGAAGACAGTGCCCATCGGCCGCTTCCCTCAAAAGAACTGCTGGCTGGCTAGAATATTAAATCTAGCGGGGGTCAAGGCCTGTGCCTCCCCATACTCGAATCGTGACACCGTTGTCAATGGGACCTGTGATGTTCTGGGAGGGGGGTGCAAATTCAGCCCCGTCCCCCTTCGAGATAGATATGGTCCTTGAGGCAACTCAGCCTCAGACGGTAGGGCCTTCCATGAGAGCGAATCCGGGCTCGGTGCCAAGCACCGAACTCGAGTCCACCCCTATGCAAGGTCCTCCTCAAACGGCTCGGGTCTCCAAGGCAGTACAAGGAGGGGAGGAATCTCCTCCTCCGGCCGGAACCCCTGCGACCGCCAGGACCTCCATCTCGGCGAAGGGCCTTGCCGAGGCCAGTCCATCTGGCCTGGGGGCTCCTGCCGGCGGAGGGTGAAGCGGGTTCATTCCCCGCCCTACTCTCCTAAAAAGAAAAGAAACAAAAAAAAAGACGAAAAAGACTCCGGGCTCCTCTCCATCCGTGGGGGCTGCGGGGATGGATGGGTCTGCTACTTCGGTAAGCGACCAAGCCAAGATCGGTACATCCGGCTCCGCTGTTCCCCCGAGTGCCGACTGCCTGACAAAAAGCAAAAGTACATCAAGTGCGCATAACCGAGCCTCGATTACGTCGGGCCCCTCATTCAGACACTACCCGGCGTTTTCGAGCCCGCTGGCTTCAAACGCTTCCTGGTTATTCGCTCCACTGATGGTAGCATGTTGGCTAATG
This sequence comes from Ceratothoa steindachneri, assembly GCA_963969495.1. NCBI lineage: Eukaryota > Metazoa > Arthropoda > Malacostraca > Isopoda > Cymothoidae > Ceratothoa > Ceratothoa steindachneri. The sequence continues at coordinate 69,654,110 of OZ018333.1, read as the reverse complement.
GCAACAGGATCCATCATACGAGAGCTTAGGCTAGTGTGATTGGTAGAGAGCCGAAGGTAAACCCGTTTCTCGGACGGGGGACCCTTTTGGCGAATGCGTCGAACCGCTTCGCCCATACTAATCGCTCCAGTCGACGTGCTAAATCGGGGTTACCCAAAACCTGTGTAAGTTGCTGCAAGGCCGCCCACGATAAGTCGAAATCGTGTGTGGCCAAGTGTGTCAATTGCGGAGAGCCGCAGCCCGCTTCTTCGAAGCAATGTGGTGCGTATCTCCTCAAGAAGGATATTTTGGCCGTTTAGGCTCAAAATCGTCTCTCATTTCGCGAGGCTAAGGAATTGATCCTGGCGCGCCAGGCCCTACCCGGGACGTCCTATGCCTCAATGTTGAAAAAGACACCCTTTGCTCCTGCTCCCTCCAGGCCTACGAGTACGGTCGTTTCTGCCCCCATTCGGAACCCTTCTACGGGTTCTACCCACCCCGGGCGCTTCCCTGGTAGAGCTGGCGGCACAAAGGGTCCACACTCAGTTCCGGCCAAAACCAGGGCTTCCCCGCCTTTTCCCAACGTGACAGTTTCCCGTCAAGCGAAACGGCCACGCGCCTCCACTGATTCGTTAGACTCACGTTAGACAACACCCCGAAAGGAGGACAGCATCAAAGGATCTTCGGCTCCTTCGCCCACGTCCAGTGGTGGGCTTGGTGGCTCGGAGACGGTGTATCCTCGAATTGAGGTCCCCCCGCCCGTGTAAGGTTTCGAGACTGAGGGAGGTAAAGACTCGCATGGTGAGCCCATCCTTTCCCAATAAGTCCTCGAAGTCGACAACGGCTTCAGCGCATTGTCCGGTTAACAGCGCCCGGAGTTATACCTCCGGGAAGCGTACGGCCTTTCCTGTGAGGGTCTTCTCTTCGAAGAGGGCCCCAGCATCTCCTCCGGGTTAGGCCTGGAGGGCATATTCCTTCAATGGAGTTATCGCAGGACTCAGGGCCAACTCGGAGTAGCTGCGGAGGCTCGTCTCTTCCCGTTCCCCGTTAGCTATCTTTTTGCGAATCGTTACTGTGCTCGCTTTTCGCAAACCGGGGAGAGATCACTCTACTCGGGCCGGTTTCCACCCAATTTCCCTAACCCCCTGCGTGTGCAAGTTGATGGAGAAATTGGTTATTGTTAGTGGAGACCATCTGTCTTCCTCACAGTATGGCTTCCGCAACTTCCTCTCCATGTCGGATGCTCTGCTCCGACTGGAAAATGCCGTCTACGAGGCCTTCCTTCGTAGACAGTACTACCCCACAGTGTTTTTCGATCTGGAGAAGGCCTATGATACTGCATGGCGATACGGTGTCATGGAGACTCTCCACATGATGTGGGTGAGGGGACGCCTCGTAGTCTTTATATTTGAATTTTTATGAGATCGTCGATTCCGCGTATGGGTGGAGGGATCCCTCTCTGTCCCAATGTAGCAGGAAGGGGGTGTCCCGCAGGGAAGTGTCCTCAGTGTCGCTCTTTGCCCTGAGCATCAACGGCATCACCTCAGTGCTGCCGGAAGATGTTCTCGTTACGCTCTTCGTGGTCGACCTTTCGATCTCTCTTGGCGCGTCCCAAATGTCGACCCCAACAGTCATTGAACCACGTCTTTCGCTATGCCGAAGCTCACAGGTTTCGGTTTTCTTTGTCCAAGACTAAGGTGGTGCACTTTTGCCTCCATCCACGGCTCCACCCTGACCCAGACTTGTTTCTCAATGGGGTCCGCCTGGAAGTGGTTGAATTGCACCGTTTCCTTGGTCTTGTATTTGACTGACGCCTCACATGGGAGGTTTGTATTCGCAGCCTTAGGTTCTCTTGTACTCTCCCCATGGATATTCTTCATTCCGTGACTTTCAGCGGATGGGCCGCTGATAGGGCTACAGCCTTACTTTTTTATCGATCCTTTGTTCGTTCGAAGCTCGACTATGGATGCGAGTTTTATGCATCCTCAGCTGAGCGTGTATTGCTGAAGGTGGACTCGATATACCACACCAACTTCGCCTGGCGACTGGTGCCTTCTGCACTTCCCCCATTGAGAACCTACTAGTCGATGCTGGTGAGAGTCCACTCGCTCTACGCCGTGCACATTGCATTATTCGCCTGTACGCACGAGCCCGGCGCCTCCCTCAGTCGCCAACGGCTCTCACTGCATCCGCAGCTGATTTAGACGTTGCCTATGCCGCCGAGAGACGCCAGTCATACCCTAAGCCCTTTGGGTTTAGGGCTAGGAAACTCCTTTGAGAGCTAGATGTAGCCCTCGGGCCGGTGGAGCCCTTGGTTCTGCCCAGGACGCCACCCTGAACGGTACCACCTTTCGCTATTTGTCGCCACGCCTCTGCTCCCAAAGCTTGTACTGCGCCGGGTGTATTGCGTTCGACCTTTTTGGAGTACACCCCGTGTCACGCTGGAACCGTGCCAGTGTATACAGATGGCTCCAAGCCCCAAGAGGGGGTCGGCTTCCACGCCGTATCCTCTCTTTTTGAAGTCAGTGGGGCTCTGCCAGTCGCTGCGTCTGTCTTAACCGCCGAGCTGGTGTCAATACACCACTCGGTACGGGAGATTACGCGGTGTGCCCGGTTCGGAGACCGGATTGTGATCTATAGCGACTCACAATGTGCCCTGAGTGCTCTCGGGGCATTGGAATCTCCGCATCCCCTGGTTCGCGATATCCGTGACCACGGTTTTGGCAAGCCGGGCCGATGTCTAGATTATCTTCTGCTGGGTTCATGGACATGTAGGAATTGCAGGGAATGAGCGCGCAGAAGACTCCGCAAGACATGGGCGACCGGACCAGCGTTTCACTCTTCCTCGCACCGAAAACATGTCAGGAATACGGGCAGCTCTGCGGACTGCTTGGCAAAGAAGATGGGAGACGGTCGAAGGGAACTTAAAGTTGCGTGCCATTGCGCCGCGACTGTTCCCATGGACCCACCCCCCAATGCCGCGAGGGCTTCAGGTCGCTTTCTGTCATCTCCGAATTGGCTACACTCGCGGGGCGCACCGCCATTTGATGGAGCGCTCGTTTGCGCCCTACTGTGAATTCTGCGTTGTCTCCCAGACTGTTCGGCACATTCTTGTTGAATGTCCCAGTCTGGGCGATCTTCGCGCACGTTACCTGTCCCGGTACCGGTATGGGCGGGGTCGCTACCGCCTGTCCCTTGTACTCGTGACGAGTTCGTGCACATTGACTGGTGGACTTCCGACTTTTGAGGGGAGGCGGGCCTTCTCCCCTTTATTTACCTAGTTGTTTTTTTGTTTTTTTGTAGGTCGTACGTTCCTGCGCCGGGGGGAGGCGGACCTCCCCCCGACGCTGGAGTTGGCTTCCTGCCTCTTGCCTTCTTCCTTTTTTTAATTTTATTGTTGTTGTTTTTTTGGCGGGGGGGGGTTTCAAGTTACTATTTTCAAGTAGCCTAGTACTAGGCAATGGTAAGTACGGCGACTGATTCCCAAAGAGGCAGTCGCCAGATGAGCTCTTAAATTTTTTAAAAAAAAAGAGTTTTTTGCAGACGGCCCCTGCGACCGGGCGACCCAGGTTGGTGCTTCCGGGCGCGTGTCCCCCATCCCTCCACCAAGGACTACATCAACCGGCCCAAGTGGCAGAGGGACGCCGAACTTACTAAGACGAATCGGAAGACGGTATCGCGTCTGGACAAGCAGATGCGCGCCTTCAAGGAGCGGCAGAAACAAGCTAAGGCGCGCCGGGCCGTCCCTATCAGTATTGAAGGACGCAACATGGCTTTGTGAAGACCCGCCCGGGCTGGTCCTGGGCGGCCACTCCTACTCTTGGGAGGGAGTATTCGTGTGTACGCGCACCTAGAGGTGATATATTGCATGTGCATTTACGTGTACACTCAGACACGTACACTACGCTAATAAGGAAAGAGGAAGAAATTTGCGTGGTGTTATACCTCGGGGAGGGGGGAGGTTTTGTGTCTTTTGTCCCAGGTTCCCCGCCGATCTTTTGGCTCCTCTCTCGTCTTTTTGCGTTGCCATGGAAACAGGTGGCCAGCCCTTCCTAAAGTGACATCACTCGGAACCGATATCCACTTAACACCACACCAGTAAACAAAGCTCTTGAACCCCAAAAGGATATTTCTATAGTAACGCAAGGAAGCTGATGTATTGGCCTACGTTCAACTTTCTCCCCACCATCCCCCATTTCATTTTTGCGTTTAAGGAGGCAACTTTTTTTTTAATCAGGGCCCCCTTTTGGCATTAGTTGCCTGAGCACCTCCTTAATGTTGAGTCAAGAAAAAATATCAGATTCAGAAACTTCTCGTCTGGTGCTGACAAGTGTCGGAGAATTAATTTATTAACGATTGTGTATTTTGTTTCCTCTTCCCGCTTAGGGGTTTAGGAGAGACCTTTTTTTCATTTATACTTTAATTTTCCCCTTTGTTCTTGATCGTAGCATATTTTTTATTATAAATAATATAAAATATACTCATTCACCACATTTTGGTTACGGTCAAATCCTTTTTTACTTTTCATTTGTTTCGGTAGGCGTCTTTTGTAGAAGAGCAACAGTTTGGTTCCCTAAAATTGAATGAAAATTATACTATGTGGCAAGAGGCCACCGCTGATTTATATGTCGGAACGAGTAGGCAACTAGTATCCCATATAACCCTTAAGCCTGGTACCTCATCTCCACTCAATTCCCTATTTGAACCATTGGAGGCCTCTCACATTTGACTCGTGTTTATGGCTTCCAGGTGCCTTGATTGGCGCCATCACACTCTCTCTTATCAGGCTGTTTCTATTAGGAGAAAATAGTGAAAATGGTCTCATTTTGTTTTGAAGAACTTCCATCTTTTTGGTAGTCTGCTGAAGGTTGCAACTATTGAAGTATTTTGCTGAAAGGGCTGGCACCTATTTTATAGATCTACTCAGAAGTTTTGTGTGGAAGGATATATTTTTGATGCAATTTTGTTATTTTGGAATGATGGATATTTTAGGAAAAGTACCCCCTTGCTCTCAAAATCGTGTTAGGGGGGGGGGATTAAATAGCTTGTACTCCCGAGTACTTTTGGAGCATATTCTGCATTTTGATTTCCTCACTCTCAAATTTAATTATTTAGAACAAGAAGGTTCTAGGGCTTGAGTCCTGTTCTTGCACATGATAAAGACCTCAAAGTGGGTCTGTATCCTTCTCTGAAGACGTGACATAAGAGGACCCTCATTCTAGATTTATCAATTTGGATGTGAATAGGAATGTATTTGATCCTATCGTGTCAATATCATGTAAATATTTTGAGGTTCAATTTGAAATAAAATTGATAAAACTGGTTTCTTTTGTAGGTAAAAAAACAAACCCCAAACCCGGTTTTTACCACCTATCTATACTGGTGCAAGATTCCTTTTATTTCTCAGTCAAGACGTACTGTAGAGTTTAATATGGGGTCCGAAGCACGAGGATCTACAGCGTATGACAGGTGCCGGAAAGGTGACCCAAATCAGAACTATCCGGCAAATTGCCACACCTTATATGGCTTAACTTCGCTGTAATTTGAACCGGTGTTTCGACTCTGACTAAGGTATATCCCATCTTATGAGGTAAGATCGAACCCAACCCACCACCAGCCATGGTGTTTTGGAACTCATTGTGGTAGGGTTTCCTGTACCTGTGAGGGAGTTTGGCTCTCCCCATTCATGGTTATGTAAATGGTCTTTGACCATTTCCCCATTATTTACCTTTGTCTTGTATATTTATCTTCGTGTTTAATATGGTTTTTATTTGTGTCATCTCGCCATCCCCCTTCTATCCTTTCGAGGGGGGGAGGGGTCATTGCCACGCTTAGTTTTTTTCTATTATTCAATTACTGTTTCGCCTTTCTATTCGACTGGCCTCTGATGACGACTCTGTTTTCATATTCTTTGCTGAAGCTGCGGTTGGTGACCCCATTATCGTTCCTCTGTCAGGCCCAAGGGAGTTCATTGGTCCCACTTTATCCCGCGTCAGTAAACTTATCTCGTCCGAAATGTTCTGGGTGGTTAGAAAGGTTGAAAATATATACTTATATAGCAGTTTATAGTTCAGGGAGCGTGTAGTCTTCGTACAATTCGGCGAAGGTGTGTTGTAACCCCTTGAGGCTAACTACGAGCATCATGTCGACAAGATTCAACAGTGCCTTCAGACGACACGTTCGGATCGAAGGTAATACAGTGTAGTCATTCTCCCGAGGCAGGATCGTGTTGAATTTGCTCTTGGTTGTCAATCGCTGACGCTTAGAGTTCCTTCAAAAGAAGATTCAAGAGTCGACATTTGGGAAAGTAGGGTCAATAGAGGAATTAGGAAATCCAGTATTTATTGACTATTGAGGATTCCAGTAGAAGAATAGGACAGTCTGTTTAGGGTAAAAAGCCTCGATAAAGGCAGATTTCGGGTAATTCAAAGAGAGTATCCGACTTGGTGCCATGCTGTAGAACAAACTTCTCAAAATGATGAATTATAATTTGTCATACACCGATTGCAACGGAGAGCAGGTTGAATCGTAATGAAGTCATTTCCTATGGCACAGCTAAGTTGATTAACAGGCACTCTTGAGGTGCTTGAGCGGAGCTTAGTCATTGCCCAAACTACACCAGGAATATTTAAAATACAGTCAGTAGAATAAAACTAACGGAATAAAGTGTGCGTATCGTAGATGAACTCCGTGGGAGAGCAGGATAGATCTTCAAGGGAGAAAGAATTTCAAGCAGAATCAGTGGCTGCTTATCCACCCACGTAATTGACGAATCCGTGAAGTGGAGAGATGCTTTGAGTTGACGGTGAAAGCAGTCGATAGTTCCGTTGCCTTGAGCATGGTAGTGGTGGTATGTAGACGGAGAGAGCCAATATCTCAACAGGAGCTCATGTCATTGATGGGATTCGATATGTATCCCATAAGGTTTACTTATATTACAATTTTATGTTTATAATAAATGGGTCGAGAGAATGTAAACCAGAGTTCATATCGAAAGTCGGTATTGACGCATTACATACATAACATTCTATGTTTTGTGGTATATAATCATTTGAATATAATAGTGCTTTTCGCTTAAATCAATATTTGTAATGGGCATTTGGTATAGAGCTATCTGAAGCATTCCGTATGAAGATATGTATATTCAATTATTCCTGCAGTGTGGTGAGATTTTAAGAGGGCGGCTTATACATTCTGCTTGACTGAGTCTTTTCTTTCTTTTTTTAACTATATGGCAGAGTCCACTAGGCTGCACAGAAACTATTCCCAGCGACACGAAGATGTACGTAACTTGCCGGGTGCTCTGTTCGCTCTTTACTTTCCAACGCTTTTCTTCCTATACTTTTCTATCTAAAATTGTACCGAGACTGAATCGGGTTCAGTGGCGGCTCGTAGCTAAAATTAGTGGGGGTGTTGCATCCTAATTTTTTTTAGCATTGTTTTAAATAGCAATTCTTTATTTCATCGACTATTCATCAGAATATTATCAGAGATGTTCCCATATATATATATATATATATATATATATATATATATATATATATATATATATATATATATATATATATATATATATATATATATATCCTGCCTTAGGATATGGATTGTCATGTTCAATAAATAAAAAACCTCAGTGTCGACATTGCCGCTGCTTTTGCTAGATTGGAAAAAAATAAGAACATAACTCAAAACCACATAGACATTGCAAAAGGCATTGTTTATTCAGTAGTGAATAATATGTATAAAGACTTACACAATTTTCCGAAAAGATTTATATCAGAACTTAAATCCTTAAAAGTGGACCAAGATTTGCACATTACAAAAGCTGATAAATCTAACACGTTTGTTATAATGAACAAAACAACGTATTTAAAAAAAATGTACACCCTATTATCCGATAGGTCTGCATACCTTCCGTTAAGTAAGGATCCCTTAGATGACGTAATCAAGTGTTTTAATAGAGACGTAAAAACCACTTTAAAAAAACACCAATTATATACTCTGTCTCTTCCAGTGTCTCTTCTTTACCCTATTTGTATGGCCTAATAAAAACCCATAAACCAGGAAACCCAATAAGACCAATAATAAGTGCCACTGGTTCAATCCAATATAAACTTTCAAAATAAATTAAACAATATGAGGGTAACCAGATCTGAGACTAGTCAGTTTTGATGTCGACCTCATTATTCACCAAAGTGCCCATTGATGACTTATTAGACTTCCTAGCCTCTATTTTAAATGCTTATGACGCCTTTACCAACAAATACGATCATTGAGCTTATTTGTTGATGTTTTAAAAAATGTAAATTTAGTTTCAACGGCAAATTCTATGAACAAGTGTTTGGTATGGCTATCTCCCTTATTGTCAAATTTATATTTGTAATTTTTCGAAACTAGGTTGATTCCCCCTTTTTGGTCTACTCAAATTGTTTGGTTCCGGTATGTTGACGACATCCTGGTAATTTTAAACAACAGTTTTGACATCGATAGTTTTCTTTTAATTATCAACTCATTGGTTCCGTCAATTAAATTCACCGTAGAAAAGGAAGTAAATAACAGACTTCTATTTTTGGATGTCCTAATAATTAGAGAACCACATAGATTTAAATTTACGGTTCATAGGAAACGGACAAATAATTTATCTTGTGTCCATTTTTATTCAAGTTATCCCCAAAATATAAAATCTGCTGGTTTTTCCTCAATATATCTTAGGGCTCTTCGAATATGTAGTCCCGACTATATAGATTAAGAATACACATAAATTGAAGATATTGCTACCAATTTATGCTCCCTAAAGTACTTTCTAGAAAAATGTATGAATATAGCCAAAAAAACATTTTATAATTGTAAATTAGAGACAATAGAACCTCGTAAAAACCTATTATTGGGTTGAAGAATAAGTTCGTGCGGATTTATCAAATTTATTCATTAACATTAACAATATTAGAAAAACTTCATTTTTAATTGATAAGAATAGGCAATTTAATCAATAATGTATTCTCCGTTGTTATTTACGACTTATTCCCAACGTTCAACTAGTTTTTCGATGCCTCTGCAATAAAAATCTCTGGATTTTGACTCGAAGAATTCGTCTAACCAGGTTCTTAATTCCACATCAGTAATGAACGAAACGCCGCGCAAATTGTTGGGGAGCGATCGAAAAAGATGGAAATCCGATGGAGCTAAGTCTGACGAATAGGGAGGATGCGGCAGGATTTGCCAATTAAGCGTTTGGATTGCGTCTTGTCATATTGTCAATGTGAGGACGAGCATTGTCGTGTTGCAGAAGGACTCAATAACGTCGATGAGGTCGCTTTTCACGAATAGCTTCGGCGAGTCGATACATTTGTTGAACGTAGAGTTCTGCATTGACAATATCGTTGTTCGCAAGGAGCTCATAAAGAATGATGCCGTCACAATCCCACCACTCACACAACATGGTCTTTCGTGGATAAAGTCCTTGCTTTAATCGCGGAAGTGTTGTTTTTTTATTGGAGCTAAGCCATTGTTTTCGATGGTTCATGTTGACATAAACACACCACTTTTCGTCGTCACTGATGATGCGGTTAAGAAATCTGTTCTTATATCCACGAGTATCCTTGTAAAGAACAAGCAAACCTGCGGCAATCGTGGAGCGTTGAAGTTTGTTGTTTTCGCTCAAAGCGTGCGGAACCCATGCACCGAGTTTTTGAACTTTCCCCATCGAATGAAGGTGATTCACTTCAGTTTTCTGATCACACGCCAATTGTACAGCCAATTCTCTAGTTGATTTACGAGGATTTTCCTGAAGAAGGTCGTTCAATCAATCTTCATCCAACTTAATGGGACGATCAGAACGTTCTTCGTCTATAAGTTTGAAATGGCCGTTTTTGAAACGTGAAAACCACCATTGAGCTGTCCTTTCTGATAAAACATTTTCTCCGTACACATCACAAATATCGCGACGAGCTTAGGCTGCGTTTGCATTGTTCCTGTCTCGATTGAAAATGAATAACAACAAGTGTCGAAAATGCGCCTTTCTTTCAACTTGACATTCCATTTTGAGGGTACAGAACAAAAATGAAATAAACCGCAATGACATATTACTCAACTTCGAGACGTAGCCTAAGCAAAAGCCTAATATTCTACGCTGTTAAGAGACGTAGCCTAATCTTTGCAAATTTTGCTCTCGTTATTTATTATTGTTTCTTAATATGTACCCAAATCATGCCAACAATACTTAAATCCAAACAACATTAAAAAAAAACGCAAGAACTTATTCCTCAACCTAATAATTTTACCCTATCATGTAATTTTATGTCTGTAGTGCCCATTCTAAAACAACTTAATATTAAGGTAGCCTTTCAATAGAATCATACATTAAAAAATCTCTTAATGTAATTTACCGAATTCTATGTTTAGATTGTAATTTATTCTATGTAGGCCAAACTTCCAAAAATGTTTCCATAAGGACCCAACAACACAAAAATGCAGTAATTAAGGGATATCTGAATAATGCCTTAGCTGTCCACAATTCCAAGATGGGACACAGAATTAACTGGTCAAAAAGTGATACAATAATCCATAGTAATGATTTTATAAAGAAAAAAATCCTGGAATTATTTTTAATCTCCCACACAAAGGAGAGTAATCTCAACATTAGTCCAGGCCTGTTTTCGCTAGATCCAATTTTATCACTTTTTCTAAAATCCGACTTATTTGATAGCATTAAAAAGTTGACCTCATAGGAAAACGTGCTTAGTATAAATACTATGTCCTATTTTTTCTTTCGATTGTGAGTTTGAAAATGTCGAATGGACGAAAGTACTAACTCCAATTATATATATATATATATATATATATATATATATATATATATATATATATATATATACGGTAAATTGCAATTTCTGGCTTACTAGCTCTTCATCAAAGTCCTTGGAAGGAGCTCTTCTCACGTACATGAGGAAATAACGCATAAAATAAACTTTTCTAAGGCTGCCAAAAAACTGTCATCAGCCAATTTGGGAGCTGGTCTTAAAAAAAGCTTATTTTAGGCGTTATCTTCTCGTCAGTGGCGGGTCCAGAAAAGGTGAAAGGACGGAGGGGCGATGCCAGGATTCTTATGAGTGGAAATTTGTTAAAGCTGCTTATCATGGTACATATTTTTGCGAATATACATGTATGATCGTACAAATAATCAGTGCTGAATACATACGAATAAGTTATAGGTATAAATGATGAATATGTGCATGTAGATTATAATGATGTAGACTACTTTCAAGTCATTTCGCCCACTTAAGTAACATAGTGCATAATAGAAAAAGTATTTTTATTTTCTAGGAGTAGGATCTCTCAAAATCGTTTCCCCTTGCCGAATGTCCCCATTCATTTGCCGAAGCGAAGAGGAGACGGCCGTTTTTCTCCGCAAACTTGTCAATCAGTTGATCATTCGAAACTTGAATGTCATTGTGGACGGCGAGTAGTACGAGGCCGTTGAGGCGATCCTGGCCAATGGTGCTCCTCGTGTACGTCTTTATCCGTCTCAAGGCTGAGAATGAGCGTTCGGTCTCTTCATTTGAGATTGACAGAGTCATTAAGATAGTCAGAAGCTTCACAATGGTCGGGAACATACCGGTCCCGGCATACTCCTTCGCATTATTGATAGTTCCGAAGACCAGAGCGGAATTCGTTCACTGCTCTGCACGAGCACCAGTGACTCAACATCGTTCTCGTAAAGCTTAGCGGCATTAGAGACGGCATCCACGTCCTCTTTTGAGCCCTTGAGAAGCTCCTTCAATCGAATCGCAACTGGCACGGTTTCGTCGATAGTACTCCTCAGCAGTCCTGGCCGGGATATTCGCGCGCTGTGTCTGTCGTGCACACACTCGGGAAAGAGGGACGTCATCGTGAGCTGAGTCCACTTAAATAAGGAGATCCTTGGCTTTTGCAAATACAGTGTGGAAGTGCTCCTCGGCATTCTTTCTGAACTTGGCGAAAACATTCTCGATCCCACGAATCAGTGCGTACGCAGATGCTAAATCACCGTCCTTCTTCTGCAGGGTCATGCTCAGCTCGAGTGTGTCGGCCACAACCATCCCAACGAGAAAGCGAGGGTCCTTACTCGCGGCGAGTAAGATGTCAGCATTGGCATCCAACTTCATTTCCTCTTCCATGAAGACCGCAATGCGAGGCAGAAACTCGATGAACACGAGGACTGCATCATGCTGCTTAACCCATCTGGTGGGACACAAGGGCACCAACTTCTTCCGCTTAGCTGATGAAAGCTTCACGATTTTGGAGAACCGGAGTGTCCGCATGTTGCTGGTGTAAATAAAGTTATGGACTTCGTTGAGCGTATGGACGGCGAGTTTCACCTCTTTCACATCGCAGGCCTTGATCAGTACCAGGTTGATTCGATGATCAAACCAGTGGATCGGTTTGGCGAGGGGGTATTGCTCCACAATGATGGCGGCACAACCTCTGAACTTCCCCATTCTGACACTCGCTCCGTCGAAACCAGGCCTTCACCTGTGAGGTTCTCAACATGGACAAAAGTGAGAAAGTCCTCTTCGACGTGTCGAAGGATAATGGTGGCTTGCTCCTTCCATGAGACGTCCGTGGTCTCGTCTATTAGCACTGCAAATACCCCTGACACTCCAGCTAAGACCTCTTCCAGCACCAATCGACCTGTAAAGCGAAATATGATTATGGTGACACCTGCTCATAATGCCAAAATAGCATGAATTCTACTTTTGGAAAAGGAGACCTAGTTTTTGGACAGAAGTTGAGGTGTCACCCACCTGTGCTATCGATTAGCTCGTCCTGAATGGTTTTGCTAGTGAGGATGGAGTTGGCTCAGCTTGTCAAGCTGGTGAGTAGGCGATTGACGTCGGCATCTCTTCCCCTGGGTTCGATAACGCAGAAGCGCTCTGAAGACCCCTCCCGTTTTGCTCAGAATAGAGAGGTCCAATGGATCGTGACCCCAATGCCCACCGAGAGGCAGCATATTTCGTCCACAGAAGAGGGTGCTCTGAATGATCGGAACCAACAGGCGCCGGTTGGTCTCGATTTGCTCCTTCTTCTTCGCCTGTAGAAAGGGGCGACAGTCCTCGTCTGGTTTCTCAAACTGTCGACAAACCCCTCCATTTTCGTCATAGCTGTCTCGTGATATCCGTGCTTATTGTAACTGCTGAGCAGTTCTGTGGCTTTTTTGTACTTGCACATCGGCTTTAACACCAAGGTACCCAGACTATGGTCTTCGATTCCGCCCATATTTCTGCCGAACAGCACACATGCAACGCAGTAACCACCCTCGTTCAGCAACGAGTGATGCACCAGCTTGGTTGTAATCGCCTCTTATGACCACCTTCTTCAATGAAGGGTAGCAATTCGAGAGGAAGGGCAGTCTGGTTAATTGAGGCCACTTTCTCAGTTTCTGCGACCGCCTTGTTCCTAATGAAGTTGGCAACGTCCACTGAAGCTGCGGTGAGTTTCATTGTGCCATGCGAAAAAAGAGAAGTGAGTTCCTTGCCATCTTGCTCCTCACGGTGAGATTCGCTTCGCTGTCGGATCTACAGGCTGTCGATGTCGAATTGATTGGCTGTTGCTCAAGCTCATTGACATCACGCTGTCAATCCCTACTCATCTTGGCCACTATGGTCTTGAAGAACGAGGTAATCTTCATATCGCTGGCTCGCTTCATGGTACACGCCCTGTGAATGAGAGGGAAATAATTCATCACATGGAAAAGCCCAGCAGCTCACATCACCCGATGTCCGTAACAATATATAATAAAAAAAAATCACTTCGCACTGCTGTGTTTCAGAGAGAGGATGCCGCGGAGATGATGCTGATGTAGTTGCGATGGGAGAGAGAGAGAGAGAGAGAGAGAGGATGCTGGAATTAGTTCCGGAAGTGAAAAATGCCAGCAAGCTCAGGCCAGCTGACAAAGAGCGGAAGAGCCAGGCGTGTGACTCAGGATGCGCGATCCGACTGGTCAGCGAGTCAAGCGCACGCGCCCTGTGTACGCCGTGACTTAAGACACGAGGTTCCGACTCGAAAAGCGATGCAAGAAAGGCTCACTGTGTGAAATTTCCCTCTAGTCATTGGGGCCTGCCCCCCTTGGATCCGGCCCTGCCTCTCGTGTATGTGAGAAGAGCTCCTTCCAAAGGCTTTGATGAAGAGCTAGTAAGCCAAAAATAGCCTTTTAAACTGCATAATGATGATTGCGCTATTGCAAAAAATTTAATAGAAAGTCATGACGCACGAGGGCAGAAAACTGGTTCACTAAGCAAAACGAAATTTTTTATTGGCTTGACTCGTTTCGATATATAAACATATTATTTTCAAAGGATATTCAAACGCTTTAGGCCAATAAAGAATTTCGTTTTGCATAGTGAACCAGTTTTCTGTCCTCGTGCGTCACAACTTTATAGTGAATTTTGGAGAACTACTCCACGGGTTAAGTCAAGACCAAAAGCGGAATATAAGACAAATCGACAGACTCGAAAAGAAAACAATTAACAATAAGTTAGCAGTCGCCTTCAATCAAATATTTTACGAGGAAAATTTACTATTATCTTAAGATAAGAATATTTGTTTGGACCCGTCAGATGTGAGAAAATTTATAAAGATTGAACAATGTTTAGATCGGCGCCCTACAAGAAATTACAAAAATTAATTTATCGGCAAATAAGGCAAGGTAAAAGGTCGCGGGCTATAAAGGCCGACGTGACCAAATGGACTCACGCGTGCTTGTCTCTGTGTCAAGGTCCAACGCCACACAAAACAACCTCTGGTTCATTTTCCTCTTCCATTGTCGCATCTCGACGCTATTCACCTCGATCTGGTTGATCATCTACCTTTTTTTCAAGGCGGTAATTATCTTCTGACCATAATAGATCATTTTACTTGTTCGTCAGATGCTCTACCTACTCCCGACATTCGAGCTTCCATTATTACTCGAATCTTTATTGCGGGTTGAAATTCGTGTTTTGGTGTTCCTTCAACAATCCAGACTGATCGCGGAGGTCAATTCGCATCGAATCAGTGACAAGCTCTTATGTCAGGTATTGGCTCATTTCGCTTACGTGCCACAAGCTACTATGTTCAGAGTAACAGCGGCATTGAAGACGTACTTAAGGAAATCAAGGCTAGCCTACGCTCCACGAATCCAACGAACACTAAGTGGACAATCTGCCTCTGATCAGACTGGGGATTCGTTCATCTATAAAGGAAGACTTGCCATGCGACTCTGCTGCAGAATTAGTTTACAACACACACCTTCGTCTTCCCCGTCTATTATTTTCTTCTAACTGACTATAGCGTACGAGAAGTGCAGGTGAGTGGCTTAAAAGCTTCATTTGAATGAGTCTTTCTAAGACTCAGGATGGCCGAGTGGATATGGCGATGGCTAACTGGTCCAGCGACGCAGGAAGCTGTTCGCAACTCACCTATATATGCAAATGGTCCAGATGTACCCGTATAGCAGCTATGCAGCTACATATATATATATATATATATATATATATATATATATATATATATATATATATATATATATATATATATATATATATATATATCTAAATTAAGCAATGCCCTCTGGGCATTCCTATAATAACATCCTCCTGGGAAACTTAAATATATATATTATCATTTATCATATATAAAATTAAAATCATTCAATTCTTTTTACATAACTTTTGTCAATTAAATCATTCATGCAAATTATATACAACTTAATAATTAATTAATTCATTTATTTTACTTAACTTTTTGTCAATACAATCATTCAATTAATTTATCCATAACTTTTTGCAATTCATTAAATTTATGTAACCTTTAATAATTCAAATATCCTGTGACGAAAAACTGAATTCATTTAACGTACTACTGGTTCAAACAACATCTCTTAAAATTTCAAGCACACACAAACAAACACACGCTTTCAGCTCAACCAAATCGGACACGAGTATTCCCCATTCGTCTCTCGCCATTCTCAGCATAAAGGTCGGTAATCATTCCTTCTACATTTAGTCATTTAACTCCAAACAAATCATCCTCTCACAATTATTCTCTGCAAATTGCCATACGAGAGTAGGTCCTAATTTTAGTTAATTCACGTATTTCAGACCCCAATTTAGTCCATCAGAGTCATTTTTATTTCACTTTAATGTCACTCTTACTTCAATTTTGCTTCACATCTTAATTTACATCTTGTTACTTTAAATCAGTTATACTTTATTATATTTACTTTACTGCATCTTATATTGTATTCCTGATTCATTTCCCATTGTACATTCGTTAATTCTGTGAATATATTTATATTTGTTTAATTGTTTTTCTTAATAACGTAGTTCAGAAGTTCAAAATTGATTTCACTTTAGTCGTAGGCCTAAACATTAGCAGACGACGATTTCATTTAAACTAAATATTTATGTTAATGGTTTTCGAAACGCTATTTAGGCTGATTTATTAACAAAAAAAATCCCATTAATAACCAAATACCATATAAATAACTAAAATTTTATATCATTTTTTCCAAATTATTATATATTTGTAAAAAGTCTTAAAAACTTCAATTGGCAACATTTACACGCACGTACTGACGCTTCCATATATTACTCATAGGAGACAAAATTTTCATTTGTTTCCTTGCCATCTCCAAGTCAGGTACGTTGAATTCTTTCTCCATATAATCCTTAGTTTTACAAACAAAAACCACTGTCTAATATCTTATATTTCCTTTTCCAGACTCTCATACATTTCCCCTTTTAACCATCGTGATTTCAATTACATTTACCCACAATTCGTAATTTTAATTACATTTCAATTAGTTACAAATACATGTTAATTAGATTTTAATTATTTACTATTACCTATCTACCTTACACCAAGTTTAGTCACGACGAAAATTCAGTATATTTAAGTTCAAATTAAACCAATATAATTGCAAATATGTTGCATCCTTGTATTTCATCCATTCCTTAAAGATTTCGTGTCCAACCATTAAGCCTAACTTCGCCATAAGCTTAGCCGCTCAAGCCTTTTTTACGATTCAATAACTCTCCTTAAATCTTATAGATATAGGTTTGTTGTGAAGTATCTACCTAGGTTCATACCACGATAGCTCTATTTCTATACCCGATAATTTTTTTTTTATGTACCTCCTATTGTCAGCTCTGCTACCCCATCTTCTCAAATGTTGCTGCCTCATTTTTTTTATAAAGGAACAGTCATCGCTAGCGGTAGGCAGACAAAAGAACATTGAGCCCTAAGATGTTCCTGCTTCAGTGAGAACGAAGCAATCGAATTACCTTCGGTCGTACCATCTTTACACGCGTGAGTGTATCTCCTTTTTCAAATGGCGCTGCCAACAATTTGCGTCTATAGCAATGCCCTCTGGCATTCCTATAATATATTACACATATCAATATTCCATTGCATCAATTTAAATATTACCATAACCTAATGTCATTTATTACGTAATGTACCTTGTGCATAAATATTAACATACTTTCCTTTTTAAAATCAATGTATATATATTCAAATTGTAACCTATCTCAACATAAACGGGAAACCAAATTTTACTTTCAAAATGTATTCCCCCAAAATCCCTTTATTAAAAGATTTTCCTTTATACCAACACACACACAAGCGAACGCACGCCTTTAGCTGCCCGCTTTGAAGCAGTCACCCATTCATTCGTGCTCCACTTTGCTTCGAATCAATATCCCAATTCACAGTCTATCATAGTTACCTTACCTCACTTACTTTACATTTCACTCCATACTTTTCATACATTTCATTACGTTACGTTATATTTCACTGCCTTCCCCAGAAATAAACCATACTATCCTACACTTCCAATCCGTTTTGCAAGTCAATTATACTTGTAATACCATCCTACGAGTATAATCTCATCCTCTAATCCATATTTCAATTATATTTATGTTGTATCCTTAACAATTCTCAATATAATTATATTATTCATTCGTATAATTGTAATTACCGATCACATGTTAATTCCTAATTCAATTCTCTCATCGTGCATTCTTTGATTTTATAAATATATATGTTGTTATCGTCCGTCGAAGTTTTTCCAAATTGAATTCACGTCAGTCGTTAGGCTTAAATATTAGCAGACGACTATTCCATCCAATTCAACAAATTTATGGTAATGGTTTTCAAATAGCTAGCTAGGCTGATTTATTAACTAAAATCAATCCCACTAGTAACCAAGCTGGTCGTCAGTCATAAGGCGTAATTATTGGTTTTAATCGGTGTTTACGAACACACATTCGTTACTTGGACATTTTTATCGATTTGTTCATATTATTTTGTATATTATATACAATTATATATATTTTTAAGGTGTGCGATTCATCTCGGCGGGGAGTATTGTAGTGGATTACACTACATCTTAAATTATACTGTGATCCCTACAAACATTAAAATACTATTTTCTCAATTCAATTTCAAACACTTTTGCTGATCTCATTTAAACAGTCGTTCGCATTTAACATTTTTCACAATTCATTTAAAAAATCTATACTTTTCCTTATAATCTTGCAACATTTTTTTCGTTGGTCTATTTTTCAAAGTAAGCGAATCCTATCAAGCCGGGTTCAGCCTCAAAAAGGTTCAATTTTATCGTTGTTAAAGTGTACAAAGAAAACCTTCAGAAATGTAAGTACCGTAAATTAACTCAAATATTTCCCTTTCCAGACACTTTAATATCACCTCAATTGGCATTGTATCTATTCCCACCATTACTTACACATTTCAACAATACCCTACACACATACCCACCGTCCGAACATCCATCCACCAATTTATAACTTGCCTAATATTCTCACACGTCCATATTCATTTCATTATGTATCTCAACTCTTACCTAGTATAATTTATACTACTAAACTTTATCCTGAGTTACCTTTATTAAGCTCATCCAAATTCAACCAATTTTAAGTTAAAACATTCTCGCACATTCATTAGCCCGTATTGCATTGAATATGTTCCTAACATTACTTACACATTCCAAAAGTACACTCCACACATCCATCCACCAACTTATAACTCGGCTAATATTCTCACAAATTCATTTCATTATGTATCTCAACTTTTACTTCGTCAAATTTGTACTATTTCCTGTCCAGCGTTGCCCTTATAAAACTCACTCGAATTCAACCCAATTTAAGTTTCAGTTTTCTTAAAGCAACCCAATATTTCGCATCTCATATCAACTTTTATTTCGTAATGAAGCCTAAGAACAGGTTATTTTAGAGAAAGTTGCCTAATGTCACCAGATTCGTATTCCTGAGTAGTAAATTTATAACCAAATTCAAACAAATCTCCGTGGCCTTTATAGAAGTGATGAGAGTGGGCGGGGGGGGGGGGGCTATATCCTTCTTATCCCCTTTTTATTTATTGATTAATATTTTTCTTTATTTTCTCGATGCAGCTTCCTCAAATTTTTCTTCTTCTTGTGAATTTCCTTTTTTCTAAGGAGTGGGGAGATTATATTTTGCGGTTGCATGAATGGACATAATCCTCTGGATGCATTTTATGTATATTGTAGATTAGATCTGACGAACTCCTGTAAAGGGTGACAATGTTGATGACTTTTCTCTGGTAAGAAATCTTTTGTGTGTTGACTGGAACAGGAGCTGCCAAGTGTAGGCCATGAATGGTCTTTTGCAGTCTCCTTCTTTTCTTATGTTCTTATGTACACAAGGGGCATTCAGTTACATTTGTTCCTCTTTCAATACCACAAAAATCACAAACTACCTACACCTAATTACATCAACGGGCCTACTCACTTCTTCCAAAGCAACAGCCTCACTGAGAAAACTTTTCAAAACCCTTTAATTAAACAATCATTTAAAAGTGTACACACAAGGGGGGGGGGGATTAGGCCGCTCTGAAACGTAAACAAACGGGAGCTATTTCACTATTTAATTGAAAATATTAATAAAATATCCTTAAATATTTTGTCTAACAATAAACGTAAACTATCTCCCCGAACTTAAATATATTACACCGAAAAACAAAACAAAAGAACGGTCACCGAATAGACCGCTCGCTGAGAACATGTCCGATTGCTACCCACGCTACCGATTGAAGCGAACTCAAAGTCTAATGCCCCATCCGTCTCCAAGCTAACAAACAGTTGCATGCCTATTAACCTATGGGTTTACTTTCATTAAACCGAAAAAAAACTAACATACAAGTCTCGATAGAAACGTTTTAAATGTTTTGTTACCTCAGCTTAGCTTCGATACAAAAACAATAGCTTGACTTAGAGTCCTTACTCTACACTGCAAGTGACGTGACAGTTGTGTATTTATCCGGAAAAATAATTTTCCACCAGAAATAGACCAAATATATTAGTAGATTTTCCACAAATGGAATACTTAATAAAATGATATAAAACATTCACTATTTTATCATCATGTGAAAGCATTAACGCTGGTAATTACGCATTAGGTGACGTTTTTCATTATACCTTAATCTCTTATTCCTTCACTATTTGAAGTGTCCTGCTAATAATGACACTTAAGTTTTGTTGGTCTCTAATTACTTTTATCTTCGCGATGGCCCCTGCATACTGCTATCCCGAACAAGGAAAATGGGATGTGGTAGTGTTAGGACAGGCTGGTGCAGGACAAGAAAAGGCAAGTATAAGAACTTTTTGCTACCATTTATTTGTTTATCTGGTAAATATATAGATCTACATCTGGTTTAACATAACATAACATAACATAACATAACATAATTTAACGGATGACAAAAGCCACAAGGGCCTATCAAAGGTCATCCGTATCCATCAAATCCCACCCATATAATGCATCCATAGGATTTTGTCAGATCATGCAGCTACAATATACAATTTAACAATCCATAGGAATGTCCAACCATGCATCTACAATATATAATTTAAAGCCTCCATAGGAGTCTGTCAAAAACAAAATCAAAATCCACCAAAATATACAATAAAAAGAAACTGCATCCACAGGAATGAGTCAAGAAACATATCCACATACCAAAAAGTAAGAAATTAACCCTCCATCCCCATATAATCATCCAATCTGCGCTTGAAAACATTCAAGTTTGGGCTGTCTACAGTCTCAGGTGGCAAACTATTCCAATAATCCACCACTCTGTTAGTGAAAAAATATTTTCTAACATCCAGTCTGCACCTCTGTTTTTTAATCTTTAAGTGGTGGCCTCTAGTTCTATTACTACCTTCTAACTCAAATAACTTGCTGAAATCTAATTTATCCATCCCAGAAAAGATTTTAAAAAGCTCAATCATATCCCCCCTCACACACCTTCTTTCAAATGAAAACATATTTAATACCCTCAGTCTATCTTCATATTGAAGGTGCTTCAGGGATGGTATTATTTTTGTTGCCCTCCTTTGTACTGACTCTAATAAGTTTATATCATGTCTAAAATGTGGTGACCATGCCTGTATACAGTACTCTAAATGTGGCCTGACATAAGAGTTGTATAGTTTAAGGATGACCTCCTTACTCTTGTAGCTAACGTTTCTTTTAATGTAACCTAGCACCCTATTTGCTCTATTTTTTGCCTCAATACACTGCTTTGAAAATTTCAGTGACCTATCTACTACCACTCCTAAGTCTTTCTCATCTTCAACTGAATTAAGCCAATATCCATCCATCTCATAGCTAAATTCCCTATTATCTCTCCCCATGTTAATAACTTTGCATTTATTAAGGTTAAAAGTCATCTGCCACTTCTGAGCCCAAGCTAACAGCTTATCTAAGTCACCCTGCACTTTAAAGCTACCCTCAACCTCTTTGACTACAGCTGCCAATTTAGTGTCATCAGCAAAAATTGACACTTTGCTATTTACACCTTGCCTAAGATCATTTACATAGATTATAAATAATAAAGGGCCTAAAACTGATCCCTGAGGTACGCCACTAATAACATTCCTCCACTCTGACCTCACTCCATTCAGTACAACTCTCTGTTTCCTATTTTTCAGCCATTCAGTTATCCAATTTAAAACGTTCCCACATATCCCATGCAGCTTTAATTTATGAACTAGTCTTCTATGTGGAACCTTATCAAAAGCTTTGCTGAAATCTAAGTAGATCACATCAACTTTCTCACCCCTATCTAATTCTTTAGTTACATAATCCATAAAATCCAGTAAATTAGTTAAACACGATCTATCTTTTCTAAAACCATGCTGAGCATCATTAATTAACCTGCTACTCTCTAGATGATCAGAAATTCCCTTCTTAACCATCTTCTCAAGAATTTTACAGACTATAGAAGTTAAGCTTACTGGTCTAAAGTTATTTGGGTCCTCTTTGCTTCCCTTTTTAAAAATTGGCACTACATTTGCCAATTTCCAATCATTTGGTATTTCTCCAGACTCTAGTGATCTAATAAATATCTTCTCGAGAGCTACTGCAATACTTTCTACACCTTCTTTGAGTATCCTAGAATGAATGTTGTCAGGGCCAGATGCCTTACTAGTATTTAACTGAATTATAAGCCCTTTAATTTCTTCTCTGTCTATATTAATAGAATTTATCACTACTTCCCTTGACCTAGAATTATCATCAATTAATCTAACTGGTTTCTCTTCTGTGAATACTGAAGCAAAATGATCATTAAGGACCTCTACTATTTCCTCATCAGATTCTTTCAAAACCCCTCCATATTTAATAGGCCCTATTTTATCACTGTTAGATTGATTATTGATTCTATAGTGATTGATTTTTAGTGATAGCTATTTTTCTTGGTAAAGTTTAAGATGAGCTTTCCAGTGGCAACTTTGTCCTTTTTTTGTCAATGAATAAAACAAGTTTAATTAAAAATTTTGGAGGTGCACCCTCCATTTCAAAATTATCTTTAAAATGATAATTCAATATGATTTGATTACAATAACAAAACATTATGGAAAAAGGACAGAAATAGGGTAAACATGTAGAGTGCGGCTCAGCTCCAAAAGTGCATTTTTGTGTATTTATATTTCATTCACCCTTGACTGAATATTCATGCGCATTTGAGTCCTATTTGAAATATAGCCGGCACCATTTAAAAAAAAAAATGCCTGAAATTAAACAAACGAAGGTAAACCTGAAGATTCATACCCCGCGAACCGTACTATGGGTTGCTATATGGGGGGGGTACAGCCCTCCATACCCCCCTGCTCGCTACGCTCACCCTCAGGAACAAATAATAAAACAAGTTAATCACACAGTTGGGTGAAAACATGTTGGGAGGTGGAATAAATATTATGGGAATGTGAGTGGGAAAGCTCATAGGGTATGGATCTTCAGAATTACCCAAATAAAAAATGCTATTTACTTACTTTTTACAGTGGGTATACTTCTGAAATAGCTATGAGGAAAGTGTGGAATCTTTCTTTGGAAACACTTCAGTTTCGGGGCGCACGGTAGGTGGCGCTGTTTATAGGCTAAAATTTGGGGTTACAATATATGTCTTATGATGTCAGATGTGAACAATTACGGCGTTATATTTTTTTGTATATGAGTATATACTGGGGGGCTGCGCCTCCCAGATCCCTCCAATTGATTGAAACTCAGGATCATTGCAGGGTGGTTCCCCTGCAATGATATCTTCCCCACGAGCAGTCCCCTTGAATTTACTGTTTTTTTCCCCAACAGCTTTTTACTGGCAGAAAAACCTAACCTAATGACAAACAATACTTACTTTTATAGGTTTCTTGATTAGTTTATGCGCCTCTAAATAATCTAAAAGTTTTTCGCGATTATGCAAAATAAACCCAAATTTGAATAACGAAGAAGTATAACTAGAGCATGAAAAGGCCATAACAAAACAGAAACAAATGCTAAGGGGGTTCTATTTATAGCTACGATGTTGCCAGTAAGAAGCTGTTATCGTTTACTGCAAAACAAAAAATACCAAAACAAAAAAAGACATCAAGAAACCTTACCTAACTTAGAAAAAAACTATAAATGAGCAGAGGCGCAGATATTTAGTAAATAATACAGACTAAAAGTTACAAACCCCAAAACAACAATAAAATATAATGCTGTGATTGGTCACATCTGAAGCTACTGTCTGGTCATAAGAGATATATTGTAGCCCAAAATTGTAGCCTTCTAATAGCACCACCTACCGTGTGCCCCAAATCTGAAGTATTACCCTTTCATTAATTCCCATTTTGATAAACGAGAATCGCTTGCAGAAAATGCTGATTTAAAAAAAAAATGGTGCTCACTTCAGTCACATTTAGTTTTAGAACATCTAACATAATTTCACAGATGACAAAAGCCACAAGGACCTATCAAAGGTCATCTGTATCTGTCAAAACCCACCCACGAAATGCATCCATAGGATTGTGTCTGATCATGCATCTATAATATACAATTTAAACAATCCATAGGATTGTGTCCGATCATGCATCTACAATATACAATTTGTACCATACACAGGAATGTGTCAAAAACAAAGAGCATCATCATCTGTTTTTTTAATTTTTAAGTGGTGACCCCTAGTCCTATTACTACCTTCCAACTCAAGTAACTTGCTAAAATCCAACTTATCCATCCCAGAACAGAGTTTAAAAAGCTCAATCATATCTCCCCTCACACATCTTCTCTCAAATGAGAACATATTTAGTAGTCTCAGTCTATCTTCATATTCAAAGTGCTTCAGGGAAGGTATTATTTTGTTGCCCTCCTTTGTACTGACTAACAAGTTGATGTCATGTCTAAAATGTGATGACCATGCTTGTATACAGTACTCTAAAGTGGCCTTACATACAAGTTGTAGAGTTTAAGGATAACCTCTTTACTCTTGTAGCTAACATTCCTCTTAATGTATCCTAGCACCCTATTTGCTCTATTTTTTGCCTCAATACACTGCTTTGAAAACTCCAGTGACCTAGCTACTACTATGCCTAAGTCCTTCTCATCCTCAACTGAATTCAGCCAATGCCCATCCATTTCATAGCTAAATTCCCTATTATCCCTTCCCATGTTAAGAACTTTGCATTTTTTAAGGTTAAAAGTCATCTGCCACTTCTGAGCCCAAGCTAATAACTTATTTAAGTCACTCTGCACTTTAAAGCTACCCTCAACTTCTTTGACTACAGCTTCCAATTTAGTGTAATCAGCAAAAATTGACACCTTGCTATTTATAACCTCCCCAAGATCATTTATATAAACTATGAATAATAAAGGGCCTAGAACGGATCCCTGAGGTATGCCACTGATAACCTCCCTCCACTGTGACCTCACCCCATTCAGCACAACTCTGTTTCCTGTCTTTCAGCCACCCAGTTATCCAATTCAAAACTTTACCACATATCCCATGCATTTTTAATTTGTGAACTAGTCTCCTATGTGGAACCTTATCAAAAGCTTTGCTAAAATCTAAGTAAATTACATCAACATTCTCTCCCTTATCTAATTGTTTAGTAACATAGTCTAGTAAATTTGTTAAACACCACCTACCTCTTCTAAACCCATGCTGAGCATCATTTATTAATCTACCATACTCTAGATACTCAGAAATCCTCTTCTTAACTGTCTTCTCAAGGATTTTACAAATGATAGAAGTTAAGCTTACTGGCCTAAAGTTATTCGGGTCCTCTTTACTTCACTTTTTAAAAATTGGCACTACATTCGCTAATTTCCAATCATTAGATATTTCTCCAAACTCTAGTGATCTAGTATATATCTTCTCAAGAGCTACTGCAATACTATCTACACCTTCTTTGAGTAACCTAGAATAAATGTTATCTAGGCCAGATGACTTACTAGTATTTAACTCCAATATAAGCCCTTTAATTATTTCCCTGTTCACATTAACGCTATTCAACACTACTTCTCTTATCTTAGAATTATCATCAATTAATCTATCTCGATTCTCTTGTGTAAATACTGAAGAAAAATGATCATTAAGAACCTCTACTATTTCCTCATCAGATTCTTTCAAAACCTCTTCAAATCTAATAGGCCCTATTTTATCACTGTTAGATTTGTTATTAATTTTATAATAGCTAAAGAATTTTCTTGGATCTTTATTATTATTTTGAGCTAAATTAATTTCTCCTGCCCTTTTGCTTTCTTAATAATCTTATTTAGCTCATTTCTGGTTGACCTATAATGATTTAAATTCTCAAAAGTACTTTCTCTCTGTAATCTCTGGTATGCCCTTTTCTTATCAGAAATTTTCCTAGCTATCTCCTGATTCTACCACAATGGCTTCCTACATTTCTTCCTAATAGCCTTCATTGGAATACACTGCTCCTGGTCTATGTTTAATATAGTCTTAAAAGTGTCCCACATCTCATAAATATTCTTCCCCCTGAATTTTATATCCCACCTAATCTGATTTAGCAAGTTTCGTAATTTATTGTAATCTCCCCTATAAAAATTTGGAGTTTTTGTTGAGTTTGTTGATGTTCTACCTTTTGCTATTCCTAAGTTAAAGTGAACCATCTGATGATCCTTATTTCCCAATGCTTTCCCGACAGTCAATTCCTGAGGGTCATTCCATCCGAATTCAACAAGGGACATTTAGTCAACATCACCGATTTTGATGAAAATTGGTATACAGGTTGATTTTGATGAGAGAAAAACTTCCCAGCCCTCAATTTTGAATAGCTCAAAAGTTATAACCTGTCAAAGTTTAGAAAAATTGTCAAATTTCTTGATACCAGCATTTGAAAAAAAATTATTTCTCCCTTATTATAGCACATAAAACAATGAATTATGTATTTTTTTTAAGCTTAAGGGTTGCTCTAAACATTTTTAACAACAAAATTAATTTTTGGTAAAAAAAATTTGTTTGACCTTTAAAAAAAATATATTGGTATCAATAAATTTTTGTGTAATCTTTTTTATAAATATATATGCCTTTAGACTATAATATAAGATAAATTTCATTCTGGGTTTTTCATTATATCAGGAGTTATGATCAATTTTGTAACCACTGGTATGGCCATTTTTTGCTATCTTCACAAATAATTTTTTTTTATATGCATCTTTGTCATGTTAACAGAGTTACGTCATATTCACAGAGTTAGTTATCAATTATTAGATGCCTAAGTATTATATTTGAATGCTTTTAATATATACTCGTGTATTAGAATCATTAATTCTATAGATATGTTTTAAATCCTACCTACAAGAAAAAATGAACTTTCAGTAATTTTTTATTTAAAATTATAAATATTTTTAAAGCTACCTACCTATGTATTTAATTTATAATTTGCTATGGTCAATGGTGGCAGAGCCACTACCAACAGTTAAGATAGCTGCATAACTGCTGGTATCCCCATCGCCTAAGGGGCCACTCCTGATAGCTCAGCAAAAAAGCCACAGGTCCCACCCAACCTCCCAAAATGAATTTATTCTTTTTATAATAATTTAGGAATCAATTTTTTTCTGCATTATTTCTGTTGATTTTAATTGTTCATTTTTAGATAGTTTGTAAGTTCTTCCTGTTGCTGTTACAGGCTCAACAATGCTCAATATGTCATCTAATGGCAATACTAATACATCTGGTTTTCTTGGATATTTAAATGAATTTGATGGTCCTTCTGGTTCTAGGAATGTTATTTTAACAGTCATTTTCTCAACATTGGTATCCAATACACACCCTAAGTACCATTTGTCATCATACTTAGCAGTGACAAATCCTTTTACATCCTCCAATAATATTGCCTCTGTATAGGATATTTTCACTTTCTTGAATTCTGATGCAGATGATATTGTTTTCACTCTTAGTTCATTTTCATTAACTGGCTCAAAACTGTGTAATTTTTGGGTACCAATTATTGCAGAAGCCTGGTCAAATCTTTCTTGCAAATAATTTTTTTCTTCAATGTATTCACTATTTGGGACATATGAAAATTTGATTCCCTTAATGTGTCTTTCAGCAAAATCAAAGAGCTGTTGAGGAGTCATTATCTGATCATTATATGCTCTTTGCAGGCTAGCTTTTGCTGCTAGTCTTTTTACTGTGCCCCCTACACCATCGCATGATCCTTTTCCATGAGATGTAGCAAAAAAATGCCATTCTGCTTCCAATCCAAAATCTGATTTATGGTGACATAAATTAATAAAGTTTTTAAAATTTTTATATTGTGACGCAGCTCCATCAGAAAAATATATAATTTTTGTTATTGGGAATTTGAGTTCTTTTTTAAAAAAATTCAATAAGTTTTTTTTTAAATAAATGGACTGCAACAGTGTCATGCTTCAAGCAGTTTGAAATCACAACAAAACTTATGTGTTGTGTTTCCCCAGCTTCTTTGTAGTAGGAAAGAAAGGGATGTAATGTAGCTTGGGAGTTATTCCAGTGGTACCCTTGTGCTGCATCCTGAAGAAGGAATGAGTAATTTTCAGCAAAATCGCATACTACTAAGATTTCACCATCTTTTAGTTCTTCTTTTTTAGTTGAACAAAATTGTGCCTGCTTTTTTGCTATGAAATCATGTTTTTTTAAATTGAGAAGACTTAAGGTAAAAGTGTCTATAAATTCTTCAGTTGTTCTTGAAACAAGCTCTAAAGTTGAGCGATCAGTTGAGAGCCACTGCTTGTAATTTACCTCATCAATCATATTGTCATCCAAAATTTTAGTAACATATAGTTTTAGTTCGTCTATTTTAGAAAAAACATTCTGAGCATTTATCAAAATAGCACTCATAAGTTGGAGGGTCATATGTAATGAATGATAGACATGTTTTGTAATCATCTAAATGCAGGTCACTGTCTTTTGTCAACTGTGGTAGCCTTGTACCAATAATCATCAGTTTAACATTTTCATGATGTGTGCAAACACACACACTGTGAGTTCCTGCACCACCAGCTAATACACACTCGTTGGGTCTCAGCTCAGCAAATTTTGAAAAGCCAATCTTAGTGTCTGGGTATTTTGTTTTAAATAAATGATAAATTTCTTTTAAATTTCCCCAAATTAAGTATTTTTGTTTATGAGTTTTCTGTCCATCTTTTCTAACACTCTTGAAATCTTTTTTCCCTGGCATAATTCTGCTTACTTCTTCATTTTTATAAAAGTCTTCTACTACTTTAATTGTTTCTGATGGAAATGTACCTTTTCTTTTGCTTGGCAATGACATTATTCCTTCTTCCATTGCTAGTTTTTTAGCTTGTCTGGCCATGTAATTAGTAACATTAAATTCAGATTTAATTTTCTGATAAGCTCCAGCTTTTTGGCAAAACAGTTAAGATTTGCAGCTGCTCAGACCTTTTACTAGTAGTTTGAAATTTCTCGTTCAGTTGATTTATCATTTCTTCACCATCTTTACTTGATTCTGTTCTAGAAGACTCTGGGTCTTGATCCAAGGGTAATGGATATTTTGTTGCAGAGCCTACAGTTCTCAGTTTACTTGAATTGGATTTTTGAATTTTATTCATTTTATCTGAACTATATTTTTTTACTACATCCATTTTATATTTCTTGACTGGTGACTCTCCAATAGCTATTAATGATTTATTTAATTCAGTTAATGCTTCTTGTGATTCTTCCTGTTCAGTAATTGGCTCAATTTCCATTCTTTCTTCTGAAAGGCTTGGATTCGTATTTTGAGATGAAGAACTATCATCATCAACTATCTTTTTTCTGCAGTTATCACAGATTTTTTGGTCCTTAAAATTTTTTGATTTTGGATATTCTCTTATTAAGTCTTCTGAAATTAGTCTCAGATTTTTCTTTATTAATTTTTTGTGACCTTTGTAAGGATCGCAGCAATACTTAATATTTAAAAAATGCTTTCTCTTCTCATCCATAATAATTTGTTAAAATACAAATAATTGGTAATGCAAATTATTAATTACTTTTTTATCTAAATATTAAAATTTCTGAAAAAAAAGAAAAATTTTTAAATTAGCTTTCATAGTTTATAAAGTAACACCTAATAGGTAAAATTTATAACATTAAAATAGGTAAAAATTGGCATACCAATGGTTACAAAATTGATCATAACTCCTGATATAATGAAAAACCCAGAATGAAATTTATCTTATATTGTAGTCTAAAGGCATATATATTTATAAAAAAAATTACACAAAAATTTATTGATACCAATATATTTTTTTAAAGGTCAAAAGTTGACCTTTAAGGTCCCAAAAACTTTTTTAGCCAAAATTAATTTTGCTGTTAAAAATGTTTAGAGCAACCCTTAAGCTTTAAAAAAATACATAATTTATTGTTTTATGTGCTATAATAAGGGAGAAATAATTTTTTTTCCAATGCTGTTATCAAGAAATTTGACAATTTTTCTATACTTTGACAGGTTATAACTTTTGAGCTATTCAAAATTGAGGGCTGGGAAGTTTTTCTCTCATCAAAATCAACCTGTATATCAATTTTCATCAAAATCGGTGATGGTAACTTAAAATTTCCCCCAAAATTGGTTGATTTCATATGGAATGACCCCTGAACCAAGTGATGATCATTTGAAAGAACCAGATCTAAGATATTGGCACCTCTTGTTGGCTTATTAACAAATTGAGTAAAAAAATCATCCTCAAAACATTCTATAAACTTACAACTTGCTCTATCCCTTCCTATCATATTTTCCAAGTCCACAAAATTTAAATTAAAGTGACCAAGAATAACTGTATCTACTTCACATCCTTTCCTTATTTTCCTGATCATTAGCTCATCAATACAGTCAGTCTTTTTGGGTGGTCTGTAAAAGGCTCACAAGTGTATTATCCTATTTTTACTGACCCTAATATCTATCCAAGTGACTCAACTTCTTCTTGCTTTATAGAATTATTTAGATTTGAAGAAATGCTATTTTTGATATAAATAATCAACCCACCACCCGTCCTATCTTTCCTTTGACTGTAGTTTAAATTCACTCACATTGTCAGTAAATTTATTTTCATTAACCCATGATTCTATTACACATATTATATCTATATCTAAATCAATAATATAACTAAATAACTCATCCTTCTTATTTCTAAGACTATGAGCATTGGTATAAAGACAACTCAGCCCTCCTATCCCTGAAGCACCTCTTTTAGAATGTATACCTTCCACTCTAACTCCTCTGCATCTCTTTCCTTTCCCTGCCCCACCCTGTACTCTTATATTTCTTATCTAAATTCAAAATAAGGGGTAATATTTAATGCCCGGCCACAAACCTCACAATCGATTTTGATTGTAAATAAATTATGAAAGTCCAAAAAGGTGAAAAATTGATCTCAATCTGAAAATAGAGTTAATAATTCGGCAATAGACGACGGGCACTGTTTACAAACAGATTCCATTTTAAAACTGCGTAAAATGCATAAAATGCGTCTGTACTCCACTCAAATGGCTAAAAAAAAGTAGTTCCTTTAAACGATATAACTAAGTAGATTTAAATGATAAAAAAAGTAATAAAAATAGTAAAATGGTGAAAAATATATTGACAAATAAAAATGACTCCAAATGAGGATAATAAAAAGATATTAAGTGAAAAACAAAGTAAAAATTCAAATCAGTCATTTCTGACGTCAGATCCCACCCTCACCCCCATTATAATTCTCAAAACAATTAAAAGCGCTGAAATGATTTGGTTAAATCATTCACCTCTGTAAATGTTAGGACATTATTCTATAAACAATTATGATTATATACTGGGAGGCTGTGGCCTCCAGACCCCCCCAATTGATTGAAGCTCTGGATCATCATAGGTTAGTCTCCCCATTGTGTTCACCCCCATACAAGCCGTCCCCTTAAATTTACTCTAAAAATGTGAAACATTTTGGAACACAGACAAAATAGTATGTCCCATTGTTCGATCCACCAATCTACATATTTACCAAAAAAGGGACAATGCTTCTCTTACCTTGTCGGCTTCCTACCCTTTACATCAACCATGCAAGGCATCTAGGAAGCCTCACTCTACTGATACGCCAGCCCATATTATTTAAAACCCCTTGTAGCGGGCCAAAAATATATCTCCAATCCCAATCGATCCAAACCGCTTCCTACACTGTCTGGACGTGAGAAATCGAGGGATAATGAAACGGATTGTATATACAGTCCCTTTACTTACAAAAAAAGTACAATGATAGTTACAGTTATATTTACAGCAATTTATATTTACAAGGGAAGTGTGCACACTTCAAAATGAGGCCAAGTTCCCCCTACAAAATACGATACCAAAAGAGAATTTTATAACAGGCGAATACAACAAATTTACTTATATATCTACACAAAACATAAAAAAAACACAACAACAACCGAACGAAAAGGGGCACGCGCTATCACTTGTGTGCTGGAGGTGGGTGGTAGTAGGCTAACTTAGAAGGAGGCAGGATTGTCAACGAAGGCGGGTATGGTGGTCCAGGTGGTTAGCGAGGTATGAAAGCCCTCCGTCTCAGGGCTGGGCGGAGCACTCGTCTAGAGAACCCTTCTTGCTGTCAGTCCACGCTTCCACTCTCTGTAGAAGAGATATATTCTCCTTTTATGACCCCTTTATTTATACATGGAAGGGAAACTAATAAGTGGGCATTACCCGAGTAAATTTATCGACTAGCTTACCTCTTTCCAGCATATAGCGCTTTGCTAAAAGAATATTATAAACAAAGTACAATTTTGATAAAAGATTATTTTAAGCAAAGTACAATCTGAGAAAGAGAAAACAATTAATACATGAAATCAAATACATATATATACAAAGAGAAAATATAAAAAACCTCATTCCCACTCACACACACATTCTTACAGAGGGAGGGAGAGGGTACTGAGAAAAGGGGTGGGAGAATGGCCCTTTTACACACACTCACATTCGCTCCACCACACCCCTCCTTCCTTAAGCCATTCGACCAGCCACTCACAAAACCCTTTCAATCACTCTTCATGGTACCACTTGTGCTCAATCACACCCTTCTGCACCCATTCACACTCTTCTACTGGTCCCTGGCTACGCGTAGCAATTAGTCGTGGTTGTTCGTCAGTCGTCCTGTCAGTCTCATCGTCACTATTGATCATCTCATCAACCATACTCTTAGCCCTCATTACCAGTTCTCCCATCTCATGACAGAATTCTTTCATACTCTTCCGTTCAGAACCTTCACTCTTCATACCCCCATTCATCAGCTCCTCACTCACAGCTCTCATCCAACTCAAGGTACATTCTTGCGAAACAGACAGGTCACTCACATTCCCTGTATTCTCAACAGGCATACCAGAAACCCCTTCGACTGGTTCCCACCAGAAACCTGAAAAATCAGCCACTTCATTATTCACTACATCAAACTCATCCCTACTATTACCATTCGTAAAACCTGAAAAATCAGCAACACTAGGTTCATTCTGCCCAAACACACTATCATTCATACTGTTCCCAAAACCAGAAAAATTTGGCACAGGCAGCTCACTCACTCGTCTACTTATACCAGCCAAATCACTCACCTGTTTACGCAAAAACTCAATCTCCCTTTCAAGATCCCCCATACCAGAAACACTCTGCTCAGACTTACTTTCATTCGTACTTGCATTCTTCCTTTCACTCTTCTTTGTACGCTTTCTACTCCTCGAGACTAAGACTAGCTCTTTCCCAGACAGATCCATACTCTCACATTCAATCTCATCATCATGCACTTTACCTCTCTCTCTACACAGTCCATACACCGGATGGCTCACCAGGTAGTCAGGAGGTTCTCTCCATCTCCT
The DNA here is from genome assembly GCA_963969495.1 of Ceratothoa steindachneri. Taxonomy (NCBI): domain Eukaryota; kingdom Metazoa; phylum Arthropoda; class Malacostraca; order Isopoda; family Cymothoidae; genus Ceratothoa; species Ceratothoa steindachneri. The sequence goes on along the minus strand of OZ018333.1, from coordinate 69,620,462 downwards.
TAACTGACTCTGATGAGCCCGCACTCTCTCAGTCATGCCGTCATTCAAACTCTCCAAAACATACGTCACTCCATTTTCCCAAACCCTCACAACTCTATAAGGTCCATCAAACTTCTCACTCATCCTTGACACATTCAACCTACCCTTCACTTCTTTCACCTTCAATACTTTTGCACCTAATTCTGTGGTGGGGCGAATGTGAGTGTGTGTAAAAGGGCCATTCTCCCACCCCTTTTCTCAGTACCCTCTCCCTCCCTCTGTAAGAATGTGTGTGAATGGGAATGGGTTTGTTTTATTTTTGTTTAATTCATGTATAAAATGATTACCATGTTTTTCTTTCTTTCCAGGCGTTATTCTGGAAAGATAATAGCTAATAATAAGATATTATTTTGTATTAAGAAAATTTAACGAAGCGTTATTCTGGAAAGAGAGAGAGTGGAAGTGTGGACTGATAGCAAGAGGGGTTCTATAGAAGAGTGCTCCACCCAGCCCTGAGAGGAGGGCTTTCGTGTCTCTAACCACCTGAACCGCCATACCTGCCATCGTTGACAATCCTGCCTCCTTCTAGTTAACCAACTACCACCCACCTCCAGCAAGTCATAGCGCGTGTCCCCTTTTCGTTCGGTTGTGGTTGTGTTTTTTGTTTTGTGTAGAATTTACGTAAATTGTTGTATCCGCCCGTTATAAGATTCTCGTTTGGTATCGTTATTTTGATTGGGGAATTTAGCCTCATTTTGAAGTGTGCACACTTCGCCAGTAAATATAAAATTTTGTAAATATAACCTGTAACTATCATTGTTTTTTTTTGTAAGTAAAGGGACTGTATATACAATCCGTTTTATTCTCCCTCGATTTCTCACGTCCGGACAGTGTAGGAAGCGGGTTGGATCGATTATCGATTGGGATTAGAGATCTATTTTCGGCCCGCTACATTTGGCGCCCGAATAGGGACGTGAGACTTCGAAACTGGGAGCGTGACTGGATTGGATTGCAGTCCATACCCAATTAGTGTGACAAGTAGTTTGATTGATTTTTCCCTTCTCCTATCTTTTTTACTAACTTGGGAACAATGGCTGTAGCGGAAACGTTGAATGAAGAAGTAGTGCGATTGAGACTGGAGTTGAGAAAGAAAGAAGAGGAGTGTGAAATGTTGCGGGGAATGATGGAGGGAATGGAGAATAAAATAAAAGGGATGAATGAAAAGACTGATAAGATGAAGAAGGAAATGGGAGACCGACAGGATCAGACGGACCGACGGATGCAGGACCTGTATAACATGATGACAGGGGCTGGATCAGTCCCAGGACCTACAACCCTGACCCCTGCTCCTACTGAAGGGACTCCGCTAAATGGAATGGATGGCAATAGGATTGAGTCTAAAGAAGATACTGTGAGTGGTAGGAAAGGGGGTGAATGGAAGAGAGTGGAAAGTAAGAGAGGAAGTAAGCATGGTTCTAAGGTTAAGGATAGGAAGGCGAGAGGGAAGAGTGTGGATTCGCTATACTCAGATGAGGGAGAGAGTGACGATATGATTGGAATGAGTGAGACCGAGAGTAGCTCTTCGGAGAGTGAAGTGAATGTGGGAAAAGGAATTTTGATTAGGGAAGTGCCAAGGATTGATAAGTTTAGATTGCATGGGGGAAAGAGTATGGATGAGTTCTTCGGGGATTTTGAGCGGTACTGCAAGCTCAAGTACCCGCAGAACAAGGGTCACTGGGTGAGTGTTCTGGGAGATTGTTTGGATGGGAAAGTGTTGGAGTTCTTGCGAGTGATAACGAGTGTGGGAGAGCCAAAGTACGATGTAGTGAAGAAGAGATTGATTGGGCAGGTGAAACGAATGAAAGAGAGTGTGAAGTATAAGAGGGTGAATGAATTTGAGAAGGCTCGAATGGGGAAGAGTGAAAGTGTGAATATGTATGCACATAGGCTTGAGAGTATGGCAAGAACGAGGTATGGTGATGATGATGTAAATGAATGTAAACCACTCATGAGGAAGTTTTTGTACACGATCCCGCGAAAGGTGAGTGAATGGCTGAGTGGAAAGAGAAAGGAGAGAGTGAGACTGACAGGTGAACGGATGATGTGGGAGGATGTGTTGGAACTGTTAGAAGATGGACGATTTGATGATGAAAGCGATCTAGAAGAGGATGGATGGCACAGTGTGAATGTTGGGGGTAAGAAGCCCAGGAGCTTTCATCCACCCCAGCAGTTTGTCAGCTACAGGGATGCCCTGAAGGCTGCACCAGCTGGAGTGATGTCAAACTTGCTGGGCCGGCAGAATGGATGGGCAAATGGAGGGTGGTCGAATGGAAGGGGGCAGATGAATTTCAAGCGTGAGAACGGATATATGAGAGAGAAACCGAGGTATGTCCCAGCAAATGAGAGACCGAATGGTGTGAGAAAGATTGTGGAATGTCGTCGGTGTGGAAGGAAAGGTCATATGTTGGCAGAATGTAGGTGGACATCTGGTGCATGTTTTGGGTGTGGTAAGAAAGGGCATATGATAAAGGATTGCCAGGAAAGTGTGAAAGAGTGCTTTGAGTGTAAAGAAATAGGCCATTTGAAGAAAGATTGTCCGAGGTTGAATGGTGGAGCAACTGGTGGGGAAAGTATGAAATATGCATGTGGTAATTGTGGAAAGGCTGGTCATTATGCAAGGATGTGTCGTGACCAGAGGAATGTATGTAGCTATTGTGCGATGGAAGGACATTCAAGTGAAAAGTGTTGGATTAGACTGAGAGCGCAAAGTGTGAATGGAAAGTCTGAAGCGGGAAACTGAATGGTAAGAGGGTACCTGCTGAAGTATCCTCTGGGTGCATGAGTGTGAGTAATGTGTTGGTAAGTCTGTCTAGTGTGAAAGTGCTGTCTGGTAGGAAGTATGAGTGTCTGAGTGTGAAGGTGGAGTTGAATGGAATTGAGTGTTTGGCTTTAATAGATTCTGGATGCAAGGCGAGCTTGGTGTATAAAGATGTGTATGACAAGTTTAGCGAGAAAGCCCTCCTGTCTGAGTGCAAGGGTAGTTTAGTAGGTATTGGTAATAGGAGAGTGCCTGTGATTGGAATGATAAGGTCAGCTGTTCGAATGCATGGTATGATGATGAATGAATGTGAATTTTCTGTGATTGATAAGGTGAGTAGTGAGTATGGTGTGATTTTGGGGTATGATTTTATGAAAATGAATCGTATGGTTGTGCATCCTGCGAGTGATCAGATTGAGAGAAAGATTGGTAAAAATGGGGTGTATAAGTTGTATGTAGGGAAAGATGGTAGCGTTTTGAGGAGTGTGTTTACTGATATTGAGGTGACTGCTATGGAGAATGTAAGGCTTGTGAAGGGTGAAAGGGTGTCTGTTAGAGTGAGTTGGAGTAAGGATGTTAGTTTGAATGTGAGTGAGAACACTGTGATATTGGATGGAAAGGATGCGTGTTATAAGGTAAGGCGTGTTGCTTGTGTGTTTGATGGCTTGATGAGAATGAATGATCCTTTTGTATGTGTGCAGGCAGACCCCAGTGTGAAAGGGCAGGTGAGGGGAATCCAAGTCGGAGATGTACTGGGCCACCTCTCCACTGTCAATGAGGTAGGTATGGATGATAGTACGGATATCAGGGTGAATGTTGCGAATGAAAAGACATGTGAATGGATGTATAATGAGGTGAAATTGGATGGATGTTTGACTGAGTATGAAAGGGAGGATGTGTATCGAATGATATTTGAATGAAAGGGAGCCCTCAGTAAGGGTGATCTGGATTTCGGGGTTGCAAAGCTCCCGGAATTCAAGATTGTCCTGAAGGAGGACTCCCCAATCTATCAGCGGCCGAGGCATTTCCCACGTCCGGTTGCTGAAGAGATTGAGGAGCAGTGTTTGGAATTGGAGCAATTGGGGGTGATTGAGGAGAGTGAGAGTGCATGGAATAGTCCAATTGTACCTGTACGTAAGCCGGATGGAAGATTGCGTCTGTGTGTGGATTATCGAAAGGTGAATGAAAGGACTGTGAAAGAAAGGTTTCCGATGTGTGTGGTATCTGAGTGTGTGTATAGTATGCATGGGATGGAGTGGTTTACGAAGCTGGATCTGGTACGGGGGTATTACCAGATGCCCATTGCTGAGGAGAGCCGGCTAGTAACTGCCTTCTCTTCCTCAAAGAGGCATTACCAGTTCCGGAACCTCAGCTTTGGGTTGGCTAATGCTCCTGGAGCCTTCCAGCGGGCAATGAATGTTGTGTTGAGTAAGTTTGCGAGTAAGAATGTGATTGCGTTTATAGATGATATTTTGATTATGACTGAGACTTTTGAGGAGCATATGAGATTGGTGAATGATGTGTTGAGAACGTTGGAGAGTGTTGGTGTGAAGGTGAAAGTGGCAAAGTGTGAATGGTTTGCGAAAGAAGTGGAATTCCTTGGGCATATGGTGAGTGAGAATGGATTGCGTAAATCATCGAAGTATGTTGAGAAGGTGCGAATGTTTCCTAAACTGGTGACTGTGAAGCAACTGAAGTCATTTTTGGGTTTGATTGAGTTCCAGCGAAAGTTTATACGTGATTGTTCTGGTGTGAGTAAGACTCTGACTGAGTGGATGGGCAAGAAAGGTAGTACGGTTGTCAAGTGGAATGATAAGATGAATGAGGCGTATGAGAGACTGAAGGAAGCAGCGGCTGAAGATGTTGAATTAGCTTACCCAGATTATAGTGTAAATGCTAAAATGCTTGAATTGTATACAGATGCGAGTGGGTATTGTATGGGAGGTTTTCTGATGCAAGAGCAGCGTTTGAATGGAGAGAATGTCAGGCGAATAATTGGGTATGTATCCAAGGCTATGAATGTTGCAGAACGAAAGCATTCGACTGTGGAACGAGAGCTGGCTGCGATAAGATACTGTTTGAAAGTGTTGCGTCCATTTTTGTATGGTGTGAGGTTTGTGATAAAAACCGATCATCAACCTCTTGTGTATCTGCAGCGTATGAAGTGGGCTGATAGTAGGATTGCAAGGACTTTGGAAGATTTGAGTGACTTTGACTATGTGATTGAGTATGTGCCTGGTGAACGGAATGGAGTGGCTGATTTGATGTCAAGGTATCCTGGTACGAATGATGAAAATGTGTGTGGAGTGAGTGATCCTGAGTATTTGCCGAAAGGGATTATGAATGGAAAAGAGAGTAAGGGTGGTGGTGATTCCTTGTTTGAGAGTGTATGGAATGGTTTGCAAGATTTGAAGAGTGATGGAGTAGATGTGAGAGTGCCCGATAGTGTAGATGATTTAAGGAAGGAGGTAATGAATGAAGTGTGTAGGAAGCCTGAAAGCATTGGTATGGCAAAGGTGCGGAACTTCATGAAATAATTGAGAGCGATGTGTATGCAAGGGGTCCCGCCATTTCAGGAAGTGTTGATTGTAGTGAGTCGTTTGTATGGAGTGATTGTTTATGTGCACTTTGGTGGTGAGAGGCCGATTGTGTACAAGGATGAGAAGATGAAGGGTTTGAATCCTAATGTGGTACATCTGCAATGTTTGAGCGGTGTGCACTACAATTGGGTAATTGAAAAGTGTTCATATATAAGAGAGAAGAATGATTGTCTGGATGAAGATGAGTGTGTGTTGAGTGATGATATGGGAGTTAATGACAGTGTGGATATCAGTGCTGATGTTGGTGTGCTTGTTCCTTCTGTGTATTGCGAACATGGTGGACCTGATATGATGGAAGCGAGAGTGAAAGTTAGTGAAAGGTTGTTCTGTGGTTTGATTGATACTGGAGCGCAAGTGTCTTTAGTGAATGAGAATATTCTGAGTAAGTATGAAGAGTTTAGATGTTGCGAGCATAAACCTGTGAAGTTACGGATAAGTGGATTAGGGAATGGCATGATAGTGGCATGGGAACAGGTTAGTCTGAAAGTGAGTTTGGGTAATGGTGTGAATGTGAAGCATGACTTTGTGATTCTGAAAGGTGAGCAAATGCCTTGTTGTTTCTTGCTTGGTGTAGACTTTATGAGATTAAATGATTTGTCTTTGGATGCTGATAAGGATTGTCTTATGAAAGGTGAATGTGAGGTGATGAAGTTGAATGAGTGTGCAAAGAATGTTGTCAAGTTTTGCGGTATGATTGAGTTGGTCATGGATGATGAGAATGAGATTTTAAGTGATGATGATATTCTAGAGATGCAAGAGATGTGTCCTTTTGTTAGTGAGTTGAAGAGGTGTGTAATGATGCGTGTTGATTTGAATGAATGGCCAGAGTGTTTAAGTGATTTTAAAAGGTATGCTAAGGATTTTGTTGTTTGTATGGATGTTGTATATTTTGTGAGGCATGTGAAGGGTGGTGATGATATGTATGTACCTGTGATGTCCTTAGTTGGTATGATTGGTCTGGTGAAGGTTGTGCATGATAATTATGGGCATATGGGTAAGTTTAAGCTGTGGGAGTGTATGAAGGAGCATGTGTTCCACCCGTTTCTGAGAACTGTTGTGAATGATGTTGCAACTACGTGTGAAAGGTGTCAGAAGCGAAAGGTGCAAGGTATGCAAGTGAAACCACCGATGTTGAAAGTTGATGCGAAAGAACCGTTTGAATTGGTAGTGATTGATTGTGTGTCTTTGCCGCGTACGAGTGCTGGGAATGTTGGTATGGTTGTGATGATTGACCATAAAAGTAAGTTTGTGTATGCAGCGCCTGTGAGAGATAAAAGGAGTGTGACTGTTGCGTGTGTGGTTGAGCAGTTGTTTTTTCCTATGTGTGTATGGAAGCCTAGAAGATGTCTGAGTGATAATGGGCCTGAATTTGTAGGGGAAGTGTTTGAGCAAATGTTGAGAGAGAATGGTGTGGAGCATGTGAGAACAACTCCGTATGTACCGTCTTCAAATGGATTGGCTGAACGGACTATAAGAACCTTGTGTGAGATGTTGAGAATGATGAGTACGACAGTGAATGACTGGGATGTGTGTCTGGGGAGAGTGTTGTGGGCGTATAATTCAACTGTGCATAGTGCAACTGGAATGTCCCCATGTCAGTTTGTGATGAATTTTGAAAGGCGAGTGAAAGATAGGTTTCGTTTGAGTGAAAGTGAGCAGAGTGTATGGCGTGAGGCGCATGAAAGGTTCCGTTCATTTGAATTAGGTACAAAAGTATTGAAGGTGAAAGAAGTGAAGGGTAGGTTGAATGTATCAAAGATGAGTGAGAAGTTTGATGGACCTTATAGAGTTGTGAGGGTTTGGGAAAATGGAGTGACGTATGTTTTGGAGAGTTTGAATGACGGCATGACTGAGAGAGTGCGGGCTCATCAGAGTCAGTTAAGGAGATGGAGAGAACCTCCTGACTACCTGGTGAGCCATCCGGTGTATGGACTGTGTAGAGAGAGAGGTAAAGTGCATGATGATGAGATTGAATGTGAGAGTATGGATCTGTCTGGGAAAGAGCTAGTCTTAGTCTTGAGGAGTAGAAAGCGTACAAAGAAGAGTGAAAGGAAGAATGCAAGTACGAATGAAAGTAAGTCTGAGCAGAGTGTTTCTGGTATGGGGGATCTTGAAAGGGAGATTGAGTTTTTGCATAGATAGGTGAGTGATTTGGCTGGTATAAGTAGACGAGTGAGTGAGCTGCCTGTGCCAAATTTTTCTGGTTTTGGGAACAGTATGAATGATAGTGTGTTTGGGCAGAATGAACCTAGTGTGGCTGATTTTTCGGGTTTTACGAATGGTAATAGTAGGGATGAGTTTGATGTAGTGAATGATGAAGTGGCTGATTTTTCAGGTTTCTGGTGGGAACCAGTCGAAGGGGTTTCTGGTATGCCTGTTGAGAATACAGGGGATGTGAGTGACCTGTCTGTTTCGCAAGAATGTACCTTGAGTTGGATGAGAGCTGTGAGTGAGGAGCTGATGAATGGGGGTATGAAGAGTGAAGGTTCTGAACGGAAGAGTATGAAAGAATTCTGTCATGAGATGGGAGAACTGGTAATGAGGGCTAAGAGTATGGTTGATGAGATGATAAATAGTGACGATGAGACTGACAGGATGACTGACGAACAACCCCGACTAATTGCTACGCGTAGCCAGGGACCAGTAGAAGAGTGTGAATGGGTGCAGAAGGGTGCGATTGAGCACAAGTGGTACCGTGAAGAGTGATTGAAAGGGTTTAGTGAGTGGCTGGTCGAATGGCTTAAGGAAGGAGGGGTGTGGTGGGGCGAATGTGAGTGTGTGTAAAAGGGCCATTCTCCCACCCCTTTTCTCAGTACCCTCTCCCTCCCTCTGTAAGAATGTGTGTGAATGGGAATGGGTTTGTTTTATTTTTGTTTAATTCATGTATAAAATGATTACCATGTTTTTCTTTCTTTCCAGGCGTTATTCTGGAAAGATAATAGCTAATAATAAGATATTATTTTGTATTAAGAAAATTTAACGAAGCGTTATTCTGGAAAGAGAGAGAGTGGAAGTGTGGACTGATAGCAAGAGGGGTTCTATAGAAGAGTGCTCCACCCAGCCCTGAGAGGAGGGCTTTCGTGTCTCTAACCACCTGAACCGCCATACCTGCCTTCGTTGACAATCCTGCCTCCTTCTAGTTAACCAACTACCACCCACCTCCAGCAAGTCATAGCGCGTGTCCCCTTTTCGTTCGGTTGTGGTTGTGTTTTTTGTTTTGTGTAGAATTTACGTAAATTGTTGTATCCGCCCGTTATAAGATTCTCGTTTGGTATCGTTATTTTGATTGGGGAATTTAGCCTCATTTTGAAGTGTGCACACTTCGCCAGTAAATATAAAATTTTGTAAATATAACCTGTAACTATCATTGTTTTTTTTTGTAAGTAAAGGGACTGTATATACAATCCGTTTTATTCTCCCTCGATTTCTCACGTCCGGACAGTGTAGGAAGCGGGTTGGATCGATTATCGATTGGGATTAGAGATCTATTTTCGGCCCGCTACAATTCAAATGAACGGAACCTTTCATGCGCCTCACGCCATACACTCTGCTCACTTTCACTCAAACGAAACCTATCTTTCACTCGCCTTTCAAAATTCATCACAAACTGACATGGGGACATTCCAGTTGCACTATGCACAGTTGAATTATACGCCCACAACACTGCCCAGACACAATCCCAGTCATTCACTGTCGTACTCATCATTCTCAACATCTCACACAAGGTTCTTATAGTCCGTTCAGCCAATCCATTTGAAGATGGTACATACGGAGTTGTTCTCACATGCTCCACACCATTCTCTCTCAACATTTGCTCAAACACTTCCCCTACAAATTCAGGCCCATTATCACTCAGACATCTTCTAGGCTTCCATACACACATAGGAAAAAACAACTGCTCAACCACACGCGCAACAGTCACACTCCTTTTATCTCTCACAGGTGCTGCATACACAAACTTACTTTTATGATCAACCATAACAACCATACCAACATTCCCAGCAATCGTACGCGGCAAAGACACACAATCAATCACTACCAATTTAAACGGTTCTTTCGCATCAACTTTCAACATCGGTGGTTTCACTTGCACACCTTGCACCTTTCGCTTCTGACACCTTTCACACATAGTTGCAACATCATTCACAACAGTTCTCAGTTCTCCCACAGCTTAAACTTACCCATATGCCCATAATTATCATGCACAACCTTCACCAGACCAATCATACCAACTAAGGACATCATAGGTACATACATATCATCACCACCCTTCACATGCCTCACAAAATATACAACATCCATACAAACAACAAAATCCTTAGCATACCTTTTAAAATCACTTAAACACTCTGGCCATTCATTCAAATCAACACGCATCATTACACACTTCTTCAACTCACTAACAAAAGAACACATCTCTTGCATCTCTAGAATATCATTATCACTTAAAATCTCATTCTCATCATCCATGACCAACTCAATCATGCCACAAAATTTGACAACATTCTTCGCACACTCATTCAACTTCATCACCTCACATTCACCTTTCATAAGACAATCCTTATCAGCATCCAAAGACAAATCATTTAATCTCATAAAGTCTACACCAAGCAAGCAACAACACGGCATTTGCTCATCCTTCAGAATCACAAAGTCATGCTTCACACTCACACCATTACCCAAACTCACTTTCAGACTAACCTGTTCCCATGCCACTATCAAGCCATTTCCTAATCCACTTATCCGTAACTTCACAGGTTTATGCTCGCAACATTTAAACTCATCATACTTACTCAGAATCCTCTCATTCACTAAAGACACCTGCGCTCCAGTATCAATCAAACCACAGAACAACCTTTCACCAACTTTCACTCTTGCTTCCATCATATCAGGTCCACCATGTTCACAATACACCGAAGGAACAAGCACACCAACATCAGCACTGATATCCACACTGTCATTAACTCCCATATCATCACTCACCACACACTCATCTTCATCCAGACAATCATTCTTCTCTCTTATATATGAACACTTTTCAATCACCCAATTGTAGTGCACACCGCTCAAACATTGCAGATGTACCACATTAGGATTCAAACCCTTCATCTTCTCATCCTTGTACACAATCGGCCTCTCACCACCAAAGTGCACATAAACAATCACTCCATACAAACGACTCACTACAATCAACACTTCCTGAAATGGCGGGACCCCTTGCATACACATCGCTCTCAATTCTTTGATGAAGTTCCGCACCTTTGCCATACCAATGCTTTCAGGCTTCCTACACACTTCATTCATTACCTCCTTCCTTAAATCATCCACACTATCGGGCACACTCACGTCTACTCCATCACTCTTCAAATCTTGCAAACCATTCCATACACTCTCAAACAAGGAATCACCACCACCCTTACTCTCTTTTCCATTCATAATCCCTTTCGGCAAATACTCAGGATCACTCACTCCACACACATTTTCATCATTCGTACCAGGATACCTTGACATCAAATCAGCCACTCCATTCCGTTCACCAGGCACATACTCAATCACATAGTCAAAGTCACTCAAATCTTCCAAAGTCCTTGCAATCCTACTATCAGCCCACTTCATACGCTGCAGATACACAAGAGGTTGATGATCGGTTTTTATCACAAACCTCACACCATACAAAAACGGACGCAACACTTTCAAACAATACCTTATCGCAGCCAACTCTCGCTCCCTAGTCGAATGCTTTCGTTCTGCAACATTCATAGCCTTGGATACATACCCAATTATTCGCCTGACATTCTCTCCATTCAAACGCTGCTCTTGCATCAGAAAACCTCCCATACAATACCCACTCGCATCTGTATACAGTTCAAGCATTTTAGCATTTACACTATAATCTGGGTAAGCCAATTCAACATCTTCAGCCGCTGCCTCTTTCAGTCTCTCATACGCCTCATTCATCTTATCATTCCACTTGACAACCGTACTACCTTTCTTGCCCATCCACTTAGTCAGAGGCTTACTCACACCAGAACAATCACGTATAAACTTTCGCTGGAACTCAATCAAACCCCAAAACAACTTCAGTTGCTTCACAGTCACCGGTTTAGGAAACATTCGCACCTTCTCAACATACTTCGGTGATTTTCGCAACCCATTCTCACTCACCATATGCCCAAGGAATTCCACTTCTTTCGCAAACCATTCACACTTTGCCACTTTCACCTTCACACCAACACTCTCCAACGTTCTCAACACATCATTCACCAATCTCATATGCTCCTCAAAAGTCTCAGTCATAATCAAAATATCATCTATAAACGCAATCACATTCTTACTCGCAAACTTACTCAACACAACATTCATTGCCCGCTGGAAGGCTCCAGGAGCATTAGCCAACCCAAAGCTGAGGTTCCGGAACTGGTAATGCCTCTTTGAGGAAGAGAAGGCAGTTACTAGCCGGCTCTCCTCAGCAATGGGCATCTGGTAATACCCCCGTACCAGATCCAGCTTCGTAAACCACTCCATCCCATGCATACTATACACACACTCAGATACCACACACATCGGAAACCTTTCTTTCACAGTCCTTTCATTCACCTTTCGATAATCCACACACAGACGCAATCTTCCATCCGGCTTACGTACAGGTACAATTGGACTATTCCATGCACTCTCACTCTCCTCAATCACCCCCAATTGCTCCAATTCCAAACACTGCTCCTCAATCTCTTCAGCAACCGGACGTGGGAAATGCCTCGGCCGCTGATAGATTGGGGAGTCCTCCTTCAGGACAATCTTGAATTCCGGGAGCTTTGCAACCCCGAAATCCAGATCACCCTTACTGAGGGCTCCCTTTCATTCAAATATCATTCGATACACATCCTCCCTTTCATACTCAGTCAAACATCCATCCAATTTCACCTCATTATACATCCATTCACATGTCTTTTCATTCGCAACATTCACCCTGATATCCGTACTATCATCCATACCTACCTCATTGACAGTGGAGAGGTGGCCCAGTACATCTCCGACTTGGATTCCCCTCACCTGCCCTTTCACACTGGGGTCTGCCTGCACACATACAAAAGGATCATTCATTCTCATCAAGCCATCAAACACACAAGCAACACGCCTTACCTTATAACACGCATCCTTTCCATCCAATATCACAGTGTTCTCACTCACATTCAAACTAACATCCTTACTCCAACTCACTCTAACAGACACCCTTTCACCCTTCACAAGCCTTACATTCTCCATAGCAGTCACCTCAATATCAGTAAACACACTCCTCAAAACGCTACCATCTTTCCCTACATACAACTTATACACCCCATTTTTACCAATCTTTCTCTCAATCTGATCACTCGCAGGATGCACAACCATACGATTCATTTTCATAAAATCATACCCCAAAATCACACCATACTCACTACTCACCTTATCAATCACAGAAAATTCACATTCATTCATCATCATACCATGCATTCGAACAGCTGACCTTATCATTCCAATCACAGGCACTCTCCTATTACCAATACCTACCAAACTACCCTTGCACTCAGACAGGAGGGCTTTCTCGCTAACCTTGTCATACACATCTTTATACACCAAGCTCGCCTGGCATCCAGAATCTATTAAAGCCAAACACTCAATTCCATTCAACTCCACCTTCACACTCAGACACTCATAATTCCTACTAGACAGCACTTTCACACTAGACAGACTTACCAACACATTACTCACACTCATGCACCCAGAGGATACTTCAGCAGGTACCCTCTTACCATTCAGTTTCCCGCTTCAGACTTTCCATTCACACCTTGCGCTCTCAGTCTAATCCAACACTTTTCACTTGAATGTCCTTCCATCGCACAATAGCTACATACATTCCTCTGGTCACGACACATCCTTGCATAATGACCAGCCTTTCCACAATTACCACATGCAAATTTCATACTTTCCCCACCAGTTGCTCCACCATTCAACCTCGGACAATCTTTCTTCAAATGGCCTATTTCTTTACACTCAAAGCACTCTTTCACACTTTCCTGGCAATCCTTTATCATATGCCCTTTCTTACCACACCCAAAACATGCACCAGATGTCCACCTACATTCTGCCAACATATGACCTTTCCTTCCACACCGATGACATTCCACAATCTTTCTCCCACCATTCGATCTCTCGTTTGCTGGGACATACCTCAGTTTCTCTCTCATATATCCGTTCCCACGCTTGAAATTCATCTGCCCCCTTCCATTCGACCACCCTCCATTTGCCTATCCATTCTGCCGGCCCAGGAAGTTTGACATCACTCCAGCTGGTGCAGCCTTCAGGGCATCCCTGTAGCTGACAAACTGCTGGGGTGGATGAAAGCTCCTGGGCTTCTTACCTCCAACATTCACACTGTACCATCCATCCTCTTCTAGATCGCTTTCATCATCAAATCGTCCATCTTCTAACAGTTCCAACACATCCTCCCACATCAACCGTTCACCTGTCAGTCTCATTCTCTCCTTTCTCTTTCCACTCAGCCATTCACTCACCTTTCGCGGGATTGTGTCCAAAAACTTCCTCATGAGTGGTTTACATTCATTTACATCATCATCACCATACCTCGTTCTTGCCATACTCTCAAGCCTATGTGCATACATATTCACACTTTCACTCTTCCCCATTCGAGCCTTCTCAAATTCATTCACCCTTTTATACTTCACACTCTCTTTCATTCGTTTCACCTGCCCAATCAATCTCTTCTTCACTACATCGTACTTTGGCTCTCCCACACTCATTATCACTCGCAAGAACTCCAACACTTTCCCATCCAAACAATCTCCCAGAACACTCACCCAGTGACCCTTGTTCTGCGGGTACTTGAGCTTGCAGTACCGCTCAAAATCCCCGAAGAACTCATCCATACTCTTTCCCCCATGCAATCTAAACTTATCAATCCTTTGCACTTCCCTAATCAAAATTCCTTTCCCCACATTCACTTCACTCTCCGAAGAGCTACTCTCGGTCTCACTCATTCCAATCATATCGTCACTCTCTCCCTCATCTGAGTATAGCGAATCCACACTCTTCCCTTTCGCCTTCCTATCCTTAACCTTAGAACCATGCTTACTTCCTCTCTTACTTTCCACTCTCTTCCATTCACCCCCTTTCCTACCACTCACAGTATCTTCTTTAGACTCAATCATACTGCCATCCATTCCATTTAGCGGAGTCCCTTCAGTAGGAGCAGGGGTCAGGGTTGTAGGTCCTGGGACTGATCCAGCCCCTGTCATCATATTATACAGGTCCTGCATCCGTCGGTCCGTCTGATCCTGTCGGTCTCCCATTTCCTTCTTCATCCTATCAGTCTTTTCATTCATCCCTTTTATTTTATTCTCCATTCCCTCCATCATTCCCCGCAACATTTCACACTCCTCTTCTTTCTTTCTCAACTCCAGTCTCAATCGCACTACTTCTTCATTCAATGTTTCTGCTACAGCCATTGTTCCCAAGTTAGTAAAAAGATAGGAGGAGGGAAAAATCAATCAAACTACTTGTCACACTAATTGGGTATGGACTGCAATCCAATCCAGTCACGCTCCCAGTTTCGAAGTCTCACGTCCCTATTCGGGCGCCAAATATAGCGGGCCGAAATATATCTCTAATCCCAATCGATCCAACCCGCTTCCTACACTGTCCGGACGTGAGAAATCGAGGGAGAATGAAACGGATTGTATATACAGTCCCTTTACTTACAAAAAAAGTACAATGATAGTTACAGTTATATTTACCGTAATTTATATTTACAAGGGAAGTGTGCACACTTCAAAATGAGGCCAAATTCCCCCTACAAAATATGATACCAAAAGAGAATTTTATAACAGGCGAATACAACAAATTTACTTATATATCTACACAAAACCTAAAAAAAAACACAACAACAACCGAACGAAAAGGGGCACGCGCTATCACTTGTGTGCTGGAGGTGGGTGGTAGTAGGCTAACTTAGGAGGCAGGATTGTCAACGAAGGTGGGTATGATGGTCCAGGTGGTTAGCGAGGTATGAAAGCCCTCCGTCTCAGGGCTGGGCGGAGCACTCGTCTAGAGAACCCTTCTTGCTGTCAGTCCACGCTTCCACTCTCTGTAGAAGAGATATATCCTCCTTTTATGACCCCTTTATTTATACATGGAAGGGAAACTAATAAGTGGGCATTACCCGAGTAAATTTATCGACTAGCTTACCTCTTTCCAGAATATGGCGCTTTGCTAAAAGAATATTATAAACAAAGTACAATTTGGCTAAAAGATTATTTTAAGCAAAGTACAATCTGAGAAAGAGAAAACAATTAATACATGAAATCAAATACATATATATATACAAAGAGAAAATATAAAAAACTTAATTCCCACTCACACACACATTCTTACAGAGGGAGGGAGGAAAAGACTCGCATGGCGAGCCCAACCTCCCCCAATAAGTCCTCGAAGGCGACAGCGCCTTCAGCGCTTTGTCCGGCCAACAGCGCCCGGGGTTCTGCCCCCGGGAAGCGTACGGCCATTCCCGTGAGGGTTTTCAATTCGAGGAGGGCCCCCGCGTCTCCTCCGAGCTAGGCCTGGAGGGCATATTCCTTCAATGGAATTGCCGTGGACTCCGGGCCAACTGGGAGGAGCTGCGGAGGCTCGTCTCGTCCCGTTCCCCGTTAGCTATTTTTTTGCAGGAGACCATGCTAGGCGCGTGCCCGCTGCCTGCCCTCCCGGGGTATAAGGGTCTGGCGACCCCACCACCGCGGGATGGCCGGGCTGGGGGATGCGCGGTTTACACCCGGCATGATGTCTCCGTTCTTCCTTTCTCTTTAGATACCTCCTTTCAGGCAGTGGCTGTGCAGCTGCACCTGGATAGGAGGTATACTATCATTTCTGCGTACATTCCACCGTCAGCTGACTTCGACGCGGGAGACTTCCGCCGCGTCGTGGCACGGTTGCCGAGGCCCTATCTCTTGCTTGGAGATCTGAACGGCAGGCATCCTCTCTGGGGAGATTACTCCATAAATCCCAGGGGACAAGTCCTTGCCGATCTGATCGAAGAGCTTGAGATGGGTGTCCTAAACGTGGATGAGTTTACGCATCACTGTCCGAGAACCGCTTCATTTTCTTGCCTTGACCTATCTTTGTGCTCTTCGGATGCACAGCCTGATTTTGATTGGGGGGTGGTCGATGACCTCCATGGTAGTGATCACTTTCCCATTCAAATATCATTTTCAGGGCAACTGCCGCCTGAGAGACCACCTCGGTGGTGCTTGGCGCGGTGGCCTGCATTTCAGGAAATGACTGAATTCTCTATCTCAGTCGAGGAGTTTAGGTCGGTAGATGAGGCCGTTGAGTTCTCCGGCAACCTCATCGCCGTAGGCCTGACTACTATTCCTAGGACGTCTGGCCGTTTTGCACGCCGACCACTCCCATGGTGGTCGGCCGAGTGTGAGACGGCCCTCAAACAGAAGCGTTATGCCTACATGCGCTATAAGCGCCGCCCGAACGATTTCACTGTCGCTGAATTTCGTCGGGCTAGGGCTAGGTTCCGGTATATTTGGAAGCACGCCCGCCGCTCTTCTTGGCGGGCATACGTGTCTTCACTTAACGGGAAGACCCCTTTAGCTGAGGTGTGGAAGCGAGTCAAAAGGATTCGGGGCAAGTTCTGGCAGGACCCCCCTCCCGTTCTCCAGGAGAATGGGACCGCAATCTCGGACCCCGCGTCCGTGGCAGAATCCTTAGCGACCGCTTTTTCCGCATTCTCTAGCCGTGATGCTGCTCCGCCAGCATTCAATGCACGTCGTGATGTCGCGGAAGGCCGCCGGCTGGACTTTACCTCCAGAGGCGGAGAACCCTTCAACGACAAGTTTACTGTGAGTGAGTTGCGTTCCGCTCTCGCTTCGTGCGCGGACACCGCCCATGGTCCGGACGATGTCCCGTACGCCATGCTTCGACACCTGGGTGAGCGAGGCATGGCCTTTCTGTTAGATTTGTTCAACAGGATCTGGGTGGAAGGTCTTCTCCCAGACTCCTGGCGAATCGCTACTGTGCTCGCCTTTCGCAAGCCGGGGAGAGATCACTCTACTCCGACCGGTTTCCGCCCAATCTCTCTAACCTCTTGCGTGTGCAAGTTGATGGAGAAATTGGTAAATGTTAGATTAGCCTATTTCCTGGACAGCGGAGGCCATCTGTCTTGTGCACAGTGCGGCTTCCGTAAGTTCCACTCCACGTCGGATGCTCTGCTCCGACTGGAAAGTGCCGTCTGCGAGGCTTTCCTTCGTAGACAGCACTACGCCACGGTGTTTTTCGATCTGGAGAAGGCCTATGATACCGCATGGTGATACGGTATCATGGAGACTCTCCACACGATGGGGGCGAGGGGACGCCTCCCAATTTTTATATCTGAATTTTTGCGAGATCGTCGATTCCGCGTACGGGTGGGGAGAGCCCTCTCCGGCCCAAAGGAGCAGGAAGAGGGTGTCCCGCAGGGAAGTGTCCTCAGTGTCACACTCTTTGCCCTGAGCATCAACGGCATCACCTCGGTGCTGCCGGAAGATGTTCTCGCTACGCTCTACGTGGACGACCTTTCGATCTCTTTTGGCGCGGCCCAGATGCCAACTCTGGAGCGTCGACTCCAACAGGCATTGAACCGCGTCTCTCGCTATGCCGAAGCGCACAGGTTTCGGTTTTCTTTGGCCAAGACTAAGGTGGTGCACTTCTGCCGCCATCCATGGCTTCACCCCGACCCAGATTTGTTTCTTAATGGGGTGCGCCTGGATGTGGTTGAGTCGCACCGTTTCCTTGGTCTTGTATTCGACCGACGCCTCACCTGGGAGGCTCATATTCGCAGCCTTAGGGTCTCTTGTACCCGCGCCATGGACATTCTCCGTTCCGTGACGTTCAGCGCTTGGGGCGCTGATAGGGCTACCGCCTTACTTTTTTATCGATCCTTTGTTCGCTCGAAGCTCGACTACGGATGCGAGTTTTATGCATCCGCAGCCGAGCGTTTATTGCGGAAGGTGGATTCGATCCACCACACCGGCCTTCGCCTTGCGACCGGTGCCTTCCGCACTTCCCCCATTGAGAGCCTGTTGGTCGATGCTGGGGAGATGCCACTCGCTCTGCGCCGCGTGCAGTGCATCACTCGCCTGTACACGCGAGCCCGGCGCCTCCCTCAGTCGCCAACAGCTCTCACTGCATCCGCAGCTGATCTCGATGGTGCCTATGCCGCCGAGAGACGCCAGTCATACCCTAAGCCCTTTGGGTTTAGGGCCAGGAAACTCCTTCGAGAGCTAGATATAGCTCTCGGGCCGGTGGCGCCCCTGGTTCTGCCCAGGACGCCACCCTGGAGGGTACCACATTTGGCTATTTGTCGCCACGCCTCTGCTCCCAAAGCTTGTACTGCGCCGGGAGTATTGCGTTCGACCTTTTTGGAGCACACATCGTGTCACGCTGGAACCGTGCCAGTGTATACGGATGGCTCCAAGTCCCAAGAGGGGGTCGGCTTCCACGCCTTATCCCCTCTGTTTGAAGTCAGCGGGGCTCTACCAGGCGCTGCGTCTGTCTTCACGGCCGAGCTGGTGGCAATACACCACTCGGTACGGGAGATTACGCGACGTGCCCGGTTCGGAGACCGGATTGTGATCTATAGCGACTCACAAAGCGCCCTGAGTGCTCTCGGGGCATTGGAATCTCCGCATCCCCTGGTTCGCGATATCCGTGACGCCACGGTTTTGGCGAGCCGGGCAGATGTCGAGATTATCTTCTGCTGGGTTCCTGGACATGTAGGAATTGCGGGGAATGAGCGCGCCGATGAGGGCGCCAAAGAGTCCGCGAGGACTCTGCGACCGGACCAGCGTTTCGCTCTTCCTCACACCGACTACATGGCAGGAATACGGGCAGCTCTTCGGACTGCTTGGCAAAGAAGATGGGAGACGGTCGAAGGGAACTTAAAGTTGCGTGCCATTGCGCCGCGACTGTTCCCATGGACCTATCCCCCAATGCCGCGGCGGCTTCAGGTTGCTTTCTGTCGTCTCCGAATCGGACACACTCGTGTGACGCATCGCTATCTGATGGAGCGCTCGCCTGCGCCCTATTGCAACGACTGCGTCGTCCCCCAGACTGTTCGGCACATTCTTGTCGAATGTCCCAGTCTGGGTGATCTTCGCGCACGATACCTGTCCCAGTACCGGGATGGGCGGGGTCGCTACCGCCTGTCCCTTGTGCTTGGGACAGATTCGTGCACACTGACTTGTGGACTTGTTGACTTCTTGGGGGAGGCCGGCCTTCTCCCTATTATTTAAGCAAGGTTTGTTTGTTTTTTTTTGTTGTTTTTTTGCATTTGTTTTGTTTTTTGTTTTTTTTTGTTTTTTTCTTTAGTTGCACGCTCCTGCGCCGGGGGGACCTCTCCCCGGCGCACCAGCTTGCTTCCTTTCCCCCTTTTGGGGTGTTGTTTTTTTTTTCTCTTTAATTTCATTTTAAAGTAGCCTAGAACTAGGCCAGTTTTAATACGGCGACTAATGCCCAAGTAGGCTGTCGCCAGATGAGCTCTTAAAAAAAAAAAAAAAAAAAATCACAGAGGGAGGGAGAGGGTACTGAGAAAAGGGGTGGGAGAATGGCCCTTTTACACACACTCACATTCGCTCCACCACACCCTGAAACAGCCAGTATACTTTCAGGGCAACAAGGGTTGGACGGTGTAACATTGCAGCAATATATATATATTTATAAAAATATATACATTTCAAAACTAATGGCAAGATCGGCAGCCAATAGTCAATTTACATAGTTAAATAATGTCACCAAGGTGTGATTGAAGAACAGGTTTAAATTCCTCAATGTTTTCATATGAAACCACATATGAGGGTAAAGAATTTCACAGTCCTACATGTCTCAAGCTAAAATATCTCCTTCTGACCTCCAACTGTGACCTGGAAAGGGCAATTTTTTATTCATGGCCTCTTGTGGAACTCAGAGATGGGCAAGGGAATAAGTCTTTCCCAGACGTGGAAGTGTTGTCCTAAAAAAATATGTCGGTATTTAATAATGTCATGCCTCCACAACCTAGACTTTAACAGAGAATAGATTCAGAGCTCGTAAACACTGAGAGTATTCCATATCTCTCATCCCCAAGATCTCTTTTGTCCACCGTCTCTGAACAGATTCAAGCTGTCTCAAATCCCCAATATAGACCAGGTTCCACAATGAGGAAATGTATTCTAAAATGGGACGTACATGAGTAATAAATAAGGGGATCAAAAACATGCTTTCATGATTAATGGTTGCCTTAATTATGCTTTGAGCCACCCCACGAGCCTTGCATACAATATTTGCAATATGTTGGTAGAATTTTAACTTATTATCCACCAAGATCCCCCGGTCAGCTGATGTCATATATCTCAACTTCACCAAAGCTTTCGATAAAGTGGATCATGGATTTTTCCTCCACAAGATCAAAGCTCTTGGGATATGTGGCAAACTAGGACAATGGCTACATAGTTTTCTCTACAACAGAGAAGAACTGGTAGTTGTGGAAGGGGAGATATTAGATGGCAGCTGGGTTGTTAATGGGGTTCTGCATGGTTCAGTGTTGAGCCCCCTACTATTCCTAATCATGATTGGGGACATTGACCAGGACCTGCTACATCCTTCACTGATGATACTAGGGTATCCAAGAAAATCTGCTTGCAACAAGACTTGGACTGAGTCTTGAAATGGGTAGAGACCCAACAACATGGCCCTTAATGGGGAGAAGTTTGGGTAATACTTCAGTTTGGGAATGCTGTTTCTGGGCTACAATTTAGGTGTTAGACATCATAAAGTGAAGCCACTCATTTCAAAAGTAACTAAAAATGGTAGTTTTGGGCGGAAATAGCCTAAAGTAGGCTATTATTTCGATAAACATGTAGAGCCGAATGCATGTTTATCAAAATAATGAAGACAATAGCGCCACTTAATTTTATGCTATTGCTGCCAAAAATTAAGATTTTTTAGTTACTTTGTGGGAAGTTACACCCACTGCAACTTGACCCCCCCCCCCCCATAATATTCCTAATTCAAAAGGCTAACATTAGTTTTGAATATAAAAGGTGATTGCGAAATGTCAGCAGTGATATCGTTGTCTTAAATTACTTAATGATACACTCACTTCTTGACAAAAGCTAAACTATCTCCGGTAAACCTGAAGATCCACGGCCCTCCTGCCAAAGTGTATGTTTTTCAGCCAAAATCTATCGGCACCAAGTTACTTTTTGTGTTTCATTCAGACATACAGAAATGATTTGTTAAAAAAACAAACGCTGAGAACATTATTCTATAAACAATTCCGATTATATACTGGGGGGGGAAGTGCACTCCCCCAGACCCCCAATTGATTGAAATCTCAAGGGCATTGCAGGCCGATCCCCCCTCACGAGCCATCCCTCTAAATTAGTAAAAAAAGGTGAAACATGGACAAAGTATTATGTGACCAGGACTGGGGAACAGTGGAGGGCGAATGCATGGCGCAGATCTTCGGGTTTACCCTATCTCCACCTTTCACTATTATAATTGAGCCATGCTTCTTTTAAAATGAGACCACGATCTATAGAAAAGTCTATTAAATTGACTCAAGAATTAACACAAGTCATATTGAAGTCGAACAAACTGTATTTGCAGGAATGGCGCTCTTTTAACTGCTCGGTTTCATGGTTGCCAATGTTTGAAATAAGGTTGAATTAAGGGTTGCCAGTGTGTGAAATTAATGGTTTAGTTTCACAAAAATTGCTCTGGTATTTGTCCCTTTCCCCATGTCTCTGAAGATATTATTCTTTGTTACTTTTGCAGTGGTAAATTTAGTGCTTTTATAGTCTTAGTTTCAATGTGTAATGCTTATATTTTTGTCATTTTTTGTTGTTTTTATCTACGCCATTTTTTTTCATCCCAGGCTTGGCCAAATATTTTGTGACCCTTGTCTGTCTAGAGTTGAATATAGACTGACTGGAGTCCTGGCTAACACCAGTCAGTCTATCCTCGCAGCAACCAATTAGTGATGAAAACTGAGGGTTCACTGTATTAGCAAATAAATACACCTGTCATTTAGTGTTTCAAAGATAGAGTTGCATAGAAATGGGCAATTTTATGAAATTTCCTTGGCCTTAAATTCTTCATTTTATGGCCCATAGATGAGGCAAAGATGTGTAAGTGGAATGTGAGAGCAACTAGAATGATAAATTACCTCAGAAACAATGAAAGATCATGTTGTGGGAGAGTGGTGCTCCTTCATCTTGGTTTATGCTGTCATGCATAAGTTTGTAAAGTATAATTGAAGTAAAACTTGAGTACCTAATTATTCATTCAAACCCTTCTCTTTTTTTCAGAGTTTTGTCCTCACAAAATCCCTCTATAAAGGTGCAACCTTTGTAGCGAAGGTTATATGTGAGACAGGGCCATCAAATGAGGGACTTCAGCTCAATATCACTTGGTATATTCGCAAGGCAGCTTGCTGGAAGGAATATGCAGAAATAACTGAGCCAGTAAGTGGTGTGATTATAGGGTGAAAAATAGTGAATTTTCTGGCAGATGTTTTTTAGTAATATTGCTCTTAATTTTCTTATCAATGGTTATAAGTCCATAGCTTATCCTTATTTGTATTTGTTGTAGCCATCCTATTCAATCTCACTCACCCTCTATTGCTCTAGACTGACCCCCTCGTCCCTGACAGTTTTTTCCCACCTCTGCCAAATATTAGTGACCCTGGCCCCAGCAAAGTTACAACCCCAGTCGGTTTATAGCTGAGTATAGACTGACTGGGTCCCTGGCTAACCCTAGCCATTTTTTTTTCTCCACCCCTAGCCCCTGCCAATTATTAGTGGTTATGGCTCCATCAAAATTATGACTCCATTTGTCTATAGCCGAGTATAGACCCGGTAAAATTACAATCCTGGTCAGTCTATATCTGTTGCAGCTCCCATATCATTTTTCATTTTCTTCTGCCAAGTGGCCCTCTGTTGCAGCTTTTCATTCTTGTGTGACAGTGAATTAAGTATTGGATCAGTTGCATTATAAGATTAATATAAATAAAATTGGTAAAAATTTCACTATGTTGAATCGCGTTAAAGTTGTTTCTGTTAAGATGACACCACCTTTATACAAATTTTCATTACCTGCTGCCGGTGTTTTCAGATACTAGGGTCCCCAAGTCTGTTGTTTAACCATCTAGTTAAAGAAGGACGTGCGCTGACCAATGAAACCACCTATTACATTGCAGGAAGTGATGTGCATCCATGTGATGATAAGAGCTACTATTTGGTATGTACCATAATGAATACTGAGGTTGTGCAAGCATGTAAGAAGAATGAATGTAAACTTGGTGTGTGAAGGGTTAGAAGACTAGGCAGAAGCTGTATTGATTATACAAGTGATTATTTAAGAAAGGGCTGACTGTGGAGGAAGAAATGAACTGTATTATGTATGACAAGTGTGATTGGGGGCTGTTTACCTTGGGTTGAACATTAATGGCATGAATGGTCACTGGCCTAGATAAATAGGCTATTGATGTGCTAATCTCATCATTAATTTGTGGGAGAGGTGGTGATAATGGGGTACTCAATGGCTTCCATATGCAGTAACCTGAGGGCTAACAGCCCTGAAGAGTGCATTATAAATACTTATTATTATTATTACAATAAATTGTAAGTTGCACTGGCCATCAGTAATTGACGAGGAAAAATGTACCCAAAACAATGTGATTAAGATGGTGAGAATATCTTGCATATCCCCCAAAAATACTTGGGTATCAAAGAACTTGATCTTGTGGGAAATAAAACTGCAACTTGTCTGAAGGATTTATTGATACTAGTTTTGAAACAGGGTGTCTTAATCCACAATACAGAATGTCCCATGGACTTGATACTCTACTTTATATAGCTGATCTTACATAGACAACTGCACATAACTAGAACTATTTGAAAAAAAAAGGGTGATGGGTTGAAATATAATAGAAAAATCAGAGTCAAACTTAATAATAAGATATGAACTGGAATGCACTGCTTAATCAGTTGATAATTGTCTATTTTACTAATTGTCTTTTTATAATTCATCATTCATGCATTCTTCCCCCCCATTTACCCCTTTTAATAGCCCCATCTGTCTTCTCTTCCCTTTTACATCCAATTTCAGGGGGAGCACCACACTGTGGAACATTTCACCACTAGGTGGGAAGGGTGGTAGTACATTGGTATTATCTGTCCCTTTCATTGTGGATGAGGTACCCCCAACTAGATAAATGAAATTTGCACAAAGATCAGAATGAGAATCAATGGCGAGCCCAAGGAACTGTGAGACAGTCCATGTGTGGGTGGGTAGGACAGGTTTTATTGTTTTAAGATGAACCCGCAACCATAGACTCCTTTGTAATTCTACTTCAGGTTGCGTGAATGAATGCCTCCCCCTCCCCGATTCTAGAAGAGAGGCAAGAATGGGTATGTTGTGCTATGAACACAGCAAGAGAAAGATAGCGATGTGATTGGCTATGTGCCTGATGATCCATGTGGAACTAGTTGAAGTTTTGTTTTGCTTTTCTTGGTTTTATTCCTCAAATTTAAATAAGTAGGCGTGTTAATAATTTTGCTGGCAATGGCCCTAATATCTTTGCACACATTATATGTCCTGGTACCTGGCTGAGCTCGGTTGTTACCGTTTGACCTTTGTACTTGGGGACCGCTTCCTGTACACTGACTTTTGGACTACAACTTTTTGCCTCCTCCACTTTATTTGACTGTCTGTTGTAGGTTACATGCTCTTGTGCTCAGGGAAGTCAGGAGTCAGGCCCGATGCTGGAGCGCGCTTCTTGTTGTTTTGTTTTCTTTTTTGATTTTAGTCTATGATCTTTTTATCCTTGTTATTTGTTTTTTAATATAGCTGAGTCATAGGCTGTAGTGAGTACGGCGACTTATGCCCAAGTAGGCAGTCACCAGATGGGCTCATAAAATTACCCCCCCCTTCCCTAAAAAAACCCCTTATCTATTGAACTAGCTTTAAGTCGATCTTAGGGTCTTTGCCCATTCATAATTCTTTAAATAGACTTTGGTTATAATTAATTGGAGGTGTCCACCGCCTATTTAAACATTGTCGACTAATAATGGTATTGATTAAGGTTTATAAATAATCCACTTAATAATGGTTTTTATTTTTAGAAAAAAAAAGAATTAGTTAATCAGCGAATAAAAGGACAAAAAGAGGTGGTTATTCTTGCAGTGGCATTGATGCACACCAATCTCTGTGGGAAAGAGGTTGATGAATAAGATGAGCGAGAAAGGTTAAGAATATGTTTTGGGTGAGGACATTCCCCTACAAGGGGGTCCTATTACACCTGGTACTTGGGGTAAGTGGCGTGCCTTCCTTGTCCCAGTGCTCCCAACAGTCTCAACTAGATTGAGACTACCCAAGCTTTATACCTTATAGACTGACACTATCTGGGCTTTATTCTTTCTAGACTGACACAACCTGAGCTTTATTCCTTCTAGACTGAGACTACCTGAGCTTTATTCCTTCTAGACTGAGACTACCTGAGCTTTATTCCTTCCAGGCTGAGACTACTTGATCTTTATTCCTTCTAGACTGAGACTACCTGAGTTTTATTCCTTCTAGACTGAGACTACCTGAGCTTTATTGCTTATAGACTAAGACTACATGAGCTTTATTCCTTCTAGACTGAGATGACCTAAGCTTTATTCCTTCTAGCCTGAGACTACTTAAGCTTTATTCCTTAATTTTTCACCGCTTTATTTACAAGTCTCTTCCCACCTTTTCTTGATCGGTGGTTAATTTTGCAGGCTAGTCACTGACCAGCCTTAGTCCATTATAGATCTGGATTGGGGGGGGGAACCATCTCCCTTAGCTTAAGTTGGGGGGGTATCACTTTTAACATGTCTGCATTCTCCCTCCACCCCCCACTCTTTCTTTTTCTGAGCTATGGTTTTATGGTAGCTGCAAGGGGGTGGCAGGTGACATCTGGATGTCTGTGTGCCCTTCCCCACCCCAACACCTGCAAAGGTATGTCAGGTGACATCTATAGGGTCAGGTGCCTTACCGGCCCCAATGCCCGCAGGAAGATATGTAGTTACATGTCTCCCACACCTTTTCTCTTCCTTCATCTTCACCTTTTCTGTTGTAGATGCCCTCATTGGTTTTCACTTTAAATTAAAAGGGTGGGGTAGCCCCCTCTGTGGTAGTGAGTAGGTATTCACTCACAGTTTAAGTTGACCTGAATCGGGATTCCATCCAGTGACTAAACATGTCCGATGTGGCTTAATATTGTATATGTTGAGCCGGGTCTCTCACCCAGGCTGTAGTCCAGTCATGCACAAAAAGGGGCCAGCACCCTTTAATCCAGGCTATGGGAAACCTAGCTGGGGGAAGGGGGGGCACAAAGCACTTGAGAGTGCGAACGCAAGTGCCCCGGTGGAGGGTGACACCCAACTGACACTGTGTTGAGATAGGGATCGCTAATAGCTTTCGTTTTGCGTCGCTCCAGACTCCGAGTTCGAGTGTGATGGTGACTGAGAGCGACGCGGCGGCCTCCCGCGACCAGGCCGAGGCAAAGGCGCTTATCCTCCCCGTCGGGGACACCCCCCGCGAGAAGCGAGGTAAGTAGCCCTCCTTTCGGCTCCCTCCCATCGCAGCGTGGGAGAGAGGGGTTGGTGGGAGGGTGGGGCATTAGTTGGGTCGACATTGGGCCTCTTGTCTTTTTACTTAAAGCAAACACCAACGAGGGCATTTCCTGCAGGAGGTTTGGGAGGAGAGATGTGTAAAGAGTGTGTGCAAGATAGCCACAGGTCCACTTAAGGAGATTGGGGCCAAGGGAGGGGGGGGGGGCATGCAATCCTCTCAGTCAGGTGTGGCATTCTGGCCAGGGCTAGGAGGCCCCTCATCCCTGAATACCCTTGAGAGTGGTGACCACTCACTACTGAAGAGGTGCTGGATGGGGAATGTAGGGCATTTAACCTCTGGCCTATTTCAAGCATCTCTTTCCCCAAAGAGGTGACATCTGGAAACACATGCCCTCCCAACCCCAACACTCGCATGGTTTGCCCATAAAAAAATTATTGTTTTTTTTATATAAATAAAATGGTCTTTATCAATGGAAGCTGGAGCTCTGCCCATTCGAGTGGAGACAGCGTTGGATTTCTGATGTCGAGGTACGAGTTCAAGGGGAGTATCACACCCATGGACAATCACAACACCATTATCATTTCCCTTCTTGCCTTCACAGCATACACGACATAACATCATCATTCTCCACTCTGGGGCCTTCAGACTAACCAGTGGTTGTCATTCTGTTCTTTATGCACATTTCACCATCCTGGGTGGTAGGGATGAATGATGCTAATAGTTGTACCTGCAGTTGCCAGGTGACCCCCCTCCCCTTTAAATAATTAAAAAAACACCTGTAACTACAGTGGCAGCTAAAGGATGCCATGTCATGGTTTTATCCAGAGGTCTCTTTGGGAGGTTATATTGAAAGAGGTTAAGAGGAGGTGGGCATTGTTGGGGAAGGGGGTTATTCAGCCTTCGTATTTGAGCAAGGAGGGGGTGGTGTTCTGAATGTTTACTTACTTTGTGGCCCCCAGGGTTTCCAGTTAAACCTGACAGTACTCAGGAATGCCACTGTTGCGACTGGTCTTCTCCAGAGGTGTTTGAGGGGAGGATCATAGTGGTGTTGTCTGTCATTTGGGGGTTGGTTGGCCAGGGTTGTCTTTTTGTCTTGACTCTAAACCCACCAGGGAATGTTTTCAGTGGAGAGACAGAGAGGATGAGTTGGAGTAAGAGTGTAAAAAGGGTTTATGATCGTTGAAATTGTAAATTTCGTATCCATTGGATTAGGGTCCCACCCCCCTCCCAAAGAGAGCACTACCGTGGATCTGCATGTTTCGTACATAAGTGTCGAGCATGTTGTGAACACGTTCTCTGTAAAGGGGCGCCTTGGTCCGGGACAGCCTTGAATGAGTGCTAATGCCTTGTGGTGGCATTCTGCGCCAGTACCTTCACCCCTGTTAGTGGACACTCACTAGAATGCACAGTCAGGAAATCCGCCATTTTTAAATGATGAATATGATGCAAGGGTATTATAGGGCTCAATTTCCGGACATATGGAACTGAGTTGTCGGAGATACAGTGGGTGAGGATGTGTATGAGTTTAATACCCGTATAATATGCTCCTCCCCGCTGTATGTAGGGTGGGAAACTACCCACACCGTTTTCCGGTGCGTGTGGTAAAAGGCGACTACGCCAAGATCTGGTGATGCTGGTCTTGGAAGTCGCATCCCATATGGCTGCTCCGTTGCATTTAGGTAAAGGGTAAGGGTGTCGCGGGCACCTCTTGCTGGTTATGGAGTTGATGTGGGCAACCCAGCTCTGTTGGGAAGCAGGTGCTGTATAGCCCCGGATATTCTTGTCACTCAAACCATTGCCCTCCCTTGAGATTTGTTCCGTGGGGTTGCTGGATCGAGAGGAGGTGAAGACTCTCCTAAGTGTTCCTGGTAGCGCCCCTCCTGGCCCCACCAATGGTTGCTCTCATTCATTAGGCGCCCCCCCCCCTCCCTTTCCCGTTGTTTCACACGATCACATTTCAGGAACAGAGGGCGGCGGGGCGCCGCGCCTTCCCTTGAAAACCGAGCTCAACCTGGCGCCCGCGAATAGCCCCTTTTACCAGGTGCGGGCGGACGGCATCTACCAGCTGGTTCTTGGCGTAAGGGCTCTGGGCGTGGCGCGGCTCGGGGGACAGAACTCCTCGTTCAAAGCGGATCTTCACGTGGAGATCGCGAACCAGTTCGGGTATCTATCGGCTGCAGGTGGGTCCTCTGGTCTTTCCCCTAGTGTAGGGCGAGCTCCCCCCTCTGTCGCCTCCCTCATACCGCTAAACCACTCTCCCCTACCTCTCGCAGATTACCCCTTACTCATCTTCTACGGGGCCATGTGCGGACTCTACCTCGCCTACGGCGTCGGGTGGCTCGTGGTTTCGTTTCTGCGCTGGCGAGAGCTCCTTCGGGTCCAGTACTGGGTCGGGGCCGTCATCCTTCTGGGTGAGTGCCGGGTAGGTCTCGAGGCTAAGGTTCGAGCGCGGTAACGAGAGAGAGGGGTCGAATTTACGTGGCCTCTGGATCTTGTGAGACCCTCTCCGGGTGGCGATGGTGTTTTGGTGTAGGTATTTGGCATCCATTCATACTGTGTGCTGTCATATTCAGTGGAGGAGGGTGGGGGGGTCCGAACTACTGGTATATACAACAATCAGCGGACACTTCTTATCCGGCGACTATCCATACCCACCATAACTTCTCACCCTTGATAATGTTCTTCAGTTGGCTAAGTCGTGGCTTGTGGGCGGGGGTGGTGAGTATAGACCCGAGAGAAGACGAGTGTGGTCTTTCGAAGTCTCTGGATAGTGTTCCAAGGATAGGCGGTACCCTGCTGATGGTGTCGGTCCCGCAGGAATGCTGGAGAAGGCGGTGTTCACGGCCGAGTACGAGAGCGTGAACCAGCGGGGTGCCAGCGTGCCCGGGCTCATCGTGTGCGCTGAGCTGGTATCGTGTGCCAAGAGGACCCTCGCCCGAATGCTGGTCATCATCGTCTCCTTCGGATTCGGCATTGTCAAGTGAGTTCCCCCCCCCTCCCAATACCCACTTCTATGCCCACTCGATCCCCCTCCCGGTCGCCAGATAGCCCCTTAAAAAAAAAATCGATCCCCCTCCCAATATCCACTCCGATGCCCACTCTATTTCCCTCCCAATACCCACTCCTATTCTACCACGCCTCCTCAAAGGCCACAGGTTCTCCCATCACTCGGAAGAGCCAATGATGTGGAAAAGATGTAGGTGATTTTTGACCTTACAAATAGGGCTGGGAGTGGAGAGGTAATGTATGGGAGTGTACTGCTACCAACATTGGTGTGTGACTGCCAAACTATGGTATAGTAAAAGGAAGACTTTGAACGCAGGGCAAATGGACCACTTGAGAGGGATGCCTTGTGTGAGGAACATCGTGGTAAGAGATGTTTTACCACCGTCCTGTACTTAGGGGTTTTAACACAGCCCTGTACTTGCTGGATGTTTTACCACCGTCCTGTACTTAGGGGTTTTAACAATGCCCTGTACTTGCTGGATGTTTTACCACTGTCCTGTACTTAGGGGTTTTAATACTGCCCTGTACTTGCTGGATGTTTTATCACCGTCCTGTACTTAGGGGTCTTAACATTGTTCTGTACTCAATAGGGTTTTAACACCGACCTGTACTTGCTGGATGTTTTATCACTGTCCTGTACTTAGGGGTCTTAACACTGTCCTGTACTCATTAGGGTTTTAACACCGACCTCTACTTAGGGGTTTTAACACCGACCTGTACTTAAGGGTTTTAACACTGTCCTGTACTCATTAGGATTTTAACACCGACCTGTACTTGCTGGATGTTTTACCACCGTCCTGTACTTAGGGGTCTTAACACTGCCCTATACACATTAGGGTTTTAACACTGACCTGCACTCAGGAGGGGTTTTACCACTGACCTGTAATCATTTAAGATGCCTTTTATGGCTCAGTGGAAACCTACAATTTACTGCAGGTCGTGGACCTACTTATATTAATGTAGGATCCAAACCACAGGCAGCTGCAGCATATGACGGCGGATGTGTAAGCGACCCAAATTGGGACTCCATCCCAAATTTGGCAGACCCAATGTGGCTTAACATTGCTCTCATAGGCATCAGTGTTTCTTACCCGGTTAAGCCGTTTATATTTTAGGGCTGAGAGAGACTTTTAGAAACCAAGTAAAAGGATAAATTACCACTGCTTAGTTGTGGTTATGAGCCCAGGAGGCAAGGCTGTGTTTTTTTTCCACTCTAGCCACCCTGAGGCAAAAGGATGAATAGGGTTCTAGAGTCGTCAGTCATTCCCAAGGGGGTAATAACACCACCACCCCATCTGGATGCAATCCTGGTGGTGGATTAAGTTGCAATTGAACACCCACTAGCTGTTGCATGGACTCCTATCACAGGGGGGGGGGGTTGCTATAAAATTCCCCCAGTATGCAACAGCCTCCCTCCACTCTAATCTGGTCCCTCGGGACAGCCTCACAAAAGGCGGGGCCCACTTAATTGTGGTAACGTTGACACAGCCCCACTTGTAATATTGCCGGGGCCCCCCCTTAATTGTGGTAACGTTGACGGGGCTCCACTGGTGGTAATATTGTTGAGACCCATTTAATTGTAGTAACATCGGCGGGGCCCGGTTAATTGTAATATTGATGGGACCCCCTTTAATTGTAGTAACATCGGCGGGGGCCGGTTATTTATGGTAACACAGGCAGGACCCCACTTAATTGTGGTAATATCGGTGGGGCCTACAGAACAGGCTATAGGATCAAAGGTCGGACCATTGCAACGACCACAAAATAGTTGTGTTAGGTTTCTCGTGCAATGCAGGGCATAGCCTCCACAAATTAGTCCTTGGTTGTGGGGCTGTTGTGTACCCCATCTAGTTATGCGGTGGCGGGGCTGTTGTGTACCCCCTCTAGCTATGCGGTGGTGGGGCTGTTGTGTACCCCATCTAGTTATGCGGTGGCGGGGCTGTTGTTTACCCCATCTAGCTATGCGGTGCTGGGGCTGTTGTGTACCCCGTCTAGCTATGTATGGGTGGGATTTACATGGCAGTGAATAACCATATCATTGTTGTTGTTGTTGCCTTTGGTCAGCAGTGGGATAGCCGATACTCTGACAGCTGCACGTCGTAGATGTTACTAAACGTGACCGCGACACGCTGAAATGAGCGGAGACGCCCGGTGGCACCATTGTCTCTGCTGGTATTTTTCATGATGAATTTGGATCGGGTCAGGATTCTGTAGGGCATTGATTGATACCTACCACTCTTGGATCTAATTTTCATGATGTTCCTACTACTTCAAAGACTTGTGGTTTTACGTTGACCACATAACACCTCATTGCTATGATGAGGGTCCTTCAGCGTGGATAAAATGATGGGTGGTTTTTGGTAGGGTAGAACATAGTTGGAAGAGAGAGAGGGGTATTTTTTGTCGTGGTTTTGATGCGCATCTACCGCACTTACTGGGAGTTTATAACCACCCTTTCTGTTGTTAACCCTCGTATTTAGCTTCTAGTTCTTGATTTATATTATTGATCTTGTCATAGGTATAAGTGATGACCCAGGCAAATTTGCCTATCACACGATACTAAGTTTGGGTATGGTCTGATGCTGAGGTATTGCAAAACGAATTGACCAAACTATTCCTATGGCCTGAGAAATGGCATATGGAATTTAACATTAACAAGTGTAGTGTACTTAGTATAGGTAGGTGTAATCCACTGCATAATTATAAATTGAATGGAAGAGTTATAGGCAGTGCATATGTGCTAGAAATAGAGCTAATAGGGTATTGGAACTTATTGGGAGGAATGTAAGAAATAAGAGTGCTGATGTCATTCTGAAACTGTATCTGGCATTACTTAGTTTTCATCTTGACTATGCGGTGCAATTTTGGTCACCGTATTATAGGATTGATATTGGTTTGCTTGAGTGAATAGAAAGGTGGATGAGTAAGATAATTCATGAGTTGAGGAGCTTCTTACCTTCTGGTGAAAGGCTTAAGAGACTAAATCTTCATACGTTAAAAAGGAGAAGAGTTCGAGAGGACTTGAGTGAAGTCTTCAAGTGGGTAAAGTTCT
The DNA here is from genome assembly GCA_963969495.1 of Ceratothoa steindachneri. NCBI lineage: Eukaryota > Metazoa > Arthropoda > Malacostraca > Isopoda > Cymothoidae > Ceratothoa > Ceratothoa steindachneri. The sequence goes on along the minus strand of OZ018333.1, from coordinate 69,587,329 downwards.
TATTTTTAGTGAATACGATAGGACACGAAGCACTGGTTTTAAGCTGGACAAGTTTAGGTTTAGAGAGTTTGGTAGAAATTGGTTTACAAATCGAGTGGTAGATGAATGGAATAGGCTCAGTAGTCATGAGAGAAGCGTCCTCCCTGTTGAGTTTTAAGAATAAATTTGATGGATTTATGGATGAGGATGCTAGGGGACCGGACCTTGGGGATAGATTTATGGATGAGGATGCTAGGAGAACTGAACTTGGGGATAGAATTATGGAGGAGGATGCTAGGTGTGACTGAGCTGGAGGGTGGGAACAGGAGCTGCTTCGTGTAGACTATTGATTAGCCTTTTGTACTCTTTTTCTTCTGTTCTATACAACTCATCTTATCGGCTCTATTTCGATCAGTGTGCTAGTATTGGATTCTCATGTTGCAGTGTATTAGATTTTTTTTGCACGATTGCTGATGTCTCATTGCACCTCTCTCTGTCACAGGCCTCGCCTCGGTCTGATTCTACATCGCGTCGTCGGCATTGGCCTCCTTTACTTCATCCTGGCGAGTATCGAAGCCTGCATGCGGGCGCTCGAACCCAAGGTTGAAGATGAGAACAGTTCCAGGAGGGTGAGTTTGCTGTCCCCACGCAACACCCGTTCTTCTAATGATTCATGATCGTCACTCACACAGAAAAAAAATGGTTATACCACGATCTGTACTCATTTATGATGTCATTTAGTTCTCATCTAGGGACCTACTAATTCACGTGGACTCCGAACCACTTGTCACTCGCTGCAGTAGGGATCTACTAAATAACGTATGCTCCGAACCACGCGTTGCTACTCGCTCTAGGGACGTCCTAATTAACGTTGGCTCCTAACCACCTTGCTACTTGTAATGGGCTACTAATTAACGGGGGGCTCAGAATCCTGCGCCGCTATTCGCTGCAGTATGGGCCAACTGAATAATGTATGCTCCGAACCGCGCTTAGCTACACGCTGCATTTGGGGATCTACTGATTAATATGGGCTCCGAACCACGAGGTTTTTCAGCATATGACGGCCGTTTTGAAGGCATCTCAAATTGGGACTCCATCCCGCGAGTAACCGCATTCAATGTGGCTCAACTTCGCTGCAGTCAGGAGCGGTGCTTCCACTCGGTGAAGCAACGCAACGAAATTGGATGATAAAAGAGAATTCATTGGTCGCTGACCTCGCAATACGGTACCGTGCTGCAGATAACATCTGGAGTATTGTGCCCTCCCACCCCAATGCTGCATGCGGTATGATCTGCGGCTCTACCCCCCCGTTCCTTTCACTTTGTACAGATCTTTCGCCTTACAAACTTTCTGATGGAGTTTCCCTCGTTAGTTTTCATTTGTCATTGCATTGGGCATCTTTTCTATAATATTTCGGGATCGATTCTTTAGAAATCCCTAAGTCATCAACAACTTGCCAATAAAGTGAGGTTGGTGTGCATCAAACGCCACAATCGGTATGAGTGGACAGCGACCGCGTCCCCTCCAGAAATGCATTGGTGTGGTTAATAGGTATTTTTTCCCAAAGCGACTCTCAAGGCGAGCAGTCCCATATGTTGACTAGTCTCCTTTTAGAATACGCGTTGCAGGACGGTATGGGTACCTTACCGCCGCCCCATAGGTAGGATTAGAGCATCCCAATAATATTTCAAAATATTTCGTTCAAAAGTGGTTGAAATAAATGAGCTTATGGCCGAGAGGTTCCTTTGAACTTGTCCCACCGCTACCCTTTCCCAGCTGGTGTTCGCCATCATCCCGCTGTCCCTGCTGGAGAGCGCCATCTGCTGGTGGGTATTTTCTGCGCTGGTTTCCACCACTCGGACACTTCGCCTTCGGCGCAACACCATCAAGCTGAACCTCTATCGCCACTTCACCAACACCTTGGTGTTCGCTGTCGTTGCCTCGGTCATCTTCATGATTTGGTCCATCCGGTGAGTGTCCCGATTCCTCTCTAAATGTGGGCACGGTGGTGCTACAGCTAGTCCGGTATACAAATTCGAAACCCCCTGTAAAGGGGTGGGAAATGTGTAATTGTTAACCCGTTATGGTGGTGTCAGTTTTAGAAGGGTTTATTTTAATCGAGACTTTGAGGATAAATAAAACCTCTAGCAATGATCCGTTTGAGGGTAGAGTCTTTAGCAAGGATTCGTTTGAGGCTAGACTATCAAAGACCCGTTCGAGGCTATTATAACCCTTTTATAGATGACCTTTTTGAGGTTAATTCGTTAAAAGTTTAATTGCTAACTTGTTATGGTGACGTCAGTTTGAGAAGGGTTTATTTTATTTGAGACTTACTTGGGGGTAGAGGCTTTAGCTAGGATCTATTTGAGGCTAGTCTTTAGCGAGGATGCGTTTGAGGCTAGACTTTACCAAAGACCCGTTTGAGGCTATTAGAACCCTTTTATAATAGATCTTTTCGAGGTTAATTCGTTAAAAATTTAATGGAAGTTAATGTTAAAGCGTTATTATAATAAAACAATAGAGAAAACGTGTTTTTGTGCTCTAAAAACACCTCAAAACTGACAAAATTATAAGATAAGAAAAATCCCCCAAATTATAAAGGACAAAAAAAAAAATGAGAAAAACGAACGATTAACTGCCCAACTCTGTCTTTATCTAAGACCCATTGGAGGTTATACCCTTGTAGCGTGCGGCAAGCGAGCGGCTTAAAAGCTTCGCTTGAATGACTCAGGATGGCTGAGTGGATTCGCCGCTCGCTAACTGTGGTCCAGCGACGCGGGAAGCGGTTTGCAACTCGACTACGCTACTTTCATTTTTGATTTGTCCCTTTTTCCTACTCCCTTCTATCCACACCCTTTATAGAAAACCCGTTTGAGGTTATTTACCCATTATCGAAGACATGTTCGACGTTATACCCTTTATCAAAGACCCATTGGAGTCTTTTTTTTTTGCCACTTATTGAATGATCCTTGTTCAGGTACCAGAACTTCGACCCTTGTGTTAGTGATTGGAAGCAGCTGTGGGTGAGCAATGCATTTTGGCACATCCTCTTTGCACTCATCCTCCTCGTCATCATGGTCTTATGGAGGCCCACCAACAACAACCAGGTCAGTAGTCAACCCACGCCACGAGACTCGGTTGAGTCAATAACATACTTTTGCCACCTCACGGGTTCTCTTCAGTCAAGGCCGTTAACACTCGGTAATGACGTCATGGCACGCTGAGTTTGAGGATGTTCAGTAACAGTGTTTTATTCTGAGGGTAGAAGATTAAGATAGTGTTTTTTGGAGGGGGTATAATGCTCCCTGTCGCAAATACTTTGGTCTATCCAAGCGCAGTGTAATGATAGGAACGGACATAAGAATTAAAGAAGTAAAAACTACAAATGTGTTTTTAGTAGTAGTAAAAAGATTGTGGTTGAAAAGGACTTAAATAGCAAAGCTCATTGACGAGAAATATGTTTTGTTGTAGTCGGATTTTAAATATCTAGTCATAACTGTTTGACATTTAGTTGTAGGTGTTTTTTAAGCTTCCAGTGGTAAATGTTGGCGGAGGCGAGCGTTTCTCGACGCCGGAGCTTGCCGCCTTTTGTTTTGTTTTCGTTTGTTGATTTTTGTTTTGTGTGTATTGTTTGTTTCTTTTTTGAATGTCGCCTCTTTAATGAAAATGGGATCGGTGGCGGGAATCGAACCTTGCCTCGTCTTTGCTGAGATCAAACAGGAGAGACTCCTTACCAAAGAGAAAAGAGTTGTGGTCACGTCATTTCCAAGTGGATATGACACCACCACCCAACCTGGATGCAATCCTGGTGGGGGTTAAGCTGTAATAGAACTTCCACTTAGTAATTATTGTATTTTCCGCTAGCAAAAGAGGGTGCTATAAAATTCCCGCAGCATGTAACAGCATCCCTCCACTCTAACTCGATTCCCTCAGGACAGTTTTACAGAAGGCGCGGCCCCACTGAATTGTGGTAACTTTGGCTTGTCCTACAGCACAGACTGTAGAATTAAAGGCTTTCTTCCTTAATCTCCCAAGTGGTAGGGAGCAGAGATATCATCTGCTCCTGGGGACCTATTAACAACAATACCAAGCACTTGCACGAGATAAGAAGCCCCCATTTTAATAAGCATTTTTTCCATCTTTGTTTGGTATACAACACACGCCCGTTTTTGAGTGCGCTAAACCACGACTATTCACTATTTCTATATAGCACAATTTTGAACGTGGGAAAGGGGGGTGGGGTCAATTAAATATTGTTCAATAAATGTCTAGAACTTGAATTCAGGAGGTGCAAACTTATAAATTGTTATTAAATGGCTACAACAAAGGTGGTACAAATAATTTAATGACTTTATTATCGAAATATACTGGTAAATTTAGTAGATCGGTGTCAATGACTGCATGTTTTGACGTTTGTTGATACAGCTGTGGTGTTTCCCATGCCCAGGGTGATAGCGAGAGGTGTGTAAGTGGATATGTGTGTTGGATTTTCTTTTTGTACTATCTCATTTATTCTAGACCTGTTTGTGGGTAAACCATTTATCGATGTGTTTGAGGTTAGGCTTTTTGTAGAAGATTCGTTGAAGGCTAGTTTTCTCTCATTTATCGACAAGTTGCTGCCCTCATACCAAAACAACTTAGTGAAGTAATAGCTTGAAAATAGGTTTATCCCTTTAAGTTACAACTGCAGACGAGATTTTTTTTAAGAGGAAATAGGATTTGAAATTTCTAGAACCAAGAGTGACCAACCCTCAGCTGAGGTTCCAAACTTTTTGGTGCATAGTGTCGTACACGGGAGGTACCATTGGGTCGGTGATTGACTGACGTCACTTAATTACACGCCACGTTCCGTTTCAATCGTCGTCGAGATTGTCCGACAAAGCAATGAAATCCATATAAAAAAATCGATGGCAATCGCCGGCCAGTCCGTGAACCCCCAGGAGCCGGTTATCTTTGGAGGAAAAAGTGCAGTCATACTGTATTTTGACACCACCGACTTAGGAGGAAACACTCCGTGGCCAAAGGGAGTGCCAACCGTTCTGCATTGTGGAGTGTAGATATGAAGACCCTTTCGACTAATTCCAGGACGGAAGAATGAAGGAAGAGAGGGAGAGAAAATAGTGTTGTGTTTAGCTATGTGTGGTACTCCCCCCTCCAATGCATCGACAGTATCAAGTCACTTTTTGTTGCCTCCGAATCGGAGACACACATGATAGCGCCATTGGATGGAGCTCCATCCTGAGGTGAGAGGGATTCTGAACGATACCTGTCCCGATATCGCCATAATCGGGGTCACTCCCACCTTCCCCGACTCCTTGAGAAGTCCTGTACACCGAACGGTTATTGGATTGAGCTTCTGCCGGAAGCGGGACTCCTCCATAGTATTAATGTTGGCTTCGCGCTCAACCCCCAAAGGGGGGGGGTCCTGAGCCTTAGAGATGTTTTTTTCCAGCTATGCCCTCGCTGGTCGTCGCCATGGGGACAGTAAAATTAAAATGTGGGGAGGTGGGTGTGATTGTTTACGTGTTCTTATTACCTAAGGCCACCAGCCGTTTCGAGCCCTGAAATGCTTCATGTCCGTTTTCACCGGTTATTAAAATGTCCGAAACAAGTAAACCCCCACCCCCCACCCCCTTAGCCTTTACTCGATAGAGCTCAACCCGCAAAGGGGGGAAATTGGTGCAAGGCTAGCGACAATTTCGCTCATATGTGCAATTTTGGTCGTATCCTTCGAATTTTTGTATGCTATTTGCACAAGTTGGCAGCTCTCACTACCTTCGCGGATACGACGTTGGATTTCTGACGTCGAGGTATCGGGTTGAATTCCCAGCGACAGCAGACAGAAAACTTCAGCGTTGTTATTGGATAGACTGCCCATTAGCGGAGGAATTGTATCTACCCCCGATGGGGTAGATAGCTCCTACACTCACCATCATGAACAGAGCCAATTGCAACACCGCTAGCATTCTCTGCCGTCATAACATATGCACTCTTGCATTTCGGAGCCCTTCCAATGGAGTACTCATATCCAAGATCGCCAGTTGATGTCCAAAAACACAATACTACCCCAAACTCCCCCACATAAAAAAGAAATGGGGGGGTTTCTCCTCCAGATGCCTTTATTTCTCTCTGGTGGACCTACTGATTAACGTGGAATCCGGACCATGGTTATATACAACGTATTGCAGTCACCGGAAAGGCGACCCGAATCCCGAACCATCCGGCGACTAACCACATCCGATGTGGTTTAACTCTCCTAAATCGGAAGGGAATTTCCACTCGGGGCTCCCCCCCAGCTTTCGAACACGAGGTGCAATGCGTTCTCATAAGAATTTCATTACCCCCTCGAGGAGGGTGGGGGGATGGGTTGTCCACGAGAGAGAAGGACGGATGGCGCACGTCTCTGCCGTGGCTAATGTGCGCGTTCTTACCCTCAGCGGTTCGCTTTCTCGCCCCTCCTCGACGAAGGCTCCGACGGCGAAGCGGAGGAGGAGGAGCGACTGATGGCGGACATCTCCGACACGATGAAGCTGCGGGCCTCTACCCGGGGGTCGTCGACCCCGTCCCCGAGGGAGTCCAGGACCGCGGTAAGTCCCCCTTTGCCACCTAAACGAGGGGGATCCCTCATACGCGATTGAGATTAGGAGTCTGGTACCCCGTCCCTTGGAAGGTGGGTACTTTTCGTCCCAGGAGCGATTGAACGGGGTTATCTTCTCTGTCCAGCCCCCAAAGAGGGAGTGAAGGGTAAATGTACCCTGTCCGTTGAGGCTACAGAAAGCGATAACTTCGACGTGCCCCCCCTTACCCCGAGTGTAGAGGTCACCCCTCAGCCCCCACCCGGAGGGAAGGAAGGACCCTAATTTCTTTATTTCCCGCCCCTGCAGGAGGACGACTTGAAGTGGGTCGAAGAGAACATACCGGCCTCCATCTCAGACACGTGAGTCTCTGCCACGTTTCTACCGTTACCCTCTGGTACCTGGGCGACAGCGCCCTTCCCCTACGGGCCCCAGTGCCCTCGCCCTTCTCGAACAAGATTGAGACTACCTACGCTCTATTTCTAGACATTTCCGTTTTGTCTTTCTTTTCAAGCCTCTCTCCACCTATTTTCGACCAGATTTCGTCCATTCATTCCTTATTGGGGCCGGAAGGGCCCCTCCCCTCTACTCCCTCCTCTGTTTCCTGTTTAGGTATTTAACATTCCTACTTCCCCACCTCCTTCTGTTCTCATGTTTCTCTTCTATTACCAATTCCCATAATGGTGCAAAGTGAAGCATGCTGCAGTTAACATCTCGCATGCTCTTCAGGGCTCGAATGTATATAGGGGGATCTATTGCTATATATTGTGAATTTGCCCATTATTTTTTTACCTTGAGTTTTGTTCCCTTTTGTGTTCTTTTAATGGGCTACGAGTGGAAACTGCACCCGGTTACATTTAAGTTGAGCCACATTGGGTGTTTTAAGTTGCCGGATGGAGTCGCAAGTCAGGTTGATTTCGGAGCCCACATAAAAAAAAATAGGTCCATCAGTGAGAAGTAAAAATGAACGCAGATTGTGGGTAAAAAAACCCTGTGGTTTGGGACCCACATAAAAAAAGTAGGCCCACCAGTAAGAAATAAAAAGACATCTTAAATGAGCGAACGCTGATCATGGTTCTGAGCCCAAATAAAGTAGGTCCACCAGAGAAATAAAAGGCATCTTAAATGAGCGAATGCAGATTGTAGGTAAAAACCTGTGGTTTGGAGCCTACGTAAAAAAATAGGTCCAGTGAGAAATAAAAGGAGGCTTAAATGAGTGCAGGCAGATGGGAGTCCCATCTAATTTCTTTTTTTTAGTTTCCTATGCATAGGTATCCGGTTGCGGGCTTATGATTGCCTTTTTTGGTGTGTTGTTTACGCCTGTGGCACTTTCTTAGTGGTGGTAACTGCCAAGTACCACTCACTGCTAGGTCCCTCTACCCCTTCTTTCGCCTACACCCTCCTCATCAGAGGTCGTTTCCCTTGCAGGGGGCTGCCAGTCGTGGACTCGGACGAAGAGATCCTCACAACAAAGTTTGAAATTTCCAAGATGCAGTGAGTCTCGGTTGCCATGGTAACCCTATAACCGCCGTCTCGTATCTTCGGGCATAAGTGAAGAGTGGCGGCTGTGCCCCCCTTCCCCTTTCCTCAATAGCGATGGTATCATCACTTGTTCATCTCATCCCCATTCTTGAAGAGACCGGGAATTAATTAGGTGAACTGGCTCTCTTCCCACCCTGAATCCCTCGAGGAATAACGCCATAACCCCCCCCCCCCCCCGTTTCGATATAACGCTAATGCCATCTTTCGTTGTACTAATTAATTGCCAGATCTCAACGTTTATGGTTTTCCTAACAACGGGTCCGTATCTGGGTTGAGTAGTGAAGCCACCAAGTGCTTGGTTGGCTGTTGCTCGCATCTTTGAAACGATGGTTTTTGTTCGCTCTTCGCCAGATTGAATGTTTATTTAATAATTCTTTGTAGAATAGTTTCAATACATAATCTGAGCTTTCTAAATATTTTTTTTGCCAAGGAAGTTTTGCTTGTAAAAAAAAAATATGCAGTGGCTATAGATTGTGAATGAGGGATTTAGTTTGAAAGTTAAATAGAATTCCAATTTGTTAATAGTATCTTTTGTTGCACTCTTTTTTTTTAATATAAATTGATTTCATTTCGGGTTTTATTTCCCATTATCATTTGATAAAAATGAAAGACCACTGTAAGACTGTTACAAGCTACAGTGAAAGTGAGTAATGACCTTTCAAATGGTTATCTCCCAATTCAACCATTTAGAGAAGCAGATATATATATATATATATATATATATATATATATATATATTCCATATCTGTTTTTTGTCAGGCATAAAAAATAGCGTTTAAATATATATATTTAATGATTTTTAACAACAAAAACAATTTTCAATTTGTCAAATATTTAAAAAGTGTGTGTTTTTTTTTTGCTATTGCCCAATAAGTACATTTGATACCATATAAAAAAAATGTAGATAGTTCCACCTTCTATATGTTCTTGTAATACATCACCCCCTTACAGTGAACCCTCCCACCAGTAAAAAAAAAAAAAAGCAGCAGCAGCAGACTATTTACTATAGCTATTTCACACAACCACACCAACCTGAATACTCTATCCCCATCAAAAACCATCAGCACAATTACTACGGAAACAGGCTCATCCTCTCCTAGCTAAGGTCAGGCCATTCCACAATGCTTCAACATCCAACCAACACCTTGACAACAGCCAAGAGAGAGAAAAAAGTGGTAATTCATTTCCAAGTGGATATGGCCTTACCACACCACCTGGATACAGGAGTAGGACCACTCTCGCTCGGATGCATCCCTGGTGAGGAGTTAAGTGGTAATTGAACTAACAACTTTCAAGCTGGTGCATGGGCCGCTATAAAATTCCAACAGCCTGCCTCCACTCTAAGCTAGTCCCCTCTGGACAGCCTCACATAAGGCGAGGGCCCCAGTTGGCAGCGACTACGACTACAACATAATGATGTAGGATCAAAGGCTTTCTCCCTGTATCTGCCAAGCGGTCGGCGGGAGCAGAGGTCATCTGCTCTTGCCAACACAAAACTCAAATGCCCAAACCTCAGACTCTTACAACACCGACATCATCTCCCACTTGTGGACACGTAAGGGGCGTGATGGCAGCGCCGCCCACTACGTAGAAAAGTAGGGCGACTGGAAGATTAATAAAAAAAAAACAACAACTATATTTTCCACCCGTATTTATATGGGTATGGACAAAATATCTGCTAAATGGAAACCTTCAATTTCCATTAAGGAACACGAGCATTAAAAAATGCCTGTCGCTAAGCCCTGCTCTCGTCGCCCTGAGGGCGTTCTTTCCCACACAGAAGGGACTCGTCACAGCGGCACTGGAAGGTATAGGGGCATTACACTTGATGAACAAGTCCTTCAAAAACGGGCTTGGAAATAAGGCCTTGTTTAGGACGAAGGGTTTCTTCTTTACCGGCCTCTCATTCAGGAACTTCTCGATCAACTTCGTACCCGTGTCTCTCCTCTTCTCCCCGCACTCATAGAGCGCGCCGAAGAAGTCCTCACTATCGTACTCATACTCACTCTCGCTACTGCTCGCCTCCTCGCCTGAGCTGATCAGCATCTTGTTCAGCAAACACACTAAATGCTTCTTTACCTTGTCCGTGACCCCCTCCATGTCTTGCATAACGTCCCCGTCCACCATCCTCACCCAGCCCAATTTGAACTGGGGATGCATGGCAGCGGCCACCAGGAAGTCTATGTCTTCGAACAGGTGACCGAACCTAGTTTTAATTCCAGCCTTGAGGGCAACTACCAGTGGATGGCAGAGCTTCACGGCGTTGCTTTCTTCAACGTCTCTCAGCATTTTGAGGGAGATAGCGAGGGTGGGTAGGAGCGTGCCCAAGTAGGCTTTGTCCCCCTCTTGCAAGATATCCAAGGCCTTGCACACTGGTTTCATCACCTCTACATACTCTTTGAAGAAGTTAATATCACCTGGGGAAAAAAGAAAACATACACTACTTTTAAGACAACTACCAGTTTACTACAGCGTGTGATTGGCAGGCATCAACGCCACTGGAACACAGCACTCTACCCTTATTTTCTTTCGCACGAATACAACCACTTTAATCGACATTATCTGTCTAAAGTTGTTTTTTTTTTTAATTTCACGTTCCCCTGACATTTATGATGCCATTAATACAGCAGCCAACAAAGGCATAGCCACTGCAATACCCATTAATCCCTTAATCCAGGGGTCCCCAGCCCGCGGGCCACATGCGGCCTGGAAGGCCATTCCGTTCGGCCCACGGCCACTTGTTAAAATTACCATTGCGCGCAGCCCGACAGATCATTTCCTGGGTCATCGTCGCGGCCGTCCAACATTGCAAACTTGTGTTGAAACATCTTTTAGCTCAAGAGCGTGTTTTAGGTTAGGTTAGGTTAGGTTAATTAGTTCAGGTTAAGAGGAGTTAGTTCCATTACCACTGATTTTGATAAGCTTTCTGCTGAGAAATGTCACCAGGTGTTTCATTAATAAATTCTTTTTTTTTTTTTATTGGTGCGGGGGCAAGAGGAAGGGGCACCACAAGCTGTCAAAGTGGGGACTTTTTTTGAGGGAGCCAATCTGGCGACTGCCTGCTTGGGCATAAGTCGCCGTACACGACACCACAACCTACAACTAGGGTATATTAAGAAACAAATAACGCTAAAAAGGACAAGGGCTAAAAAAAATAACACTCAAAGAAAACAAAGCAAGGAGTAGGCGCGCTCCTGCGTCGGGGGTAGGCCCGCCTTCCCCCGGCGCCTTAACATGCAACTTACAAAAAATAAAAAAGTCAAATAATTTCACAAGTCAGTGTACACGAACCCATCCCGAGTACAAGGAAAAAGCGGTAGCAACCAGGCTATCATACCGGGACAGGTAACGTGCACGGAGATCGCCCAGACTGGGACATTCAACAAAAATGTGCCGAACAGTCTGGGGGGCAACGCAGTCTTCACAGTAGGGCGCAGGCGAGCGCTCCATCAAATGGTGATGCGTCCCGCGAGTGTGTCCAATTGAGACGACAGAAAGCAACATGAAGCCGTCGCGGCATTGGGGGGTAGGTCCATGGGAACAATCGCGGGACAATGGCACACAACTTTAAGTTCCCTTCGACAGTCTTCCATCTTCTTTGCCAAACAGCCCGTATTCCTGCCATGTAATCGGTGTGAGGAAGAGCTAAACGCTGGTCTGGTAGCCCAGTCCTCATGGACTCTTTGGCGCCCTCATTCACCTCAATTCCTACATGTCCAGGAAACCAGGAGAAAATAATCTCGATATCCGCCCGGCTTGCCAAAACCGTGGCGTCACGGATATCGCGAACCAGGGGATGCGGAGATTCCAATGCCCCGAGAGCACTCAGGGCTCTTTGTAATTCGCTATAGATCACAATCCGGTCTCCGAACCGGGCACGTCGCGTAATCTCCCGTACCGAGTGGTGTATTGCCACCAACTCAGCCGTGAAGACAGACGCAGCGCCTGGCTGAGCCCCGCTGACTTCAAACAGAGGGGATACGGCGTGGAAGCCGACCCCCTCTTCGGACTTGGAGCTATCCGTACACGAGCTGTGCTCCAAAAAGGTCAACGCAATACTCACGGCACTGTACAAGCTTTGGGAGCAGAGGCGTGGCGACAAATAGCCAAAGGTGGTGCCGTTCAGTGTGGCACCTTGGGTATAACCAGGTGCGCCACCGTCCCGAGAGCTATACCTAGCTCTCGAAGGAGTTTCCTAGCCCTAAACCCAAAGGGCTTAGGGTATTAATGGCGTCTCTCGGCGGTATAGGCACCGTCGAAATCAGCTGCGGATGCGGTGAGAGCTGTTGGCGAATGAGGGAGGCGCCGGGCTCGCGAGGACAGGCGAATAATGCACTGAACGCGTCGTAGAGCGAGTGGCATCTCCCCAGCAACGACAAGTATGCTCTCAATGGGGAAAGTCCGTAAGGCATCGATCGCCAGGCGAAGGCCGGTGTGGTGGATCGAATCCACCTTCCGCAATAAACGCTCGGCTGCGGATGCATAAAGCTCGCATCCGTAGTCGAGCTTCGAACGAACAAAAGATCGATAAAAAAGTAAGGCAGTAACCCTATCAGCGACCCAGGCACTGAAGGTTACGGAACGAAGAATATCAATTGCCTGGTACTTGAGACCCCAAGGATGCAAATATGAGCCTCCCAGGTGAGGAATCAGTCAAATACAAGACCAAGGAAACGGAGCGAGTTCACCACTTCCAGGCGTACCCCTATTTAGAAACGAGTCTGGGTCACGGTAGAGCCGTGGATGACGGCAGAAGTGCACCTTAGTCTTAGCCAAGGAAAACCGAAACCTGTGCGCTTCGGCATGGCGAGACGCGGTTCGATGCCTGTTGGAGTCGACGCTCCAGAGTTGGCATCTGGGCCACGCCAAAAGAGATCGAAAGGTCGTCCACGTATAGCGTAGCGAGAACATCTTCCGGCAGCACCGAGGCGATGCCGTTGGTGCTCAGGGCAGAGTGTGACACTGAGGACACTTCCTTGCGGGACACCCTCTTCCTGCTCCATTGGGCAAGAGAGCACCCCCCTCCCCCTCCTCCCATACGCGGAATCAACGATCTCGCAAAAATTCAAATATAAAGATTGGGGGGCCTCCACTCGGCCCCATCGTGTAGAGTCTCCATGATACCGTATCGCTATGCAGTATCATAGGCTTTCTCCAGATCGAAAAACACCGTGGCGTAGTGCTGTCTACGAAGGAAGGCCTCGCAGACTGCATTTTCCAGTCGGAGCAGAGCATCCGACGTGGAATGGAACTTGCGTAAGCCACACTGTTAAGAAGACAGAGGACCTGCATTGTCCAGAAAAAGCCTAATCTAACATTTACCAATTTATCCATCAACTTACACACGCAGGAGGTTAGAGAGATTGGGTGGAAACCGGCCGGGATAGAATGATCTCTCTCCGGTTTGCGAAAAGCTAGCACAGTAGCGATTCGTCAGGAATCTGGGAGGATACCCTGCACCCAGATCCTGTTGAACAAATCTAACAGAAAGGCCCTGCCTCGCTCACCCAGATTTCGAAGCATGGCGTACGGGACATCTCCGGACCAGGTTGGGGGCCCGAGCAAGAAACGAGAGAGCGGAACGCAACTCGCTCAAAGTAAACCTGTCGTTGAAGGGTTCTCTGCCTCTGGAAGTAAGGTCCAGTTGGTGACCTTCCGCGAAACCATGACGCGCATTAAATGCTGGCGGAGCAGCATCCCGGCTAGAGAATGCGGAGAAAGCGGTCGCGAAGGATTCCGACACGGACGAGGGGCCCAGAGAAATCACTCATTTCCTGAAATGCGGACCACTGCGCCAGCGCCGAGCACCACCGGAGTGGGCTCTCGGGCGGCAGCGGCCCAGAAAATGATATTTGAATGGGAAAGTGATCACTACCATTGAGGCCATCGACCACCCCACACCACAAATCAGGCTATGCATCCGGAGAGCACAAAGATAGATTGAGAGAGAAGCAGTTCTCGGGCAGTGACGCGTAAACTCATCCACATTTAGGATATCTCCATATCGTTGGTCAGGTCAGCAAGGACTTGACCCCTGGGATTAATGGAAAGGGCCTCCGCAACCGTGCACGACGCGGCGCAAGTTCCCCGCGTCGAAGTCAGCTGACGGTGCAATGTACGCGGAAATAACAGTATACCTCCTATCCAGGTGCAGCTGCACAGCTACTGCCTGAAAGGAGGTATCTAAAGCGAGGAGAAGAACGGAGACATCATGCCGGGTGTAAATCGTGCATCCTCACGCCCGGGCCACACTCCGTGGTGGTGGGGTCGCAAAACCCTTATATTCAGGGAGGGTGTGCAGGGGACACGCGCCCAGCATGGTCCCTTGCAAAAATAAAGCTAACGTGGAACGAGAGGAGAGGAGCCTCCGCAGCTCCTCCAAGTTGGCCCTGAGTCCGCGGCAATTCCATTGAAGGAATATGCCCTCTAGGCCTAGCTCGGAGGAGAAACAGGGTTCTCTTCAATGAGAATACCCTTACTGGAATGGCCGTACGCTTCCTGGAGGCAGAACTCTGGGCGCTGTCGCATTCGAGAACTTATCGGAGAAGGTTGGGCTCGTCGTGCGAGTCTTTTCCTCCCTCCGCCTCGAAGCCTTAGGCAGGCAGGGCGCCCTCTTTTCAAGGATCCACCGTCTCCGATCCATCCAACGTACCACTGGATGTTGGCGAAGGAGCCGAAGCTCCTTTAGGAACCCCAGAAGATGGCCTCACGACCCTCTTCACGGGTGTTGCGTATCTCCTTCTCGAGGAGATTACGCACCAGGAAGCGGCTCTCCGCAAGACACACTTGGCCAACACACGATTTGGACTTATCGTGTGCGGCCTTGGAGCAACTTACACAGAGTTCGAGTAACCACGACTTTGCACGTCGACATGAACGATTAGTATGGCTGAAGCGGTGGCAGTAATAGCACCTCCGCGGCAGTGGCACGAAGCCTTTACGCGGTAGCGATACCAACCAGCACGCACCAACTTAGGGAGCTTGTCACAGTCGAACGTGACGAAGAAAGTAGGTGTGGGGCTCGACGCCCCTCCCTGTTTTCTCATCACACGGTCGACCTTGACAGCCCCATGGTCGGCCAGCTCTAAGGTGATGTCATATATGTAGTCCACGAGTTCTCTCGCATAAACCACTCCTTTCACGAAGTTCATGGTAGAGTGCAGCGTCACACTCACAGGCGGCCATAAAGTGTCCGAAGAACACTAATCATGCCCACCTCAGAGCGATTCGACGCATTCGCCAAAAGTCTCCCGTCCGAGAAACTGGTCACCTTCGGCTCTCTACCAATCACACTAGCTAAGGCTCTCCCCTCTGGTGGATCATGTTGCCCTTAGCCAACATGCTGCCATGAGTGGAGCGAATAATAATTAACTGTTTGAAGCCAGCGGGTTCAAAAATGTTAGGTACACCCTGAATGAGGGGCCCCGACGTAGTCGAGGCTCCGCTCTGCGCAGTTTTGTTCTTTGTCTGGGACTCCCCACACGGGAAAGCAACGGGGCCAGACGTAACGATCTTAGTTTGGTCGCTTACCGAAACGGCAGCGGCCCCAGCGAAGGAGAGGAGCCTCAGGGGGAGGGGCCTCCATATGCCCATTCCCTCCCCCCCCAAGACATCACGGATCCCATTCGAGGTGCCTTTGGTCATTTCGTCTTTGGCCGGCGAATCGGCATCCGTCGGGAAAGAGAAGGGGGCAGATATACTGACCCCCTGAAAGCTGGTCGCGCAAGTACGCAGAAAATTAGGGGGCAAGGGTCGACGGGCCCTGCCATCCCTTGCTCTCTTAAGAGGGTTGTCCCTATTGAATCGCTCCCACCGGGGGCAGTCAATTATAGGCTGCCTGCCTTTCTTGGCAGTTCCCTTAGAAAGTAAAGGGAGGACTGCCGCTGGAAAAGGGAGTCGCCCAAGGGCGGCTCCAGAGAAAGGGGTGATGGGGAATCTCCTAAACCCGTAGGCAAAGGAGAGGAGTAACCCTCCTCTCCGGTTGAAGTGTTTTGGACGGTCCCCTGCGAGAGCACAGGGAAGGGGAACCTCCATTTTTTCAGTGGAGCTGCCCGAAGGTGGCTCCGTCGGTGGTGAAGGGGAAAGAGGAAGAGTTTGAATTTTTAGATTCTCATCATCGGGCATGGGAACCCTATTCGTTATACGGGAAGCAAACGCTAATCACCCTCCCCGCAGTAGCCCGCTCTGCGAGGGGTGAACACGGGCCCGGCAGAATGAGCTGCCACCAAATAGGACCACACCTTTCTGCTCAGTGGCCAGGCAGCCCTTCGGCATGGCGGCTCCACCTTGAGCTGGGCGTAAAATCGATAGAGATTAAAAGGAAAGAGAAAGGGGTATGTGAGGAAGGTGTGGGTGGGGATGAAGCAGGTTGTTAAAAGCCCATCACCCCAAACCGGAGCTCAGGGGTGTGGGGGGCATTGTCCCCTCCCCCCTCAGTCCCGATCCGGGATAGTTGGGTTAGAGGCCGAACAGAGAAAGGTGTGGGAGAGGTTGTAGGGAGAATGAGGAAGTAGGGTAAAAACAGAGGCTGTCTGAAGGAAGGAGAAGAGGCTAAGCTGGGGCCGGACGGTGCGGTGAGTCCTGTCAGCATAGCGGCCAGGACGGCAAATCGCCGCGCCCCCTTACGGGGTGTCAAAGTGGGGACAACGAGTTTAAGTGGGGTTTCAATGCCCCGCCCTTTTTTTTTTTTTTAGCTCATTCTATGCCACTGAAACGTACATATTTCATCGGTAGTAGTGCAATCAACTATCAGAGTACTACTGCTCAAATGCCCCCCTCCCCCCTAAGGATAAAATGAAATAACAATAACTGTCATGTGTAAGTTGCGCGTCGTTGGTGGCTCTCCCCACAATGATGAGCGAAATGGAGAAGAATGCGGGGCTGTTAACTTATTCACTTGTATCTCTAAAGCATCAAACAGGGGGCATAGCCGGCCCCGACATACCTTCATGTGACCAAGCCCCCCCCCCCTCCCCAGTCTCCTATTGCAAAAGATCGAAAGAAAAAAAATCTCACCTGGCGAAAATGACGGCATTCCGAGAGTGCTGCAAGCACGGTGCAGTCCCTGAAGCTTTTTCCTGTCCCCAAAGACGAACACCAAGTGGGACACTCCGTCATAGACCGAGGTCCACCTCGTCATGGTAGGCACCGCCAGTAACATCCCTATCTCGTCCTTGATCACGTCTGAGGCTTGTGAACTTGTCGACTGTTTGTCCCATAACTGCGTAGCTTTAGCGAAGGCGCTCCGGTACACCTTCCTGTAGGATGCCGACTGCTTCAGGGCATTGTCGGCATCCACGGTGGCCACGAGACTCAGAATGTGGGCGGCGCATCGGAAGAGTTTCGGCAGAACGTATTCAGCATCCTCTGTGGCACCGGCTGAACAAAAAGGTTTAACTTGAGGTTTAAGATAAGGAATCAGTTGGGGAATTGCCCAATCCAAGTGGATTATAAATGGCAGCGGAAATAAAAAGAAGCAAATTAGTTATAAAAGAGGGAGACCCTTAGGTGATAAAAAAAATTCTAAAATGAGTCTTTTAAAAGATTCCTCCGCCAAAATGAAACGAAGGCGAGACAGGCGAGGGGTAGTTAAAAGGGTCGGGAAACAGGAAGATCGAGAGAGTAGGGAAATGAGAGCATTTTAGTAGAAGATGGGCAAGAGAGTGGTTGGTCCCCACCACAAAAACGGTAGCAAGGGCTGATTTGAATACCAGCTGAAACAAGATGACCGTGGGAGTCTTGCGTGGCCGATACGAACGCGGCAAAGGGCCACCTCTAAGAACCGTAGTCTCTAAAGGCTCGAGGGCTAAGAGCGAACAGACTTTTTGATTTTATGTCATTTAAATGATGAACATCCATCTCATTCGTTCTGCCACAACTGATAAATATATTTTCTTATAAAAGGAAAGAAATCTCGAAAAGGCAGAGCAGTGTTTTCCGACGACACAGAATAGGCTGAGCGGGCCAGATGATAAGCCTTCTCGTTGCCTAGGACCCCTACATGCCCGGGGACCCAACAAAATAGAACTCGATATCCGGACGCATTATGGACCAGCCAGTTGCAGATTTCTGTGACTAAAGGATGGGAAGCATTAAAAAGCGAATTGACTGTAAAACACTGCTAAGAGTCGGAGAAAATAATAAAATCTTTAAAGAGTAAAATTTGCATCAGTCTAAAAGTTAAAAGGATGGTTGAAAGTTCAGCGGTAAAAATCGAAGCAGCAGCGGCAAAGATAAAGACAGAAAGTCTCCTGAGTAGATGGCTGCGGCACTCAAGCCATTGTCGGACCTGGAACCATCCGTATATATCGCATGCTCTAGGAACAGACTCTTAAGGATGCAAGGGTCCACATGCTGCTGGTACAAACTATGGGAGGTGGAGCACTCCGACTAGGGGTCAGTAACGGTGGAAGGGCAAGGACCCTTAGAGCACCCAGGTTGGAGAGATGATCTCCTATCCGGAGGTTCTAGGGGCGGAGTAAGGACGGCAACCTATCGAATGCCGCCGTTGACTGCAGCATACAGGAATCTGTAGACCTCTGATACAGGGGTCTGTTGTACATAGCAGAGGTATCGCATACAGATCTGGAGTCGATGATAGGGCAAGGGAAGGACCCTACTCCCACAGTAAAGGCTGTTGACGGGAGAAGTGCGAAAGGCTCCACTGGAGAGACGAACTCTGAGGTTGCGAATGGGGTTCAGCATTTTAAGGGCTGAGGGGAAAGCTGAAGAGGAAATTTGACATCGATAGTCCAATTTGGATTGGACGAGGGCAGTGTATAAAGTCCACAGTGTTTGACGATCACTGCCCCACGAAGTGTGGGAGAGGACTTTCAAAATGTCTAAAGCCCGCAGACAGCCCGTTCGAAGAGGGCGTAGGTGTGGTAACCGGGATAACTTGGGATCAAGGGTTATGACCAGATACCGAAACTCAGAGACCAACTCTCTCTACACTTTGTAGGGAGATAGGTGGCGGAACAAGAGCCCCTCTACCCCTGTGGAAATACAATGCCTTAGTTGTGGTCGTGGAAAAGCGGAATCTCCTAAGTTGTGGACTTTTCGAGACAGCATCGACGGCCAGTTGCAGCCAACGCGCTGCTGATGGAAGGCGAGGCGAGGAGCAGTATAGTGCAAAGTCAGCGACGAACAGGCTCGTCGATACACCCTCAGAGAGAGAGAGGAAATGATATCATTGATCGAAATTACAAAGCATAAAACACTGCCCTGAGGAACTCCCTCTCTTGGGGTTGCAGGTCAGAGTAGGTGTCTCCAACACGCACCATAAAGGATAGAGATGCGAAAAAAACTTTGAATAAAAGATGCCGTATCTCCATGTTGTATCGTAGGCTTTTTCAATGTCGAAAGATATGACCAAGACTCGGTACTTTACCGAGAAAAC
The DNA here is from genome assembly GCA_963969495.1 of Ceratothoa steindachneri. NCBI lineage: Eukaryota > Metazoa > Arthropoda > Malacostraca > Isopoda > Cymothoidae > Ceratothoa > Ceratothoa steindachneri. Next base: position 69,567,835 of record OZ018333.1, on the reverse strand, counting down.
TTTCCGGACAGATCCCTCAAAAGGTACTAGGAGGTTAAGGGTACTATGACCCTTGCGAAAACCACAATGAAATGGAGACAGTAAGTGATTGGTTTCTAGGAACGAGTTCAGGCGCTCTAACACCATCTTCTCCACCAACTTACTCAAACAGCTGGTGAGAGCTATAGAGCGGTAGTGGTCTGCGTCCAACCCGTCCATGCCCGGTTTGACAAAGGGAAGGACAATCCCAACGCGCCATGATGATGGGTAAAAAACCCTTCAGCCATATAAAGTTGTACAAGTCAAGTAAGAGAATGATGAGTGTGGATGGAGGTGCCGAATCATATCAAAATGAATCCAGTCAAGGTCAGGAGAAGTAGATCTACAGTGACAAAGCACTACGCAACTTGTGGATGGTGAATAGGTCATTATACGGAAGGTTAGATTTTGTTGTAAAATTGAGATGATGAGACTCTTCCTTTGATTTACAGGCTAGAAAATACTTATTGTAACGACTGACACTGCTGACGGCACGGAAGTGGTTGCCCAAGCATTGCTGGCCACCAGGCTGTCATTCACTAAGGATCCCTCTAAGTTGAGTGTGGTGGTATTATGGCTAGGATAACATCTCCTGATCTTGTTAATTTTCTTCCAGATCTTTGCGGTAGGAGTCATGAAGTTCGGCGAAGCGCCCGAGATCGTTTTCGGTCAACCTTGTTACACAAGGTTGGGTTGCGCCGAAATCGGGCACGAGCTAACTTGTAGTTTTTGACAGCTGTCGCACACTCCGAGGTCCTCCAGGGCACGGTTGAGCAACCCATTAAGGGTCATCTTCCTGGAATGATCTATATTCCTCCGTTGTAGATAATTGATGTGAAATACGCTACTGACGCGTCCACACCATTGAATGTCCCTAATGAGGCACTTGTGAAAGACGCCTCTCGGAAGCCTTCCCAATCGGGATGGCTTAAGTCCCACTTGAGAGGCATGGATGTATGAGGGCTAGGGTGAAAGGCCGACAGAACAATAAGGAAGTGATCACTCCCATGGAGGTCGTCGAGAACTAACCATCGAAAATCAGTGAGGCAATCCGGGGAACAGACAGACAGGTCAACACAGCTCGCTAAAGGAATCCGTCTGGATATGATAAGAGGTAAAATCGCAGATAATAAAAGACTAAAACACTGCCTTTGGCATTCCGAGTGATGTCACCCCAGTATGGGTGACTGGCATTAAAATCTCCGAGTAGTAAAAATGGGGAGGGCAACTGATCTATATGTTCTAAAAGGTCGGGTCTTGATAATGGTAAAGGAGGAAGGTAAATAGAGCAAACAGTAAAAAGCCTTGTAAGAAAAACCCTCACGGCAATGTAGCTTGGAGGGTAGTGTGTTGGGGGATGGGAGATTCATGGTGGGATGAGGATACCATAACTGCCTCCCCCTTCCATAAGCAATAGAGTCGAAGATAAGAAACCCGGTACCGCCGGAAAGGGCCGAGTACACAGTTTGTTATCCTGAAGACAAATAACAGCGGGGTGGAGTCGTCAAAAGAACCGAGTTCTTCCCACTTTGGAAGAACGCCTTGACAAGTCCACTGTAAATGGAGGATATTATGTGGAACGGTTGGATACCACAGTCGATATCTTTTTCTCCTTTGTTGCTGAGGTTAAGTTTGAATTGCGTCCCAAAGAGTTTGGGGGACGAAGAGCAAATTTTGAACAGCCTGCTATAGCGGGGGAAGAGTCCTGGAGGGTGCAGTGACAGCGTGTATGTTCGATGGTTTCGAGGAACTGGCCGAGGCCCTTGCCTGTAATTCAGGCCACATCCAGGCGGAAAAGGAAGGTCGATAAGAGATTTTCGACCGGTAGATCCGGATTCATGGGTCGAGGGAACTCTTGATGTCTGAGGGGGTTGATCCAACAACCGCGACAGGTGATGTTAGAGTATCATCTGCTTCCATCGTATCATGAGTAGGAGGGTGAGTAGAAAGAGCAGGCATCTGTGCAAAGTACGAGGAGCTGGGTGTATTTCTGCTACCGTTTGGACTGGGAGGGGGCCTAAGTCCCGTGAAGGGCGGGACGGAATTGAGGGCAGAGAATATTCAGCAACAGAAGAGTCCATTGAAGATTCTCGAGGCTCGGCCGAGACAGCTCCAGAGGCTGCCCCCTTATTGGTGGTCAATGACCCGTATAAAGAGTCCTTGCTCTTTTCACGAGGCTTTGGGTCCCTGGGCCGGGTAGAAGAACCATTACTGGTCAATATAGAAGATTCTTTTAGATAACGTCTGAGGTCTTCAAGTGTCTCACCCTGAGCGTCGGTCCCGGCTAGAGCTGCCGGAGAGAAGGAAGCAACATTAAGTATCTCGGTGTAAGAGCGATGTGTCGACTGTATATCGTGAATGGTTCGGATACTACCGGTAGATGGACGATGAGCTGCTTCAGGAGTGTCGAAACTCGAAATTGCTGGTAGGTTTCGTCCCGCGTCACGCAAAACGTCTGAGAAGAGACAGCCAAGAGGTGAGGTTTGTGCTCGAGCACGTTGGCGAGCCTCTCTCACGTCCAGACGCAGAGAGTGGCGCAAAGCGAGGACCTCCTTTAAATATAACATTAGGCACATTTTTGATGCTACACAGTGGGCACCACCGCAGTTGGCACAGCACGGTGTTTTGGCGCATTCTAGGCCATGTCAAACAGAAAGCAGGAACGGGAGTGCAGACAAGCACGACGTGTCCAAATTGATTACAATTGAAGTAACGTCTGGGTAGTTCGATGTAGGTGCTTACTGGGACACGAAGGTACCCAACTTTAATGAACTGCGGCAATTCTTGACGTTCGAACGTTAACATCAGTGTGGCAGTGTGGACTCTAGTGGAGCCTACTGTTTTAGTCACCCTGTGTACATGTGTGACACGTTGGATACTAAGCTTGATCTAAGGGTGGGTGAGGTCGTAGTCCCTTAATTCGTTTGAATGGACGACACCTTTGACAAAATTCAGACGTGGATGGGGCGAAACGGTTACGGGAACTTCGGCTCTCGAAGACAGATTTCGCGCAAGTAACGTGCACTAAGATCACCCAGACTGGGACATTCCTATGGAATGTCCCAGTCTGGGTGATCTTAGTGCACGTTACTTGGTGTGGTGGATCCGTATCCATTCTTCAAGAGGACATACCGGACGTAACTGAATCTAGAGTTGCAGTAGGCCTCCATGGTGGGTGGTCCTGAGGGAGAATGTGAAGTTATTTCTATTTGCAATGGCTACCCATGAACCTAAAACCTTTCCTTCTCGTAAGGGTTCTCGTGCCAAACATTCTTCATCCTCCCCTCGCTCGTCGGATCCCTATGCCAACGATCTGGACCCAGATTTAGATTATCCTCGCTCTCTGGTCATGAGTTTGTCATCTCACATCCATCTTGCAAAAGTCGATGTATTTGACGTTAATGGATCATTTGAGTCCCGCTGTGGTGAACCCCGCCGAATGTGGTCAAGTGGTAGTGGTGATATAGTAGTAGTGTCATCTCACTCTCAACATAATCTTGCGCGGAATCTGTCTTCGAGAGCCGAAGTTCCCGTAACCGTTTCGCCCCATCCACGTCTGAATTTTGTCAAAGGTGTTGTCCATTTAAACGAATTAAGGGACTACGACCTCACCTACCCTCAATAGGAATGTGCCGAACAGTCTGGTGGAAAATGCAGTCTTTACAGTAGAGCGCTCCATCAAATGGCGGTGCGTCTCCAATGTATCTGATTCAGAGACAACGGAAAGCGACCTGAAGCCGTCGCAACATTGGGGTGGGACACGACAAGAATGTGCCGGATAGTATGGGGGGGGGGGACTGAACAGACATCACAATAAGGATCAAGGGAACACCCATCAAATTCCAATAATAATAAATCCTTGGCTGTGCATAAAAGGTGACTGATCTGGAAAGAAGCCCACCTAAAGATTCTTTTTATATCCTGAATTAGGAGGGGGAGGGGGCTACCGCAGATCCATCCAGTTAATCCGTAAGGTGAGCCGACCTCCCATTTTTGTTGGCTTTCTTACTTTGTAGAACCCGACTTCTCTTGCCTCGAACCCGCCACAAAGGCGTTGGTTGTCCCTAAAAGGAACGATGCGAAGAGTACTTAAGAACACGTCAACACCTACCCATTTACAAAGGCCACCGGAGCCCACCAAAGTCCTATAGCCCTCATCCCTTCACCCATAGAGTAAGGCCCCGAAAGATCAGGACAACCTGTATTTCTATCCCATCATCTTCCATAGCTTTTACCAGAGAAAATCCAAGGTTTCCAAAATTGAGGTACGATAGCCAACAGGTATAAACTATGTGTAGGTGAAAGGTATGCAAATTTCCATGCAGGAATGCCCTTGCCACACATCCAAGTCAGTGAACACCTTCCTGGACGATGAGCATATGACTGTTATGAACTGGCCTGCACAGAGCCTGGACCCGAATCCCTTTAAAAATGTTTGGAAGACACTCAGAGAGAAGTGTAGTAATAGTTGTGGTTCGCCAACCATGCTTTATCAAGGTGGGTCCCCAGCGGATAATGAAATAGACAAAAAAGTCAGTATGAAAATCGCTGGTGAACCCGAGGCCAGTCCTCTTTTGAGGGGAGGTGCCAGGAAGTATTGTGTTTTGACACCAAACAGCGTTCAGGTGGAAGCCTTCGTCGCCTCGTGAGAGGGGGACCTGTTCCGCGTCAGAGGTATGTGGATATAGATACCTATCGGCAGGATTCCTTGGAACAGAGAGAGTGTGTGTGTGTGTGTGTTGTGCTGTGAAGGCGGGAGAGGAAAGAAAGCAGTGTTGTGATTGGCTATGTGTGAGGTGTAAGATCTACCCACCCGAAAACGAGGTGAGCACGGCGCGTACACCAATGGGTAGCCAGATCTCTACGTGCGCTGACGTTTGTGTCCGCCCATGCCGGGGTCGAACCCGGTCCCGTGATGTTAACGGATCAACGCTGTATCTACTCGGCTAGCACGAGCTAGCGAGGTGTAAAGCGAGACGGGAAAACATTTCAAGATTACTGTGCAAGATTGTCAGCAATTGTTCCGTTCCTGTGGCAGAAGATGTCAAAGCACCATCGAGAATAAAGGCCTCCACTCTAAACACTAATTACTTATAACGTGGACAAATGATTTCCCACTGTTAATTTAATCGTTATGTTCTAAGAGAAATTTGTTTCGGCAGCATTTGGATAACTTTGAATAATTTTTCTAGTAAATTGCTTATCTCCTGATAACTTTCAGGGTGGTTTTCTTTTTCATCCAAATTATTATACATCAATTTTGGAAACTTTGAATTTTCTCTGTCAAAAGTTATAGATGTGATACAAATACAGGCGTTATAAACTTTTGGGACGGTACTGTACATATTTACAATGCAATGCATAGTTTTACATCCACCCCAGATAGATCGGTCAAATTAATTAAAACCAAGCCAATCTCACCCAAGTACTTAGCCACTACTTTTAAAACAATGGTGATTCTGTGACGGTTGATGGCGGAGTAAAATGAGGTGGTGTTATCGGGTTATTAAGGCTTGTAGGCTGGGCAGTAATGGGAGAGGGGGAGAGTTCTTTCATAGTTGTGTGCAAGGAGGCGAGTTACCATGACAGAAGACGGGCTGGTGAAAATGTCAGTTGTTTTTTTTTTTGTCAATTGCTCCACAAGAGCAGCTGACATCTCTGCTGCTCCCTCTGACCTCTTGAGAGATTAAGGGAGAAAGCTTTGATCCTGCCGCCTGTGTTGTAGGACTCGCCAACGTAACCATATTTAAATGGGGCCTGTAGGGAGGCTGTTGCATGCTGTGGGAATTCCATAGCATGCCCCTGTGATAGCGGTCCATGGAACAGCTAGGGGTAGTCCCACACAGGGATTGCATCAGGCGGAATGTTCGTGTCATATCCCGCTGGGCATTCGGTTAATTGAGGTTTCTGGTGGGTTGTTTGAGGTTGCTTTTGGAGTGTGTATGTGTGTGTGTGCGTGTGTGAAATGGGGATTTAAGTGGTGAAGATGATCACGAATTTACCTTCTAAAATTGAGGCAAGATCTTCCACCTGAATGACTGTCACACCACCTTTCTCTTCCTGAACTTTCTCAGCCACCTCTTCGTCCAGAGAGCCGAAGACACTGCACCAGGAAATAAAATTAGTCATCATCCCCACAAGGTGGCTGTCGGCGCACATCATCACTTCGTGCAAAATAAGACAAAAATGGGGTGTGACGCCCCCCTCCCCCGAGTGGTAAAGGTTAAATTTAAAGCGAAACCAACGTGGGCATCGCCCGCACAATTTGTAAGGAGAGATGTCAAGTGAAGAGAGGCACGCGATTCTCCAGATGTCAGCTGCAGCATGACCACCCACCCCACGCTACGCCTGACACCTTCTTAGAGGGAAGAAGGGTCCATAAAGCCCCTCATTATCGCCATTACGTATCCCATTCTCAGAAACAGACCTCTGGAGGGGTGAAGGGGCTCCCCATAACCGTGCTTACTAGCCTTTTACAACGGCCGTCAAAGAGGTATGGGTGCCCTTCCTGCCCCACATCTGCCTCCAAATAAACAAAAAATCCGCTCACTTAAACGCCTTGATCAGGTTTCGGCCATTGTCCGTAGTGGTGCTGCAGACCTTGGCCTCGATCGCGAAGTCGAGGTGGACCTTGTAAATCTCCTTGGCCACGAGGTCGAAGGTGGGTCGTCCAGGGAGTGGTGTGCATGACAGGACAGACTGACGCCTCACGAGGCTATCCGGCTCGATCCACTGCACAGTCATACCCATGTAAGACCTAAAATAAAGTGGAATGTTGAACGGGGTGGGGGATTTTATTCTAATGTTCACCCCCCCCCTCTCTTCTGCGAGGTTGGCGGGCCCCTATGAAGGCCAGCAGGTCTCCAGGGTGGGGCCACAGGTCCTTGAGTTTGGAGATGTTATGGGTGTAGCGGTCGTGACTGGAGTTCGGGCAGTCAAGGAAGTGTTTGGTGTTGTGTTTTGGTTGCATCTGGTGTGCGTTGATGATGAGGCGAGGTTTATTCTGTGTAGTGTTGATGTAAAGTGTAGTGGTCTCTGATCTCGGTTGGGACAGGATGACTCTGTGTCCGGTGTAGTGATTTCTCTGATCGGTTTGTTGTTGTTTGTAGGTACTCGGGAGGGGATGGCATCTCTGCTCCCTCCGATCGCTTGGGAGATACAGGGAGAACGACATTGATTCTACAGACTGTGGTGTAGGGAGAGAGCCTTTGATCGGACAGCCTGTGGGGTAGAGAGAGAGCTTTTGATCGTATAGCCTGTGGTGTAGGGAGAGAGAGCCTTTGATCGTACGTCCTGTGTTATAGGAAGAGAATTAGGTGGGGTCGTGCCTTCTGTGAGGCTGTCCCGAGGGACCAGGTAGAGTTGAGGGAGGCTGTTGCATGCTGTAGAAATTTTCTAGCACTTTCCCTGCACTAGGGGTCCGTGCAAGAGCTCGAAAGTGGGTGTTCAATAACATCTTAAACCCCCACACCAAGATCGCATCCAGGTAGGGGTGGGGGTGTCATACCGACTTGGGAATGACGTCACCACTACTCTCCAAATCCTTTTCTCTTTGTCTACAGGTGGTTAGAGTTTAAAACACACAGATTTGCCCGCTGGGTGTTGATTACTTTATTGAGGGGGGGGGGGGGGCATGGATTTTAGTATATTGCTAGGTGGTGTACTCGGGCGTCTTTGGGTGAGGATAGTGTGGTTGTGTTTTATTAGGTTATGGTTTGGTGGTGACAGGGGTAGGTTGCAGGACAGGTGCTAGAAGTAGTGTACTGGGGTGTTGGGTTCTGATCATGCTTGGGGTGTTAGGTTCTTACCATGCCAGGGCATTGAGTTCTGATCATGTTGGGGTGTTGGGTTCTGATCATGCTGGGGTGTTGGGTTCTGATCATGCTGGGGTGTTGGGTTCTGATCATGTTGAGGTGTTGGGTTATGATCATGTTGAGGTGTTGGGTTCTGATCATGCTGGGGTATTAGGTTCTAATCATGTTGAGGTGTTGGGTTCTGATCATGTTGAGGTGTTGGGTTCTGATCATGTTGAGGTGTTGGGTTCTGATCATGCTGGGGTGTTGGGTTCTGATCATGCCGGGGTGTTGGGTTCTGATCATGCCGGGGTGTTGGGTTCTGATCATGTTGGGGGTGTTGGGTTCTGATAATGCCGGGGTGTTGGGTTCTGATCATGTTGGGGGTGTTGAGTTCTGATCATCTTGGGGTGTTGGGTTCTGATCATCTTGGGGTGTTGGGTTCTGATCATGTTGAGTTCTGATAATGATAGGGGGGTGGGTTCTTATCATGTTGGGGTGTTGAGTTCTGATCATGTTGGAGTGTTGGGTTCTGATCATGTCGGGGTATTGAGTTCTATCATGCTGGGGTGTTGTGTTCTGATCAAGCCTGGGTGTTGGGTTTTATCATGCCTGGGTATTGGGTTCTGATCATGCTGGGGTGTAGGGTTATGATCATGCCGGGTTGTTGGGTTCTTATTATGCCGGGGTAATGGATTCTGATCATGCCGGAGTGCTGGGTTCTGATCATGCCAGAGTGTTGGGTTCTGATCATGCTGGAGTGCTGGGTTCTGATCAAGTCAGGGTGTTGGATTCTGATCATGTCGGAGTGTTGGGTTCTGATCATGTCGGAGTGTTGGGTTCTGATCATGTCGGAGTGTTGGGTTCTGATCATGCAGGGGTGTTGGGTTCTTATCATGCTGGGTTATGGTTCTGATCATGCCAGGGTGTTGGTTCTGATCATGCTGGGGTGTTAGGTTCTGATCGTGATGGGGTGTTGGGTTCTAATTGTGATAGGGTGTTGGGTTCTAATTGTGATGGGGTGTTGGGTTCTGATCGTGATGGGGTGTTAGGTTCTGGTCGTGATGGGGTGTTGGGTTCTGATCGTGATGAGGGTGTTGTGTTCTGATCGTGATGAGGGTGTGTTCTGATTATGTTCGGGTGTTGTGTTCTGATCATGTTGGGGTGTTGGGTTCTGATTATGCCAGGTTGTTGGGTTCTGATCATGCCAGGGTAATGGATTCTGATCATGTTGGGGTGCTGGGTTCTGATCATGCCAGAGTGCTGGGTTCTGATCAAGCCGGGGTGTTGGGTTCTGATCATGCTGGAGTGCTGGGTTCTTATCATGTCGGAGTGTTGGGTTCTGATCATGTCGGAGTGTTGGGTTCTGATCATGCGGGGGTGTTGGGTTCTGATCATGTGGGGGTGTTGGGTTCTTATTATGCTGGGGTGTTGGTTCTGATCATGCCAGGGTGTTGGTTCTGATCATGCCAGGGTGTTGGTTCTGATCATGTCAGGGTGTTGGGTTCTGATCGTGATGGGGTGTTGGGTTCTGATCGTGATGAGGGTGTTGGGTTCTGATCGTGATGAGGGTGTTGGGTTCTGATCGTGATGAGGGTGTTGTGTTCTGATCGTGATGAGGGTGTTGTGTTCTGATCATGCCGGAGTATTGGGTTCTGATCATGCCGGGGATTAATCGAGTAGTCTCCCCAGAGGGGGTGTCTACCGTTCAGATCTCCGACCAAGAGAAAGGGCCTCAGCAACCGTGCCACGACGCGGCGGAAGTCCCCCGCGTCGAAGTCAGCTGACGGTGGAATGTACGCAAAAATGATAGTATACCTCCTATCCAGGTGCAGCTGCATTGCTACTGCCTGAAAGGAGGTATCTAAAGAGAAAGGAAGAACGGAGACATCATGCTGGGTGTAAATTGCACATCTTCCCACTCGGCCCCCATCCATGGTGGTGGGGTCACAAAACCCTTATACCCCGGTAGGGTTGGCAGGGGTCACGCGCCCAGAATTGTCTCCTGCAAAAAGATAGCTAACGGGGAACGGGACGAGACGAGCCTCCGCAACTCCTCCCAGTTGGCCCGGAGTCTGCGGCAATTCCATTCAAGGAATATGCCTTCCAGGCCTAGCTCAGTAGATGCGGGGGCCCTCTTTGAAGAGAAGACCCTCACGGAAATGGTCGTACGCTTCCCGGAAGCAGAACTCCGGGCGCTGTTGGCCAGACAATGCGCTGTAAATCGCTGTCACCTTCGAGGACTTATCGGGAGAGGTTGGGCTCGCCATGAGAGTCTTTTCTTCCCTCTGCCTCGAAACCTTAGGCGAGCGGGGCGGCTTCGGAGGCGGTGGGCCCTCTTTTGGAGGATCCACCGTCTCTGAGCCACCCAGCTTACCACTGCGTGTGGACGAAGGAGCGGAAGCTCCTTTCGTGGTGTCCTCCTTTCGGGGGGCAGCTTTAGGAGCCCCGGAAGATGGCCTCACGACCCTATTCAAGGGTGTTGCCTCCTGTGAGTCTAACGACTCGGTGGAGGCGCGCGGCCATTTCGCTTTAGGCGAAACGGTCAGATTGGGGGAAGGGAGGGAAACCCTGGTTTTAGCTGGGGCTGGGTGTGAACCCTTTGTGCCGCCAGCTTTACCAGGAAAGCGCCCGGGGTGGATAGAACTCACAGAAGGGTTCCGGATGGACACGGAAACGACCGTGCTCATAAGCCTGGAGGGGCCAGGAGCAGAGGGTGTTTTCTCATCACATGTTCGACCTTGATAGCCCCATGGTCGGCCAGCTCAAGGATGATGTCATCTCGCATAAACCACTCCTTTCACGAAGTTCATGGTATAGTGCGGCGTCACACTCACAGCCGTGCCTTCAAGTGTCTGAAGGGCACTAATCATGGCCGCCTCGGAGGGATTCGACGCATTCGCCAGAAGGCTTCCGTCTGAGAAACGGGTCACCTTCGGGTCTATACCAATCACACGAGCTAGAGCTCTCCTCTGATGGATTGTGTTGCTCTTAGCCAAAATGTTATATCATATATAATTTGCTCTCCACTTTGATTTTGGGGAAGATGTTTTTTCCCCTACTTTGGGGGTAAACTTTATATTCATAGATTAAGCGATATAATATTAGGTAATACAGTGGCTATGCCCTTAATGGTTACGGTTTAGGCAAGTGGAAACATTTTCGAGTTTAGCAAAGTTAAGCCACATCTGGTATAGTTAGTTGCCGGATGGAGCCTTGATTCAGGACGCATTCACGGTAGCTGTCATATACTGTAGATACCAAAGGTCTGGAATCCTACATTATACTGTTGGTTTCTAGTGAGAGATAAAAGATGCCTTAAATAAGGGTACACGCATTAATGGTAAAATCTTTACCATTTAAAAAAAAACAACTTTAACTTAAGTGATTCAAAGTAAAATCAAAACATACTTTTGGGAACTTGTCCAAATGTCTGCTGTGGTAGAAACCCACTGTAAAGTGTCGATAACATTCTTCAAGTTCTGCCTCTTCTTATCAAACCTTGAAAAGTTTATCCCAAATTAATATATATGTACATACACACAAATGCATGCATAAGTATAGGCAAAATCAGATAAGAAGTATTATGTAAGGGGCCCCATTTGTATATTCAATAAATTTGAATCTGTTTTTCAAGCTTATATTGTAGGAGGAACATTCTGTTGCTTGTAAAGGTGACTGTTACCAATGACATGCTGAAGTGTGTTTGGCAGGAGCTGAACTACAAGGCGAAGTGTGCCGTGTCTCAGGTGGCACACGTATTGAAAACTTGAAATTATTCATGACATCCACATCCCTTTGAATTTCTCATTCAAATTTTAAGAAATGTCTTATTGCTCACCATTAAGCAAATTCAGTTTCATTTGCCTAGACTCTGTATTTTTGGGGGTAAATATTTATATTAGCGGCTCAAACGATGGGACGTACTATTTTGTCCGTGTTCCAAAATGTTTCATGTTTTTGGAGTACATTTAAGGGAACGGCTCAGTGGGGGTAAACACAATGGGGGGACCACCCTACAATGATCCTAAGTTTCAATCAATTGGGGGGTCTGGGGGACCACCCTACAATGATCCTAAGTTTCAATCAATTGGGGGGTCTGGGGGATACAGCCCCCCAAGATATAATCTAATTGTTTATAGACTAAAGTCCTAACATATACAGAGGTGAATGATTTAACCAAATCATGTCAGCGCTTTTAATCGTTTTGCGAATTATAATGGGGGTGGGGGTGGGGTCTGACGTCAGATGACTCAAATGTAAATGAATATTCCGGCAGGGGTGAACGAAAGGTAAACACACAAAAATCCACTTTTTCGGCCGAGCCGCTAATCTACATATTTACCGTTTCTGGGATATTTACTTTTCAAATGATATTAAAATTTTAGAAACTAATTTTTAAAATATGAATTATATGTGTTGCCGATATTTATGCATGGCATCTGTGTACACACATACCTAGAGGAAACCCAGGGTAAGGAGGTAGTAACAACTACCACATGGCTTTTGCCATATTTAACTTCTGCCTTTCAAAAATCATTTGCTCGTTGAAAGATGCACAAACCATGCAGTTGCAGACTATATATCCATACAGTATAAGGGAGAGAGAAGTTGGATATGAATGGGTGCATATTAACAGAAACTGAAGTTTTAGAGGCAAAGCAAAGGAAAATTGGAAGATACACAGATCAAAGAGAGCAAAGGATAGCTCAATTAAGGCAATCCACAATAAGAGAGAAATAATGGCAGATAAAAAAATATCCTGGCTAGAATTTCAACCCTGATCTCCCAAATGCGAGTTGAGTGCTCTGAAGCTTTATTCATTTTCTCAGTATGGATTGCCTTTTGCTCTCCTTGACTTCAATCTCTTTCTCTTCCGTTTAAAATTCCAGTTTGTTGTCTCATGCCCTCATTCACATCCAATTCCTCTCTCTCACTAATACTATATGATATTACAGAATTCAGTACAATATAGATATATCACAGAATTCAGTACAATATAGATATATCACAAATTCAGTACAATATAGATATTACCACAGAATTCAAGTAGGCTTTTAGTTAGAAAATAAAAACGTGGCATTAATATTACTACACAAACTCTTTCACCGAAAAATTGGCCAACATATATAAACATACCTATCTTGGATATGCCTTTCAAGCATCTTGGTAGACAGTAAAGGTTGGCCTGGAACATAGGTGTTGATAAAATCCTTCCAAGAATCAGAGTCGACAATAGTGAGTGGCAACAAATTGTCCACAAAGAGGGCGATCAACTAAATAAGAAAAAATGAGTTAAATTCACGTTTTTATCCTACTACCGACATTCAGGAAAGAATTACTATCTGAGGCAGGAAGAATACCGATACTGGCTGGCCTCCAGTATTTTATAGCAACTACGGCAGGAAGGGTTCTACTGGCCTGGGAAGTTGTAGCCTCAAGGGATTAAATGAGGCAGAAAGAATACCCATACTGGTCTCCAGCATTTAGTAAAAGCAACTATAGTAGTATAGGGTCTACTGGCCTGGGAAGCTGTAGCCTCAAGGGTTTAATTTTTTTTTTTAAAGAGCTCATCTGGTGACTGCCTACTTAGGCATTAGTCGCCATATTAAAAACCTGCCTAGTACTAGGCTACTTTAAAATCTAATTCAGAAAGACAAAAACAACCCAAACAACACCAAAAAAAAAGAAAGGGAAAAGGAAGCGAGCAGTAATCAACAAGTCCACCAGTCAATTGGCACGCACTCATCCAGAGTACAAGGGACAGGCGGTAGCGACCCCGCCCATCCCGGTACCGGGACAGGTAACGTGCGCGAAGATCACCCGGACTGGAACATTCGACAAGAATGTGCCGAACAGTCTGGGGGACGACGCAGTCGTCACAATAGGGCACAGGCGAGCGCTCCATCAAATAGCGATGCATCACACGACGGTGTCCGATTCGGAGACGACAGAAAGCGATCTGAAGCCGTCGCGGCATTGGGGGATAAGTCCATGGGAACAATCGCGGCGCAATGGCACGCAACTTTAAGTTCCCTTCGACGGTCTCCCATCTTCTTTGACAAGCAGTCCGAAGAGCTGCCCGTATTCCTGCCATGTAGTCAGTGTGAGGAAGAGCGAAACGCTGGTCCGGTCGCAGAGTCCTCGCGGACTCTTTGGCGCGCTCATTCCCCGCAATTCCTACATGTCCAGGAACCCAGCAGGAGATAATCTCGACATCCGCCCGGCTCGCCAAAACCGTGGCGTCACGGATATCTCGAACCAGGGGATGTGGAGATTCCAATGTCCCGAAAGCACTCAGGGCCCTTTGTGAGTCGCTATTGATCACAATCCGGTCTCCGAACCGGGCACATCATGTAATCTCTCGTACCGAGTGGTGTATTGCCACCAGCTCAGCCGTGAAGACAGACACAGCGCCTGGCTGAGCCCCGCTGACTTCAAACAGAGGGGATACGGCGTGGAAGCCGACCCCCTCTTCGGACTTGGAGCCATCAGTATACACTGGCACGGTTCCAGTGTGACACGAGGTGTGCTCCAAAAAGGTCGAACGCAATACTACCGGCGCAGTACAAGCTTTGGGAGTGGAGGCGTGGCAACAAATAGCCAAATGTGGTACCCTCCAGGGTGGCCTTCTGAGTAGAACCAGGGGTACCACCGGTCCGAGAGCTATACGTAGCTCTCGAAGGAGTTTCCTGGCCCTAAACCCAAAGAGCTTAGGGTATGACTGGCATCTCTCGGCGGCATAGGCACCGTCGAAATCAGCTGCGGATGCAGTGAGAGGTGTTGGCCACTGAGGAAGGCGCCGTGCTCGCGAGTACAGGCGAGTGATGCATTGTACGCGGCTTAGAGCGAATGGCATCTCCCCAGCATCGACTAGTAGGCTCTCAATGGGGGAAGTGCGAAAGGCACCGGTCGCAAGGCGAAGGCCGGTGTGGTGGATCGAATCCACTTTCCGCAATAAACGCTCGGCTGCGGATGCATAAAACTCGCATCCATAGTCGAGCTTCGAACGAAAAAAGGATCGATAAAAAAGTAAGGCAGTAGCCCTATCAGCGGCCCAAGCGCTGAACGTCACGGAACGGAGAATATCCAAGACGCAGGTACAAGTGAGCCTAAGGCTGCGAATATGAGCCTCCCAGATGAGGCGTCGGTCAAATACAAGACCAAGGAAGCGGTGCGATTCAACCACTTCCAGGCGCACCCCATAAAGAAATAAATCTGGGTCGGAGTGGAGCCGTGGAGTGAGGCAGAATTGCACCACCTTAGTCTTGGCCAAAGAAAACCGAAACCCGTGCGCTTCCGCATAGCGAGAGACGCGGTTCAATGCCTGTTGGAGTCGACGCTCCAGAGTTGGCATCTGGGCCGCGCCAAAAGATATCGAAAGGCCGTCCACGTAGAGCGTAGCGAGAACATTTTCCGGCAGCACCGAGGTGATGCCGTGGATGCTCAGGGCAAAGAATGTGACACTCAGGACACTTCCCTGCGGGGCACCCTCTTCCTGCTCCATTGGGCCGGAAATGGCTCTCCCCACCCGTACGCGGAATCGACGATCTCACAAAAATTCAGATATAAACATTGGGAGGCGTCTCCTCGCCCCCATCGTGTGGAGAGTCTCCATGATACCGTATCACCATGCGGTATCATAGGCCTTCTCCAGATCGAAAAACACCGTGGCGTAGTGCTGTCTATGAAGGAAAGCCTCGCAGACGGCATTTTCCAGTCGGAGCAGAGCATCTGACGTGGAGTGGAACTTGCAAAAGCCGCACTGTGCAGAAGATAGATGGCCTCTGCTGTCCAGAAAAAAGGCTAATCTAACATTTACCATTTACTCCATCAACCTGCACACGCAGGAGGTTAGAGAGATTGGGCGGAAACCGGCTGGAGTAGGGTGATCTCTCCCCGGTTTGCGAAAGGCGAGCACAGTAGCGATTCGCCAGCAATCTGGGACGATACCCTCCACCCAGATCCTGTTGAACAAATCTAACAGAAAAGCCATGCCTCGCTCAACTAGGTGTCGAAGCATGGCGTACGGTTCATCGTCCGTACCATGGGCGGTGTCCGCGCACGAAGCAAGAGCGGAACGCAACTCACTCACAGTAAACCTGTCGTTGAAGGGTTCTCCGCCTCTGGAGGTAAAGTCCAGCCGGCGACCTTCCGCGACATCACGACGTGCATTGAATTCTGGCGGAGCAGCATCCCGGCTAGAGAATGTAGAGAAAGCGGTCGCGAAGGATTCCGCCACGGACGCGGGGTCCGAGATTGCGGTCTCATTCTCCTAGACAACGGGATGGGGGTCCTGCGAGAATTTGCCCCGAATCCTTTTGACTCGCCTCCAAACCTCTGCCAGAGGAGTCTTCCCGTTAAGTGAAGACACGTATGCCCGCCGAGAAGAGCGGCGAGCGTGCTTCGAAATATACCGGAACCTAGCGCATGTAGGCATAACGCTTCTGTTTGAGGGCTGTCTCACACTCGGCCGACCACCATGGGAGTGGTCGGCGAGCAAATCGGCCAGACGTTCTGGGAATAGTAGTCAGGCCCGCGTAACCCCAGCCCGGCCATCCCGCGGTGGTGGGGTCGTAAGACCCTTATACCCCGGGAGGACGGGCAGGGGGCACGCGCCTAGCATGGTCTCCTGCAGAAAAATAGCTAACGGGGAACGGGACGAGACAAGCCTCCGCAGCTCCTCCCAGTTGGCTCGGAGTCCACGTCAATTCCATTGAAGGAATATGCCCTCCAGGCCTAGCTCGGAGGAGACGAGGGGGCCCTCTTCGAACAGAAGACCCTCACGGGGATGGCCGTACGCTTTCCGGAGGCAGAACCCCAGGCGCTGTTGGCCGGACAAAGCGCTGTCGCCTTCGAGGACTTATTGGGGAAGGTTGGGCTCGCCATGCGAGTCTTTTCCTCCTTCCGCCTCGAAACCTTAGGCGGGCGTTGCAGCTTCGGGGGCGGGGGGCCCCACCGTCTCCGAGCCACTTAGCCCACCACTAGGTGTGAGCGAAGGAGCCGAAGTTCCTTTCTTGTTGTCCTCCTTTTGGGGAACAGCTTTAGGAACCCCGGAAGATGGCCTGGCGACCAACTTCAGGGGTGTTGCCTCCTGTGAGTCTAACGACTCGGTGGAGGCGCGTGGCCGTTTCGCCTTACGGGAAACGGTCACGCTGGGGAAAGAGGGAAGGAGCCCTGGTTGTAGCCGGGGCTGGGTATGAACCCTTTTTGCCGCCATCTTTACTAGGGGAGTGCCCGGGTTGAGTAGAACCCGCAGAAGGGCTCCGAATGGGCGCGGAAACGACCGTACTCGTTGGCCTGGATGGGCAAGGAGCAGATGGTGCCTTTCTAACTAATGAGGCATAAGACATCCCAGGCAGGGCCAGGCGCGCCAGGACCAATTCGTTAGCCTCGCGGAATGAGAGTCAATCCTGGGCCTGAACAGCCAGGATTTCTTTCTCAAGGAGATATGCACCACATTGCTTCAAAGAAGCGGTGTGCGGCTCTCCGCAATTGACACACTTGGACACAAACGATTTAGACTTATTGTGTGCGGCCTTGGAGCAATTTACACAGACTTCGGGTGACCCCGACTTTGCACGTCTACAAGAACGATTCGTATGGCCGAAGCGGTGACAGTAATAGCACCGCCGCGGCAGTGGCACGAATGCCTTCACGCGGTAGCGGTACCAACCGGCACGCACCGACTCAGGGAGCTTGTCACAGTCGAACGTGACGAAGAGTGTAGGGGTGGGTCTCGAGGCCCGTCCCTGTTTTCTCATCACACGTTCGACCTTGACCGCCCCATGGTCGGCCAGCTCTTAGGTGATGTCCTCAATGGAGTAGTCAACGAGTTCCCTCGCATAAACTACTCCTTTCACAAAGTTCATGGTAGAGTGCGGCGTCACACTCACCGGGGTGCCATGAAGTGTCCGAAGAGCACTTATCTTGGCCGCCTCGGCGGGATTCGCCGCATTCGCCAGAAGGCTCCCGTCCTAGAAACGGGTCACCTTCGGCTGTCTACCAATTGCACTAGCTAATCTTCTCCTCTGATGGATCATGTTGCCCTTGGCTAACATGGTGCCATCAGTTGAGCGAATAACGAGGAAGCGTTTGAAGCCAGCGGGCTCGAAAACGTCAGGTAACCTCTGAATGAAGGCCCCCGATGTTATCGAGGCTCCGGCATCTGCACTTTTCTCTTAGTCATAGTCAGGGGCTGTGCACCCGGGGACTGAAGGGGGAGGGGGCAGAGGGGCCGGATGTGCCGATCTTGGTTTGGTCACTTACCAAAGTAGCAGCAGACCCATCCATCCCTGCAGCCCCCGCCGATGAAGAGGAACCCCGAGTCTTCTTAGTCTTGTTCTTATTTTCTTTCTTTTTAGGAGAGGAGGGCGGGGAATAAACCCGCTTTTTCCCTCTGTCGGCAGAAGCCCCTAGGCCAGATGGACCAGCCTCAGCCAGGTCCTTCTCTGAGATGGAGAAGGTCCTGGTAGTCACAGGGGCACCGGTTGGAGGAGATCACTCCCATCCTTGTACTGCCTTGGAAACCTGGGCCGTTTGAGGAGGACCTTGCATAGGGGCGGATTCGGGTTCGGTGCTTGGCGCCCAGCCCAGATTCCCTCCCATGGAAGGCCCTACCGTCTGAGGCTGGGTTTCCTCAAGGACCATGTCTATCTCAGGAGGGGCCTCCAGTTGGCCATCCCCTACCAGGACATCGCAGGTCCCGTTGGCAGTGTCGCCAGTCTTGTGTGGGGAGGCACAGGCCTTGACCCCTGCAAGGTTCAATATTCTTGCCAGCAGGTCTTTTGAGGGAAGCGACTGAAGGGGCCTGGCTTCCCTCTCCCCCCTAAGGGGGTTTGCCCTACCGAGCCGCTTCAATGAGGGGCGGTCGGCAATGGGCTGCCTGCTGGCTTTCTTGGCCGTCTCCTTAGAAAGAAAAGGAGGGACTGCCGCTGGAAATAGGGAGGTACCTGAAAGCACCTCCAGAGAAGGGGGTGAGGGGGAGTCCCCTACACCCGTAATCGTAGGAGAGGAGTAAGCCTCCTCTCCGGTTAGAGAAATATGGAGGGTCCCCTGCACAAGCAGAGGGGGTAGGGAACCTCCATTTTTTCGGTGGAGCTGCCCGAGGGCAGCTCCGCCGTTGTTACAGGGGGAATTAAGGAAAGATGTTTATTTTTTTTCATCAGTGGGCATGGTCACCCTAAATTTTCTATGGGACGCAATAGTTCATCACCCCCACAGTAGCCCGCACTGCAAGGGGTGCGTACAGGCCTGGCAGAGCCAGGTGCCGCCATTCGGGACCACCCCTCCAGCCTGGTGGCCTGGCAGTCCATTGGCATGGCAGCTCCACCTTGAACACGGCGTAAAATTGATAGAGTGTGAAGAGGAAACGAAAAGGGATTTGAGGAAGGTATGGGTGGGGATGAAGCAGGTTGTTAAAAACCAACCACCCCAGACCGGAGCTCAGGGGTTAGGAAACATTGTCCCCTCCCCCCTCAGCCCAGATCTGGGACGGTTGGCTGAGAAGAAGGTCAGCATCTACCCTGTGAAATTAGAGGCTGACCAGAGAAAGTTGTGGGAGGTTGTATTAAAAGCGACGAAGTAGGGGAGAAATACAGGCTGTCTGAAAGAAGGAGAAGAGGCTAAGCTGGGGTCGGACGGGGTGCTGAATCCTGTCAGCACGGCGGCCAGGATGGCAAATCGCCGCGCCCCTTACGGGGTCAAGGTAAAGAGAGTGACAGTGCAGACACTTCAATGGGGAATGGCCTCTTCCTATTCTTTTAGACTGAAAAGAGCTCTAACCACCTATAGGTGGAATAGACAATATCATAGAAATTCAGACGACATTGGGAGTGACCCCTCGCCTCCATGGTGTGGAAGTTGGCTTTCTTCAGATCAAAAATGCACTAGTAAAGTGCTGTCTACAAAGAAAGACCTCCCAGATACCATTTTTCAGCTGGAGCAGAGCTTGCAAAAGCTGCACTTTGTGCGAGTCAGGTGGCCTCAGCTGTCCAGAACATAAGCTAACCTAATATTAATCAATTCTCAAGCACCTTGCACATGGGGAGGAAACTGGCCAAGGTAGGGTGATCTCTCCTAGGTTTGTGAAAAACAAGCACTGATAGCAATTTGCCAAGAATCTGGGAGGAAACCCTCCGTCTATATCTTGTTGAAAAGAGCTAGCAAAAGGCCATGCCTCTGTCACCTGTGTTGAAGCATGGTGTATGGAATATGGACTGGATCAAGGGAAGTATATGCTCATGAAGCAATAGCAAAGCGCAATTCAGCGTAAAAGAGTTGTTGAATGGTTCCCTGCTTCTGGAGGTGAAGACCAGTCGGCAGTCTTCAGCAAGCTCATGATGTGCTATAAATGCTGGTGGAGCAGCACCCCAGGGAGAATGTGGGAAAAGCACTCCCATCATCCTGGAGGACAGGGGGGGGGGATTGTCCTGTATCCTTTTGACACACCTCCACAGCTCTGTAAGAGGAGCCTTCCAGTTAAGTAAAGACATGAAAGCACGCCATGAAGAGCGGAGGGGCATTATTCAAAATATTTCGGAACCTAGCCCTAGTTCGGCAAGTTTCACCCACTGTGAAATTATTCAGGGGGCGCTTGTAGTGCATATAGGCCTATCGCTTATCTTTAAGGGCTGTCTCAAACTAGGCTGGCCAACAAGGAAGCAAACAGCGCCAAATTGGCCAGATTTTCTATGAATAGCAATAAGGCCCACTGTAATAAGGGAGCTGGAGAATAACTCAATGGCCATATCAACCAACCTAAATGCCTCATAAGAGAGAAACCAGTCATTTCCTAATATGCAGGCCAACGTGCCAGCTCCCAGTAACACTAAGGTGGTTTCTTAGATGTTCACAACCTAGAAAAAGATATTTGTATGGGAAAGTGATCAATACCATGAAGGTCCTCAACCTCTTCCAACCCCCAAATCAGGCTCTGCGTCCAGAAAGCACAAAGATTGATCGAGAAAGGAAAATGAAGCGATTTGGGGGCAGTGATGTATAAACTCATCCACATTTAGGACACCCATCTGCAGCTTGTCAATCAGGTAGACAGTCCCACAGCCCATGGTGGTGGGGTGGCCAAACCCTTATACTCTAGGAGGGTGAGCATGGGGCTTGGGCCCAGCATGATCTGCAAAAGAATAGCTAATGGGGAATGGGAGATGAGCCTCTGCAGCTCATCTAAGTTATCCTGGAGCCACAGTAATTCCATTGAAAGAATATGCCCTCCAGGACTAGCTCAGAAGAGATGTGGCGATGAGAAATGCTGTTGCTTTCTCAGACAAAACTAAGGGGACCTTGACTGTAAAATATGCTGAAACCTTTGAGGGATTACTGGGGGAGGTTGAACTCACCCTGCATCTTCTCTTCCACATGGCGCAAAATCTTTGGTGGGTAGGGCAGGGTGTCTTTTGGGCTGGGGGTCCCTGATCTTTTGGAGTAAATTTTCCAAAGCACCCCATCCAGCCTCAGACCAGCAAAGGAGCTGAGCTCCCTTGTCACTGCACTCCATTAGGGGCTAAGATTAAGAAACGCCTGGGGATGGGCTCTTGTGACGGCATATGGCCCCTTTGCTTTTTGCGAAGGGGCCATGTGGGTAAGGCGGGATAATTTTAGCCAGGCTGGCACATGGGGAAGGTAGAACCCAGAGGGTTTCCAGGAGTAGAGGCATGGGAAGTTGCAGGGCGCTACAGGACCAATTCTTTGGCCTCTCAAAAAAAGAGAATTGGTCCACAGCTTGAATGGCCAAGTACTTCCTCAAAAAATTACGAGTCACAGTATTTTAAGAAAGCAGAATGTGACTTGCTGCAATTCACACACCTGGCATTACACAATACAGATTTATCATGTAAGTCCTTTGAACAGTTTGCATAGATTTCGGATTGATGTGACTTAGCACATCTGTGCATTTTATTTGTATGGCCCAAGAAGTGGCAATAGTAGAAACTCCATGACAGTGGCACGACTGCCTTTACATGGTATGCATACCTGCAAGCTCCCACCAACTCAGGAAACCTGTGACGATTGAATATAATAAAGAATATAGTGGTGGATCTCAAGGTCCCTTACTCTTTCATTACATATTTGACCTTGACTAGTTCTTCTGTGATGTATTCTAGGCTGTAGTCCACGAGTTCCCTTGCATAAACCACACCTTTCACAAAATTCATGTGTCACTTGCACAGGTGACCCATCGAGTGTCCGAACATGACTCACCATGGCCGCCTGGACAAGGTCATCTGTATTCACCAGAAAGATGCCATCTGAGAAACGGCCGATCTTCTGTTGTCTACCTAGAACCCTAACTAATGCCTGGCACTGAGTAACTGTGTCCTTTGGACTGAATGCTCTCATCAGATGAACGAATAATCAGACTGAAAGGACTGAAAACGTCAGGCAATCTCTCAATAGAGGGGGGGATGAGGGTAATCGAGACTGGTACTCATCTTACTACGTTGTTTAGCCCTTTGCAATTTACCCTTTCCACCCAAGGATGGATGTGCCATCCTTGGCCTGGTCCCCTGCCGATTCGACAGTGGACCCATCCACACCCCAGAAACCACTTGGAAGAAGAGGAATTTTTTTTTTAAGGGGCGATCTGGTGACTGCCCACTTGGGCATAAGTCGCTGCAAACAAACAGCCCAGTTCTAGGCTACCTTAAAATAAAATTTTTAACAGAAACAACAATAAAAAGGGATAACAATCAGGGAGCAAGCTCCGGCGTCGGGGGGAAGGTCCCTCCCCCCGGCGCAGGAGCCTGCGACCTACAAAAAAACAAAAAACAAACAACAATAACAAAAAAACAAAAACAAGTTAAATACAAGGGAGAAGGCCAGCCTCCCCCCAAAAGTCAACAAGTCCACCAGTCATGGTGCCCGCACTCGTCCCGAGTACAAGGGACAGGCGGTAGCGACCCCACCCATCCCGGTACCGGGACAGGTAACGTGAGCGAAGATCACCCAGACTGGGACATTCAACAAGAATGTACCGAACAGTCTGGGGGACGACGCAGTCGTCGCAATAGGGCACAGGCGAGCGCTCCATCAAATAGCATGGAAGAAGAGGAACCCCTAGCCTTCTTTTTATGACAAAGCAAGGAATGCAACTTGAGCAACTACACATTCATAACCTGCATGCACTTGCACAAACTTGAGCAACTACACATTCATAACATGCAAACCGCTCGCACAAATTCAAACAAAATCCAGTGGGTGTTCAGGGAAGCACCTGACCTCGGACAAGAAAGCCAAGCCAGCAGCACTATTGGAAGACTAAATTATAGGCAAGATTTTTGATTTACTGACCTTCTCCTCAAAGACAGCCTTGCTGACTTTGTATGCTCCACCCGTGGCCTCTGACACATCGGATCGAACCATGGTCCGTGGCTTCTTCTCATCGAGCCGCTCTTGCACATCACCCCGCCGTTTCATTCTCTTCTGGAGCTCCACACCTTCCTTCACGCATAGGTCAAACTTATTCTGGAAGTCGAGGTGGCGCCTCGAGATGTGTCGCTTTAGGTTATTTTGGCTCTTGTTGCTCGTGGACAGAGAGTTTCGAGTGGGGAGGCACAGCAAACAGTTGAACTTGAGGTTTTGCTCATCTTTGGGGCCCAGGTATTCAAAGTACTTCTCCAGGTATGGCCAAGGATTATATGACTCAGAACCTTTGCTCGGAGTACCAGTTGTCTGACTCGACACTGAAGTACCGACGAGGGTGTTTTTTTTGTTTTCTTCAGGTCCCGAAATGGATTCCATTTCATAGCTTGGGTGGTAGGGCTGGAAGGACAGAAAGACTTGTTTTATTAGCATTCAAAACTAAGAGGCGAAAACTAACAAGGGGCATTTGCAAGGGGTGAAGTGTGTGGAAGATATATAGCTAGAGATACATCTGTGGGTGTTGAGGTTGAGAAGGTACATAATCTTCCGTGTCAGCTGCAACATAGTTCCTCATTGTAACCTGACCTACCTTGTGCTAGATTCAAATTAGCAACATAATAAGCCATAGTGGGGAAAGGATGAATACCTCTATATGGGGTAAGATTAATACCCATTCAGGGCAGGATGAATACTTTTATATGGAGCAAGATGAATACTACTATATGGAGCAAGATGAATACTACTATATGGAGCAAGATGAATACCTATATATAGGGCATGGTGAATACCTCAATGTGGGACAGGGTGAAGACCTCTAGATGGGACAAGGTGAATACCTTTATATGGGGCAGGGTGAATACATCCACGCGGGACAGTATAAATACCTTCTAGGGTATAAGTCGCCGCACTCAAACCAGCCTAAATCTAGGCTACATTCAAAGCCAGATTAAAAAAAAGAAAGGAAAAACAAAAAATACAAACAAAAAGCAAAAGAAAAACAAACAAATTGAAGAAATATAGAGCGAGCTTCTTCGACGGGAAGAGGCCAGCCCTCTCCCGCAGAAGAAGACTGCGATCCATGGTTGAATTTTAAATAATAGAGGAAAGGCCGGCCTCCTCCAAAAAGTCTAAAAGTCCACAGGTCGGTGCGCACGAATCCGTCCCGAGTACAAGGGACAGGCGGTAGCGACCCCGCACATTCCAGTACCGGGACAGGTAACGTGCGCGAAGATCACCCGGACTGCCCATTCGACAAGAATGTGCCGAACAGTCTGGGGGACGACGCAGTCGTCACAATAGGGCGCAGGCGAGCGCTCCATCAAATGGCGATGCGTCACACGAGTGTGTCCAATTCGGAGACGAGAGAAAGCAACCTGAAGCCGTCGCAGCATTGGGGGTTAGATCCATGGGAAGAGTTGCAGCGCAATGGCAAGCAAGTTTAAGTTCCCTCTGACCGTCTCCCATCTTCTTTGCCAAGCAGTCCAAAGAGCTGCCCGTATTCCTGCCATGTAGTCAGTGTGAGGAAGAGCGAAACGCTGGTCCGGTCGCAGAGTCCTCGCGGACTCTTTGGCGCCCTCATTCCCCGCAATTCCTACATGTCCAGGAACCCAGCAGGAGATAATCTCGACATCCGCCCGGCTCGCCAAAACCGTGGCGTCACGGATATCTCGAACCAGGGGATGTGGAGATTCCAATGTCCCGAAAGCACTCAGGGCCCTTTGTGAGTCGCTATTGATCACAATCCGGTCTCCGAACCGGGCACATCATGTAATCTCTCGTACCGAGTGGTGTATTGCCACCAGTTCAGCCATGAAGAGAGAGGCAGCGCCTGGCTGAGCCCCGCTGATTTCAAACAGAGGGGATACGGCGTGGAAGCCGACCCCCCTCTTCGGACTTGGAGCCATCTGTATACACTGGCACGGTTCCAGTGTGACACGAGGTGTGCTCCCAAAAGGTCGAATGCAATACTCCCAGTGCTGTAGAAGCTTTGGGAGCAGAGGCGTGGCGACAAATAGCCAAATGTGGTACCCTCCAGGGTGGCGTCCTAGGCAGAACCAGGGGCGCTAGCTCTCAAAGGAGTTTCCTAGCCCTAAACCCAAAGGGCTTAGGGTATGAGTGGTGTCTCTCGGCGGCATTGACACCGTCGAATTCAGCTGCGGATGCAGTGAGAGCTTTTGCCAACTAAGGGAGGTGCCAGGCTCACGCGTACAGGCAAATAATGCACTGTGCATGGAGTAGAGCGAGTGGCATCTCCCCAGCATCGACCAACAGGCTCTCAATGGGGAAAGTGCGGAAGGCACCGGTCGCCAGGTGAAAGCCGGTGTGGTGGATCGAGTCCACCTTCCGCAATACAAGGTCGGCTGCGGATGCATAAAACTCGCATCCGTAGTCGAGCTTCGAACGAACAAAGGATCGATAAAAAGGTAAGGCAGTAGCCCTATCAGAGCCCCAAGCGCTGAACGTCACGGAACGGAGAATATCCAAGACGCAGGTACAAGTGAGCCTAAGGATGCGAATATGAGCCTCCCAGGTGAGGCATCGGTCAAATACAAGACCAAGGAAACGGTGCGATTCAACCACTTCAAGGAGTACCCCATTAAGAAACAAATCTGGGACGGGGTGGAGCCGTGGATTGAGGCAAAAGTGCACCACCTTAGTCTTGGCCAAAGAAAACCAAAACCTGTGCGCTTCAGCATAGCGAGAGATACGGTTCAATGCCTGTTGGAGTCGACGCTCCAGAGTTGGCATCTGGGCCACGCCAAAAGAGATCGAAAGGTCGTCCACGTAGAGCCTAGCGAGAACATCTTCCGGCAGCACCGAGGTGATGCCGTTGATGCTCAGGGCAAAGAATGTGACACTCAGGACACTTCCCTGCGGGGCACCTTCTTCCTGCTCCATTGGGCCGGAAATGGCTCTCCCCACCCCTATGCGGAATCGATGATCTCGCAAAAATTCAGATATAAACATTGGGAGGCGTCCCCTCGCCCCCATCGTGTGGAGAGTCTCCATGATACCGTATCGCCATGCGGTATCATAGGCCTTTTCCAGATCGAAAAACACCGTGACGTAGTGCTGTCTACGAAGTAAGGCCTCGCAGACGGCATTTTCCAGTCGGAGCAGAGCATCTGACGTGGAGTGGAACTTGCAAAAGCCACACTGTGCAGAAGATAGATGGCCTCCGCTGTCCAGGAAATAGGCTAATCAAACATTTACCAATTACTTCATCAACCTGCACACGCAAGAGGTTAGAGAGATTGGGCGGAAACCGGCTCGAGTAGCGTGATCTCTCCCCGGTTTGCGAAAGACGAGTACAGTAGCGATTCGTCAGGAATCTGGGAGGATACCCTGCACCCAGATCCTGTTGAACAAATCTAACAGAAAGGCCATGCCTCGCTCACCCAGGTGTCGAAGCATGGCGTACGGGACATCGTCCGGACCACGGGCGGTGTCCGCGCACGAAGCGAGAGCGGAACGCAACTCACTCACAGTAAACTTGTCATTGAAGGGTTCTCCGCCTCTGGAGGTAAAGTCCAGCCGGCGGCCTACCGCGACATCACGACGTGCATTGAATGCTGGCGGAGCAGCATCCCGGCTAGAGAATGTGGAGAAAGCGGTCGCGAAGGATTCCACCACGGACGCGGGGTCCGAGATTGCAGTCTCATTCTCCTGGACAATGGGATGGGGGTCCTGCGAGAATTTGCCCCGAATCCTTTCGACTCGCTTCCACACCTCTGCCAGAGGGGTTTCCCGTTGAGTGAAGACACGTATGCCCGCCAAGAAGAGCGGGGGGCGTACTTCGAAATATACCGGAGCCTAGCGTTAGACCGACGAAATTCACCAACAGTGAAATCGTTCGGGCGGAGCATATAGCGCATGTAGGCATAACGCTTGTGTTTGAGGGCCGTCTCACACTCGGCCGACCACCATGGGAGTGGTCGGCTTGCAAAACGGCGCCTAGCATGGTCCCCTGCAGAAAAATAGCTAACGGGGAACGCGACGAGACAAGCCTCCGAAGCTCCTCCCAGTTGGCCAGGAGTCCATGGCAATTCCATTGAAGGAATATGCCCTCCAGGCCTAGCTCGGAGGAGACGCGGGGGCCCTCTTCAAACTGAAGTCCCTCACGGGAATGGCTGTACGCTTCCCAGAGGCAGAACCCTGAGCGCTGTTGACTGGACAAAGCGCTGTCGCCTTCGAGGGCCAGCTTTAGGAATCCTGGAAGATGGCCTGGCAACCAACTTCAGGGGGGTTGCCTCCCTGTGAGTTTAATGACTCAGTGGAGGCGCGTGGCCATTTTGCCTTACGGGAAACGGTCACGCTGGGGGAAGGGGGGACGACTCTGGATTTAGCCGGGGCTGGGTATGAACCCTTTTTGCCGCCAGCTTTACCAGGAGAGCGCCCAAGTTGAGTAGAAACCGCAGAAGGGCTCTGAATGGGAGCAGAAATAACCGTGCTCGTAGGCCTGGAGGGGCCAGGAGCAGAGGGTGCCTTTCTAACTATTGAGGCATAAGACGTCCCAGGCAGAGCCGGGCGTGCCAGGACCAAGTCCTTAGCCTCGCGGAATGAGAGTCTATCCTGGGCCTGAACGGCCAGGATTTCTTTCTCAAAGAGATATGCACCACATTGCTTCGAAGAAGCGGGGTGCGGCTCTCCGCAATTGACACACACGATTTAGACTTATCGTGTGCGGCCTTGGAGCAATTTACACAGACTTTGCACATCTACATGAACGATTCGTATGGCCGAAGTGGCGACAGTAATAGCAGCGCCGCGGCAGTAGCACGAATGCCTTTACGAGGTAGCGGTACCAACCGGAACACACCGACTCAGGGAACTTGTCACAGTTGAATGTGATAAAGAGTGTAGGGGTGGGTCTCGAGGCCCCTCTCTGTTTTCTCATCACACGTTCGACCTTGACCGCCCCATGGTTAGCCAGCTCTAAGGTAATGCCCTCTATGGAGTAGACAACGAGTTCCCTCGCATAAACTACTCCTTTCACAAAGTTCATGGTAGAGTGCAGTTTCACACTCACCGGGGTGCTATGAAGTGTCCGAAGAGCACTTATCTTGGCCGCCTTGGAGGGATCCCCCGAATTCACCAGAAGGCTCCCATCCAAGAAATGGGTCGCCTTCGGCTCTCTACCAATTACACTAGCTAATGCTCTCCTCTGAGGGATCATGTTGCCCTTGGCCAACATGCTGCCATCAGTGGAGTGAATAACGAGGAAGCGTTTGAAGCTAGTGGGCTCGAAAATGCCAGGTAACCTCTGAATGAGGGGCCTCGATGTTATCGAGGCTCCACCCTGCGCCCTTTGTCTTAGTCGGGGGCTCCACATCCGGGGGGGTAGAGGGGCCAGATGTGCCGATCTTGGCTTATTTGCTTACCTGAGCCACAGACCCATCCATCCCCATGGATGGAGAGGACCCCCCCCCCCAGTCTTTTTTCAGTTCCTTTTCTTTTTGGGAGAGCAGGGTGGGGAATGAACCCACTTCTTTCCTCCACCGGCAGGAGCCCCCAGGCCAGATGGACCAGCCTCAGCTAGGTCCTTCTCCGAAATGGAGAAGGTCTTGGCAGTCGTAGGGGCACCGGTCGGAAGAGATCCCTCCCCTCCTTGTACTGCCTCAGAAACCCTAGCCATTTGAGGAGGACCTTGCATAGGGGCGGATTCGGCAGCGCTGAGCTCAGATTCCCTCCCATGGAAGGCCCTACCGTCTGAGGCTGGGTTGCCTCAAGGACCATGACTCTCTCAGGGGGGGGGGGGGCCTCCAGTTGGCCATCCCTCCACCCCAGGACATTGCAGGTCCCATTGGCAGCATTGTCACTAGCCACGTGTGGGGACGCACAGGCCTAGACCCCGGCAAGGTTCAATATTCTTGCCAGCAGGTCTTTTGAGGGAAGCGACCGAAGGGGCCTCTCTTCTGCAAAGTTGATGGCCCCTAGGAAGGCCGACATGCCCCTTGGGTGGGTACACAAGTCCCTAAGAAATGACATGTGTGTAGTGCATGTTTGTGTGATGTCTAGGCTTTGGTTGCATCTGGTGCATGTTGGTGTTGGGGCAACATGAGTGGGGCAAAGGAGATAGGGAGAAGTTAAAGAGTATGTGATGTGCCTAGTAAGAAAGAATATGTGGCGGGATATATTTGATGTGAAAGATATGAAAGGTTATGTGTATGGGAGCACCTAATCATATGAATATGCTGTGTAAGGTTCAACTAGCTGATACGCGGAAGAGAAGCCATGAGGGAGGTGGGAAGGAAGGTCGAATCAGAGAGATAGAGTTTGAAGAATGCTTGAGAGTATGTGAGAAGAAATAAGGGTGAGTATGGGGATAGAGCAAATGTGGAACAAATTTAAGCAAGAGCTGGTGTGTGGGTGTGCTAGAATTGGAAATAGAATGCTGAATGGTGGAATGATGTGAAAAGTGCAGGAGAGGAAAAGGAAGATGTACTTGCAAATGTTTAATAGTGTAGATAAGAATGTCCTTGAATTTTTTTTCAAGGAGTTTGAGCTTGATTCTGGCAATTGATGCCTGGGTTAGTCTCGTAAGAAGATGCCTGGGTGAGTCAAATAAACAGATGCCCAGCTGAGTCTCATAAGAAGATGCCCGGATCAGTCTCATAAGCAGATGCCTGGATGAGTCTCATTAGAAGATACCCGGGTGAGTCTTGTTAGAAGATGCCCAGGTGAGTCTTGTTAGAAGATGCCCAGGTGAGTCTTGTTAGAAGATGCCCAGGTGAGTCTTGTTAGAAGATGCCCAGGTGAGTCTTGTTAGAAGATGCCCGGGTGTCTCATAAGCAGATGCCCAGGTGAGTCGTAAGAAGATGCCCAGGTGAGTCTCGTAAGAAGATGCCCGGGTGAGTCTCATAAGAAGATGCCCGGATCAGTCTCATATTTGTTTTGTTTTATAAATTACTTTTATCAGTTTTTGAAATATAATTTAAAGATTGAAATTATAAAATATTTAATTGCTGCTGATGTGATATCCCATCTTATTTCAAATAGGTAAGTTGTTGATACACGTATAAAGGTATGTACATGTGAGGTGCCATGGGCCCTAGGCTGCCCAGACATCCAGCATTTTACTATTTTTAGAACTTTTGTCCAGCAAAAAATACTACCCAAGCTGAACAATGTTAACCTCCAGCATTGGGTAAAGAAGAAAACATGGAGTCCAGAAATATTGTAATTTTTTATCTAAAATTGGCAACTAAGCGGTATTATTAACCACTTGAAATTATCAGATGAACTGCTTCCAATTTTCAGAAAACCTATGCTCAAACATACGCCCACTTGAAAAGACCATTCCAATGCCAAGTACATTTCTGTAAATAATTGGATAAGTGAATCTTGGCATATGATTAAAGTTTTAAATGTTTATTTTTTACTAAAATTACATTTTTCCATGCAGGAAAACCATTTTATATATGTATACACATATATAATTATATACACATAATGCACCCAATTCGTGAAGTCTCACTCGCTGTACAATAACTGAAACCACTGCCCCTTTCCCCCCCTCCCCTACTTGGCTGAACATAATAACATAACGGTGAGTAAGTCGTAAGAAAGACGAGAAATAAAACCAAATGGAGGAAATTGGGAAAACTGTATATTGTCGTTTGTTTAGACAAACCCTCTAAAGTTTGCTAAGTTCATTTACGCCTATTGCCCAAACCCCAAAAGACATTGTGGTGAATGCTAAATGGAAATATGGCTCTTCGCTGCAAATGAGCGGGAGCCAGGCCACAAAAAGAATCAAATTTCACTATAAAGGTCCTCCATAGCCATGGGAAAGAAACCAATTAGTGAAATGAAATGAAAAGCCAGTCAGTTGTTTTTGGCCGTCACCCCCCCCCCCCTCTAACTGATAGGGTAAATGAGCCTATATAGTGAATGGACAGGGTGAGATTCAGCATCTCCGAATCAGAATCAAGAACAAGGTGGCTGTGCTCATGACCCCTTTTCATTATTGCAAATTTGTAACCTGAAAGCGACCTTGCACTAGTGCTCGCATTTCTACAAACAGAAGACAAAATCTTAACTCCCAAGAAGAAAACTGACTGGTAACCAAACCACCCACCCCGGTACCTGAATATAATACTTCTGAAGGAAGCATTCCTTAAAAGTGATCAACCACCATAAATACCCTCCAGGATAAAGGAATTGCAATGTGAGATCAAGCAATCATGTTAATTCACGATTAGGAAAGTGCATCACCACTTTCATCCAGCGACACTTGGCAGTCATTCCTCCCCCACTTTGCAATCCGCCACCAGCCATGGCAAACAATGAACCTTCTTGCAGCAAAGAAATATCTGCTTATATGAAGGTCCTCAAACCAAAGAGCATAGTGTGGAAATTATTCAAAATTAATGAGAAAGATGAGAGCAAAGCAATATGTGAATTATGTAATATCCAAATATCTCGTGGAAACAAAGTTGGTTATTTTACAACCACTAATATGTTAAAACATTTGACAACTAAACATAATAAGAGTTAAAAGAACAAGAGAAGAAAAGAAAAATTCCTGCTTATGTTTCAGTAACAAAGAAAATAAAATATAAAAAAAACTAACCAGCCAACTCTTAAAGAAGCTCTTGAAAAAACAAAAATATGGGATATAAATGACATAAGAGCTAAAAAGATTCATCAACTAATCAGAGAGATGATAGCATTAGATTTGCAGCCTTTTTCAATCTTAGAAGACATTGGTTTTCAGAGACCTCTCGATCATTTATGTCCCAATTATCAGATACCATCTAGAAAATTTATAAAAGAAATTGTTATTCAAGATATGTATGCTTGCGTTAAAGATAAACTTCAAAAGGAAATAAATATGGCAGCATATACCTCTCTCAAAAGTGATGGGTGGTCAGCAAGCATGGGTCATAATTCATTTTTAAGTTTGACCGCTCATTGAATTAATGAGCAATATGAACAAAAAAGTGCTATTCTTGGGGTCACACCCTTTGATGCATCGCATACTGCCGCGAACATAAGTGAATGCCTTCAGAACACCTTGAGTAATTATCAAATCCCTAATAGCAAAGTACATGTAATAGTGAGGGATAATGCTGCTAATATGGCAGCAGGGGTTGCGTAAGCTGGATACCAGTCCATAGCTTGTTTTATGCATAGCCTACAATTATTGCTCAAAGATGCTATTTTTTAGCAAAAATAGGTAAAGACATCATATCCGACAAATTGTCGGTCATTTCAATCACTCAACATCAGTTTTTGCAAGATACAATGAATATCAAGATAAATTTAATTTACCTAAGCACACATTTATTCAGAATGTAGAGACAAGATGGAACAGTCAGTATTATATGCTCTCAATAATTTTAGAACAGAAAACTGCTCTTATTGCCTTGCAGTGACCATTCAAAACCATCTTGCCTAGAAACCAATCAGTGGAAGATCTTGGAAAAATTGCTACAAATTCTAAAGCATTTTGTTGACTACTAATTTTTTAAGTGTCACAATGCAATAGCCTCAACATTAATTAAAACATGAAGGTAATTTGCCATTTTTTTTTAGAAAAAGAGAGACTAAAGGATTATTTGGTGGGTTAGGTTCAACTTTGCCTGCTCGGAAGGCCTCAGTGAAAAGCAGATTTAATTCTTATTTTAATGATAAAAATCTTATTATGGCAACATATCTTGATCCACAATTCAAATCAACATTTTTGGAAGGCGAATACAATGGCAAGGATGTAGAGCAAGTGTTAAAAGACTTGTTTATTGAGGATATAAGTGAAAATTGATCTGCTACAGCGTTATTTGATAGTTCAGATTCTCCAGAGTCAGCTGACAATAAGAGTGATGGAGAAAATGCGAATGTATTCAACTTTAGTTTTGACAGTTGCTTTACAGGGTTTAAAAGAAACAAAAAGAGAAGGTAAAAACTAACAAAGAAACAAATTTAGATTCATACGAAGACTCCACAACCCAAAGAATCAAAGATGCTCTAAAAGAAGAAATGAGAAAATATGAAAAGTTAGCGCTCATTGCAAAAGATGCAAATATTTTATAATGGTGGGCCACCAACCAAGACAGTTTTACTAATATGTCTATTCTGGCAAAAAAAAATATTTGTCAGCTCCTCCTTCTTCTGTTGATAGTGAAAGATTATTTAGTATTGGAGTTATGATTTATTCCCCCAAAAGAAACAGAATAAAATCAGAAACAAGAGAAATGCTGATGTTTTTACATTATAATCTATGTATCATGGGCTTAAATTATAACAATTGATATTAAAATTTTCAAGTATTAAATTTAAATTAAAGACTTCTGGCATTTTGAGCTAAAAAAGGGGTTTAATAATTAGGTAAAATGTATCAGTATTATCAGTCTCTGTTAAACAGTTCTAGACCTAAAATACCATAGTCTCTAAATTTATTATACTTAAAATAATTTTATTTTTAGGATTTGAGTTAAAAAAAAAATTATTGAAAGAAATCTGCTTTAATTTTCGTATAAGGTATCTACTTAATTGCTAATTTTTATGTTTTATGGTTATATTTATTTTTATAATTATGTTCCCAAGCAATTCAATTATTATATATTTGCTATTATTTTCAAATATTTTTATAGAATTTAATTGTTTTCAATAAATGAAATTTCTTTTATGTGTTTATCTAACTCCATTACTGATTACATTTTATTGTAAAAAAGAATTAAGATTTCATTATTTAGAAAGTTATATATATATATTGACATGATATAATACTATAGATACATGAAGAATCGGAATCAGGAAAAAATTTGGCATCGTCCCATCACTAGAATAAACCATTCCAACTGCCCAAAAGTCATTCCATCTAAAAAAAATTTAAGCCTTAATGCATTATAAATCCTAGTTCGCCTTTTAAATTTATCAAACCAGCCCCTAATTACCATAAATCAACATCAGTTCATGGTGTTTTGTCTACAGCCATTTGCTTTTCAGTAATCCCAACTAATAAAAGAATTCCCATGTCTCCAAGTGTCTGTGATATTTTTTGGATGCAAGAATTTTTACACCTTTAACCAGATTAGACACTTTTATTGCAGTTTTATTTTTAATTATGTTACACTAAATCTAGTCATGTCAGATTAAATGGCAAGGTGATCAACACATTCTACTTTTACAGTTTTTGACATTTCTTTATATATTCTATTGTCAGTGTTAAAGCTTATTCTCCTCATTACACCCTTTTGGGACCAGGGTCATTTATTTTTATTAATATCATAAAAAATTCCAAAGAATCACAAGACTAAAAAGGTTTGAATGCAATGAAGGCAAGGAATAACCACTGAATGATCATGTAAGTCAAACTGCAAGAAGGAATGCTAAGTTTAAGGGCCAAATACTCCAGCAAGTTAAAAAAAATATTGGATTTTATGAATAACAGATCAAACTAATATAGAGGTTCCACTGTATTGTAAATCTCTACATACTATTACATGTTCAAAGACCAGTTAAACCACTACATTCATAAAATGAAAGCAAAAAAGATAACAAACCAGATTGCCTGAAGAATTATCTAAGACGTTTTGATCGTTGTTGTCTTCTTCTTTAATTACGATCAAGGGCTCCACTTTCAAAAATTCTGTTTCCATTGGTTCATTCTGAAAAAGGCAATATCCCAATAATGGCAGGAACCTGGAACCAAGCATATACCTCATTGACTCTGAGGGCTTGATAATCCTCAGGAAGAATGCTTCTATAAAAGGTCCTCCCCAGGAGTCTTTAAGGTCCTGGGTAAAAATGGTGCCATGAGTAATTTTTTTTAGTAGAGCAGAATTGAGTTAATTCTTTGTAATGTAGTGTAAAAATAATGGTTATTATTATCTTCTGAGTGGATTTCATTATTTGATCTTAGAGACTTCTATTTCATATTTTAAAAGCCAAGAGAGCTGAGCTCTACTACTACACTAGGTAAGTGTCATAGATTCGGCAATTTAACATGAGCTGCGCCTTACGCCCACAGACCCTTTTTCACATGCTGTAGGGTAAAATAAAGCAGGGATAGAGGAGGCAAAGCTGTGATTAAGTCTATCATTTTGAATATTTAAATATAGTAATACCTTGCATGATGCAGTTTTGATTAACGTGGGTTTCAATGTAACGCAGATTTAATTTGATGTAAATTAAAGAAATTTGGGCATACCATAAGTATTCTTCCCACCTGTAACATTTGCCAATTAGTAAAATTACTGGTTTGCATCAATGTCTCATAATAATATGTGCCATTTGGTATTTTAGTAGTGTTGCCAGATCAGTTGAGTATAGTCACATTTCTTCTCTTTAAACTGTGAAAAACATAACCCCCTTCATTATGAGTAAAAAGCACAAATGCAAAAATGATAGATAGGAGCATAAGAAATGTAAATGGTTGACATTAGACAAGAAAATTACAATTTGCTAAAATGGCACAAGAAAGAGGAATCAACGAATTATCCACAAAATTACTAATAAAAAATAAGATCAAAGAGCTTGGAATGGCCACAGCCTGTTATATGACAAAAGTGATCCCTAAAAATAGATGTGCTGCAGTGCAAAAATAGATGTCAACAAGGCAGGTTTATTTTGGAAGAAAAGGCCATCACAAACCTTTTTAGAAGAAAAGGAAAAGACAACTAGGAAATAAAATGTCCAAAGACTGTTTCACCCTTTCATTAGAAGGAAATGCTTCTTGGGATTTTAAATTGAAGCCTATGTTGGTGTATTGATCTAAAAACCCAAGGACTCTTTTTAATGGTTTTGAAAAGGTGCTTTATCTGTTCTATGATGCTCAAATAAGAATGCATGGGTGACTCAATCATTGTTTGAAGAATGGTTTATAACTTACTTTTGTCCTGCAACTGAGTGGTACTACAAAGATAATCGGATGGATTTTAAAATTTTGTTACCATTAGACAATGTGCCAGGTTATCTATCCTATTGCCCTATCTCACTTTATTGAAAATATCAAGGTGGTCTTTCTCCCCCCCCCTCAATACAACCTAAATTTTGCAGTCTATAGATCAGGGCGTAATTGCTACATTCAAGGCATACTATTGAGAAGAACATTTGTTAAAGCTATAACAGCTACTAGGAGTAATGGAGCAATATATTTGAACAATTTTTGTAAAAACTATGATATCAAGAAAGCCATTGAAAACATCTGGGAACCATGGCTCGGAATGACTGGTAGCAAATGGAGAGCTGTGTGTAAAATGCTTTTATTGCATTGTGCAAACGAATTCACAGGATTTGAAATGCAGATAAGAACAGTTTTGGAAGAAATAGTTGGGATGGGAAAAGACCTCAAAATTGAAACTTTGGATTTGAATAATGTTCATCAATGCATTGCTTCTCATTCAAATGAGAAGCATATCATAAGCACGAACTTTGTGGAATTCTTCCTCTTTGTGTTCAGTGAACATGATCGGGATAAAGCGGTGGATGTTGTGTACCTTGACTTTCAAAAGGCCTTTGATAAGGTACCACACCGCCGCCTTCTCCAGAAAGTGCGTGCACAGGGCATAGACGGCAAGGTAGCAGGTTGGATAGAGAGCTGGCTAAGTGACAGACGGCAATGAGTAGTGGTGAATGGACGGGCCTCTGAATGGGCACCATGTCTCCTAACGGAGACATGGTTGCCAAAATCTCCAAATTTTCCGATGACACCAAGCTTGGTATCAATTTGGCAAAGGAGGGGAACAATGCCCGCCTCCAAGAAGACCTTCAAAGGATTGGGGAGGGGTCAGATACGTGGCAAAAGCCTTTCAACATGGTAAAATGCAAAGTAATGCATATCGGCCACCGAAACTCCAAATCTCAGTACATCCTTAAGGGCACTGCTCTTGAATCGAGTGACACTGAGAAGGACTTGGGTGTAACTATCACTAGCGACCTCAAGTTCTCTAAACAGTGCATTGCGGCAGAGAAGAAAGCCCAAAGGATGTTAGGCTACATAAAGCGCCAGTTTGGATACCGTAACAAGGAGATAGTACTTTGTCTGTACAACTCCCTCGTTTGGCCGCACCTGGAGTATGCCGTACAATTTTGGAGTCCTTCGTTTCAAAAGGACATCGCAAGGTTGGAACGCGTACAAGCTAGGGCAACCAAGCTGATTCCCTCTATCCGACATAAAAGTTATGAGGGAATTAGATCTGTTCTCGCTGGAAACCCGTAGACTGCGTGGTCAGCTCATCGAAGTTTTCAAAATACTTTGAGGGTTCAACAATGTTGAATACCGGGATATTTTCACACTCAGTGAGAACAGAACACGCAATCACGGCTTCAAACTTGAACTGAAGCGTTACAACCACAATCTGTGTGGACATTTTTTCACCTACAGTATCTGCGGTAAGTGGAACGCACTTCCAGTGGAAGTTGTCAACAGTGAATCTGTTGACCAGTTCAAGTCAAGATGAGACAAAGTCTTGAAAAGTGACCGTTTAGGGACGCAAAACAATTGAGCAGCCATGTGCCCGCTCGATTGCTAGTCCAAAGGTACCCTCTTTGAATGGGCCGTAAGGTCTCCTAGGGTAATTTCTTTCCTTGTAACTCTTATAGAATTAGAGCAACAACACACTTGTGAAGAAGCAGAGAAAGTAGGACATGCTGAAGTACCTACAGGGGAATTTTCCTTTGATCATCTTTCAGCATTCATTAGAAAAATAGATGAGGCTTCGGATTTTCTTATGGACGCTGATCCTAAAATTGATTGAAGCATCAAGGTTCACCAAAATTTGAAAAGCACTAATCGATGTTACAAAAATATGTAGTCAGAGAAAAAGAAGACAACTGCAAACTACATTAACAAAATATTTCTGCAAACAAAAATACTTTAAAATGTTTTGTTTTATTATAATTTTTATCCTATTTCTATATTACTAAATTAATAAATAACCCTGATTTTAAAAAAAGAGATTGTGGTAGTAAGTAGTAGTTCGCCTCCCCTCCCGAAATGTCTAATCCCTTTTTTTCTCTTCCAGGGTGCTTGGGATGAAGAAGATGAAGAATGAGGGTAATCTGGGCAGGGTTGGCAAAAAACCCCAAATTTTGAAAAAGCCCAATAAAACCCAGGTTTAAAAAAAAAAAAAATGCTACAAGCACTAGAATAACATAGAAAAAAAATAGCTATATCTATTTTTATATAATATTAATAATTACTTAGTTTAATAATTATATTATAGTGAGAACAGATCACAGTAACAGACCACTGGTCGAGAATTGTGGGTACCCACGATAACCATAACCTGTAGAAGGAGAGATGAATTATTATGAGTCAGTATCAGAGAAATAACCTTAATTTGATACATATTTGTTGAAATTATAAACATAAATATGAATTTTGAATAAAATAATGATAAGTAGCATTCATTTCTTGAAAAGAAAAGTGTAATTTAAAAAAAAAACACCCAAACCTGGGTTTTTTAGAGCCGTTTTTGATTTGTCCACGCTGGATCTGGGTGGGGGACTCGATAGACTTCTATCATGCCCACCATTCATCTTTGTCTCCCTCCCATAGGCATATTTTTCAGCAAATATAATAAGTGACTGGTTGAACTGTTTAATTGTTTAGAAATGTTGTGTTTTGTGATCTTATTGGAAGTGAAAAGAAGAGCGAGCTGGACAGTCATCCGGGTAAGAACCAGTGTGAAAGGAAGGGGGGGGGGGTATTATATTGGTGTTAATCCTGTTTGAGTATGGCAGTGAATCTCTGACTGAACATGACTTGTCCTTTCCAGCTCCTTGGAACCGACAGTCTATCGACATCTAAGAGGAGGTTTTTCAGGCAGCAATAGCCATGACACAGTGGAAATCCTGTGTTGAGGTTGCCGGCTGATGTTGGAATGTACGCAGAAATAACAGTATACCTCCTATCCAGCTGTCCCTGCACTGCCACTGCCTGAAAATTGGGCATCCTCTTGTCCAGCCACCATCCTGTAATGGAGTTGCAAAACCTTTATACACAGGGAGGGTGGGCAGGGGCAAATGCTCAGTATGGTCTCCCGCCCCAAAATAGCTAGTGTCGAAAGAGAGGAGATGAGCCTCCTTCTAGCTTCCCCTGAGAGCTTAGCAATTTCATTGAAAGAATATGCCCTCCAGTCCTAGCTAAGAGATGCTGGGCCCTCTTTGAAAAGATGTTCCTCATGGAAATGGCTATATGATTCACAGAGGCAGAGCTCCGCCGCTGTTGGCTGAACAAGATGCTGTCACTTTCAAGGAGAAGGTGGGTTCACTAGGCAAGTATTTTCCTCCCTCCCCCTTGAACCATTTGGTGAAGGAAGGGAGTGACTTCAAAGGTGGGGTCCCTCTTTTGGATGGTTCTGTTTCTCTGAGGCACTCCAGTCCAGGGGTGGGTGTGAGGCATAGGAGCCAAAGCTCCTTTGGTGCTGTCCTCCTTTTGGGAGAAAGCTTTATGAACCTGAGAAGATAGTATCATGACCACATTCAGGTGGTTTGCCTCCTGTGATTCTAACAACTTAAGTGTGCACAAGGACATTTTACCTTACGAGAAACAGTAACAGTGGAGAAGGGAAGGGAAGCCCTGGTTTTAGCTAAGGCTAGATATGAACCCTTTGTGCCACCATCTTTACCAGGGGAGTGCCTGGGGTGGTAGAACTTGCAGAAGGGTTTGAATAGGTGTTGAAGTGACTGTGCTTGTAGGCTTGGAGGGGCCAGAAGCAGAGGGTACTTTTTAAAATAAGATGTCCCAAACAGTGCTAGGAACACCAGAACCCCAAGTCCTTAACCTCGCAAAATGAGAGATGATCTTCACCCTGGACAGTCAGAATATTCTTCTCCAAGGGATATGTGGCACATTGCTTTGAAGAAGCAGGGTGTGGCTCTCTGCAATTGACACAAATGGCAATACACGATAAGGACTTATCATGTATGGCATTAGAACTTACACAGACTTCAGGTAAACCTGAATTTCCATGTTTACAGTAGCAATACTAAGGATGAAGTGGTTGTAGTAACCTCTGTGGCAGTGGCCTGAATGCCTTCACATGGTAGCGATACCATTCAACATGCATGACTCAGGGAGCGTGTCCTGATTGAACTTGACAAAGAGTATAGGGGAGGGTCTCAAGCACAACCCCTTCCAGTTTTCTCATCACACATTCAACTTTACCACTGCATGTTCAGCCAGTTCTTTGGTGATGGTGTCTAAGGAGTACTCCACAAGTTCCTTCTCATAAACCACCCCTTTCACAAAGTTCATGGAAGAGTGCAGCGTCACACTTACTGATGACCCATTGAGTGTTCGAATGGCAGTAATTATGATCGCCTTGGAAGGGTCTGACACATTCGCCAGAAGGCTCTCATTTGAAAGGGGTCATCACCTTCAGTTCTCTACCAGTCATACTACATACTGCTCTCCTCTGATGGAGTATGTGGTCTTTGGCTTACACTCTGCCATCTGGAGAGCAAATAACAAGAAAGTGTTTGAACCCAGAGGGCTCTAAAACACCAACATCATCAAAGATCCACTCAGCGCAATTGCAACATTGGCTGGGCCTCCCAGCCTGAGAAAACCTCAGGGGCAGATGTGCCAGTCTTGGCTTGGTCATTTGCTGAAACAAGCGAAGATCAGTCCATCTCCGGGACACCCATGGGGGGAGAGGAACCCCTTGTCCTCTTTGATTTCATCCTCTAGCTTTTCTTCTTTGAAGAGTAGGGAAGGGAATGAACCTGCTTCTCACCTCCACCGGAAAGGGTCCCAAGGCCAAATCTTTCTCTGAGATGAAGATGTTGGCGATCAAAGGCGCTCTCAGTGGACAGGTAATCATTCTTCT
The DNA here is from genome assembly GCA_963969495.1 of Ceratothoa steindachneri. Lineage (NCBI taxonomy): Eukaryota > Metazoa > Arthropoda > Malacostraca > Isopoda > Cymothoidae > Ceratothoa > Ceratothoa steindachneri. The sequence goes on along the minus strand of OZ018333.1, from coordinate 69,526,866 downwards.
CTGTATGAGTCCTCAGGAGGCCCATGCCACCTGAGAAAGAGCTTGCAAGAGCTCAGACTTAGGTTTAGTGTCTGGCCTGAGTGGTGTGTGTGTTGTGTTTTTTAAGAGCCCATCTGACAACTGCCTACTTGGGCATAAGTTGCTGCACTCACTATAGCCTAAGACTAGGCCAAAAACAAAAATGTAACAAGAAGATGTAAGGAAGTGTGCTCCAGCATCGGGGGTAGGCCCGCTTCCCCTCAGCACAGGAGCATGAGACCCACAACAAACAGTCAAATAAAGTGGAGGTTCCAAAAAGTCGTCTAGTTGGTATGCAAGAACCAGTCCTAAGTACAAGGGACAAGCAGCAGAAACCCTGCTCATCACGGTACCAGGATAGGTAATGTGCGCAAAGATCACCCAGACAAGGACATTCAACAAAAATGTGCCAAATAGTCTGGGGGACAACACGGTCATTGCAGTAAAGTGCAGGTGAGCGCTCCATCAAATGGTAGTGCGTCTAATTCGGATATGAAAGAAAGCAACCTGAAGCTGCTGTGGCATTGTCGGGTAGGTACTGAGGAACATTTGAATCGCAATGGGCCGGTGGGCAGCCCATATTCCTGCCATGTAGTTGGTGTTAGGAAGAGTGAAATGCTGGTCTGGTCACCTATCCTCGCAGACTCATTGGCATCCTCATTCCCCGCAATTCCTACATGTCCAGGAACCCAGCAGAAGATAATCTCCACATCCACCCGGCTTGCCAAAACCGTGGCATCACGGATATCGTGAACCAAAATATACAGAGATTCAAATGCCCTGAAAGCATTCAAGGCACTTTGTGAGTCTCTGTAAATCAGAATCTGGCCTCCAAAACTCGCATCCGTAGTTGAGCTTCAAATGAACAAAGGATCGATATAAAAGTAAGGCTGTATCTTTATCAGTGCCACAGGCGCTGAACATTATGGAATTAAGAATATCCATGCTGAGGGTACAAGAGACCCTAGGGCTGTGAATATAAGCCTTCTAGGTGAGGCGCTGGACAAATACAAGACCAAGGAAATGGTGTGAGCCCACCACTTCCAGGCGAACCCCATTGAGAAACAAGTCTGGGTCAGGGTCGAGCAGTGGATGGTGGCAGAAGTGCACCACCTTAGTTTTGGCTAAGGAAAACTGAAGCCTGTGCATTTCAGCATAGAGACACGGTTAAATGTCTGTTGGAATCAACGCTGCAGAGTTGGCATCTGGGTTGTGACAAAAGGTCAAAAGGTCAAAAGGTCATCCACATGGAGTGGAGCAAGAACATCTTACGGCGGCACCGAGGTGATGTCATTGATGCTCGGGGCAAAGAGTGTGATACTGAGGAAACTTCTCTGTGGGATACCCTCTTCCTGCTCACTTGGGCTGGAAAGGGCTCCCAACACCCATATGTCGAAGCATGCAAAACAGACAGACATTCTGGGAATAGTAATCAGACCCACGGCGATGAGGTTGCCGGAGAACTCAACTGCCTCATCTACCAACCTAAACTCCTCGACTGAGATAAGAGAATTCAGTCATTTCCTGAAATGTAGGCCACTGCGCCCGCGCTAAGCACCACCGAGATGGGCTCGCAGGCGGCAGCCCAGAAAATTAAATTTGAAAAGGAAAGTGATCATGACCATGGGGGTCATCGACCACTCCCCAATCAAAATCAGGCTGTGCATCCGAAGAGCACAAAGATAGATCAAGGCAAGAAAATGAAGCTGTTCTCAGCCAGTGATGCATAAACTCAGCCACATTTGGGACACTCATCTGAAGCTCTTTGATCAGATCGACAAGGACTTGTCCCCTGACCCTGAAATTTATTGAGCAATCCCCCCCCCCAGAGAGGATGTCGGCCATTCAGATCTCCAAGAAAGAAAAAGGGCCTCGGCAACCGTACCACAATGCGGCGGAAGTCCTCCGTATCAAAGTCAGCTGACAGTGGAATATAAGCAGAAATGATAGTATACCTCCTATCCAGGTGAAGCTGCATAGCCACTGCCTGAAAGGAGATATCTAAAGTGAAACGAAGAACAGAGACATCATGCCAGGTGTAAACCGCACACCCCCCAGCCCAGCCATCTTGTAGTGGTGGAGTCGCAAAACCCTTATAGCATGGGAGGGTGGGCAGGGGGCAAGCACCTAGCATGGTTTCCTCCAGAAAAATAGCCGATGGGGAACGGTATGAAATGAGTCTCTGCAGCTCCTCCCAGTTGGCCTGGAGTCCATGGCAATTCCATTGAGGAATATGCCCTCCAGGTCTGGCTTGGAGACGCCGGGGCCCTTTTCAAACAGAAGACCCTCATGGGAATGGCCGTAGATTCACGGAGGCAGAACCTCGGGCACTGTTGGCTGGACAAAGCGCTGTCGCCTTTGAGGACTTATTGGGGGAGGTTGGGCTCACCATGCCACTCAGCCCACCACTAGCTGTGGGCGAAGGAGCCAAAGCTCCTTTATTGCAGTCTACCTTTCAGGGGATTTATTTCAAGGGACAGCTTTAGGAACCCCGGATGATAGCCTGGCTGTTTTGCCTTATGGGAAACTGTCATGCTGGTGGGGAAGCCCTAGTTTTAGCCGGGGCTGGGTGTGAACCCTTTATGCCGCTAGCTTTACCAGGGCAGCACCCGGGTTGAGTATAACCCGCAGAAGGGCTCTGAATGGGCGTGGAAACTACCTTGCTCATTGGCCTGGATGGGCCAGGAGCAGAGGGTGTCTTTCTATGCACCACATTCCTTCGAAGATACGGGGTGCGGCTCTCCACAATTGACATACTTGATTTAACTTATCGTGTGTGGCCTTGGAACAATTTACACATACTTCAGGTGACCCAAACTTTGCATGTCTACATGAGCGATTTGTATGGCCGAAGCAGTGACAGTAATAGCACCGCCGTGGCAGTGGCACAAATGCCTTCACACAGTAGCGGTACCTACTGGCACACACCGACTCAGGGGGCTTGTCACAGTTGAACGTGATGAAGAGTGTAGGTGTGGGTCTCGAGGCCCCTCCCTGTTTTCTCATCACAGTTCAACCTTGACCGCCTCATGGTCGGCCAGCTCTAAGGTGATGTCGTCTATGTAGTAGTCAACGAGTTCCCTCACATTAACTACTCCTTTCACCATGTTCATGGTATATCACAGCATCACACTTACCGGGGTGCCATCAAATGTCCGAAGAGCACTTATCTCGGACGCCTCGGAGGGATCCGCCGCATTCGCCAGAAGGCTCCCATCGAGGAACGGATCACCTTTGGCTTTCTCTTAATTACACTAGCTAATGCTCTCCTCTGATGGATCATGTTGCTCTCAGTGGAGCAAATAACGAGGAAGCGTTTGAAGCCAACGGGCTCAAAAATGCTAGGGGACTTCTGAATGAGGGGCTCCGCCCTGCGCTCTTGCATCGGGGCAGATTCGGGTTCGGTGCTTGGCGCCAAGCCTGGATTCATCCTCATGGAAGGCCCTACCATCTGAGGCTGGGTTGCCTCAAGGACCATGCTTATCTCAGGGCGAGAGGGGCTCCAGTTGGCCATTTCCCCCCAGGACATCACAAGTCTTATTGGCAGCAGCATCATTAGTCATGTCTGGGGAGGCACAGGCCTTGATCGTGGCAAGGTTCAGTACCAGCAGGTCTTTTGAGGGAAGCGACTGAAGGGGCCTGGCTTCCCTCTCCCCCCTAAGGGGGTTTGCCCTACCGAGCCACTTCAATGGAGAGCGGTCGGCTATGAGCTGCCTGCTGGCTTTCTTGGCAGTCCCCTTGGAAAGAAAAGGGGGGGACTGCAGCTGGAGAGAGGGAGGTGCCTGAAAGCACCTCCAGAGAAGGGGGTGAGGGGGAGTCCCCTACAACTGTATCCAAAGGAGAGGAGTAAGCCTCCTCTCTGGTTAGAGAAATTTAGAAGGTCCCCTGCGCAAGCACAGGAGGGAAACCTCCACTTTTTCTGTGGAGCTGCCCGAGGGCGGCTCCGTCAATGAACAAGGGAAAATAGGGAGAGATTTTGGTTTTGTTAGGTTTGCATTCATGGGCATGGTGACCCTATTTTTTCCACGGGAAGCAAGCGCTCATCACCCCTTGCAGTAGCCCACCCTGCAAGGGGTATGTAAAGGCCTGGCAGGGCCAGGTGCCGCCATTCAGGACCACCCCTCCCACCTGGTGCCTGGCAGTCCATCGGCATGGCGGCTCCACCTTGGACACGGTGTAAAAACAAAGATAAATGGTGAAGTGAGAAGGAAAGGGGATGTGAGGAAGGTATGGGTGGGAATGAAGCAGGTTGTTAAAAACCCACCACCCCAGACCGGAGCTCAGGGGTTAGGGAACATTGTTCTCTCCCCCCTCAGCTCCGATCTGGGATGGTTGGCTGAGAAAAATGTCAGCATCTACCCTGTGAAATTAGAGGCTGACCAGAGAAAGTTGTGGGAAAGGTTGTATGAAAAGCGACGAAGTAGGGGATAAATACAGGCTGTCTGAAAGAAGAAGAGGCTAAGCTGGGGTCGGATGGGGTGCTGAGTCCTGTCAGCCCAGCGGCCAGGCTGAAACTCAAGGGTGAGGGAACATTGTCCTCTCCCTCCTCAGCCCTGATCTGGGATAGTTGGGTAAGAGTAAGCTGGTTGGCATCTACCCTGTGAAATTAGAGGCCGACCAGGGAAAGTTGTGGGAGAGGTTGTAGGGAATGTGAGGCAGCAGGGTGGAAACACAGGCTGTCACAAAGAAGGAGAAGAGGCTAAGCTGGACAGGGCTCATTAGTTTTGAGAATAACCAGAAATTGTTTGAAGCCAGCGAGCTCAAAGACCCCTGGCAGCCTCACGATGAGGGTCTCCTGATGACTTCATGGCACCAGTCATTTTTGTCATGCTTGTTACATTAGCTGGGAGTTTTCTGCCTTCTCCACACGAGGGCAGATGTATCAGTCTTGGCTCGGTTACCTCAGGGTCAGCAAGGAACTTATCCATCCTAGAGGCTCCCTGGAAGGAGAAAACACCCAAGTCTTCTAACTCATCTTTTTATTTGGGGGAAGGGGGGGGTCTTCACTCCCCATCCCAGAGTGCTCCAACTGAAACCTGGAAGAATAGCATGTCCTTCCTACCCCAGTACCCACTGTTATGGGCCTACCTCGACCCAGTCCCTCTCCAAGATGGAGAAGGACCCAGCTTCCAGTGGAGCTCCCCAATAGAGGTGAGCCCTTATCTCCCTTTAAATCCTCAGATGCTCCATGTACCCTAGAGAAGACTCTGCCTGGGAGTGGAATTTGACTCATTGGTATTTCCCACTGAGGCATTGTCCTCCCTCAGGAAAGACCCTGCTGTATGGGGCAGGGGTACCTTGGAGTCCCAACTCACCTCAGTAGTGCATGCCCCTCCCCCCTTCCAAGGGCATTAGGGAAACAGGGGTCTCCTACCATTGATCCCCCTTCAGGGGGTTTCAAAGTGCTCCCTGGGATGGGAGGGGGGGGGGCACTATTAAATCAGGCAAAGATACTGGTGGCAACTCAATAGAAAAGGGAAGGAGAATGCACCTTTAATCTGATCTTTAAAGTATCCCCCCCCCCCTCTCCATCATTATGGGGTGGACCCATTGCCAATTAAAGATGGTGGGATGGGAACTCAACCACCATGCTATGAGGTGTCCCCACTCTCCCTGGCACCAAGGTAGAAAGAAGCCGGGCTTATAGAGAAAATTTCTTGCAATGTTATTTTTTTCCTATTGTAGCCATAATATAGAATAGGAAAAATAAATTGCATGGAAGGATACTATAACCTCTCACTCCTTAAGGAGGTATAAGGAAAAGTCCCCATAGGACCAGTATGCTCATTAACACAAACAGAACCTTGTGTGGACTTTGACAACCTGAATTTGTCCATTGGGCTTTATCTTATAAAGAATAAGAGCTGATATAGCTACCTTATATAAGCACTGTAAGTTATAAAGATAGTTTGGCAGTGGAGTAGTCCCAAACTTGTATGTCAACTATATTTACCACAGTGAGAAATGGACAATGGGGGTGCGGCAAGCACCATCACAGGTGTTCCCCCCACTGTTGCCATATCTCCACAGATCAGCTGCCGCCTTCCTTTCCAACCCTGTTTCCCCTCCTTATGCTCTGTCTGTCTTTCGTTCTGATCTGTGGAGGTATGGCAACAGTGGGGGGACACCTGTGATGGTGCTTGCCACACCCCATCATCTATTTCTCGCTGCGGCGAGTATAGTCATCAGAATTTGTGGCAATCTCAGTTTACACTTCAGATCTATCTTGCCACTTTGCTAGGTTTTACTTACTCTGTGGATCCCAGGTTTTCTTCCATCAAACTCAGAAACACTCAGGAATGCCACCACATTGAGTGGTCTTCTCTAGAGGTCTCCAAGAAAGGTGACATGATAGTGAGCTCAGAGGGGGTCGAGGGGAGTGCAGGTAAGGATCAGATAAGTGGTGTTCTCTGACAGCACTTGCAGTGGGGGCAGTCCAGGGTAGGGTATCAGGGTCTAGCCTACTTTTGTATTTGTGTAGTGCGGGGTAGTGTTCTGATCATAGGTGGACTAGAGAGACTGGTTCAGTGAGAGTAGTGTTCTGATCATAGATGGACCAGAGAAACTGGTTCAGCAATCAAGGATGGTTTCCGAAGTGTGGATATCAGGTGTGTATTATTGTTTTCCCAGTATCCCATTGCTTCATGGGAGAAGTAGATGTGTTGGTGTTATATTCTGTTCTGGTTTGGTGATAGTTCCCGGTAATTGGGAGTAGTGAATAGTCTAAGGTCTCAGGGTGCATGCATGAAAGAAGGGTGTAATGGGTTTCACACCTCTGGACCTGACAGCATATCAAACATTCACTTAAAATACCTCAGCCCAAGAAGGACTGCTCCTCTCACACATTCAACTCTATTCCAAGTACCTGGAAATCCCCTCATATCATAGCCATCCTCAAATCAAATAAACCACCCACTAATCATAGATCATGCCACGCAATCTCTCTACTCCAGACACCCTCCAAAATCATAGAATGCTATCATTAATGGCCCCCCAGGAATAGATGACATCTCTGCTCCCTTCAGCCATGTGGGAGATTGAGGGAATTTTTTATATATAATTTTAGGAGCTTATCTGGCGAATACCCACTTGGGCACAAGACGCCGCACTCACAACAGCCTAGCACTAGGCTACTTTAAAATATGAATATGAAAAACAACAAATAAAACAATAAAAAAGGAAAATGGCAACAAGGAGGAAGCAAGCTCCGGCATCAGGGGGAGGTCTCCCGGGTGCAGGAACGTGTGACCTACAAAGAAAAAAAAGAAAAAATCCTAGTTAAATAAATGGGAGAAGGCCAGCCTCCCCCCAAAAGTCTATAAGCCCACCAGTCCATGTGAACAAACTTGTCCCGAGTACAAGGGACAGGTGGTAGCAACTCCACCCATCCCAGTACTGGGATAGGTAATGTGCGTGGAGATCGCCCAGGCGAGATTAAGGGAAAAAGCCTTTGATCCTACAGCCTGTGCTGTAGGCCATGGAATGTCTTGTACTAAACAAAATAAACCAATATATCTCACTAGACACCTCCCAATGGAGTTTTTGCCCATTACACTCAACCACTGTACTTACTAACATCGCCCAGCTTGTACAAGGCCTCAACCAACCCCCGCAACAATCAACATAAGGAAAGCCTTCAACAGAGTACCCAGAGACATCATCATCACCAAAATACTACACACCACACTCAACTACTAACTATGAAAAGTGTCAACAATTTTCTCACAGGCAGACAACCACAGGAATATACGGCAGCAAGATATCACAAACATACCGCATACTACTACAGGAGTCTCACAAGGATCTGTACCCTCTCTGGAACCCAAACATCCCACTCTACAGCTATGCAGATGACATCAGCATTCTTGCACAACACCCAAACTGAAACCAAACAGCTCATAATCTACAACTCTATATCATACACTGGATACAACAGCATTAAATGACTGTCTTGCATTCAAAATCCTCTCTTACTCTCTTCACAGCCTCCAAGCAGGCATAAAAACAAACACCCCTGCATTACTTTAACAAACACTTCTCTCCAGTAAAATGCATACAGTGCTTATTGCCATACTAAGTAAGTACTAAACAAACAAAGCTACAACAAAAAATGAACAGTTTTAGAAATCACATAAACCACATTCAAGCAATCCAAGTAATTTCATCACCCATACATACAAGCCATACATTTGTCCCTCAATTGCCTAAGTGTCCAGGGCCTGGGCACCAAACCTTACACCCACTCACCTGAGTATACTAAGGAAAGATAAAAGCACCCTGCAAAACTCCAAGAAATTCTTCCACCCCAAAATCATCCATACACACAACACACCAAAGCTCCAGTGTAGCCACCACCAAAAAATGAAACAAGTGCCACACCATCCTAACTGACACAGACATAAGCCTTCACTACTACCAGGAACCTGAGACTGCCCAATGGCACCTCAACTGAGAGAAAACCTAAAGCTATGCTGAGTGCAGGATTTCTGGGACAACTTTGTTCATTCAGCAATTCAAAGTGACTGGCAACCAAGAGGATTTTTTAAAGAGTATCTGGCAACTACCCACTTGGGCACAAGTCACCGTACTTACAACAGCCTAGCGCTAGGCTACTTTAAAAGGAGGGATCCTAGCCAATGGCCAAATAAGATTAATTTAAGACATATACAAAAATCTACTGATAAAAAATTTACTATATTAAATATGGCACAAAGATATAACTACTCATCAGAGCAAGTGAAGGTCATATTTGAATAGAAGGATATGGTCATATCTGTGATGGTATAATAGAATAGTTACCCCTGTTATGTTTTTCTATGTTTTATCTGGGAAACCAGCTCACATCAGTGAAGCTACATGTGCCAATAAGTATTGGGATAATATTTGTTTTAAAACATTAACGATTTTTAAATTCTCAAAGACATAAATATTCTTAATTCTTAAAATGATGTTTACTGATGTCATTTTTACCTTCTGGAACTAAATAATAACGTAGTTATTCATTTTGTGAAAATATGTTTAAGACATATACATTTTTCCTCTAATAAATTTTCATTTTGTAGCTAATGGCAATAGAACCATAATAAAATAATAACAAACAAAACTTACCCCTTGATTTTCATCATCTAGCAAATTTTGTTGATGGATTATATATTCTTCTTGAGCCATCTCAGGTTCTTGCTTAATAACATTCACTTCTATCATTTAATAGTAATAAAAATGTGTAACTTGGCTAGAAATAATGTGTCACCTCTATTAAAATGGCTCATAGGTACCTCATCCAGTTGTAATTTAAGAGGAATTTAAAAGCAACATCAAATCTTCTTCTCTTTTGATCAGACTCAGTAAATATGTTATTCACATGTTTATTTTTAATTCTCTAGAAAAAGAATTTCATTAATAAACAAGGTCTGCCAACTAAAGTTGTGTGCTCTCACTTATTCCGATTTATAACCTTATGACCTTCAAAACTTTCAATAATTCTTGAAAACCACCATAAGGTTTTCAAATTTCATTAGAATCGGCCAAATAGTTATGATGTTATTGCCAAATAATTCCCTAGCTAAACTTGCAAGGACTTTGACAATTATATCATTCGAAAGAGAATGTAAAACAGCATAAGGGTTTCAAATTTCATTACAATCGGCTAATTATGTTATTGCCCAAACAAAATAATTACTGGGTTAACCTTGGGAGGACTTTGGCAATTATATCATTCGAAAGAGAATGTCAAACAGCATAAGGGTTTCAAATTTCGTTAGAATCGGCTAGTTATGTTATTGCCAAAACAAAATAATTACTGGGCTAACTTGGGAGGACTTTGGCAATTATATCATTTGAAAGATAATGTATAACAACATAAGAGTTTCAAATTTCGTCAGAATCAGCCAAATAGTTACAATGTTATTAGCAAAACCAAAAAAGCAAAATGGGAACTGACATAGTGAGATATAGAGTCGCATGCAACTAAAAAAAAAACTGTGGCATCTCAACAAATTTTCTGAAGAGGTCCACAAATTGGTGAGGTTGTGGAAAGTTAGATGGGTGCCCTGATTACAGAATTATGAACCAGCAAAGACCCTAAGATCCACTCAAGGCTAGATCAAGAAATAAGGGAAAGGGTGGAAGTCAGAGATGAAGGATGTGTGAAAGTAAGAGAGATCATAAATAAAAAATTAGTTTCACAACTCCTATTTATATAAAAATATAAAATAAATCAGTCATGTCATGAAGAAAGAAGATAAATGGAATAATTTTTTCTTCAGAAAAATATATTTTCCTAATTGTGAAAAATTTTGTGCAGGAGCAAGGATCGAACCAAACATTTTTTTTTTTTTAATTCCATAGAGCCCATCTGGCAACTGCCCACTTGGGCATAAGTCGATGAAAAACACGACAGCCTAGAACTAGGCTACTTTAAAATAAAATTCTGAAAAAATAACAATGATAAATATTGGAAAAACTTAACAATCAGGAAGCAATCTCCGGCAGCAGGGGGAGGTCTCCCTCACCCCGGTGCAGGAGAGTGCAACCTACAAACAAAACAATAACAAACGAAAAAACAGAAAAGAACCTTAAATAAAGGGGAGAAGCCCGGCCTCCCCCCAAAAGTCAACAAGTCCACAAGTCAATGTGCACGAATCTGTCCCGAGTACAAGGGACAGGCGGTAGCGACCCCGCCCATCCCGGTACCGGGACAGGTATTGTGCGTGAAGATCACCCAGACTGGGACATTCGACAAGAATGTGCCGAACAGTTTGGGGGACAATGCAGTCGTTGCAATAGGGCGCAGGCGAGCGCTCCATCAAATAGCGATGCATCACACTTGAACCAAACAAACTGAGGCAGTGAGCAACTGCTTAGTGCACTGTTATGTGTGGCTGAACAGTCTAAGGGGTTGTTTTAATTGAAATCAAAGCAGTTGCTTGCTGCCTTAGAGTGCTTGCTTCAATCCTCATTCATGCACAGATATTTTTGCAATTAGGAAAATACATCATTTATGGAAAGTGGAAGAGTAATTCCTCTCTAAATAAATATAATTCCCAATAGTATCTTCTGCTTACCAGCATAGAATCTTACAACTCTCAAGAGTGGTAATATCACCAAAGTTGGTATCTTTTAATGTTGCTTATATCAAATCTGATAATAGAACCCTTAGCCAAAATATGGCAGGTCCCTTCTACAATCAATTTCCCAAATGGAGAGTTAGTGATAGCTTCCATAGTTTAAGTCGGTGAATAAAGACAGCCTTATCTGAAGATTTTTTCTCTAGAATTATATTGGAGGAATTCCCAGCCTTACTCGAAGTGCTTAGAGCAGTATGTGTGGGAGGTATTGGGAAATCAGGTAATGTGGGTTCAAATCTGATGTTATTTGGAGAGAGAGCCAGAATTATGAGGGGTTATAACAGGAAGTAGGGTTTCCATTCTTCCCTGTGGGGGGAAGTTGTGAGTCAATACGCAATCCAACCATAGTTGGTTGCAGGCTTAGCTCTCTGGAAAGAGGCCAGTTAGGCGAGGAAGAATTAATATTACAACCAAAAACCAAATAAGATGTTTGTTTTTTTTTAAGGGGCTATCTGGCGACTGCCGACTTAGGCATAAGTCGCCGTAAACAAACAGCCTAGTTCTTGGCTACTTTAAAAAATTGAACAGGAAACAACAATAACAATAACAAAAACAACAATTAAACCTGGTTAAATGAAAGGGAGAAGGCCAGCCTCCCCCCAAAAGTCAACAAGTCCACCAGTCAAAGTGTACGCACTCGTCCCGAGCACAAGGGACAGGCGGTAGCGACCCCGCCCATCCCGGTACCGGGACAGGTATCATGCGCGAAGATCACCCAGACTGGGACATTCGACAAGAATGTGCCGAACACTCTGGGGGACTACGCAGTCGTTGCCATAGGGCGCAGGCGAGCACTCCATCAAATAGCGATGAAACACAAGTGTGTTCGATTCGGAGATGACAGAGAGCAACCTGAAGCCGCCGAGGCATTGGGAGATAGGTTCATGGTAACAGTCGCGGCGCAATGGCACGCAACTTTAAGTTCCCTTCGACCGTCTCCCATCTTCTTTGCCAAGCAGTCCGAAGAGCTGCCTGTATTCCTGCCATGTAGTCGGTGTGAGGAAGAGCGAAACGCTGGTCGGGTCGCAGAGTCCTCGCGGACTCTTTGGCGCGCTCATTCCCCGCAATTCCTGCATGTCCAGGAACCCAGCAGAAGACAATCTCGACATCCAGCCGGCTCGCCAAAGCCATGGCGTCACGGATATCGCGAACCAGGGGATGCAGAGATTCCAATGCCCCGAGAGCACTCAGGGCGCTTTGTGAGTCGCTATAGATCACAATCCGGTCTCAGAACCGGGCACGTCGCGCAATCTCCCGTACCGAGTAGTGTATTGCCACCAGCTCGGCCGTGAAGACAGACGCAGCGCCTGGTAGAGCCCCGCTGACTTCAAACAGAGGGGATATGGCGTGGAAGCCGACCCCATCTTCGGACTTGGAGCCATCCGTATACACTGGCACGGTTCCAGCGTGACACGATGTGTGCTCCAAAAAGGTCGAACGCAATACTCCCGGCGCCGTACAAGCTTTGGGAGCAGAGGCGTGGCGACAAATAGCCAAATGTGGTACCCTCCAGGGTGGCGTCCTGGGCAGAACCAGGGGCGCCACCGGCCCGAGAGCTATATCTATCTCTCGAAGGAGTTTCCTGGCCCTAAACCCAAAGGGCTTAGGGTATGACCTTCGTCTCTCAGCAGCATAGGCACCATCGAGATCAGCTGCGGAAGCAGTGAGAGCTGTTGGAGACTGAGGGAGGCGCCGGGCTCGCGCGTACAGGCGGGTGATGCACTGCACGTGGCGCAGAGTGAGTGGCATCTCCCCAGCATCGACCAAGAGGCTCTCAATGGGGGAAGTGTGGAAGGCACCGGTCGCAAGGCGAAGGACGGTGTGGTGGATTGAATCCACCTTCCGCAATAAACATTTGGCTGCGGATGCAAACAACTCACATCTGTAGTCGAGCTTCGAACGAACAAAGGGTGATGCACTGCACTAGGCGCAGAGCGAGTGGCATCTCCCCAGCATCGACTACCAGGCTCTCAATGGGGAAAGTGCGGAAGGCACCGGTCGCAAGGCGAAGGCCGGTGTGGTGGATTGAATCCACCTTCCGCAATAAACGCTGGCTGCGGATGCATAAAACTCGCATCTGTAGTCGAGCTTCGAACGAACAAAGGATCGATAAAAAAGTAGGGCAGTAGTCCTATCGCCCCAAGCGCTGAACGTCACGAAACGGAGAATGTCCATGGCGCGGGTACAGGAGACCCTAAGGATGCGAATATGAGCCTCCCAGGTGAGGCGTCGGTCGAATACAAGACCAAGGAAACGGTGCGACTCAACCACATCCAGGCGCACCCCATTAAGAAACAAATCTGGGTCGGGGTGAAGCCGTGGATGGCGGCAGAAGTGCACCACCTTAGTCTTGGCCAAAGAAAACCGAAACCTGTGCGCTTCGGCATAGCGAGAGACGCGGTTCAATGCCTGTTGGAGTCGACGCTCCAGAGTTGGCATCTGGGCCGCGCCAAAAGAGATCGAAAGGTCGTCCACGTAGAGCGTAGCGAGAACATTTTCCGGCAGCACCGAGGTGATGCCGTGGATGCTCAGGGCAAAGAATGTGACACTCAGGACACTTCCCTGCGGGATACCCTCTTCCTGCTCCTTTGGGCCGGAGAGGGCTCCCCCCATCCGTACGCGGAATCGACGATCTCGCAAAAATTCAGATATAAACATTGGGAGGCGTCCCCTCGACCCCATCGTGTGGAGAGTCTCCATGATACCGTATCGCCATGCGGTATCATAGGCCTTCTCCAGATCGAAAAACACCGTAGCGTAGTGCTGTCTACGAAGGAAAGCCTCGCAGACGGCATTTTCCATTCGGAGCAGGGCATCCGACGTGGAGTGGAACTTGCGGAAGCCGCACTTTGCGGAAGACAGATGGCCTCCGCTGTCCAGGAAAAAGGGTAATCTAACATTTACCAATTTCTCCATCAACTTGCACACGCAAGAGGTTAGAGAGATTGGGCGGAAACCGGTCGGAGTAGTGATCTCGCCCCGGTTTGCGGAAGGCGAGCACAGTAGCGATTCGCCAGGAGTCTGGGAGAAGACCTTCCACCCAGATCCTGTTGAAAAAATCTAACAGAAAGGCCATTACTCGCTCACCCAGGTGTCGAAGCATGGCGTACGGGACATAGCCATACGCCATGCTTCGACACCTGGGTGAGCGAGGCATGGCCATGGGCGGTGTCCGCGCACGAAACGAGATCGGAACGCAACTCACTCACAGTAAACTTGTCGTTGAAGGGTTCTCCGCCTTTGGAGGTAAAGTCCAGCCGGCGGCCTTCCTCGACATCATGACGAGCATTGAATGCTGGCGGAGCAGCATCACGGCTAGAGAATGCGGAAAAAGCGGTCGCTAAGGATTCCGCCACGGACGCGGGTTCCGAGATTGCGATCACATTTTCCTGGAGAACGGGAGGGGAGTCCTGCGAGAACTTGCCCCGAATCCTTTTGACTCGCTTCCACACCTCAGCTAAAGGGGTCTTCCCGTTAAGCGAAGACACGTATGTCCGCCAAGAAGAGCGGCAGGCGTGCTTCGAAATATTCCGGAACCTAGCCTTAGCCCGACGAAATTCAGCGACAGTGAAATCATTCGGGCGGCGCATTTAGGCATACCGCTTCTGTTTGAGGGCCGTCTCACAACTCGGCCAACCACCATGGGAGTGGTCGGCGTGCAAAACGGTCAGACGTCCTAGGAATAGTAGTCAGGGCCACGGCGATGAGGTTGCCGGAGAAGAAGTCAACGGCCTCATCTACCGACCTAAACTCCTTGACTGAGATAGAGAATTCAGTCATTTCCTGAAATGCAGGCCACCGCGCCTGCGCCAAGCACCACCGAGGTGGGCTCTCAGGCAGCAGTTGCCCTGAAAATGATATTTGAATGGAAAAGTGATCACTACCATGGAGGTCATCGACCACCCCCCAATCAAAATCAGGCTGTGCATCCGAAGAGCACAAAGATAGGTCAAGGCAAGAAAATAATGCGGTTCTCGGACAGTGATGCATAAACTCATCCACGTTTAGGACACCCATCTCAAGCTCTTCGATCAGATCGGCAAGGACTTGTCCCCTGGGATTTATGGAGTAATCTCCCCAGAGAGGATGCCTGCCATTCGGATCTCCAAGCAAGAGATAGGGCCTCGGCAACCGTGCCACGATGCGGCGGAAGTCCCCCACGTTGAAGTCAGCTGACGGTGGAATGTAGGCAGAAATGATAGTATACCTCCTATCCAGGTGCAGCTGCACAACCACTGCCTGAAAGGAGGTATCTAAAGAGAAAGGAAGAATGGAGACATCATGTCGGGTGTAAACCGTGCATCCCCCAGCCCGGCCATCCCGCGGTGGTGGGGTTGCAAGACCCTTATACCCCGGAAGGGCGGGAAGGGGGCACGCGCCTAGCATGGTCTCCTGCAAAACGATAGCTAACGG
The DNA here is from genome assembly GCA_963969495.1 of Ceratothoa steindachneri. NCBI lineage: Eukaryota > Metazoa > Arthropoda > Malacostraca > Isopoda > Cymothoidae > Ceratothoa > Ceratothoa steindachneri. The sequence goes on along the minus strand of OZ018333.1, from coordinate 69,511,309 downwards.
GGAACTGGACGAGATGAGCCTCCGCAGCTCCTCCCAGTTGGCCCGGAGTCCATGGCAATTCCATTGAAGGAATATGCCCTCCAGGCCTAGCTCGGAGGAGACGCAGGGACCTTCCTCGAACTGAAGACCCTCACGAGAATGGCTGTACGCTTCCCGGGGGCAGAACCCCGGGCGCTGTTGGCCGGACAAAGCGCTGAAGGCGCTGTCACCTTCGAGGACTTATTGGGGGAGGTTGGGCTCGCCATGCGAGTCTTTTCCTCCCTCTGCCTCGAAACCTTAGGCGGGTGTTGCAGCTTCGGAGGCAGGGGGGGCCTCTTTTCGAGGAACCACCGTCTCCGAGCCAATCGCTCTACCTTGGGGCGTGGGCGAAGGAGCCGAAGCTCCTTTGTTGCTGTCCTCCTTTCGGGGGACAGCTTTAGGAACCCCGGAAGATGGCCTAGCAACCATCTTCAGGGGTGTTGCCTCCTGTGAGTCATGGTTTTAGCCGGGTCTGGGTATGAACCCTTTTTGCCGCCAGCTTTACCAGGGGAGCGCCCGGGTTGGGTAGAGCCCGCAGAAGGGCTGTGAATAGGCGCGGATACAACAGTGCTCGTTGGCCTGGATGGGCCAGGAGCAGAGGGTGCCTTTCTAACTATTGCGGCATATGACATCCCAGGCAGAGCCGGGCGCGCCAGGACCAAGTCCTTAGCCTCACGGAATGAGAGTCGATCCTGGGCCTGAACGGCCAGGATTTCTTTCTCAAGGAGATATGCACCACATTGCTTCAAAGAAGCAGGGTGCGGCTCTCCGCAATTGACACACTTGGACTTATCGTGTGCGACCTTGGAGCAATTTACACAGACTTCGGGTGACCCCAACTTTTCATGTCTACATGAGCGATTCGTATGGCCGAAGCGGTGACAGTAATAGCACCGCCGCGGTAGTGGCACGAGGCCCCTCCCTGTTTTCTCATCACATGTTCGACCTTGACCGCCCCATGGTCGGCCAGCTCTAGGGTGATGTCCTCAATGGAGTAGTCAACGAGTTCCCTCGCATAAACTACTCCTTTCACAAAGTTCATAGTAGAGTGCGGCGTCACACTTACCAGGGTGCCATGAAGTGTCCGAAGAGCACTTATCTTGGCCGCCTCGGCGGGATTCGTCACATTCGCCAGAAGGCTCCTGTCCGAGAAACGGGTCACTTTCGGATCTCTACCAATTGCACTAGCTGATCCTCTCCTCTGATGGATCATGTTGCCCTTGGATAACATGGTGCCATCAGTGGAGCGAATAACGAGGAAGCGTTTGAAGCTAGCAGGCTCGAAAACGCCAGGTAACCTCTGAATAAGGGGCCCCGATGTCATCGAGGCTCCGCCCTGTGCACTTTTGGTCTTAGTCAGGGGCTCCGCAACCGGGGGGGCAGAGGGGCTGGATGTGCCGATCTCGGCTTGGTCACTTGCCAGAGTGGCAGCAGACCCATCCGTCCCCGCAGCCCCTGCGGATGGAGAGGAGCCCCGAGTCTTCTTTGTCTTCCTGGTCTTGGTCTTTTTCTTTTTTGGAGAAGAGGGCGGGAAATGAACCCGCTTCTCACCCCCGCCGGTAGAAGCCCCTAGGCCAGATGTACCGGCCTTAGCCAGGTTCTTCTCCGAAATGGCGAAGGTCCTGGTGGTCGCACGGGCATCATCCGGAGGAGATCCCTTCCCTCCTTGTACTGCCTGAGAATCCCCAGCCGTTTGAGGAGGACCTTGCATAGGGGCAGATTCGGGTTCAGTGCTTGGCGCAGAGCCCGGATTTCCCCCCATGGAAGGCCCTACCTTCTGAGGCTGGTTTTCCTCAAGGACCATGTCTATCACAGGAGGGGTCTCCAGTTGGCCATCCCCTCCCAGGACATCGCAGGTCCCCTTGGCAGCGTCATGAGTCTTTTGTGGGGAGGCACAGGACTTGACCCCGGCGGCTCCGTTGATGTTCTTGGGGAAGTTGGGGGTTGTTTTTTTTTTATTTTCATCATTGGGCATGGTGACCCTATTTGTGCTACGGGATGCAATAGCTTATCACCTCTTGCAGTTGCCCGCACTGCAAGAGATGCTTACAGGCCTGGCATAGCCAGGTGCTGCCATTTCGGACCACCCCTCCCGCCTGGTGGCCTGGCAGTCCATCGGCATAGCGGCTCCACCTTAGACACGGCGTAAAAAAGATAGATTTTGAAGACGAGAGGAAAAGGAATGTGAGAAAGGTATGGGTGGGGATGAAGCACGTTGTTAAAAACCAACCACCCTAGACCGGAGCTCAGGGGTTAGGGAACATTGTCCCCTCCCCCCTCAGCCCCGATCCAGGATGGTTGGCCGAGAAGAAGGTCAGCATCTACCCTGTGAAATTAGAGGCTGACCAGAGAAAGTTGTGGGAGAGGTTATATGAAAGGAGAGGAAACAAGTGTTTTGAAGGAAGGAAGAGAGGCTAAGCTGGGGCCGGACGGGGTGCTGAGTCCCATCAGCACGGCGGCCAAGATGGCAAATCGCCGTGCCCCTTACGGGGTAAGATGTATTAAATTTATGCTATTCTGGTACTCAATTATCAGTGCTCTTCTAATATGTCATCTACCACCTTCTTTTTGCTTTACTTTTAGCACAAGGGGGTTACATCTGAATTATAATGATCCTAGCATATGTGTGTATGTATGTCTATCTGTGTATGTGTCTGCTGTGCATTTCTAAAAAAAATATTTGGTGAAATGCTTCTTTTTTTTTCTTGCATACTAATTTTGAATGTTTCAAATAAAAAAAAATTCTTGCATGCAATTTTGAATGTGTTATGAAATAAATAAACCTCTTTTCATTTTGTGAGTGAAGCGAACAAGCGCTGGTCTAGTGAAACTATTATTTTGTTTATCACTATTATTCATCTATTTAGAACAATAACACAATTATCATTGCATGTATGTGAAACAAAAATATATTTATAAATACTAAACAAGAGAAGTGGCTTCGCCACTCCTTACAGGAGGACCTTACACTGTGCCGGCAGACTTTCGGTTTGTGGCCTACACCCTATCGCTATTCTGTTTTTTTTTTTACTAATTGTTAAGATTACTGATGCATAATTCTGTTAGCAATTACTACTATGGAATACTACTAGATTATTAAAAATAGCAGGGGGGGGGTCACAATTAAAGGGGGTATAGGGGCTGAAGCCTCCATTTCAAAATTCACTTTAAAATTATATACAATACAATATGATGTAACCCAAAATGCAGAAATTGATAGTTTTAACAATTACCTCTTTTTTTCATCTTAATTTTTACTCTATTATTATTATTATTATTATATTAGGTGTTTTACCACCGTAGACACAAAAGGGTGATTCAACAGTAAATCTTGAGTAGAATTATATGGCCAAAATTTCCAGAATATAAGAAGCAATCTGGAGTAATTAGGGTACACAGAAATAAGATATATCTATAATAGTGAGATCAGGAGCTTTCAGTAAAGAAGAATAAAAATAAAATTTAAGTCATATTTAAAATCATAAATTTCTAATAAAAGCAGAAATATCTAACTAAATAACAATATAATAGTAATTTAGATAAAAACAACACATTATAGGTCTCAAAGGAGACCTATGTCTGTTAAATATTGATACAAGGGGCCATGTAGATTACGATACTTGTTCCCCAATAATAAGTCCAGTCTATAAGGACCTGGACCAAAATATCGTTGAGGATATTCCAGATATGATGGACACTCGATCAGGATATGGTATATAGTCAAATTAACTAAACAGTCATCACATAAGGGTCGACAGTGTCATTCCATATAGTAGATGCGTGTTTTGTGTGGCCAATGCACAATCTACAAAGAGTGATCCCCCAGGACCTATTTGATGATAGTGCAGAAGCCAGTGGCAAAATAGAACCGCTAACTTGTTGATATTTATTATCAAGGCCAATGTTTTGCCAAGTCTGCTTCCATTGGGCCTACTCAGCTTTCTTGATATAATATTTAAAGTCACTCTGGGGCAGATCGATTGCTGAAAGCTATCCAGTGGTCGCACAATGGCTACTCATCTTCATCATCCATCAGTGCTATGTGTTCATGGAGAGGGTGGGTCGGATTGCACTTGATTCATAGATGGGTATTGAGCAGCTTTATATTTCAGTATGTTTTCAGTGGTTTAATCCCTAATTCAGCATAAAGACTATTTAATGGAGATGACCGAAAAAGCTCCAGTTGCAGTCCGGATGGCTGCATTATGTATTGGTGTTATTCTGTTTAATTCTGTATGAGAAGTCGATGAGTTTGCTTCACAACTATAGTCTAATTGAGACTTCAGAAGCATGATGTACAGCCGCAGCAGCGATGTCCATCAGCTCCCCAACTTCTATGTGAGATATGTTTGAGGAGAGTTAGGTTTTTAACTTTCAGGTGGGTAATATGTGGTTTCCAAATTAATTTATCATCAATGTACATCCTAAGAAATTTGTAGGCCGGCACATTAGTGATTGGTCTACTATATAGGGATAAGTTTGCTGCCATCCTCGCTTCCTGCAGATGTGCATAGATGCAGTTTTTGCAGTAGAAAAGGTAAAACCAGTCTTATTACTCCACTCCTCAAGGTTACATAGAGCAACTTGAAGACAATGTTCAAGTAGATAGGGGATTGTACCAGATGCATATATTGCCAAGTCACCACCAGTTTAGTCCTCCCCCCTCCCCCCCCCCCCCCCCGAAGGGTGAGGAGGACCTTCCTTTTATTATGAAAGTACAAAAAAAAATTTCAGGAGAAAACGTTAACAAAAACAGAAAAATAAAAAGGACTCAAAGAGCCCAAAAAACACAACAAAACTGGAGGTGAAGGGGTGGACGGTGGGAGCAGGTGTGACCAGGCAGAAGGCTGATAAACGTCCGTCCCGTCTCGGGGAGTGTGGGACCTTATATAGTTCCCAGGAAGAACGGGCCCACGCATGCCTAGATGTTTCTTGCAAAGTACCGAGACGGGACATCCGCTGGGTTGTGCCTGCTCCTGATGCATCCGATGTTCCTAGAGGCGATACGAAAAGCCTTGGAGAAGTTCACCAGAGATGTGGAGGAAAGGGAGAGAAGGATGAGCTTGGGAAGCTTTCCTCTCTTTGAATTCCAGATGGCCCCGATATTATCGCTGAAGAGGAGGGCGCGGGGGGCCATAATGATGGAGAGTATGGTCCCGAGGGACTCAAGGTCGAAAATGCCTGCGTCCCAGTTGCGACAATCGAGGGCCATGGAAGCCCCTTGGCACCACCATCCGATGCCCCACGGGGAGGCGTCTATGTAGATTTACAAAGTTGATGCAATACTGTTGAGAAGAGACCTAGTGATTCCATTAATTGCCAAAATGAAACGGGTACAAGACAAAAAAATGCCTTGAGGGACTCCCTGGGTTAAAAACTTAGGGTCGGAGGTGGTGTGCCAATTCGTACTTGGATACTTTTATTATTTAAGTTCTGAATGAAGATGGGCAGATTTCCTCTGAACCCCAAATCATATATTGTCTGAAGAATACCTACCTCCATGCAGTATTGTAGGCTTTCTGTAAATCAAAGAATATTACTATGGTATTTAAACGAGAGTTGAAGGATACTATGATATCTGTCTGCAATTGAATCAGGTGGTCTGTGGTACTGCATCCATGAAGGAAACCTGATTACGCTGGGGTTAAATGGCCTTCCCATTCAAGGACAATCATAAATTGACTGTTACCCATTTTCTCCATCAACTTACACGTACAGTTGGTCAGTGTGATGTGTCTGTAATTCCTTTGAATATATAAATCCTTCCCTGGCTTGGGAATGGGCAATACAAAGCCCACACTCCAGCTCTGTGGGTAAATTCCATCTATATATATTCTTTTATATGCTCCCAGGAGCAATTCTCCTAGGGATGGGTGAGCATGTTTGATGAAGGTATATGTAACACCATCAGGGCCAGGACTACTGTCATGCGTCATTGGCAAAGCAGATGCGAATTTAAAATAAGTGAAAGGTAGATTGTAATGTTTTTGAGCAGAAGTTTGTGAATGGAAGGAAAGTGGAGTAGACTTACCAGCTTCTTTATGTTGTTTAAAAGCGCCAGAATATTATGATCACCAGATATATTGCTAAAATGATGTGCAAAGTAATTTGCCATAGCAGCATGATCACATATGAGGTTTCCATCAGGAGAACATAGTACTCGAGTAGGATTTGAGTAAATTTACCAGGTATTTTGCTAATACATTTCCATATTTAATGCAATGACAATCAGAATGTAATTGAGGACACATAATTTTTCCATGATTGCTGCTGAGCTTCCTTAAAAAATTGATGACAATGTACTTTGGCTCTAATATAGTTAATTTTAGTTTGCACAGTGTTCCTTTTCATAGCCCTCTCTGCTCTTAGGCGAGCATGACGTCCTTGTTTACATTCATCTGTAAACCAGGGCACTGGAGTTCATCCTTTTAATACCGACTTTAGAGGAATTGCATGTGTAGCAGCTGAAATGAAGATTGTAACTATGGTATCCATGAGGACATTTATATCCAGAATATCCTCTGCTTTCAGGACTGTATGTGTTGCAGCAAAAAATGTATTCCAATCAGCTTTTTCAATATTATAGCGATCAGGGCTGTCAGGTTCAATTTAATCAGGTAATGATCACTACCATGCAATGAGGAGATAAGTGATTATTCAAAATCAAGAATACTGAACAGATAGCCAAGTCTATCATTGAAGAAGTTTTGGTTTGGATGTGTAAGTGAGTGGGAGTATTATCATTTAAGAATGCAATCGGGAGTGTAGTCAGTAGTTATTCAAATGATCGTCTACAATCATTATAAGTCATTTCACCCTATAAGGGGCTTTTTGCATTCATATCTCCAAGAAGGAGGAAAGGTGCTGGTAATTGGCTTATTAAGTGTTCAATGTCAGCTGCAGCAACGTTGACATGTGGTAAGTAGAGTGAAGACAGTATAGGTCTTATTTAGATGAACTGCTACTGTTTGAATAGTATTCAGCACTAGTGGAGCGAATGACAGTCATGAACTTACTGCACCAAGTTCATGACCATCATTACGCACCAGAGCCTAAATAACCAACTTGCAACCAGATGGTGAATGAATCCGTGCATCTGTAATATGTTGTGGTGGAGCGAATATGAGTGTGTATGTGTGAATGGCCATTCTCTCACCCCTTTCCCAATACCCTCTCTCCCTCTGTAAGAATGTGTGTGAATGGAGAGGATTTATCTTATATATATATATATATATATATATATATATATATATATATATATATATATATATATATATATATATATATATATATATATATATATATATATATTAGGGATTTCATGTTTGTCTAAAATATTTTTTCTCTTCCCCAGCTATTCACAATTTGTAATTTGCGAAAGGCTACTCTGATAAATTTTACAAGATTTACTTAAATTAACTTTTATGAAGACATAGTTTTGATATATGTCAATTGCAAACTGAGATTGTAAGATTTACAATATTTAAATAAAATATACCTTGTACATCAACCAGTTATTGTGAGTCCCGACTGGATAGAGAGGGCTTTGATAGCCTAGAGACGTGACCAGATCGCAATATTGTATGAGCTCGGAGGTGCCAGTTTGTTTGTTTTTGTAAAACGCTTGAGACACCAATACCTACCTGGGTAACACATGAGGCCTTTCTTCTTTTTTTGTCCGTTTGGTTGCTTTAGGCCTCTTGTTGATTACTTCTTTGTTTGCTGTGTTATTGTTTGTTGTTATTGCCCCGGCAGATATTTTTCTTGTAGTTTGACTTTGCATCTCTTCCTTTTGTATATATAGTCTAATTGAATGTGTTTTTTGTATAAATTTTTGATTGGTATTCATATAGATAATATTAATTGTTTTATATATATATATATATATATATATATATATATATATATATATATATATATATATATATATATATATATATATATATATATATATATATATATTATTAGCGTGTTGTAACAAGATCTCTTATAAATATTTACCCCATATTTTTTTATAAATAAAGGACTGTACATACAATCCATTTCATTTCTCCCTCAATTTCTCATGTCTGAATTAGTGTAGGAAGCAGGTTGGATCAATTGGGGTTAGAGGATAGATTTTCAGCCTGCTACAATGTGTTTCCCATAGACAAATACAGGCCGGTCAAGTTTCTTGTATAAGCAGTTTTAAGTCTTGAAACCTGGTATGAAATAATCCCAGGTTCCATTGCAGAATGGTAGATGGAGAGAAGCCTGAGGGCATAATTTTGGTAGGTAGCAGAACCTACCTTTCTGGGAGCGGGACAGAAGTTGTCTCTCTTGAGTACCAAATTTTGGGGGGTTGTGGTAGTTTTTGTAGGTGAAGTACTACTATAAGTAGTATGAGTCTTTAGTTGTAGGGCAGTCTCAGAAGTCTCACTAGGCTGGATTTTTTTTGTGTGTTTCCAGTCTTGAAGTTGCATGCTGTTGTGTTCCAGGCGAGCTTGGGTCTGTGACTGTCTTGGGTTGCTGTTGTTCTTTAGGTGGAATAGAGGTAGTCTGCGATTGCGTTTGAGTGTGAGGGTCGTTAAGACTTACGCAGATGGTCTTTTAAGAGCTTTTCTGTTTGTTCTGCTTTCTTCAAAATAAGAGATGCATCCATTTCATTTGCAGACTGTACTTTTGGAGGAGATCCCCTAGTTTTCACAAGAGGAATAGGTTGTTTCATGCTCCGCATCCATGATAGCATCAGAGTGCTGATGCCATCTCTGTGGCATGGATGTTGAAGGAGTATGTGCAGTGTTTGACAGTGTAGGAAGATTAGGTGTGGTCCTTGCTGAGGCAACTGTACTGTTAGTTGCAACACTGCCCTCTTGGACAGGAGCAGAGTATAAAGGCTCATAGATAGGGTGTTGGTCTAAAATTTGTTTGGAAAGCTACAAAATGAGGAATTTGTTCTCTCATCTGTAAGTCCAAGACATCTTTCTCACATATGTGCATGCATCCTTGCAAATGTGTCTACCTCTCTATGGCAATGTTTTGCTACATGGCCAAAACACTGACATTTGTAACCCTGCTGTGGGCAGTAGTGGTACTGGTCCACAACTAATACCCAGCAAGTGACACAAAGCACTGGTGGACAGGAGTGGAGGTTAAAAGTGAGGATATAAGTGTCGGTTGGTACTAATTGTCCATCTCACCTCAGTTGTACTCTACGGAAATCTGTGACACCTTGGTCCTTCAGATATTCATGCATTTCCTCCTCTGATGACTGCCATAGTATTTGGGTGCAAATTACACCCTTAACAGTGTTATATTGGTGGTGTGCAGTAACAGTGATTTGCTTTCCTGCTAGGGACTTTAGTTATCTGATCTTGGTGGCCTGCACACTAGTTTGGACCTACACCAGTAGAGAACTTTTTGTAGCCTTGACAATTTTTAATGTCTGGCCAACTTTAGACTGGATGTCTTCATCCAGTTTAATGTTATTTACATCTATAGCTAACTCTAATCCAGGAAATTGGATGAGGAAGTATTTCTCAAAGTAAGGAGTTGGATCTGTGACTGCACAACTAAAATCAAAAGTAGCTTGCAGTTGATGCTGTCTCTCGTTGTCCGTTTCTACATCTCACTACTGGAATCCAAGAATTCTCAGCTGTGGACCTACCTGGACTATGAGTGGAATGTGGTACATAAGGTTCCAGTGTTACAACATTTGAGTCTCTAGTGTCTTGGGTAGTGGGCGGAGCCACTGCCTCAGCATTAGATTGTCGTTTGGGAACCTTCCTAAAGCCTTCATTGTCATTTTCATTTATAGTTTCAGCATGGATGTCTGTATTGTTCTCGTCTATGGAAACCACGGTAGTGCATTGTTTCAGTGCTTAATTCAGTAGGTTCTGCTGCGATATTCTGAATAGAAGTGTGTAGTGTGAACATTTTAGGTTTGTCAGCAGCAAGACAGATGAGCGAGGAGCAACCACCTCATCTGGCTTGTCTGCTGTAGCTCTGCTATTAATAATAGCAGGAGCTGAAGGAGCATCCAAATCAAAATGCTTAAGATGGTCCAGGTTAGGCAGAGGCTCAGCCCCTGTGCCTGAGAAATCAGGTTTTTTAAGATTTTCATTGGTGGCTATGTGGACCCTGTTGTGAATGTAGGATGCAAACGCTAATCACCCCCTGCAGTAGCCTGCTCTGCAAGGGATGAATAAGAGACTGGCTAAGCCGGCTGCCACCATTCAAGGCCACACCTCCTACCCAGTGGCCAAGCAGCCGATCAGCATGGCGGCTCCACCTTGCGCTCAACGCAAAATTAATAGGTTCGAGAAATGAAGAAAAGGGATGAGAGGAGGATGAAGGTGGGGGAAGAAGCAAGTAGTGTTAAAACTCGCCCCCCCAATCCATGATGTTTGAGTAAGAGAAAGCTGGTCAGCATCTACCCTGTGAAATTAAAGGCCAGCCAGAGAAAGTTGTGGGAGAGATTGTAAGGAAAGTGAGGAAGAAGGGTGTCAGAAAGAAGGACAAGAGGCTAAGCTGGGGGTGAAAGGGGTGCTGAGTCCCGTCAGCACGGCAGCCAAGAAGGCAAATTGCCGCAGCCCTTACAAGGATAACTTTGATGAAACTTTCAGTTAAACCTTAAACCACAAAACAAATTTGCTTGAAATCTCTGTGGGTGAAATTTGCGTTGGTATATCATTACAGGAAAATAATAAAATGAAATATTTAAATCCTTTTTTAGAAATTAAATAATATATCATTTTGGAAATTTGAGACAATGATAGCACAGTCATTTCCAGGGTTTTAGAGCCTTCTAATCAACAAAAGATATAGAATAAAGGCTATTCATCATATTACATCAGAATAGCTATTTTTTAATGCAATTCTGAAGACTAATTTTCTCGATATTTTGTAACAAAATCCACTAGCTAGTCAGCACAAACCTCTACATAAGCCCCAACTCAATCCAAAGATCTGAGTTGAGTAAATCTGCCACTTATCCTCTGGGCACCACATTCATATTCTGGCATGAAGGCAACCAAATCAGGCAATACTAAGTACCTACTTTCTTCCAGATTCCTAACATTAGATACAAAAAAATTAGGAATACTTAAGATTAAATTTAATAAGAAAAAAAAATTTCTACCCTAATACATACAGATCAGGCCAAAACTTTTGTTATGCATAATAGTATTTCAATATCTTTGTAACAAATCGCAAAGTTTGTGCGCATTTTAATGTCTTTGCTTCCTCAATAGGTTTCAATGTGATACATAGTAAATAATTGATGTTTGAGCATTCCAAACATTAATAACATGGCATTCACAGAAATATAGGATTGCAACAAGCTTTGGTCTCTTTGGCTCAAGCTGTCATTGATGCAAAGTTTGTCATTACATCTCAAAGGGAACTCTGGTCCAGGTTAGCGAGTTGAAAAACCAATGTTTAATAAATATTAACAGTAATGTCATTAGCTAATTAATCTGTTATATGTTATTAATTGCTCATAATTGATTTTTATAATTCCAGAACGGTTACAACTCCGGAAAAAAGGAAAACAGTCTTGTCTGCCCCAAAATGGTCTAAGTCCTAAGGAGATTGCTAAAAAAATACCGGTTAACATCGGGACTGTTCAGAGAATTATTAAATCCTGGAAAGATACAGGCTCATCATCACCATAGAAGGGAGGTGGAAGGCCAAAACTCTCAACCAAGCGACAGGATCATAGGCTCATCTGGTCTCAGCTGTGGAATCGCTTTGCATCATTGGCAATACTCCATGAAGAATGGAAAGAAGTGAGTGTTGAAGCCTCAGGATGAAATGTTCGGAGGAGACTCTTGGATGCTGGCTTGCCTTCCAGGAGAGCTGTGAAGAAACCACTGTCAACCAAGAAGAACATGAGGGACAGGTTTGAACTTTGTAGGAAATATAAAGAATGGACAGTTGAAGACTGGAACAAAGTTATATTCTATGATAAAGCTCCATTCAGATTTTTTGGTACATCATGAAGAGAAAAGGAGAGTGCTTCAAACTGCCTGTGTCATACCCACAGTGAAACATCCAGTCACTGTTCACATCTGGGGTTGCTTCTCTGCAAAAATAACAAGACCTTTGCATATCCTCCCACATTTTTTTTTTTTAATTTTAGGAGCACATCTGGCGACTGCCCACTTGGGCATAAGTTGCCATACTCATGAAAGCCTAGTGCTAGGCTAAATTAAAATAACAATATTCAGGAAACTAAAAAAAAAAATAGGCAGCAAGCACACTTACGTGTTGAGGCGAGGCCCTGGCGCAAGGATGTTCTACCCCCCACCCCCCAAGGGAAAAAGTTAGATAAGGTAGAAGAGGCTGGCCTCCTCCAAAAAATCAAAAAGTGAAGATCACCCAGACTGGGAAATTCAACAAGAATGTGCCGAACAGTACAGGGGACAATGCAGTCATCACAATAAGGTGCAGGCGAGCATTCCAAATAGTGGTGCGTCCCATGAGTGTGTCTAATTCAGACAAGACAGAAAGCAACCTGAAACCATGGCGGCATTGGGGGTAGGTCCATAGGAACAGTCTTGGCACAATTGCAAACAATATCCTCCCACAAAACAGTGCTATAACTGCCAAATGGTATGAAAAGGCCCTGATTGAAGAGCTGCATCCAACCATTGATGACCAATTTCCCAACCAAAATTGCATCTTTCAGCCATACGTTTGCCATACAGCAAAAAAAATTAAATGGTTTCTTGATGATATCAATATCCAAGTTCTCACACCTTGGTCATGAAATTCCCCTGATTTGAACCCTATTGAGAATTTGTGCTTCATTCGAGAACAAAGGGTTGACAAGAAGAAACCAACAATAACTGAGGGTTTGAGGAGTGTAATTGAGACCGAATGGAACTCAATTAGCATGGATATTATTACAAATTTGATCTCCAGCATGCCAAAGAGAATTGCTAGGGTTCTTCACAGGAGAGGACAACACTGCGAATATTAGCGCACCAATAAAAATGGGGTAATTGTCAAATAATTAAGATGGTTTCATTACTTGTGATTTTCCTACTACGCATCATGAAACTTATAATTACATACCAGATATTGCTATGGGTTGGCCTAGATTATAATAAAATAAAGTAAATGCCTCTGCGACAAAAGTCTTGACAATGTTGTATATACAATTCAATTAATGGCTATCAATGATATACAACTATTTGCATTTAGAAACCAAAACAATAATATATATATTTCAATTTTGATGCACACACTAGGAACCAGAATAGACAGAGGTAAAAGTCAGGAGGGATTAACATAACATAATATAATTTCACGGATGACAAAAGCCACAAGGGCCTATCAAAGGTCATCTGCATCCGTCAAAACCCACCCACAAAAAGCACTATCACCAGGGAAAGACAAAATCAAAGTCCCCCACAATATAATATAACAGATGACAAAAGCCACAAGGGCTCATCATAGGTCATCCGAGTCAAACGGCCTTTTTTTTAAGGCACCCAAACTCCCAGGAAAACTACATCCAGAGGATTGCGTCCAGAAACAAGGGTATCACCAATCAAGGCTTGTCAACAACTAAATCATGCAGCTATAGATATATACAAAACTTAGGAACCATCACAACCTTCCCTTCCCATAAACTCATCCAACCTACTCTTAAATACATTTAGATTTGGACTACCTACTACCCTCCGCGGGAATTTGTTCCAGAAGTCTACCACTCTATTGGTGAAAAAATATTTTCTTAAATCCAAACTACACCCTTGCTTTTTAATTTTCAAGTGGTGACCTCTAGTCCAATTTCCATCATCTAACTCAAAAAACTTGCTAACATCCAATTTATCGATCCCGGAAAAAATTTTAAACAGCTCAATCATATCCCCTCTCACACACCTTTCGAACGAGAACATATTTAATACCCTCAGTCTATCTATATATTCAAGGTGCCTCAGGGAAGGAATAATCTTTGTTGCCCTCCATTGCACTGACTCAAGAAGGTTAATATCGTGTCTAAAATGTGGGGACCATGCCTGTATACAGTACTCTAGATGTGGCCTAACATAAGAGTTATAGAGTTTAAGAATAACCTCCTTACTTTTGTAACTGACATTTCTGTTAATGAAACCCAGCACTCTATTTGCCCTATTTCTTGCTTCAATACACTGCTTAGAAAACCTTAATGACTTATCTATTACTACTCCTAGATCTTTGTCATCCTCTACTGAGCTCAGCCAATGCCCATCCATTTCATAGTTAAATTCTCTATTATCTTTTCCCATGTAGTATTAATCATGCAGAGAAAAGAGGTAGGCGAATATGTGTGATCATAATGCCATAAATCTAAAATTATATACATGGATATCTGGTTGCTGTCCGAAAAACAGTAATAAGAGTACAATTATTACAATAGCGCTCTATGCTTCCTTCTGAACTTCTAGCCTAACAAGACACAAGAGCACAGCAGCACAACATAGACAGTGAACATAAGTAGAATCACTAGTCATTAAAAAAAGATTATGAATACAGTCACAAGAATAGTTTCAAGAATAAGATCAGAGTGCAAATAACCTCAGTATTCTGACTTATTGAGGTCACTTGCCAAAATACAGGATACTTTCCAGGGTTCCCACAGGAATATGAATATAAAAAAATGACTTTTACCTGACTTACTTTTAAAATTACCTAACCATTAAATCAATAATTTTCTACTACCTATTATGAAATAATAATAGGTATATAGTAAACTTTAAAAAATATGTACTATATTTTTGCATCCAATGTGTAGGCAAAATGCAGGGAAATAGTTGTTACATAATTATAGAGTGGAAAATATAAAAATCTGAAATAAAAAAAATTACCCACCTTTTTTATAAATTTCCATAAATTACCTTACTTTTTTTTTCTTAAAAAAACTGACTTTACCTGACCAAAATCCAAAACACTGACTTTACCTGACCTGTGGGAACCTTGTTTTCAACTGGAATCAAATGAACATTAAAAAATTGAAATTACACAGCTTCCCTACACTCATTATAACTGTGAAAAGAGATAAGACATGAGAGGGTCTAGTAGGAAATAAGTGCAGCCAAAAATGCAAGCAAAATAAGAAAGGCATTAATGAATTAGCAAGCTAATTCAATTTATCATGCAGGGTTAAACACATTACAGGACATCTGAAACAAAAGGTAATAATTAATTTCAGTAAATAAAAAATACAAATAATATATATTATATTTGCCCATTACAACTTTTTCTAAGTTTGAAGACCTCTTTACACTGTTAGCTACAAGAGTAAAGTGGTTATCCTTAAACTCTACAACTCGTATGTTAGGCCATATTTAGAGTACACTATACAAGCATGGTCACCACATTTTAGACATGACATCAACCGCTAGAGTCAGTACAAAGGAAGGCAACAAAAATAATGCCTTCCTGAAGCACCTTTAAAATGAAGATAGACTGAGGGTATTAAATATGTTATCATTTGAGAGATGTGTGAGGGAAGATATGATTGAGCTTTTTAAAATCTGTTCTGAGATGGATAAGTTAGATTTTAACAAGTTATTTCAGTTGGAAGGTAGTAATAGGACTAGGGGTCACCACTTAAAAAAAGAAGAGATGCAGGTTCTATGTGAAAATATTTTTTCACCAATAGAGTGGTAGATTACTGGAATAGTTTGCTATCTGAGACAGTACAGTCCAATCTTGAATGTTTTCAAATGCAGATTAGATGATTATATGAGGAGGGAGGGTTAACTTTGGGGGTTTTCTGGACTCATTTCTGTGGATGCAGTTTTTTATTATTGTATATTATGATTGATTTGGATTTTGAGGAGTCTTGATGATGATGCTTTTTGTTTCGACACTTTCCTGTGGATGATTCTAATTGTATATTGTACATGCATCATCTTACACAATCATATGTATTGTTTAAATTGTATATTGTAGATGCATGATCTGACACGATCCTATGGATGCATTTTTTGGTGGTTTTGACAGATGCGGCTGACCTTTGATAGGCCCTTGTGGCTTTAGTCATCCATGAAATTATGTTATGTTAAAACGAAATTCATCATGGCACTGACACTGTCAACATTGAACTAAGGGTATGGAAGTGTGGCGATGGTGCAATGTCGCTGCCTGTATAAACTTGTTTAATACTTCTTTGATATGGCTGACACCAATTGAACATGTTCTGTTTCATCTGATATGCGCTTTTACGTGCACTGTAATAGTATAAATTTATATTAATTGGATATAATTTATCGCAATTATTAATTAATAGTATATTTTCTGAAAAAAAAGGTTTATGAGATTTTTCAACCCAGACGGAACCTAAAAAACAGAAGCCCTGATTTCTTCCCCTGAAGCAGGGATGGGGATCGCGTTCCTTTCTGCCAAGCTTGATAAGTTGATGCAGTGACTGGCAGGGTTGTGACAGTGAGTTAACACCTATAAGGAAAAAACATTAAGAGCAGTGGCGGCTCATGGTAAAAAAAAAGTGGGGGGACTGCATAATAATTTCAAATTACAATATAATGTTAAAAAAATAAAACTATAGTACTATACTTACTTATTTTGCATTTAATTATCCACAGCAGTCAGCAGTGTACAGCACAGCAGTCAAATCATGTATTTCAGGTCCTTAGATAGGTAGCTTGGCTTGGGAAGATGGGGGAGGAGGGTAGACTGGTACTAGTGGCAGCCAGGGAAAGGGGATTATATACAGAAGTAGGCTAGTTAGTTAGCCTACTTGAAAATAAAATCCATGCACCTGCTTTTACTTGTAACAAAATGATTTATGACAGCTTCATTGAAGTTCTATGATTCCATTACCATTGCACTTTCAGTTGATGACATTGCTAAAGCAGACAGTCTTTCAGTAGCCATAGTGCTACACAGGAACGTTTTAATCGTTTTCAAAGTTGAAAAGCACCTTTGTGCTTCAGCTGTTGTCATTGGAGTTGTTATTAGAATTTTCAATAACTTGAAATGCTGACTGTAAATTATTATCATTTATTTTCTTGAGTAGATCTGTGAGGTTTTGTGACTTCCATAAATCTTCTCTGGTGTATAACACTGTAAGTTCAATTCTTATTTTTTCTTTTACAAGCATTGGATAAGCTTCAACTGTCTGTGCAAGTATTATTGGGGAAATTAATGGAATATGTAGAAAAAGTGTTCACTAGAAGTAACTTGCTTGCTTCCAGATGTTTAGTGAAGCGAAATCTCTCTCTACACTGCATAATAATTACATCACACACCACCTTTGCAGTTGTTGTTCTGTCTCAGGCAATTCGGGTTTTCTTCTTTTTGCTTCAGATAGCTCTTGCATCTCTGTATCACACTCATCACATGCAACTCTTATCCTTTGAACTGCAGAATTGAAAGCATTCAATGCAGCATTAGCTTTAACTGCATCAACATTTCTGGATTAAAGCTGTGAAAACAAAAAATACCAGCCAAGAATTGAACTCAGGATCCTTTAACATTCTCTTGATACCAGCTGCTGCTAAACCAGTGACCTTTGAGTTAGACGACTCTAGTTTACTGCAACATCCAATGATTATATCTTTCATTTCACACACAGCATTCATAGTTCTGCTTTTGAAGTTCCAGCATGTTATCAAAGGCCTAGGAATTCTGTGGGAATCTGCAACACTCTCTAATGTGGCCATTCTTTGTGGGGAGTTAGAAAAGAAAGCTGCTATTCCTGACAAACTGTTGAAAAACACTCTAACTTTAGAATTTTGTGATGCTGCCTCTTCCAAAATAAAGTTCAGTTGGTGAGCATGGCTATATACTTCTTTTATTCTAACTTGCACACTACTCTTAGCTCCACTTAATGCAGCTGCACCATTGTAAGTCTGAGCGATAAGCTTATGAGGACAATCACCAATTAATGCCTGTAGCTCTTCAAATAGCACACTTGATAGGTCTTCTGCAGTCAAGCTGAGAGGGTTACAAAATGCCCAGAATCTCTCAACAGGTTTTCCAACTATCTCATATCTTAAAACAACTACCATCTATGTTTTATCATAAATGTCTGTTGTTTCATCACACATCACTGCTACAAAACTTGAGGATTTTACTTCTTTAATCAGGTTTCTGCAATATTTCTAGTGTTGATTCCAAGATTTCATTCTGTATAGTTTTAGATGTTCCTCTGAATACTGTTGCAGTCTTTAAATGAGCATTTAAGCTAGAATCAAGTTCACAAGCAAACTCTACTATTCCACACAAAATACTCCAGGATTCTTGGAAATTAGGCCCTTCATCATGTCCTCTGAGTGGGAGTTCAAACTTGCCACAACTTTACACAATCCACAGGTTTTGAAAGAACAGCTCTGTTTTTTCTCACTTGTTCATTGTGATTTGCAACTGAGATTCTGCGTGTGGAGCTCATTTCAGTAGCAATGTTTACACTGCCCAGTAACGAAAGACTAACCACATTATGTAAGTGTTTGGCTGATTTTTTAAGTTTAACTATTTTATCTTGTAAATGTCTCAGGTCTCTCATGCCACTCTTCGTCCAAGCTATGTCCCCACCAAATAAGAGGCATGGGAAGCAAATCAAAGCATTAGCCTCTTCACATCCACATGACCAGTCATTTTTTTCATAAACACCCAAGTTAAATTTGCGTGTGTATTCTAGATTCCTACTCTTGGCATTTTGTTCCAGGGACAGCACTGGTGTAGGTCTTCCTTTTCTTTTAATATCAATTTTTAACTCAGTGTCAGACGAGTAAAGTTTATGCCTTGTAAATACTTACCTTGACAGCTTGGACCTGCCATGATTGTTTTTCCTAAACCTATGGATAAGAAAATATATAAATAACGATAAGCCAAGCGAGAAACAGATTACCTATAAGCCACAACCAAAGCTAAGTTATTCTGATTTTATCAGTATTTGTTAATCCAGGGAATTAACTCACCTAATACAGTATTTTCTCTACATGATGGTATATTCCATTTCCTGTGCAAATTCTTAATTTCATTGTTATGATTTTTTCTGTATAATTATCAGGTTAAGTTAGGGGTAAATATGTAGATTAGCGGCCCGGGCGGAAAAAAAATTTAGGTGTAAATATTATTGTTCACTCGTGTCGGAATATTCATGTGCGTTTGAGTCCTTTTCGAATTATTATTCTATAAACAATTGGGATTATATCCTGGGGGGTTGTGCCCCCCAGACCACCCCAATTTAATGAAACTCAGGATCATCGTAGTGTAGTCCCCCCATTGTGTTTACCCCCACACGAGCCGTCAACTTAAATGTACTCCAAAAACGTGAAACATTTTGGAACACGGACGAAATAGTACGTCCCATCGTTCGCGCCGATTATCTACATATTTACCCTTGTTACTTAATTTTCCATTGTTTATTGCTCGATTAAACCATATTTTAGTGTTAACGAAGCCTCACTTCTTAATACTGACGAATAAACGACTTTGTCATTTTCTTTCTTCCGTATTGATTTCTCTTCTTTGATTTTTTAAAAAGGGTTTTTTACGACCTTCATTTTGATTATTGTTCCAAAAGGATGCGTTCAGTATTAGTGCTTTTATTACTATATATGTGTTGTTCAAGAAACACAAATTCTCAATTTCGGCACAGAAAAAAGTCAACACTTTTCCGGCCGAGCGGGTCATATTTAAACGCCCACCCACGCAGTATCAACCTATATTTATACGCCTCGGAACAATTCTCCTTCCCGAAGGACTGGGACACGAACAAAATCTGTGTGGGGATCAAGAAGAAGTTTTACAAATGGGACTTCGATGCCCAATGCGACGAAGAAACGGTGGAGGAAACTTTGTATAACCAAAGTATCTCCTTCCACCGTGAAACCTTTGTAGAACTGTCTACAACAGAATACAAAAAGATAAGAAACGGGAAAAGGAAATCAACAGCCCGTAAACAATAGGACATCCACACAAGCCAGAACAGAGAATGGAGAACCAAAACAACAGGTTAAAGATCTTAACGCTCAACAGTAATGGATGGGAGGGGAAAGCCACGACGTACGGAAACATATTCCGTGTGCTAGATCCCGACATCATACTGATAGAGGAACCTATCGTTCAAACGCCTTCCGGATATGGACGAATCCTTCGTGGCGGTAGAGCTGCATACTTTAGTAGGCAAGCTCATAGTAGCGGCGGCATACCAACCACCTCGACGCAAGTATCTCCCTCTAACAAACTTTTACACCCTGTTTGGCCAGCCACGGCAGAATGGTATTCCTTGGGGAATACCTCAATGCCAAATGCCGAACGGCTGGCTACGGAAACACAAACGAAAGAGGTCATAACTTGGAAATGATTATGAGAAGGGAAAACATTCAACGTATAGGACCGGATTTTCCGACCTATTTCACCGTAAGGTCCGCAACGAAACCTGACATAATCATGACAAGTGATGGCTTCCCTTTCAATTACCGTAGTGAGCCAGGCCCGACAGTCCCCCAGTGACCTATACCGATCTTGACGACCATTTCTCTCGCGCCAATTCAGCTCCCAATTCCTCTTCGAAAAAGCTACGCTTCGGCCAACTGGGAACGCCACAAGGAAATCCTTGCTAGATATGAACCAGTGAGCCTGAACGGGGCGAGTCTGGAGAGGATCGATGAGAAGCTGGAAGCGATAACTGCCCGCATCATCGAAGCAGATCGTGAGAGTGTACCGATGAAAAGGTACAAAACTCTCCCTCAACCCAGATGGACCGAGGAAATGAAAGAGATCGCTAGAGTGCACAGGGAGGTGTATGAGGAAACCAGGAGAGAGGGTACAAATCGGGAAAGAACAACGCTGCTAAGACGCCTGAGTGAACAACTTAAGCAGGCTATCAACCAGCAACAGGCTGAAGTCTGGGACAGCCTGATTGAAAAGGTTGACAGCGAGGTTCGACCCAATGTGTTCTGGCGACTTGTGAACAAGTTGAAAGGTCTTACAAGTAGAGAAAAGACCCGCATTAAGGAGGGCGATGACTACTTGGAAGACCCGGTGGTTTTGGAAGAAAGATTCCGCATGTTCTGGAAAAATATCTTCAGGATAACACCAGAAGAAAATGCGGAATTCGACCAGGAATTCGAAGGCAAACTGATTGAAGATCTGAATCAGAATGTGCATCGCACGCTCCCACATGCCTATGTCGACGAAGGGAGGAATTTGGCAGACCATGGCCGACCAACTACACCTGAAGAGGTCATGGCAGTCATAAAAACCTTCAAACAGAAGGCACCAGGCTGGACGGGCATCATCAGAAATAACTTGGTGCATGCCCCCCGGCAGATCATTCAGGGAATCACGAACATCTACAATGCTTCCCTGAATACGGACTACTTCCCAGATGGTTTAAAGATTGCTAAAATCATCTTTATACCCAAAGGGAGGAAGCCTGATCAACTGGTGGACTACAGGCCAATATCCCTTCTGGAGATTATAGGCAAAGTTTACGAAAAGCTTCTGGCTAACAGGTTGCAAGATCAACTGACCGAGCTAGAAGCCCACAACCCTCAGCAACACGGGTTCCACAAGAGAAGGATGACGGACACCGCCCTTGCCCTTCTCACCGAAAAGCTTGCCCGGTGTAAAGCTGAGAAGAAATACGTAGACGTGGTGATGCGAGATATGCAAAAGGCCTTCGATAAGGTTTGGCTAAGAGGCTTACAACACAAGATCTTAGGCCTCCAGCTGAACCCTATCCTGGAAAGGGTCCTCTGCGATTACATCATGCGCAGAAAAGCCCTAATTTCGATCGAGGGCTACAAAGGACCCGAGTTTGAGCTTGAGGCGTGTGTTCCACAAGGTGGCTGTCTGAGTCCGCTGCTGTACCTTCTGTACACACTGGACTTACCTGATCCGGTAGGGGAGGAAGTGATGTACCTGCAGTTTGCAGATGACATCACGCAAATCGTCGCCAGCTACTACAAGCATGCCGGATATCAAGCAAGGCAGACAGGCATCGAAATCGACAACATCAAGCGATATGAACGAAAGTGGAAAATCAAGACCAACCGTCGAAAGTTCCAAATCCTTCCAATTAACGGCCGAAGACGTGTGGATGTCACAGTAAATGGCGATGTTTACCCATATGGTAACAAAGGAAAAGTCCTAGGTCTACAATTTACCTCCAAAGGGTACAAAGTTCACATTAGTGACAGAATCTCCCAAGCCAAAATACAGCTTGGCAAACTGTATAGGTTTAAAAGCCTCAGCTCCAAGAACTCAAAAAAGCTGTACACTGCTCTGGTACGCTCAACATTAGTGTATCCGGCAGTGGTCATGCAGGCTGCGAGTTCCACTTCTCTCAGACAAATGCAGAGAGTGCAGAACAAAGCAGTCCTGCTTATAGCTGGAGCGAAAAGGACAAACTATATTCAGCAGACAGTCCTGCACGCAAGAGCAGGGCTAACCCCTCTGAATATAGAACTCCAAAGGCTAGGGAGAAAGACCTGGGACAAAATAGAAGAGGAAATACTCCCGAATACGAACCACAACCTCGACATACCGAGAGCAGTCAGGGGTCGTGTCAACAGAAAATCCCTCTTGTCAGAGTGGAAGAAACTGCTCCCGAGAAAAACCAAGTCGGTATTTATACTTAGCCACGCGAAGTAAGAACATCAAAGTCCAAAGAGTGAAGAAACTATAACGAAGAATTAAAGAGGCGTAGTGCCCAATATAAAACCTACCTAGACAAACAAAAATTAAAACCTAACCCCGGCAAAAGATATATTAACTAATAAGATAGAAATATAAAATAAGAAGAAATATATAGCAAGTAAGAAACTTGAAAGGCTTGAAAGCCACGATGGGGGAAAGATCAAATATATTTATTTATTTACTTTATGTTAGTTAAAAAAATAAAAATAATATATATATATATATATATATATATATATATATATATATATATATATATATATATATATATATATATATATATATATATATATTTATATATGGAAATAATAATAACAAACAAACAAACAAAGGGAAGCAAAAAATAAGAGACAAAACGAGAAAAACCTGAGAGGAGCCCTCTACACCAAGGCAAATCTAAAACTCTTTTTATCTTTATATACCTACTACACATTTTCCTACTTCTTACATCAACTTCAACTTCAACTTTGGGGTCATTCGTAAAATTGTCACTTGCTTGCGTAGTGTGTTCGTTACATTTGCACCATTTAGGTGCTGTTTTAACCGAAAACGATAAATGTGTTGCGTTTCTCGAAGCCCATGGACTATTAAAATCTACACGCGAGTGTCCTAATTGTTCTGCACAGTTCAGAATGAACAAAAATTGGGTGTTTCGGTGCGATAAATCATGTATTGACGCTGACGGCAAAATACAAATTTCCCGACGTTAAAGAGCGATTCTACGAGTTCTGGCTCGCTGCCGGTAAACTCTACCCACCCGTCTGACGTAAGTATTACCGATTATTTTGAGCGTCGGATGGCTCGTTGTTGGGGACGGCTCGTCGCGGGGATGTGCCTAAGATGACCCTGAGTTTCAATCATCTTGGGGGCTCCCCCCCTCCCCAGTATAGAAGCGAAAATCGCCATAAACTTCATCGATTTCATCTCAGAAAAAGTAACAACGAAAAGTAGCCCAAAATAAGCTAGGCCTAGGATACGGCCGTACTCTACACAATTACCCTATCGTGACTCGATCAAAATACGGGTTTATATATTATTCTGTAAGACAGTAGGCCTACTACTAGTGTGGCCGTACTATAGGCAGTCTTATGTGAAATTGTGAATCACAAACGTTACGTTTTGTACATCATATTTTAAAATATATGCGTTGCCAAAGCTATGAGGAACATTTATCATATTATTAAGCAGAATATGTAGTATTGAAGTAACCAGGACACTGAAACTAAGCTTCGGTCGTCACGGAGGGTGCTAAAACTGGCTAGTATTCACGAATCACGGACGCAATGCACTATTGTTATATATTTGTTTCACTAACACTGAGGGCGGACACACTGCAATCCCGGGGAATCGGGCTGTACTAGTTGCAGCTCACAAAGTTGAATTAATTTATTAAATCTGCTAGTATTATGTGTTAAAAAATGATAAAAAAATGAAAAAAAATACTGAATGGAATATAAAAGTATATTATTTATTTGTATAAAATTAATTAATAATATGAATTAACCACTTATCTATCATCTGACTGGCAAGGCTGAGACATGGACGGCGCAGCTCACCGGTCCCTGATGACCAGCCGCCTCTGATTAAGAGGTAAGTGCACCAGCGCCTACTATATCTGACGTTTCTCCTGAGCTGATGGATCGATGTACCCTCCGCAGGCCATCTAAGACTCTAAGAAAGAGTAACTATGCTAACCAGAGCTGCCAATGAGATTTTCCACCAACCCCAAGACTTAGCTGTTAAAAACCCAATATTCAAAAGGAAAACCCAAGATTCTTGGAAATATTCATTTTAAGGTAATTATAAAAATAATTTCTCACCTTTATACAAATATAACTGCAACTGCTCCCCTTCTTCCTCAATTCCCATTGTAAGTGACATTGATTCGTTGTTTTCTTTCCGTATTTTTATTCTCTCTTGATATCGTTACTTATTGTCCATCCTTCTAAATCTCCAATCAGTTCTTTCCTTAGTTTCCATGTTGTGTAATCATTATTATGCCTTGTAATCAATTGTTTGCAAGATTCTATTCTTCACAGTTTCTGCTCCCAGAGAATTGTTTGTTTCGTTTTTACGCTGTTCATTAATGAAAAGGTAACACTTAGTTTCGGGGCGCACGGTAGGTGGCGCTGTTTATAGGCTACAATATATGCCTTATGACGTCAGACGGTAGCGTCAGATGTGAAACTTACGGCGTTATATTTTATTTGTATATGAGTATATACTGGGGGCTGCGCCCCCCAGCCCCCCCCCCGTTCCCCCAATTAATTGAAACTCAAAATCATCGCAGAGTGGTTCCCCCGCAGTGATATCTCCCCCACTAGAAGTACCGTTAAATTTACTGGTTTTTTTCCCAACAGCTTTTTACTGGCAGAAAAACCTAACCTAATGACAAACAATACTTACTTTTATAGGTTTCCTGATTAGTTTATGCGCCTCAAAATAATCTAAAAGTTTTTCGCGGTCATGTAAAATAAACCCCAATTCAAATAACAAAGAAGCACAACTAGAGCACGAAAAAGCCATAACAAAAGAGAAACAAATGCTAAGCGGGTTCTATTTATAGCTACGACGTTGCCAGTAAGAAGCTATTATCGTTTACTGTGAAACAAAAAAATATGAAACAAAACAAAAAAACAATAAAAGACATCAAGAAACCTTACCTAACTTAGGAAAAACTCTAAACGAGCAGAGGCGCAGATATTTAGTAAATAATACAGACTAAAAGTTACAAATCCCCAAAACAGCAAAAAAAATATAACGCCGTAATTGGTCACATCTAAAGCTACCGTCTGACGTTATAAGAGATATATTGTAGCCCAAAATTGTAGCCTCCTAACAGCGCCACCTACCGTGCGCCCCAAATCTGAAGTATTACCAATGAAAATATTCGTTCACGGAGGCTGACGAATGTGGCAAAATAGTGAGATTTGTCATAAAATCCGATAATATACCATACTTAGAATTTTGAAAACCATTTTTCATGTCTCTTAGCTTCAACCAATACTTAGGAATAATTTCTGCAGAGAGTGGTAATTTGTCAGCTGACAAACGATAACTCCTTCATTGATCATCAAGATCATTTAGTTTATGTTCAGGTACAAGCGAAGGGAAATGAACAGCTAGTGGTATAATAGATGCTGGAGAAATGCTGGGATTTTGGGCTACTTTAGGATCTAATGCCTTTAATTTTTCAATTACAACATCTTCATTGAATGGAAATCTCTTCCGTATTTGATTGCAAAACTCAACTACGAAATTCATACAATCATTTTTAAATCTTTTATCAGCGATTTGATCAAAAGGGTAATTGATCAAATGTGCTGATGCCTTTCTTCCTAGGTAAACTTCATTAATGTTTTTGTAGTTACTTTTATTGTTAGGATCAATTTCTGATAATTTAGCTGCCTGCAGTATTTCATCTTTAATAAAGAAACTGAAGAGGTTTTTGTATTCTGATGAAATCATAAAATACAAAAGATGTAATCTGAAATGCTCAGACTGAAATTCAATATTGAGCATATTTACCTTTTGCAACACATACTGGAGAAATAGTAACATATGTTTGGTCCCATGATTGTTTATTATTTTGAAGATTGTTCTTGCGCCATCAACTTTGTCATTATTTGCTCCACTTTGAAAATATAAAACAGGGCATCGTATTGATCCAATATAGCTGTAATTACATTCTCCCTGGATAGCCATCTTGTTTGAGCCAATTTAGGAATTTTATGACGTGGCGCATTAACCACTTCTTGAATAAGGATGAAGTCACGTTGCCGTTTGCTGCTGCGTGAAAAGTACGAGGTTATGTCCCTTAAGAACGCTTCTAAATATGATGGCAATACACTGACAGCATGACTGGCGCAGAGAGCAAAGGAATGTCAAACGCATCCCATAATAAAAACAGAAGGAACATCATTTTTCAACAACTTTTGGAAACCGCTTTTTCTTCCTATCATTGAAGAACAATTATCGCTGCCAAATCCAATAAAATTCTCAAGAGGAATATTTTTCTCACTCAAAATTGATTTCACAGAATTATATAGACCGAGAGCAGTCCCATCTTCAACAACTACACTATCTAACAGAGCGTCTTCAATATCTTGCTTACTTAAATCAAAATATCTAACAACTACCGCCAAAATTTGTGTTACAGAAATGTCAATGCTTTCGTCGATTATTATAGAAAACTTTTGTGTCTTGCATATATTTGTCGCTACACTTTTTGCTAACGCTGGCGCGCGTTTCACGATTTGTTTTTAGAGTCAGACTAAGTTACGCTCGCTTGCGCGTTTACAATAAATTTCCAAAACATCCCCCTTGATTTTTTTTTTGCCATAAAATGTTTTTTTCTGATGTTTTTAGGCTTACCATGTAGTTAGCTTCACATTTATATGTACACATCTAGCACGAACAGTAAACAATATTTGCCGAAAATAAGCAATTTGTAGAGACAACGATGATCATATATCGCTGACCTAACCTTACCTAAACAAACCTAACCTAACCTTTTTTATGACGAGAGAGGTTTGGTTTGGTTAGATTAGCGATTTATGATCGTCATTGTCTCCCTAAATTACTTATATTCGTAGAAAATTGCTTACGTTTCGTGATAGCTATGCTTAGATAAATGTGAAGCTAAATCGATGGGGTGGCTAAAAACGTCAGGAAATGCATTTTATGGCAAAAAAACTCGTGGTCAGGATATTCTGAAAAAATACTTTTACTTTTGGCCTTTCTTCTACATTTTCCTTCAGAAGTTACCTAATATTAACACTAAAAACAAATGAGGGAGCGTAATTTAATCTGCCACATAGCATTTCAAGATAAGCACGTAACTTAGACTGACTCATAGCATTTCAAGATGGCGTTGTAGAAAATTTATTTTGTTTCAGCATTGAATTAAAATATTGTGTATTTGTGATTTTATAACGTGTGATAGACCCCCTCTCCGTCATCGAAATATTACTCCTAAAATACTATTACAATGATACAAAGCAATATTACAGGTTTTAGTAGCCTAAAACGCTGCGCCACTCTTATTCAAAATTACCCCAGAGTCTATATGGTGAACTACACTGCGTCATATCGTTCGAAGGGAGAAGGGTAACGTCAA
The DNA here is from genome assembly GCA_963969495.1 of Ceratothoa steindachneri. NCBI lineage: Eukaryota > Metazoa > Arthropoda > Malacostraca > Isopoda > Cymothoidae > Ceratothoa > Ceratothoa steindachneri. Next base: position 69,483,528 of record OZ018333.1, on the reverse strand, counting down.
GAAACTCATACAGAAAGGAAATCAAGGCCCAAAATAGGACAGTTTAGGCAATGACGAAAGTCCATCGAAAAACTCGATGGAGTTTAAAAGAAAACTTGAAAGTGGGCACTGAGCATTCTATACGTCCTAATATCAGAATTGTTAGCCGCTCGAAAGACAAAGTCCGAGGCAGGAGAAGTTTTGTCACCTTGAGAGGCTGGAACGACACTGCATTGAGCACTAGTGTCTATAAAGAATAAAAGATTAGAAAGTGGGGCATAATACGGAGAGGTGGACCAACTTACAGAGTCGATTTGAGGCATATGTGTTGGATTCATTCCTCTCTTGCTTTTTCAGTTTAAAGTATGTTGGGTGGATTCACAAGGTAAAGAGTGATGTGCTGAAGTGGTTGAAGAGGATGGTGGGTTTCTTGGATTATTATACCGACCTGGCTCTGTATAGTGCAGAGCTTTATACACGTAATTGAGATGGCACGGTGGCTCCATCATACATCCGACGACATTTGATCTGGTGAAGAGTACAAGAGAAAAGTTAAGTCTGTGGAGAATTTGCATGGTTGTACACATCGTGCAGCATTATTGCCAATTTTTTTCTGATACCAACATGTATCAGAGGAGTAAAACTGAAACTAGGTTGAGGAGTGGAATGAGTAGTATACTAAGATTAGGATGCTGTAACTCAGCTCTTTTGCAAGAGTGCCCTCGTTAATTAGGTCGTTGGGAGGACGAACTGCGTCTCCGACGAAACCTATGTTGCTCATGCTAGTACATGCACCTGTCCCTTTGTTGCAATTGTAGATTGCAAAGTTGTATTCTTATCTCATTTGCTTCGGCCACAACTTCCCACAATAAAGGAGCCTCTATCAGGTTGCGTTTCGACTGGTTGTGTGGAACCTCCGTTGTGACATGAACCTTTGAACAAATATCCTTAATATAATTTAGGGTAGGGGTTCACAACTAGATGGTCCCCTAATTCAAATATCCGCTTAGGTAAAGCTGGGCAGCCACTTTAGCAATTTCCTCCCATCTTACGTAGTCCTACAAACGTCGGCAACTGGCAAATGTACCCAGGAATTGCCCCCGTGAATATTTCCTTTAAAAGTTCTAGGTCATTAGAATTTGCACCTTCAGCCCGTGATAATTTTTTCAAATTGTCTAGAAAGAGAGCTTGTCTACCTCCGTTGTCCCATATTGCTGAATGAAAGAATCTCTAAGTTTTCTTCACAATGAAGGCTGCGAGCTATTAAACAATATATTTTGGAACAGACCGAAAATACTTATGGTTAAAGATGGTGAAATAAATCCGCTCTTTTTTTTCTATTCAGAGAGGTTGCTGACGGACATTATGATATCACACAATTGCAACCACTCAACCGGTTTAGTGCACTAAAATTGTATCGAATTAACCGTGACTGAAATGTACGCCGTTTGATTTTCGGTAGCTTCCAATTTCGCGGTTGATGAAGACATTCTGGCCATGCTGGCTAAGGTCGTTGTTAAGGTCTGAGAGAAGCAATTTGCAGACGAGGAAGAAATTGTGGCGGATGCCGAAGTGTTTAATGGATTTTTGTAATTCCCTATCTTTGCATATGTGAGTTAAGATTGGGTATAGGTGAATATTTGAATGAAAAAGATTTTAAGTCCATGAAAAAAGGCAAAGGTTCGTTAAAAATATATTTTTTAGATTGGTGTAAGCTAAGAGAATTAATATTCCAAAATCATTTATTAAATAAAGATATGATTTAATAAATATTGAAAAATACAATTCGAGGAATGAAAATTTTGTAAGATGGCGATCTCGGCGTCGGAAAATTAGAAAACCGTTCGAGATAAAAATAAAACCCAGAGCTTATCCAATGCGTTTCTAAAGTGTAGGGCTGGGTATGTGATTTAAAGAAATTGATTTTAAATTATATATATATATCACGCGATTAAACGCAATATATTAATCTAAACCGGATCAAGCACCATTTAGCGAGATAGGGTGTTGGATATAAAGTGGTTGGGCACTATATTATATATATATATATATATATATATATATATATATATATATATATATATATATATATATATATATATATATATATATATATATATTCAAATTGTAACCCATCTCAACATAAACGAGAAACCAATTTTACTTTCAAAATGTATTCCACAAAAATCCCTCTAGTAAAAGCTTTTCCCTTATACCAACACACAAACGAACGAATGCCTTTAGCTTCCCGCTTTGAAGCAGTCACACACTACTCACTCGTGCTCAACTTTACTTCGAATCAAGGTCAGTTATAAATCCTCTCACACTTATTCTCTGCAAACTGGCAAACGAAAGTAGGTCCTAATTCTGGTTACTTCACTCATTGCAGATCCCAATTTACAGTTGATCATAGTTACCTTACCTTAGTTACCATACCTTAGTTACTTTACTTTAACTTAGTTACCTTACCTCACCTTACATTTCACTCCATACTTTTCATTACGTTACGTTATATTTCACTGCCTTCCTCGCAAGTCAACCATACTATCCTACACTTCCCATCCTTTTTACAAGTCAATTATACCTGTAATACCATCCTATAATCTCATCCTTTAATACCCCCTTGTAATCCATATTTCAATTATATTTACGTTGTATTCCTTAACAATTCTCAATTTAATCATCTCATTCATTCGTATAATTGTAATTACCTTTCCCTTGTTTTTCCCTAATTCAATTCTCTCACTGTGCATTCGTTGATTTTATAAATATATATTTTGTTTATCGTCCGTTTCTTATAACCCTCGTATTCGAAGTTTTCCAAATTCAATTCACGACAGTCGTTAGGCCTAAATATTAGCAGACGACTATTCCATTTAATTCAATAAATTTATGGTAGTGGTTTTCAAATAGCTATCTAGGCTGATTTATTAACTAAATTCAATCTCACTAATAACCAATATCATACCTTTGATAAATGTTGAGGTAAAGGAATGTAAAAGTGAGTTAAACAAATGTTTCATTTGTTAGGCCCAAGCATTAGCGGGAAAGAAAACAAACGTGTGTAAAACGCGGCCACCCTCTACATCAACAAGATCACGTGACGCAAACAATGAACCCCAAAAGGACTGCATGGGTGATAAAAACTAGAACCCGCTAAAGTTGCGACACAGAATCCGCCCAAAAAGATCTGGGAAGCAATGGCCGACTCTATCATTCTGAAATTTGAAGAGATTGAAGGAAGAATATGAAACCATGAAAGGAAGAGGGCGAGAGTCACTAGCAAAACGAGGTTCCTTATCACCAAGATCTGCTTGGAGGAGGACATGGCACTAATATACACATGCTCACTACACGGTATAAACACTACATGAAAACACACAAACGAAGGTAAGGAATTTTAAGAGAGGAATACAAAGTAAGTCAGAAGAATGCATATGACAACAACTAATAAGGCGTACGATAAAATAATAGAAGAAATGAACAAAACCAATGACACTGGAACTAAAAGAAAAGAATGAAAGACAAACGAAATAATCACCAATTTGCCGAACCCTATCACCGACATATGCTTGAATGATTCAAAATGACAAAAATAATAACATCGAGTGTTTACATAAATAAAAAGCGATGCACTCATCATCAGGGTAAACTTCCTCTCCAACTTTTTTTCCTATTTCACTATTTTTATCTTCCACTATCAAATTAGTTGAGTGAAATTTCCTTCACCTATTAGTACATAGTAAAAAAAAGTCTATTTGAAATTTAATAATGAAATTTAATGAAGGTTTGTCTATTGAATTAGATTAATTTGATAAAATATAATATTGAGAATGAAAAGAAAATGGGAAAGATGACTGTTATAATTTAGTTTGGGGTCAAGTTCATAACTAGCCTGTGTTTCTTTCTTTATTAGGTTCAAATATTAAATAAAAGTATGTAATATACTGCATGGCCAAAGTAGAAGTCATTTAATGTAATAATTATTTAATAAGCTATTGGACCTCCTCTCGATAGAATTACAGCTCCCATCGTATCTGGCATTGATTCTACAAGCTTTTGCATCTTCTGTAGCTTCAATTTTGGTCACAGTTCCAGCAGCGGTAGACCCAAATCGTTAAATGATGATGGAAGAGGCGATGAGGCACGTAGGTCCCTCTCAAGCTCATCCCATATATTATCTGTGGGATTTAAATCTGGGTACTGTGGTGTCTATTCAATATGCCGAATGATCCTCATATTGGGTAAACCAATCTTTGACGATGTTAGACTGGTGGATGCGCGCGTTATCGTTCTGAAACATTCCATCGCCATTAGAAAAAAAAGAAGTCCATTGAGGGGGGGAACTTGATCACCCAGGATCTGCAAATACTCGTGGGATTTCATCTTGTTGCAGCAGAGGTTTGCAGATCCTTGTCCAGCCCAGGTAAAACAGCCCCAAACCATCACACTACATCTAGATACCTGCACGTAGGGAGACGATACATGATGGATCCTATGTTTCATGAGGTTCTCGCCAACTCTAATGCGCGCATCACTCTGAAAGAGGGTAAACCTAGATTCATCGGACCACATGACACATTTCCAATCGTCTACACTCCAGGTTGTATGTTCTTTGGCGAACTGAAGTTTTTTTTTGATTTGTCGCAGTCACCAGTGGCTTCCTGATTGAGGCGCAGCTGCGTACATGCATTTTTTTCAGTGCCGCTTTTGGACCCTCACAGAACATGCTGGTTAACTTCGGCGTCGAGCAACGCCGATTTGTCTTGATCAAACGCTTCAAGGAGCGCCTGTCTCTTTCGTCAAGAATTTGCTACGAGATGAACCGGCTTCGCCATCTTGTTTCCAGCGTGCAATTGTTCTATGTATTGTCCTCATGCCTATACCTGTTGCTGTAGAGATATCACGTGTTGATTTGCCACATTTATGGAAGACGACGATGTGTCCTTTATCAAATGGTGTAATGTTTTTTTCCACGCGTCTTCATTCTTGCAGTTCCTATAAAAAATAGGACAGTTATAACATTTATACCAGATGGTTGCTACGTCAGAGACACTACTGAATGATGACATATAGGTTTATTCTAAACTAAAGGAATGTATGAAAATGAAGATCTTGCAGTTCCTCTACTAAGTGGACCCTTAGGTTTGTGAAACCAATATTATACTCCTTATATATATTGACAATAATAATTCTTTGTTCGTGAAATGTACATGTAATTATATTTGTGTGTGTGCTTTATATGAGAGTCTATTCATTGTCTGCATTATGTGTGCCTCTTTGTGTGCACGTTAATGCAAGAATGTGTTCATTATATGTATTATTTTCTTTGTATACTTACGTTCTGTAATTATTTATTTCAGTGAAATAAAGCCAGCGTTTGAAATCTTCTTTTACCTTTGGGCTACTTCAATAACTATATTGGAGAATAAAATTTGTAAATCTTGTTTCAACACACCAGTCACAGGGAGTGAGGGATTAAACGATTTTAAAGTGGAAGGGGAGTTTAAGGTCTGATAGAATAAAATGTATGCGCAAGAGGAACAATTGTCTGAAGTACCCCACCAAAACCCTTCTCTGTCACAGCTAATTACACACAGAGATTTATGGAATAATAGCGAACAAGCGTTACAAATGATATCTAAGATATATCAACTTTAAATAATTGCACAGGAACGTTATGATAACCTACCACAAAATTACACCCTTATAAAGTAACTAAAAGTAAAACAAAATACTGCACAATTTATACAAGATAACAAAAGAATGAGCCTATCTTAGTGATCCTACTTCGCTCAAGATAGCACAGAGCTAGCAAGTCGCAAAATAATAGCATTACTGGACTTTAACCAAGAATTTGTAACAAGACGCCTTTAGGCTTTACAAAGTATATTTTTGAAGTTATATCACAATGGACAATATTACAAATAGGGAATACGAGATAAAATAAATGTAATTACCACTGCAACCAGAACGAAGCTGCTATACTTGTTACACCGACAGTTTAAACTATCGCAGATGGCAGGTGATTATATCTTTTCACACACTAATACAATATACTACAAGTCTTATTAATTACTGGAGAAATGCAGTTCGTGATATTTATGAGTTAAGAAGCGAATGATACAGGGCCGCCAAACATCCGGCTTAAATACAGTCACGAGCCAATGAGAGCCCAGGGGTTATTAGCCACGCCACCTTACAAACAGTTTCTATGCAAATCTGAAGTGTTAGTTCATATGTATGTTACACTGGAACCTTCAAGATACATCGAGAGTCCTCCTAAATGACGTAAGACTCAATACATATGACACTCCATATTTTATGTGGTGGCTCCTGTATAGGAACTGCGAAACTACAGCATCCCCTATTTCCACTCGATGTTATCGATAACATTCAATATAATGAGTCCTTTTTTCTTTAATTCTTTCTTTATACTTGTACATTATATAATCCTTAAGCTTAATATCAGTAGCCTTTCCCTAGTTTATGTAAAAAAATCGTTGTACATAACTGTGCGCTTCACAGTTCCAGCGACGCACTGTTTGGCTGTTGTGCGTATGCTGACATATCTGAGATAGGAAGCTGCATGCAGGGAGAGAGAGCACTGTGGCTCACGTAGTGTCGAACTTGGTATTTTGTAGGAAAGTAGTGTTTTTTTTTGCCCCTGCGTGTGTTGTGCTTAAAAACGTGATTATATTCTTGAATGTGATAAAGTGTAGAATTTAATTCGTTTCTTTTCGATTCTTTTATTAATTAATTGAGTTGCTGAAATTTACCACGAAAAATAATCTAGATGATGTTCTTAGTGAAATAATGAAACTGATAAAAATCCTCTTGACAATTCCCATGAAATGATGACTACATCCGAGGCAAAACGCTGCTTTTTAACGCTGCAAAGAATAAATACTTTTCTAAGAAGCACTATGAATTCTGAAAGACTAAATGCACTTGCAGCGCTTTCAATGGCGAAAAAATTCCTCAGTAGTCATCCAGAGATCAAAGAGAAAATAATTAATCTCAGGCGCAAATTAAAACAAGAAGAATGGATTTCGTTTTTAAATGAATGGGTCAAGCTTAAACTGTAACAATTTAGGCTATTAGTAAATTAAAAAAATGTTTGATTTTGTTCTGTTTAGGATTTAATTAATTTTGTCTATAAATTTTATTTTTTTATGTTTATTTCCTTTTACACAATATTAAAACAATGCCAAAAAAATCTGATACAGTACCCCCACTAATTTTAGCTGCCTGGCGCCAATAAGTCTTCAAGATTAAGTGTTTAATAACTGTAGAATTAAGTCAGATTTTTTTAATGTCTCACCGGATATTAATTCTTTATTGACATTGTTTATCGAATGATATAAATATATTGCGTTTGCGTTGTTTACTTCTGTAGAGGACCTGTTAGAGGAATTTACCCATTTAACTATCAATTAAAGAAGAAGAAAGAAATAACACTAGCCACTCGAAGATAGAAGGAAGGCGGAGGTATACCGCAAGGCTGCCACTGCTGGGCTTTTCCACCCAGATCTGTGTTTTTTAGGTTCCATCTGGGTTGCTAGGCTTAATTTTGAGAAATCTCGTAAAACCTGTTTTTTTTTCGAAAAAATACAACGATTTATTAATAATTGCGATAAATTATATCCGATTAATATAAATTTATACTATTACAGTGCACGTAAATGCGCATATCAGATGAAACAGAACGTGTTCAATTGGTGTCAGCCGCATCAAACAGGTATTGAACAAGTTTATACAGGCGGCGTGGTTGCACCATCACCACACTCCCATACCCTAAATATACTAAATATGTTCTCATTTGAAAGAATATGTGTGAGGGAAGATATAAGTGAGCTTTTTAAAATCTTTTCTGAGATGGATAAGTTGGATTTTAGCAAGTTATTTGAGTTGGAAGGTAGTAATAGGACTAGGGGTCACCACTTAAAAAACAGTGGTGTAGGTTAGATGTTGGAAAATATTTTTTCACCAATAGAGTGGTAGATTACTGCAATAGTTTGCTATCTAAGACAGAAGACAGTCCAAACTTCAATGTTTTTAAACGCATATTATATGTGGAGGGAGGGTTAACTTTTTTGTGGGGGGAGGGGGGGGTTACTGGACTCATTCCTGTGGATGCAGTTTTTTATTATTGTATATTATGATTGATTTGGATTTTGAGGAGTCTTGATGATGATTCTTTTTGTTTCTGGCACATTCCTGTGGATGGTTCTAATTGTAGATTTATGATCGGACACAATCCTATGGATTGTTTAAATTGTATATTGTAGATGCTGACACAATCCTATGGATTGTTTGAATTGCATATTGTAGATGCTGACACAATCCTATGGAGTGTTTAAATTGTATATTGTAGATGCAGATGATATTTGATAGGCCTTTGTGGCTTTTGTTATCCGTAAAATTATGTTATGTTCCCCTTAGTTCAATGTTGACAGTGGCAGTGCCGTGATGAATTTCGTTTTTTTCAAGTTGTGGTTGTTCATTTTTGTCATTTATGTAATATATATTTAGTTTTTCTTCACATTTTAGAAATACTGATAACAAAATGGCAAGCCCTCCTAAAAAGTGTATAAAAAATCTTTTAAAGAAGAATGGTTAAAAGATGAAAATCTGAGATTGGCTAAAAGAAGATCCGATTAAAAAGGGATGTAGTAACTGCATGTGCTGTAATACAAATATAAGGAATGCTAATAAATCGATGTTATTATCGCACAGTAAAACGCTAAACATGAGAACAACATGAAAACTGCGAAGTCAACAACAAAGTTAGATAAATTTGTTAAAAAAACAGAAGCCTACAAAAAATAAAGATGTAGCGAAGGCATAACTAATGATATCCGCTTTTATTGCCCAACATCATATTCCATTTGGTCAGACAGCATAACATAATTTCATGGATGACAAAACGCGCCCACAAAATGCATCCATAGAATTGTGAAAGATCATGCAGCTACAATATATAATTTAAACGATCCATAGGATAGTGCAAATCATATATCTACAATTTGAACCATCCACTGCGATGTTTAAAAAACAAAACGCATCATCAATAAGGCTCGTCAAAATCCAAATCACCCACAATATACAATAATAAAAAACTGCATCCACAGGAATGAGTCTAGTACACCCACCCACCCCTCCCAAAAGTTAACCCCCCTTCCCCATATAATCATCTAATCTGCGTTTGAAAACATTCAAGTTTGGACTGTTTACTGTCTCAGATGGCAAACTATTCCAGTAATCTACCACTCTATTGATGAAAAAATATCTTCAACATCCAACCTGCACCTGTTTTTTTTAAATTTTTAAGTGGTGACCCCTAGTGCTATTACTACCTTCCATCCCAGAACAGATTGTAAAAAGCTCAATCATATCTCCCATGTCGTGCAGAAAGCCTTTCACGACAGCAATATTGCAAAAGCAGTAACTATGCGAGAAAGAAGGATTGCTTACCATAAAAAAATGAAAATTGCTGATATATGTAAAAAAGTAAAATTCTCGTCGATGACATATCAGTATCTCAAGTATTAGCTATCGTTATTAGATATTTTGACGTTCAAAGGGATGATGTAATTGATATTTTACTTGACACAGTTTCTGTTGAAGATGGAACTACTAAAGGATTATACGAGACTGTTAAAAAAAATTCTTAATGAGAAAGGAAGCCTCATGTGTAATATTAAAGGCTTTGCTAGTGATAATTGTTCAACCATGATGTGAAATAAGAGCGGATTTCAAGCATTATTAAAAAGATATATTTCCTCACTTTTTATAATGGGTTACATATGTCATTCTTTCGCACTGTGTGCTAGTCATGCAGTCAAGGTATTACCGACCTATCTTGAAATTTTCATAAAAGATATGTCTTCTTATTTATCACGCAGCAGCAAGCGAATTAACACGTTGGCTGCCGGAGGGGTTTTTCGCTCTTTTGTACTCAAGTGCCAATGGACATATGCTAATTTTTTCTTTGTGAAAGTTTTTTTTTGTTTTTACATATTTGATTGCATTATGATATATTACTGTGTTTGAGTAAGCGTGCGTACTGAGGATACCGGCGGGTCACACGGCACTTAAGTAATATGATATTTCCCATGTGCCGTGAGATCCGCCGGCGTCTATATTTTATTTTCCCCAGCAAAATATATATAGGTACATTAGAATTTACAGTAATTGATATTTCTCTTCTTTCCAGATGATAAACCTATAATGTTTCAGAAGTGAAGAAGTTTTTGTCTATTGTTATGTACATGGGACTAGTATTTTATCCAAGAATTACGCTTTATTGGAGTAAAAAGAGACCCTACAAGAATGAGTTTGTTCCATCGATTATGCCACGAAATAGATTTCAGCTATTATTGCGGTTTTTACATTTTGCAGATAATGACAATTCTGCTCCCGGTGATCGATTATTCAAAATTAGAAATTTACTTTCATTGCTTGAAAGAAATTTCCCTAATGCCAATAATCCTGGAGAACTGATTGCAGTAGATGAAACTATGGTTCCCTGGCGTGGTCGTCTCATATTGAGGCAGTACAATCCTGGAAAAGCACACAAATATGGGGTGAAACTATACAAGCTATGTGATCCAAAAGGATACACTTATACAAGTTCTGTATACTGTGAGAAATTGGATGCTCAAGACCGTGGTAACCCAACAGAAACATCTACGCATTCTACACAAATAGTGTTAGATCTTGCAGAAAAGTATTGAAAAAAGGAAGAACCCTCGCTACAGGCAATTTTTACACGTCTGAGTATTGGGCCAGAGCCCTGCTTCAGCAGGAAACGCATCTAATGGGAATTCTTCGAAAAAATCGTAAGTACAATCCAAAAGCCATAACTGAAGCAAAAGTAAAGAAAGGGGAAATTGTAGGACGTGAAAGCAATGATGGAATCGTTGTAGCAAAATGGAAGGATAAACGGGAAGTTCTTATGCTGTCAACCAAACATGGTGGCGGCTACAGGAAGGAAAAATCGCAACGGTGAGGATATAACTAAACCAGAAATGATAATATCGTATAATGTTGCCAAACAAGGAATTGACATTTCAGACCAAATGGCTAGTTACTTCTCACCTCTTAGAAAAATAGTCAGATAGTACCACAAAATTGCCTTCGAATTTCTTCTAAATACAGCTGTTGTCAATGCACTTATCATGTAAAAGGAGCTGACATACAAGAACATGCAAATAGCTGAATATCGACTAGCTATTATTGAGGCACTGTGCCATGTAGAGGATGCACCCAAGCCTCAAGTCTTCAAATGCGGGCAAACACGCATTAGAAGAATATGACACAAGAAACTCCAGAAACAGAAAAACTCGCAAAAGATGCTACTCGGAATTAGCAAAGAGCGTAGGTAGAAATAAGGCATTGAAAAAATGCAAAAAGGTATCTACCTATTGTAACGAATGTGTAGATAGGCCAGCTATGTGATTAGATTGCTTTAGGAAAAGCCACTAAAAAGTAAATTGCATTCACTTTATTATAGGTAAAATGCACTGTTTACGAAATTATGAAAAATAGGGGAACAAAACACTTCCTTCACCCTTTAAACAATATTGAATATTGAATTTCAATCTGAACACTTCAGACTCCATGTGCTGCATTCATTGATGTATTCTGAATACAAAAACATTATAAGTTGTTTCATTAAGGAATAAGTCATTAATTCAGCAGGAATATCTGAAATTGACCTAAGTGACAAACAGTTACATAAAAAATTGAACGATTTATATTTGGGTGGACTTTGTACGAGGCTATTCTCTGTGACGCCACTTGTAGAAAGTGGTGAAACACGGTTTAGGACTGATTGTTTAAATTTCTTGTTTTTCCTATGCATGCAAATTAAAAAAAAACGATTTCCACTAGAGGAAGAAGGAATTATTGCCAGTTTAGGAGTTTTAGATCCCGCTGCAGCAAAGGATCTTACAAAATCTCCTAGTTCCTCAAAATCAACTAGATAGTTTGGATGATGAATGGAGTCTATTTCGACAGTTCAAAGAAGTTGTCACTGTTCTATAAATCTATTCCTGATTTCTGGTATTTTCTGTGTAACATCAAAGACGGCTTAAACAATTCAGATTTCGGAATTCTTTCTAATTTCATAACATACACATACATAACATAATTTCACGGATGACAAAAGCCACAAGGGCCTATCAAAGGTCGTCCGCATCTGTCAAAACCCACCCACAAAATGCATCCATATGATTGTGTCAGATCATGCATCTACAATATACAATTTAAACAATCAATGGGATTTTGTCAGATCATGCATCTACAATATACAATTAGAACCATACACAGGAATGTGTCAAAAACAAAAGGCATCATCATCAACACTCGGCAAAATTCAAATCAATCATAATATACAATAATAAAAAACTGCATGCACAGGAATGAGTCCAGAATATCCCTCAAAGTTAACCTTCCCTCTTTAGCACGTGTTGAAAGAACATTCTCACTTATTAGTCATGTCAAGACAAAACAAACAAACTCGCTAAAAAAGTACACTGTTAAGGAAAGGCAGTTGGCAAAATAAGCATTTTCGAGGGGTCAGCAAAACTGTTACACATTGACCCCTAAACCAGAATTGATGAAAGATGTAGTAGAAGGCGCCGGTCACCAGCGTTATGAAAAACTTCTCAAACATCAGAAAAATCTTCTTGAAGTAATTTTTTGCTCTGCAGAAGTAAATTCGGAATATTTGAAATTTTTATCTTTAATTCAACTCATGTAAGTATATTATATTATTTTATGTAAAATAAAATTTCTATTTTTTTGTAGGAATATATTGTTTTTTTTTTCATGGGCTGCCTTGGTTTATTTAAAATCATTGAGTGAGAGCCAAGTATACACTATACAGATTTAGGTATAAAGATGGGACGAGGAGAAAGAGGAATGCTGAAGAATGGGACAAATACTGAAAGACAAAGTCAGCACTGGGGTCCTGTAATCGGAATGCTATATTATCAATGTTAGGGGCACGCAAAAAGCCGAGCTACAAGATTGTATAGAAACTAAATTATATAAAAAGATAAAGTTGCTGGTTTCAGTTTTCCTATCAGGCTATGATGCTTCTCAGGCGGACGTCAGCCAGGGTAAGCCCCAACTCCCCACCGTGATGCCCAGTCACGGTGGTAACCTCCCACGGAAATACGAAGTTTTAACCGATAAATAACATTAATTAAAGAAAAACATTAAATTTCAGTTATAGAAAGTCCAAATACACAATGCATAACCAGATACCACGTACATATATCACATACAGTACACAAAACGGTATATATAATTTTACCTAATTTCCGAAGTCTACGAGGCCACCTAGGCATAGAGTTATATAAATCAACGAGATTTCCATTTCCATAGATACAATATAGCCTAGTCATAGAGTTATACCTTCATTGAATCACCTTGAATATGAAGATAGACTGAGGCTACTAAATTTATTCTTGTTTGAAAGAAGATGTGTGAGGGAAGATATGAGTGAGCTTTTTAAAATCTGTTCTGAGATGGATAAGTTGGATTTTAGCAAGTTATTTGATTTGGAAGGTAGTAATAGGACTAAGGGTCACCACTTAAATTTTTTTAAAAAAACAGAGGTGCAGGTTGGATGTTAGAAAATACTTTTTCACCAATAGAGTGGTAGATTACTGGAATAGTTTACCATCTGAGACAGTAGACAGTCCAAACTTGAATGTATTCAAACGCAGATTAGATGATTTTATGGAGAAGGAGGGTTAACTTTGGAGGGTATTCTGGACTCATTCCTCTGGATGCAGTTTTTTTATTATTGTATATTACGATTGATTTGGATTTTGATAAGTCTTGATGATTGAGCTTTTTGTTTTTGACACATTCCTGTGTATGGTTCGAATTGTATATTGTAGATGCATGATTGGACACAATCCTATGAATGCATTTTGTGGGTGGGTTTTGACAGATGCGGATTACCTTTGATAGGCAATTGTGCCTTTTGTCATCTGTGAATTTATGTTACGCGAAGCCTTTTTATAACATGGGGATAGAAGAAAAAGGCCGTGTTAAGGTTAGCTTCGCTAACAGAAGCAGAAGAAGAGCTCCGTGTTTAGAATTTTTTGGCGGGCCTTCAGGGCTTTTGTTGTTGTCTAGTACTGAGAAAATGGCGTGAAGCAGAGGTCATAGTAGGCAAACATTTAGTCAAAAAAGTGCCGATGATTCCTATGAAAGTATTATTTGTCCAACATGTAATAATGCAGCTGAAGAGAAACAAAATTGGCTAATGTGTGATATATGTAAGCGAAGGTACCATAACAAATGCATTAGAGTTAGCTATAAAATCTTCAAGTTCATGGAGGCAGAAGATTTTTGTCTGTGCTGCGGTGTTTGTAAGCAGGGAAAATCAGCTGATGGAGTACCGAGGCGGGATTTTGAATTACTTATGAAGCAAGTTCAAAGGTTAGTAGATGAAAATTGTTCGCTAAAAATCTTGGTTGGGGATTTAAATGTAAAAATGGACTCTTTGGCTAATCTTGAAGAGAAAATGAATAAATTAACTGGGAATATGAATCAATTAACTGAGGTGGGCAAGAAGACTAATGGAGAAATTGAAGAAACAATAGTGGCGTTGAAATCATCTGCAGTAGCACTTAACAACAATAATGAAGAGGTTCCACTCAAGTACAGCGATATTGTTAAATCGAGTAGTTCCATAGTGATAAAGGCTAGGTCGGAAGCATCAAAGGTGGCAGACAAGCAGACAATGTCAATGCAGTTGGTGAGACTCTTATGAAGTTGCCAGTGAAGAGTACTAGAGTTACAAAGGAAGGGGGGGGGGGTCATATTGTAGTTGAATTTGGGACAACAGAAAATCTGGATAAGGCTGCAAGCGTATTACAAAGGAAGAGTGAAGAACTGGACATCACTGCTGATGTTAAAGGTAAATTTAGTCCTAAGATCCTCTTAACTAATGTTTCTTATCTTGAAGACAAGAAAGACGTTACCTTTTGATAAATTAAACAAACAATACGACACTCACTGTCGTAGAATGACCCTCTGTTTTGATCACTATACTCTTTCACACCCTTTTTGTAGCGGTATGCTTTGAGGGGCGTGAGTTACTTCTATGATGAAGTAGGCTTTGTTCTAAGAGTGCTAATTCAGTAGTTTTGTTCTTAAGGAAGAGCTATTTTAAACACATAAGGATAAGAGGAAACACCAGATATCTACTAAAATAAACATGTATTTTAAATGAAACACTTAACTATAACAAACCAACAGTTAACACATTTCTATCTTTGGCATCTAAGATCTTTCGCACGGATACAATGACAAAAATATAAACAAATAGGCTTCCCATAAACATACCAATTGCCGATTAGTATTTTTATCGTGACTCTATTTGATTAGCGTTAAACATTAAATTAACGTACTCTCGTCTACTAGCACATATGACCTAGGTTCAAGAACAATGGTTTCTACTCCCCTTTAAAACGTGAGACGTACTAAACTTCTACTATCGCAATATGAATATAAATGTTTCTTCTAACTTACATGACAGGAGGGATTATGGATTGCCGGATGTCGCTGGAGGACTTATCTCTCGCTTTAAAGTGTTGTGTCCGGAGGTCGAAATTTCGCCGTAGAGGGGGCTGATTCTTCAATGTAATTAAAGAACGGGAGCTCGTTGGGGCTGGGTTCTTCTCCTCTCACTCTTACGGAGCTTGAGATGTGAGAGTCACTCGAGTGTGAGCGGCTTTGCTTTTCTTCAGTTAGACTTCTTCACAGTCTGTAAAGGATTCTTCGGTATGGCACCAATATAAAGCTTGACTATTTATGTTAATACGGCCTGGAAAGGGGGGATCGATTTTCTCAATCTGATCCTATCGTTTCCCTCGGAAATAGTCTGGTATGGCTGAAGGATCGATCTTCACGAACTAACCCTTCTTCTGGCGTATCGACTTTTAATCTTCTTGTCTGGCTGAAGGATCAATCTTCACGAACTAATTCTTCTCTGGCCTATCGACTTCTAATCTTCTTGTCTGGCTGAAGGATCGATCTTCAGGAACTAATCCTTCTCTTGCGTATCGACTTCTGAATCTCTCTCTTTCTTTGCGGGGCTTATTTATAGGCGGATTGCCGCCCCATCTAAAGGGGGAAAGTGACCCGGCCACAGAGGCAAGGGAGGGGGGACGCGAATGGTGAGTTAGCGTCTGGGGAGAGGGAGAATTGCTGAGGTGGCACTAGGGTGCCCAAGACAGCTCGCTAATTAGAGGCTCGCAACCGCACCGCTACTTGGCGTGCCTTTTGACTCGCACGCCTTTTTTCCATAACCACGGGTTTATGGGTCTCGTAGGTAATTGGATCGTTAGAGCGTCGTTTAAGGACCTTATGTGGTCGCCTTAAAACAGATGTTAGCTCCAACTGCCCACAGCGGCGGTGAGATCAAACAGGGTAAGCAGTTATGGTTTTTCACCGGCTACCTTTCCCACGCTTCTCCTCATGAGGGGGAGGGGGGAGGGCTTTAATGTACCTATACTCTTCCAGGATGCTTAATGTAGCCATTTCTCTACACTCACCTCCAAATTTAAATTCATGGAACATATGAGGGTCGAAATTGTTCTCTTCATCCACTTCAAAAACAACTTCAATCACGGAATTTAGAATTGAGCGTTAGTCTTCTTGCCACTGTAGCAGTCGAACTCCAACTCGTCTTTCATGCTCCGCTACCAACTACGTCCCTTCCCTTTGCTGTCCTTATTTGTTTATGACGTCATCAGGGCTTGTTCCAATCCCGAAGTGGCATATTAAGAACAGAAGAGTGTTTTAGTTAGTGGCGGCATAGAGGCAAAACTAGGGAAAGGGGAGGTGAGTGAAGGGATTTAATTAATTATCCAAAACCTCAAACATATTATTAAAGAATCTCTGGTTGGATGAGTTGGTGAAAAATGGCGAGGAGTTCAAGCTTGTTGCTTCCTGGAGTGGGAAAAATGATAGATACCAGAGTTTTGTTTATAAATGCAGTCCTGAAGTTAGAAAGAGGATTGATCTGAATGGGGATCATCTTCTTGCCCCATTTTCGAGATGCCCTATCTTCGACAGCTACCATGTGATACAGTGTTTTAAATGCCAAGAGTTTGGACATCTAGCGAAGAACTGTACTAAAACAACTCAGATTTGTGTCAAATGTTCCCAAAATCATAGAGTAAATGATTGTTCAAATGATCCCAAGTGCTTTCATTGTAACGCTGAGATCATGGCTTGTGATCACTGGGCTAACTCTTATCGTTGTCCTCGAATTATTGCTGAAAAGAACCGCATTAAGAGTAACATTGACCATGGATATTAGGACTTGTAACACTGGGATTTATGGTGGTCTTCTGAATGCACGATCAGTAAGGAATAAAGCATTAGTGATAAATGATTTAATTGTTGATACAAAAATTGGATTTTTTAGTAATAACTGAAAAATGGCTCTAGGGAAACTCCAATGATAATAGTGTGAGTAAAGCAGTCGTCCCCAAATCACACAGGTTTTATCATTTTACAAGACCTATCAAGAGTGGTAGAGGGGTGGGAATTGTTTTGCATAGAAGTTTCAAGAATGTTAATATAAATTCTACACCTATTCCCATTAAGACATTTGATGTCTTAGATCTTGGCTGCTTTGCAAATAATGGAAAACTGAGATTGTTATGCATTTATAGAGCAGAGTGCAGGTATCAATCATTTATTGAAGAATTTTTATTGTACCTTTCCTCTTTAAGAGAGGACATTTTGAGGTTCGTCATCTGTGGTGATTTTAACACATGGATTGACTTGCCTGAAGATAACAAAACTAAAAAGCTTCAGGAACTACCGACTATTAACAATATCAAAGTGTACCCTACTCCAATAACAACAACAACAAATCATCAACTGGATATTTTTATGACAGACTCAAGCAGTCAACTGTTAGCAGATCTGGAAGTTGGACCATTCATGAAGAACCTACACCATCTAGTTACTGTGACCATTGATTTATCCCACAGGGGACAATTGAAGGAAAAGAAGCAGGTGAGAATTATAACCAATTTTGATCTTGCTACTTTTTTAGAACGTTGCATAAGAGAGTAACATGAGGAAGCCCAATCAAATTGTAGTTGTGAAGGTAGAATGGTTCTTTAGTGTGTTGATTGTTTCACTGCCAAATATAATGAAATTTTTAAAAATGACTTTGAACGTACTTGTCCAATGAGAACTAAAACCATTAATAGAAATGAAGATCAGCCCTGGATCAATCAGGAAATTCTTGAATCTAGAAAGGTAAGAAGATTGAAGGAGAAGAGAGAAGAATGAAGAGAACAGAATAGAGTTCAATACCACCAAAGTCAATGTGATAAAACTTATTAGAAAAAGAAACAGGAATATTACAACTTAAAAATAACAGAAAATGCCAAGAATCTTAGACAGTTTTACAGGATTTTAGATGAGTTGACTGGTTTTTATGAATGAGAAATTACTGCCAAACGAAACGGATGATCATATTTTAGCACTGAAATTTGTTAACTATTTTGATTCAAAAAATGAAAAAAATCATGAATGATCTCGGAAATAATGGTGATATTCCGGCAAATGAACTTCCTGAATTGAATCCCCCAGATGATCCTGAAGTTAAAATGAATCATTTTGAAGACGTCAATGTTGATACAGTGGCCAAAATAATATCAAATAGTAAGAAAACGTTCAACACCAACGATCCATTCCCTATTTCCCTAGTAACTAAATCAAGGTATTTCTCCAAGCTTGTGGAAGTATTTACTCACATTGTAAATCTGGGTTTCAGGTGTCATAAGTTTCCACAAGGTGAAAAGCTTGCAATCATTCACCCTTTGTACAAGGGAGAGGAAAATGCAAATAACTATAAGCACTACAGACCATTATCAAATCTCTTATTTGTTTTCAAAATCATAGAAAAGTGCGTCTTGGCATAACTCAATCCATTTCTAACAAATAATAAAGTCATACCAGATAATCAGTCAGCTTACAGGCAAAATCATTCAACAGAGACCACTCTGCTGAGTGTTAGTAACGAACTGCTATCTAGACTAGATAAGAGAAAGGTTGCTCTCATTTTCCTACTTGACCTTTCTGCAGCATTTAATACTGTTCAACATCATACTCTATTGAAAGACTTAGAAGATATTGGGTTGAAAAAGCATGCATTGGAGTGGTTTAGAGGCTATTTGAGTGGTCGGTCTTTCCAGGTACAAGTTGGAGGAAGCTTTTCCAACTTCTCCGAAAAGTTCCTCAAAGCTCGGTACTAGGTCTGGTTCTTTTTTCCATCTATGTACGACAGCTGACTGAGACTCTTGGCAAGTGTAGAATAGAGGAGAGTAGGCAAAGGGGCAAATAAAAAATAATAGCGTAAGCGAGTTGCGAACAGCTTCCCTCGTCGCTGGACCACTGTTAGCCAGCAGCGAATCCACTCAGCCATCCTGAGCTAAAAAGACTCATTCAAACAAAGCTTTTAAGCCGCTCGCCTGCACTTCTCGTACGCTATACAACCCCCCTCCTAGAAGCGGAGCGTATTTTGAAGAAATGAAGAGAGCCCGTTTGAAAATGTTATCCAAGGGCTAACGCTCCCCCTCCCGGGTAAGGGCACCATTGTAGAATAGGGAAGAGTAGGAAAAGGAACAAAGAAAAATAATAGCGTAGGCGAGTTGCGAACAGCTTCCCGCGTCGCTGGACAACTGTTAGCCAGCGGCGAATCTACTCAGCCATCCTGAGTCTAAAATGACTCATTCAAACAAAGCTTTTAAGCCGCTCACCTGCACTTTTCGTACGCTATAAAAGCATTCAATCAAACACCAATTATTTGCAGATGACAGCCAGGGAATGGTCATAGTGTTGTAGATACTAAGGCTCTAGTTGTAAGAATTATAATGCAGATCAAATACTGGGTTAAAGTTCGTTTTCAGAAGTTTAATGAAGATAAAACCAAATTCATGTTTGTAGGATTTAAGAAAAGTCTGCGAAGACTAAGAGCAGAACATGATTTGGATACCATTAGGATAAATTAGTTTGATGTGGATACTGAAAACACTGTGAGATATTTGGGATTTATATTTGACGAGAATCTAACATTCAGAAGCCAAATTAATCAAGTTATCAAGAAGGTAAACTATCACCTGAGGAATATTATGGTATTTGGTTATTAATGGGATTTATTTTAGTTAATAAATCAGCCTAGATAGCGATTCGAAAACCATTACCATAAATTTGTTGATTGGTGGAAATAGTCGTCTGCTAGTTTTTAGGCCTACGACTAAAGTGAAATGAATTTTGGACTTCTGAACTAGGTTTGTAAGAAAACCAAATAAACCAAATAAATATATTCACAGAATTAACGAATGCACAATGAGAATTGAATTGGAAATACAACGTAACTTATTTAAAGTAACAAGATGTAAAGTAACTAATATATGAAATGAATATGTTGTAATGTATTATGTGGAGTGAAAGTGAAAATGAAGGAGACTATGATAGACTGTGAATTGGGGTCTGCAATGCGAGAAGTAACCAGAAAGAGGACCTACTCTCGTGTGGCAGTTTGCAGAGAATAAGTGCGAGAGGATTTATAACTGACCTTGATTGAAAGTAGAGTCGAGCATGAATGAGAGAGAATTCGCGTTATTTCACAATTGGTGAAATGCGTCTGTTTGTATGTGCGTGAAATTCTAAGAGATGTTGTTTGAACCAGTACGTTAAATGAAATAAGTTCTTCGTCAAAGGATATTTGAATTATTAAAGGTTACATAAAATAAATGAATTGCAAAAAGTTATGCCTAAAATAATTGAATGATTGAATTGACAAAAAGTTAAGTAAAATAAATGAATGAATTATTAAGTTGTACATAATATGCATGAATGATTTAATTGACAAAAGTTAAATAAAAGAATTGATTGATATGAATTTTAAACATAAAAAATGATGATATATATATTTAACGGCCGTATGCTTAGACAAATGTGTAGGGCACAAAGTGCATTCCACTCCAAAAGAGTATGCTTAAGCGAAAAGTGGATTGCACATTTGTGACGCGCGACACAATTTCGCCACGTAGCTCTTTACATTATTGGAACAAATATGGAGAAATGTGGAGAGAAAAGTGCATTGCTCCGACCCTGTTCACTTTGCGTTACACATTTTATAATTGCGTTGCACGTTTCATTACAGATTCTGATTCCAATGGTATATGACTCAGTTAGTGTGTGAATTGTTCAAACTAAAAAAATAATGCTGTTATGGGTAAAAAGTGATTGCCCAAATATCCGTTAAACATCGTGAATATACTCATCAAAATACAAGGCAACAACAACAACTTCCAGCACGTTGAGTAGGTGACAAAGACCTCACATTCTTTTCTTATTAGGTTAATAGGTACATAACTGCTTACTTATATAGTTTTACCGATACCGATTCATTTGTTTATTTTTGTTAAAAGCTTAATTAGGTTAGGCTATGTTTTGTTAAGTTTTGGGACAATAACAAAATATGCAGTTAAAATCATATTTGGCAGCTCCTAGCAGCTAATATATATATATATATATATATATATATATATATATATATATATATATATATATATATATATATATATAGTACAAGAAAGAGAAATTGAACGCGAATGAGCAATGAGACAAGAAACAGGAAGTTTTTTTTAGAGGTAAGAGAAAGGGACTTTAGAAGAAGACTAGAATCAAAGAGAGCAGAGGGCGGCACAATGAAGCCAATCCTTTACCGAGAAGATAGAGATAACGCCAGAGGAAAAAGGTTTGAAATTCCTGGCCAGGACTCGAACCCGAGGCTGCTGATTGCCGGTCAGATGCTCTACCGCTAAGCTACCAGGCACAGTGACTCTACTTCGCCCCAAGCGCTACGCCATCAAACCCAGTATCTCTCTAAGCTAAGAACCTCCAAGGAATTTTTATACCACATCTTCTTACCCGCTCACAATTTAAAGGCTCATCCCCCATGTCACATACAAAATTGTTTTGGAAGGCAGAAAATAAATATGGCGAAAGTCGTGTGGTGGTTGTTATCACCCGCAGAACTTGCATTTGCTCCTTCTTTATATATATATATATATATATATATATATGTATATATGATGAAAATTAATGCAATATCGCAAGAAAAGATGAGGAATTAAACCACATTTTCCGAAGACAATATAATACAGAACAGTTTCGGTGTATCTCACACCCTTTTTTTTCTAATTTGTATTACCCCGATTGGTTCATATCGTCTGCCCATTTTGCAGCTAGGAAAACATTCTATGGTAATAAGCCTTTCCGCACTAATGACTTCAACAAATGTATAACATTGCCATTTAATAATAAATTAAATAGTTCAAAGGACATATTTGGAAAAGCGGGTATTAATCTAGCCTTCAAATATAATAATTCCTTAAACGAATTGCCAGGAATTGACAGGAAACCCAAAGAACATCATAACATACGAGTATATGCAATACCATGCAATGATTGCCATAAAGTTTATATAGGGGAAACGGGGAGAAATCTAGACACGAGATTGTACGAACACGAAAGAGATATTAGAGTGGGCAGCCAAAGCAGTGGAATATTTTACCATGTTAGAGACTTGAATCATTCGATCGATTTCAATGGGAGTAAAATAGTATTTAAATCGGCTAACTATGTTAAGAGAAGAATCGTAGAATCGAGCTTGATATCGTCAGTTCCTAATTTAAATCTATTTGAGGGTCAATTTTCTTTTTTTCCTGTAATACGAAAGCAAATAAACAAAATAGTGAAATGTCAGCCCTTCAATATGTTTAGGCCTAATCCCCCTCCCCCTTGATTAGCCTCAAGTAGGGGAATGGGGGAAAAAAAGAGGGGATCTTTCACGACCTAACCCTGTGTTATGTATGTAAGCACTTTTCTCATATTTTCCATCCAGTGTCAGTTGAAAAAGGGTGTGAGATACACCGAAACTGTTCTGAATTAAATTGTCTTCGGAGAATGTAGTTTAATTCCTCATATATATATATATATATATATATATATATATATATATATATATATATATATATATATATATATATATATATATATATATATATATATATATATATATATATATATATATATATATATATATATATATATATATATATATATATATATATATATATATATATATATATATATATATATATATATATATATATATATATATATATATATATATATATATATATATATATATATATATATATATATATATATATATATATATATATATATATATATATATATATATATATAACAGGTGTTCCAAGTAACCTGGACCGATTTTAAATGTGAGTTAAGTTTAAGCGTCTAATGATTTTTTTCTTTTTCTCTCAGATTTATTGGTCAACATTTTCATCTTGGTGGATTCGTTAATAAGCAGAGTTGTCGCATTTGGGCTGATGAAAATCCCAGGAAGATTGTTGAAACGCCACTGCATCCACAAACGGTCACTGTTTGGTGTGCATTTTTTGCTAGTGGAATCATTGGGCCGTATTTCTTCGAAAATGATGCCTTGAATTATGTTAAGGTGACAGGCGAGCGATACCGTGCCATGATAACCAACTTTTTATGGTGAATTGAATTCTATGGATGCCAAAGATTTGTGGTTTTAACAGGATCGCACCACATGCCACACAGCCAATGCAACAATGGCTTTATTAAATGAGAAGTTCCCAGGTCGCATCATCTCTCGAAAAAGCGAAGTCAATTGGCCACCACGATCGTGTGACTTGACGCCTTTAGATTTCTTCCTTTGGGGTCATCTCAAAAGTAAGGTTTATGTCAACAAGCCAACAACAATTCAAGAGCTGAAGGATGAGATAATAAGGCCTATTGGTGAGATCGAGGACCAACTATGCAGAGACGTCATCAAAAATTTTGACCATCGAGTGGAGGTGTGCCGTCGAAGCCTTGGCGGACATTTAGGCAATATTATTTTTCACACATAATTGCCATGACTCAAATAATATGATCCAATAGTGACAAGCAATAAATTTTCACCAATAACACTGTTTTATTTACTGCTAATTTTGATCCGTCTTAATGGAACACCCTTTATATATATATATATATATATATATATATATATATATATATATATATATATATATATATATATATATATATATATGTAGATATATATATATATATATATATATATATATATATATATATATATATATATATATATATATATATATATATATATATATATATATATATATATATATATATATATGAAATTAACCCACAGGAAAAAAAAAGATGAATCCGAATCCAAGCACTTTCGAACTATATTTGCAAATATAGTCCGAAAGTGCTTGGATTCATTTTTACATTTTCATGTGGGTTAATTTTCATATTATTGCTTTCTTCACGTGCCCAGGTATGTAAGAGTATGCAGGTGAGGGGATAGAAAGGGTGTGTGGATAGACAGCGGAAAGTAGACCAGTGGTGAAAAGAGAAAGAAGTGTGGTAGGGTGCAAAGTGATGCTAGAGCCTGGTGATCAGGCCTATCGCTTTAGAAATTTTATGTTTTGTAGTTTCGTTGTTGTTTATCATTTTGTTATATATATATATATATATATATATATATATATATATATATATATATATATATATATATATATATATATATATATATATATATAATAAATATATATATATAATTTGGAGTTCAAGCCATTTGTCTTCATATTAGCTAATGTATATGGTTATGATGTGCGCGTTTGCTGTTGTTTTGGTAGTTCATTAATTATAACTTGCTGTTTTTGTTTAGTGTCTTTGTTTTTTCGTAAATTTGTAATGTGTGTAATTTGTGTATTTTGTTTCTTCTTGAAGTCTTGAATGGTGTGTTTCATCTTCTTGGGTAGTTTTCCTTCTTCGGTAGGTTTGTCTCAATCGGTGTGTTTTGTCAATATCGGGGAATTTTTGTCAAAATCGGTTTCGTTTCTCAGTTTGGTTAATTCGTCTTGGTTTGTTTTTTTGGGTAAAAAAATCTCATCTTGCGTAGAACGGTACTTCTGCTCCGCCAGCTAAAATCCCAGCGGAGCTTGGAAATCTGGCGCGACTTACAGCTCTTCTATTCTGGTCAATCATTTGTACGATTTCCTCGTCCAATTCTCGATTTACCTTTTCCAGCATATTCCTTGTCCGTTCTTCGATGACAGCGTTAATGGGGGTTAACCCCGCCTCCCGGTGCAGCTCTTCCTGTGTTCTTCTTTCCATTCTGCGTGTACCTGTAATTAGGTACGCGCATTTGTTCTGCACCCCTTGTAGTTTCCTATTATGTGTCTTTGAGACACACGAGAGGGCGGGAGTGGGGTATAGCAACGTCGATCTTACTAGTGCAGTATAAATCTTCTTTTTGTTGCTTTGACGAATATTTCTGAACCTATATAGAGTCTTGATTGCAGCAGTGGCCTTGGTGATTCGTTCTTGAACGTGCTTTGTGTACCCGGTTGAGGTAATCTTCATGCCGAGTACCACTTTGTGAGTTTTTTCACAAATAAAAATTTATTTGCAGTTTGTTGCTCCATACTACATATAATTTTTATTACAACAATATGTTAATATGTTCTCTGAACTTCGCGCGATCCGAGAGCTTCATGACCTGGAGCTCTTGATGAGGAGGCCTCCACAAAGAATAATGGTGGATCGTATGAACTTGTTTGAACTGCCTGATCAAGAGTTCATCATGAGGTTCAGACTGAATAAGGACTCTGCCAATCGAGCGATTCATCTCACCTTTCATGTGTTACCACACCCTCTTCAGTTATTCTTATGTGGTCTAAGTGCAGCAAGATTGTATTGCTTTTCAATTGACAGCCAAGCCTCTGCCTTTTTTATTTTTCCCCCTCATGGAAAACTCAGTCTTTTTAACCTCCAGGATGTCTTTTCTGGCTTCATATAATTCAACGAACAACTCTTGCTCTCTTCTTGGGGCGTAACATGAACTTGGCACCTTTTTCTCCATTTCAATGACTGTTGACAACGTTGACGGATCACGTGGAACTGAAAAAAATACAGATTATTATTAATAAAGCTGCCAGACTAATCATAAATAAAACACTAAGAGACAGAGTCACGCCATGTCTTATCGACTTGCAATGGCTGCCTTTGAAAGCCAGAATTGAGTTCAAAATCTGTATGATCACACATTTAAGTTATGCTTACTGGGTATCCTAAATACCTAAGAAATTGTATCCCATCTAGAATTGAAGCTGGCTTGCGAAATGAGTTATTTCTACCAAAAGTCAACTTAGATTATGGCCTACGCTTGAAAATGAAAAGACAAGGGTGTAAGTTGGATTTAAGAAAATATTTTTTCACCAATAAAGTGGTAGACTTCTGGAACAAATTGCCGCGGAGGGTAGTAGGTAGCCCAAATTTGGATGAGTTTATGGGAGGGAAGGTTGTGATGGTTCCTAAGTTTTGTATATATTAATATTGTTTGTATATATCTATAGCTGCATGATTTAGTTCTTGACAAGCCTGGATTGGTGATACCCTTGTTTCTGGACGCAATCCTCTGGATGTAGTTTTCTTGGGAGTTTGGGTGCCTTAAAAAAGAGGCCGTTTGACTCGGATGACCTATGATGGGCCCTTATGGCTTTTTTCATCTGTTATATTATATTGTGGGGGACTTTGATTTTGTTTTTCCCTGGTGATTTTGCTTTTTGTGGGTGGGTTTTGACGGAGGCGGATGACCTTTGATAGGCCCTTGTGGCTTTTGTCATCCGTGAAATTATGTTATGTTATGTTATGTTACGCTCATTTTCCTATAGTTCACCATATTAATACTGTCGTCTGCCGAAAGAACTTCGCAGTATTGCCAATCTTGTGACATTTAAGAGAAGATTGAAAACTCACCTCTTTTAAAAAAACCTATGACCTCGACACAAAGATTATTAAAGCCAAATACAAATTGTAAAGCCTATACAAATAACCAAGAGCGCCCCCCCCCCACCCCTAATTATAAGGATAACATTCATTCAATCAATTTATTTGTTTATCTACAGAAAGTTTAATTAGCCATAACTGCAGACTGAATAATAGTTATTTGGACATTTTTACATCTCGATTTAAAACAATATTTTAATTTGATATTTCACAGTGATATTAATAAAATTAACTAATTTCTGCATTGTTCACCGGAATAAATTGTGCACATAATCTATATTTAAAATAAATTAGTTACCACTTATTATTGAAATCTATTTACATTTTCTTAGTGTTTCAAAATTTGAGCTAAAATAATAATAATTTTTAAAACTTAAAATTAACTACATTAATCAATAGAATTCAAATATCAAGATTATGAATAGAATTTGGAAGTTAAGAGATTGTTACTCATTATTTACTTACTAATAGCCTATTTTTGACGGTATATGCCGTAATTAACTCGAACCTACATTTTATTAAAGCCTTTTATTTTCGTCTTCTTCTATATTCAATTCGATTCGATTAAAGTTGAGAAATTACTCTATTTGTATTCATTCCTGGAGGTCAGACTAATTAATGTTTTTTCATTATCTGTAATAATTTGTTATTTTATGCGTGGTTGGTTTGTGTTTAGTTTTTTCTTGTTTATGTGTTGTTTTGCTTTTATAATATGTCTTTTTTTTCATTTGTTAGTTTACATTCATTGTTGGTTGTGTTTGTTTACTTTGTTAGTTTATGTTTTAGTGTGTAGTTGGCGTTCAAACCGTTGTATTCATATGTGATTTCTGTTCATGTTTACTTTTGTGTTTTCATTTTTCTGTACTTGCGTCTTAATTGGGATTTTTCGTCGGTAATTATCACAAATCAGATAGATGTCTATCGCCTTGCGGAATAGTTAATTTTTTGTGTCTCGGTCAGTGGCGGAACCAGGATAAAAATTTATTCTGTAGTGGGGTACCTGATTCGTCCCTCGGAATCGTTTTTCACTTTTCCTTTGTGGGTGTATCTGCATAACTTTGATTCACGTCCACTTTGTGAGCTTTTTTTCATCATTGATAATAAACAACAACATTTCATAAAGGGGCGAGAACTAACTCTCTCAGATCCGATTTTTTTTTTCCACACATCAGAAAATTATGAATTGTGGTTTTTGGACGTCAGCTACGGTATAATACTGAATTTACTAAATCAGTTTTGAGATTTACCTTTATTTTAGACATGTATCATATAAGATACATTTGATCGCAACGGTTTAAGAAAACTGTTTTATATACATATTCTGGAGTCCAGAACAATCTGAGGGAGGCAATATCTGAGATAGAGGAAGATCTCTCGGTTGTTACAGTACTCATTACAAAATACTCATACATATTTTCACATCTAACAATGTATTACAATCTTATTTTTTAAGGGAATTTTAAGATGGTATTTGAAAGTTGTGGTAATCATAATAAAGCGTCAATACCTTTCTCTAGGCCTTATTCAACTAACAAAACATCAATATAGTCTGAAAATAAAAGAGAAACAATATAAGTAAACATAACCATTCTAATCAGGTTAAGTAAACAAAGTAATGTAGTGTAACCCATTAGGCAATTATACTTATAAGGTTACATGAAGCTTAGATCACCACATTCTCCCCTCCCTTGAAGAATCATTGTTCTATATAGCGAAGAGGCTTGTGGCGTTCCCGTGTAGTTCGGCGCAGTTGTTCCGGGCCAACATGCGCAGGGGTGGAGGGTTCATCCCTACGTTGGAGATTAGCTGGAGCACCAGATACCCCGGCCAGAAGAGAATCCATCTTCATTCTCCTTCCTTAATGAATATACTCTGATCACCTGCAGCATTAGAAGAATTCAACTCAAATGAATTGACAGTAGGTACCGGAAGAATCTCCACCAAACCAGTCTCTGTAGAAGGATCGACGTTGAGATCCTCTTGCCTCTCATATAATGATACATTACCAGTCGGAGCCAAGTCATACACTGATATCGTTGATTCGCGTCCATCGGCATATCTTACATAAGCGTATTGTAGATTTTCCTCTAACAACTGAACCTCATCAACGAGGGGTTCATAATTACTGGCGTGAAAGTGACGTCGTAGTAAGACGGGTCCAGGAACAGATAACCAAGTTAGTAACGAATGACCACTGGGAGATCGACGCTGGTAAGAAAAGAACCTCTCATGTGGCGTAACATTGGTGGCTGTGCAGAACAGATATCTAATAGAATGAAGGGCGTCAGGCAGCATTGTTTCCCATTGACATTCTTGAAGGTTCTTGGATGCCAGAGCAAGGGTTATGTGTTTCCAGATTATAGCATTATACCTCTCATACTGCCAATTCCCTCGAGGATTATAAGGTGTCGTTCCACTACTGGTGATGCCTAGATTGTGCAAAAATTGACGTAGATCCTTGGCCATAAACGAGGATCTGCGATCATAATGCTCATCCACCACCGTGAGCATATAGCGGTTTCTGGAGTTCGAGGGTAGAGGCCCCTTGAAGTCCAAACTAAGACGTTCAAACGGCTGCGTGGCCTTGATAAGGGGAATTTGGTGCGGTTTGTAGAACCAAGGCTTCAATCGGGCACACTGAGGGCATTCAGAGCACACCCTTCTCATATCTTCCATGGAATAAGGAAGATTTCTCACTCTGATAAAATGAGAAATCTTGTTGCACCAGGATGGCAAAGTCGAGCGTGGAGCTCAGATAGTTTCTCGTTATTGACAGTAGCTCCACAGTGAGAACATGAGAGAGTGTCTGCAGGAATGTTGTATTTACCAGGACGGCACACGATGAATTTTATCATTCTTGATTTTTCCAAGCCGATTCGTACAGAACATAAAGCTGACAGCCTGTTGGTTCGTAACTAAGGTGAAACGTCGTCCTGTCAAGTAATGAGAACACCTCTTTACAGATTTCACTATTGCACATGCCTCCTTTTCTACTGCAGAGTGTTTGCGTTCAGTAGGTGTGAGAGTGCGAGAGAAAAAGGCAACTGGACGGCCTGCCAGATTCAGAGTAGCAGCAATGGCTGTATCGGAGGCATCAGTCTCAACTACCAAAAGAATAGTTTCATCAGTCGAGTGCACAACAGCCTTCCCAATCTCTTCTTTGAGGTCATCGATGGCTTTTAGGGCCTCTCGACTCAGAGGAAAAGTGTCAGCGGCAAAAAGAGGTCTGATCTTGTTAGATAATCGGGAAGCCCACTGCGAATAATAGGAAAACATACCAATAACACGGCGTAAGGAAGTACGGTCTTTAGGGATCGGTAATTCCTTTAATGAACGTAAACGTTCAGAATCTGGTTTGAGAGAGCCGTGGGTTATTGTGTAACCAAGAAAATCTATTGATTTTTTGAAATGACAGACTTAGTCTCGTTGAAGGTAAGGTTGTGGAACCGGGCAGCCTCTTTAAATTTCGTCAAGTTCTCATCGTGCTCCAGCTGAGTTTTCCCTGCCACGACAATATTGTCAACATAATCATAAGTTCCATGCAGATCGTGTTGCTTGATGATGTTGTCTATAGTCTTTTGGAAGCAAGCAACGCCGTTGGTAACTCCGAATAGCACACTGCGAAATTGATATAGCTTGCCATTCGCTTCAAAAGCAGTATATGGCTTGTCCTCTTCCCGTATAGGTATCTGATGATAAGCACTTTTCAGGTTCAGTGAACTATAGTACTTGTAATGAGACAGTTCCGTGACAAGGTCGTCTATTCTTGGAATAAGGTACGCATCCGAACGAGTGAATCTATTAATGGTTTGTCCATAGTCAATAACTAATCTCTTTCGGTGGCGCTCATTCGACACCACAAGAACTTGCGCCCTCCATGGAGATGTGCTCTCCTCAATAACACCATCATGTAGCATCTTGTTAATTTAAGACCTTATGAACTTCCTATCATCATCCCCAAACCTCCGAGATTTTGTTGTAACGGGTTTGCACTGAGGAGCAAGACTTAAAAAGAGACAAGGTATCCACCAAAGCAGACAGTACACTGCAAGTGGCAGGGTTAGAGATATTTAGATCTTTCTTGGATCCGCCAAAGTCCGCAGTGACACTAGAGTGCTGGCTCATAAAGTCTTGACCAAGAATGACATCACAGCACAAGTCTGGCAGCACAAAAAGCCTTGTATTGTACTAGCACTCACCCTTCAAATTGATGTCGACTGTGCAGCGTGCCTTCACATGAGACGTGGATGATGAAGAGGCCATAGATACGCTTCAAGTCGCTGGAACAACCTTCAACTTTTGCTTCTTGGCATAGCAATGTGAGATGAAAAATTCAGAGTTCCCTGTTTCGATAACAGCGGTCGCTTCATTTTACCAACCAAAACGTACACAGTAACTCGCCCTAGTAGTCCCGGGGAAGAAGTAGAGATTATGGCCAGTGTAGAAGACAGTGAATGCAGAAATAGAAAATGTAGTAGACCGGCACACCTTAGCAAAGTGCCCCTGCTCTTTACACTTATGACAAATGACGTTTCTTGCAGGGCACTGTCCACGATTGTGATGGGGATCACCACAGAAATAACATCGGGACTTTAAATTGGCAGCAGCACAGGTCCTTTCAGCAGAATAAGCAGTTTCAGATGTTGCAGCAGCACAGGTCTCATCATCGGTGCGAGCAGGCTCAGATATCGCAGCAGCACTTACACCAGAGAAAGTATAACGAGAATAAGACTCTGAGGTCCTCTGAACAACATCGAGTGCCCTGGCTTGATCAACAGCCGTACTTAGGTCCAGAGTTTTGTTTTCAAGCAATCGTTGCCTGATTGTATGAGAGAGCAAGCCATTGATGAAAGAATCCCGTATGTAGTCATGCCGATTATGTGAAGCAGTAGCACCCTTAAAGTTACAATCATGGCTGAGCACCTGAAGCTCTTGTAGATACTCATCTATCGTCTCCCCTTCATGCTGCCTACGAGTAGCCAATGAATGTCTCGTGAACACTTCATTTGGGGTCTTGACAGAGGTCTTTGAGAAGATCTATAGCTGAATCATAGGTAGTACACTCTGCAATGTAACCATATACGGTTGGAGAGACAAAATTGATCAATGTATCCAGTTTGTTAGGATTAAGTCTTCCGATAAATTCCAGGAATGCAGAAAAAGTACGATTCCAGTGATTCCATTTTCGTGCAGCAGTAGGCGAGTTGGGGGATACATCCAGGCGTTCAGGTCTCAGGAATTTATCCATCTTTAAATCATACGCAGCTTGTTTTTATTTTTATGAAGCTATGATAAGGCTCCCACTATTTATTTAAAGCACCAGTATAGCCTTTGGATCGGCACTGGCGGGATTGTTGTTTGAATAAATTGTGGTAATCATAATAAGCGTCAATACCTTTCTCTAGGCTTTATTCAACTATCAAAACATCAATACAGCCTGAAGATAAAAGAGAAACAATATAAGTAAACATACCCATTCTAATCAGGTTAAGTAAACAAAATAATGTAGTGTAACCCATTAGGCAATTATACATATAAAGTTTCATGAAGCTTGGATCACCACAAAAGTTATATATATATATATATATATATATATATATATATATATATATATATATATATATATATATATATATATATATATAAATATTTCATTGACGAATTTAAGGATTGTTATAGAGACGACCTTGAGTAAAAAAAAAACATAAAGAAAAACTGCCATTTAGTAGTAAAGTCTTAGGGTGATATGTATAGTATGGATTTGCAATTGTTGTGTAGATGTACATAACAATTGGAATTAGATATTTAACAATGTGGGTAAGTGTGCACTATTTTGAGGGATTTGTAATATTGCGTATGTATTTAAAATGGTAGGATAAGTACAAAGCAGTATTAACTGATACTAAAGTGGTTTGGAAAAAAATGAAAATACATGAATAAAATTCACAATTCTTACAATTTTATAAAGTTTTCACTTGTTTCGCCCTATCACTGTTTGGAACAAACCTTGGAATGCAGGACGTCGCGAAAGAGTGTGAAGTGTGTTTTTTGAAAGGGACGCTAACAATAAAGGATGTTGCCAGATTAAAGGAAAAAGTATAGATGTTTAAAAGGTTGATTAGAAAGAATGCAAATGTTTAAAATGAGATACTGAAAGAGACGTGATTTTACGTTTGTAGTGATTACACGATGTTTTATGATGGATTACAATCCACTACAAAATAACAAATTTAAACCACCAGCCAGACACCAGCTAGACAAATATTTCAATAAGTTAATCGCTCTTTTTACTGAATAGTTGTTTTCAACGTCGTGATCACACTCGAGCACAAATTACAATCCCAAATTATGAAATACTGGAATAAAATCCGAAAAATATAACGCACAAAGAGAAAAGCAATAAAATAAACTATTTCTTTTTTACTACTGGAAAGTATATTTCAGTATTACATTTTTTTTAGCTCAAATTACGCTACATAGTACACTGCATGTAGTTTCAAGAATTAATTTTATTATCATTCAGGTTACGTGTGATTCCAGCAGTTACATTCAGCTTGTAAGTTCTCATCTGTGCATATGTATCAAAATTTTAGATGGATTTGACATTTGCTTACCTAAACATAAGTAGTGGGGAGGGAATAAGAAGGTACCTCCTTGTTGTACCCCCCACCTCTCGTTGATCGACTGCTACATTACATTTTTAACCCATAAGTTTGTCATACCTGACCTTGAATGTAGCAATTGATGGTGCTGTCACTACATGCTCTTGTAGAGCATTCTGGGGGTCAATGGCTCTGATAGGCAAGGTCTGACGACCTTGCCTATCTTGGCAGATTCATTGGCTTCGAATCAGTGTAGCGTGTCAAGAAGTGCAATCAGTTGGTTCAAACGTTTCTCTTTAATAAGCTTTTGTTTAGACTTAGGATTGCAGAGTCAATATTTCCCTCATTAACAGTGTTCCGGGAAAGCAAGAAGCTGTTCGCAATTCGCCACACACTATTTTCTTACTTTATTTTCTACCCCTTTCTATCTATACAGTGCATTGCTGAGAAAATCATTGTACCGTTTCAAAGACTCACCCTCCTATGCTCTCTCATTAATCAGACGCTTTTGTATGTTGTGTCAAAATTTCATTGTTTTGATTTTATTTTAAGATTCTTTTGGCGTCATTGCTCGAATAAATGTAACAGGACAATTCCAGAATGAAAAGGAAAATCGAAGATTGGAGGAAAAAAAATGAAACTATGATAGCGGAAATTACAGACGTCACAAAAACAGTCATGGGCAGGGTAGGGAACTGGGCAGAGTTCCATTTTTACGAAGTCTTGAGGCGAAGTCCTCAGCGCAGTACTGGTGCACCCCTGCACCCGAATCTTGAGTCTCCTTTGACAAGGATGATCTGGTTGGGTATTGAGTTTGAGGTGGCTCTGCAGAGACAGCTGTCTAGCCCCTCACCGGTGGTTCATCAGGTAGGCTTTCAAGGAATTTGTCTAGCCTCCTTTTGAACTTGTCCACCGGCAGCGTGTAGTTCCCCTCACTTCTATTGGGAGTGAGTTGAATATCTGAGGCATGCTTTGGCTCAAAATGGCTGCTAATAATGTCAATCTGTGCAGATGCAGTTGTGGGCAGGGCACTCCTGGAGCATGTGCATCCTGTACGGTTGTTGGGTCTTGGTTTGCGGTTGTTGTATGCCCCCCCCATACCCACTGCTTGCTATGCTCACCCTTAGGAACAAGTAATAAAATGAGTTAATCACACAGTTGGGTGAAACATATTGGAAAGTGGATGAAATATTATGGGAATGCAAGCAGGAAATCTCACAGGGTATGGATCTTCAGAATTACCTAGGTCTAGGATTTCCAGCTGTTCCCAGTAGTTCAAGTGCCTCATACCCTCTATATTTCTGGTGAAGGCCCTCTGAATTGATTCTAGGTCTTGTATGTCCCTCTTTTTGTGGGGTGACCACAGCTGACTGCAATAGTCCAGAATCGGTTGTACTAGGGCCTTCCAGAGGGTCAGCATGACCTCCTGCTTTCTCGTGCTGAAAGTGTGGAGGATCCACCCTGCCATTTGTTTGGCTCTGCTGACTGTTGAGGCAATATGATGGCGGAAGGTGGCATAATTGATGGGGAATACTCCAAGGCATTTGGTGTAGGGCTGAGAGATGATGGCTTGGCCTCCTCCTGTATGCAGGCTAGTAGCCTCCTTCAGGTCCTGGTTTGGCCTACATCTTATGAGCTCGAACTTGCCCTCGTTGAATGATATGTTGTTTTCTGCCCATGTATAGACCTTTTGGAGGTCTTGTTATAGGAGGTGGATGCCATTGACATGGGGGATTTGGTGGCTGAGGTTTGTGTCATTGGCAAAGGATGAGACTACCGAATACTGCCCCTCACCATCAATGTTACCCATCAATGCCAGGAAAAGAAGGGGTCCCAGTATGGAGCCTTGTGGCACTCCGCTGAGGACAGGTGAGTGGTCTGATTTGTCTCCCTTGGTGACAACTTGTGTTCTGAATATGAGGAAGCTGTGCAGCCACACACCCAGCTTGCTAGTTATTCCTAGCCCTAGGAGTTTGTGGATGATGATGCTGTGGTTGATTTTATCAAAGGCTTTTGCAAAGTCTAGGAAGATGACTTCCACATTTAGCCCCTTTGTCATACTGTGTATAAGCCAGTTATAGTGGGCTAGCAGCTTTAAGAGACAGGACCTGCCTTTTTGGAAACTGTGTTGCTTGGTGTTGAGCCTGTTGTTTTTACCTGGATGGATTTCACCAGAGGGGAACCCCATAAGTGCCAACATGCCAGCACAATGGAGGTTAAGGATTTGCTATTGTATTAAAACATAGCATCTGCTGGAAGGTGTGTTGATTGCACTAAGTAATGACAAGATTATAATAATATAATTAGGATAGTTAATTATGAATATAATATGTGAATATATTATTACTGTATAGGGGGTTAATATTCATATAGATTTTGACTGAGGTGCTCTGCTAGTTTACTCTTGAATACAGTTAAGGATAGTGACAAGATAACTGCATCTGGCAGGCTATTTATTTGACAATGCAATCACTCTTACTGAGAAATATTGCCTATATAAATTATGTGTTACTGTGGAGCAGGAATACTCTGTGCCAATTACCACAGGTCCTAGAGGGCGGAATGAAAACAACTCAGAAGGTTTCACAGGAGATAAGTCATTGAAAATCTTCCAGACTTTGATCATGTCAGCTCTGAGCAGCCTGCCATGCATAAAGAAGAGACTTAAGGCATCAAGACGGGAGGCATAGTCAATATGCGAAAGTCCAAATATTTCCTTAGTCCATCATTGTTGCACTCTCTCAAGCATATCAGTGGCACCCACATACCCAGTGAGCTAAATTCCAACACAGGATGGATATGGGAGGTGAGAAAAGATTTTATAAACTTGGGCTCTCAGTTAACTGTGCTCTTAAATAAGTTTGACGCAATCCCTGCAGCTTTATTTGCAAGCGAGCATATGTGGAGATGAAATTTTAGAGAAATATCCACTTGAACCCCCAAATCAGATGCAGATTGTACAAACTGTAGAGGATTACCTCTAATGTAGTAGTCAGAGTATGGGCCAAGATTCGGAGCAGATTCCCGGCAGAATCTAAGAACACAAGTCTTGTCTGAGTTGAGCCTGAGACCCCATGACTCCACATGCGAAACCAGTAAGCCTACATCTATGCATGGAAATAATATCTAACAGTGTAAGAGAAGGTATAAGTATGTATGTTAATTTTTTGATATATTTTTAGATCATCAGCGAAAATTTTGTATTTACATGTCAAACCATGAGCTACAAAGTTAATATAAATGAGAAATAGGGTTGGTCCAAGGACAGACCCCTGGGGAACTCCACTAGTTACACAAATAGAATCACTCTCAAAGCCCCTGACTATAACCCTCATTACTCTACCACTCAGAAATTCATATATCCAATAGAGTAAGGGATCCCCTATACTGAGTTGGGAGAGCTTGCTAGATCATGAAGTCATGATTGACAAGGTTGAATGCCTTACTAAAGTCAAACAATATGAGTTTGACCACGTGCCCTTGGTCAAGCCAGCAGCTGACATCATCGTATGTTGCAACTGAGTGGGCCTTGTGGAAGCCAAACTGGTTAAAATCTAATAGGTTGTTATCCACAAGGAAAGATGTCAAATTGTTCACAATGATATGCTCAAGACACTTATAGGACACTGAAGTGAGACTTATTGTCTATAATTTAGTGGGGGGAAATACACACACCTTTCTTGAAGATGGGGACTACTAGGAAAAACTTCCAGACTGATGGGAGTTCTCCAGTTTGGACTGATTTGTAACTAAATTACTCAGGTTACCTTCAAAGCTCTGGTGCTCCACTTGATTTTCAGGGGGTAGAATATATAGAAGAGAATGCCTTGGTAAACAGATCAGCCATTTCTTGGTTAGAAGAACAAATTTCACCTGAGGGTTGCCTAAGGGGTCGTATAGAGGGTCGTCTCACTTTCTTGTTGCAGATATAAGCATGGAACTGCTTAGGCTTAGCCTTTAGGTTAGAAATTAGGTGGGATTCATAAGCTTTCTATGACTGATAGGAATAATTTCTGTACTCAAAATTTACATCCAGAAAGGAGGACAAGGCATTTTTGGCAACATCTGAGTTCCTGCCCCATGACTGTCGCATTGCCCTATAATGAACCCAGGCATTATGACAATTCCTAACCAGATCAGCTGATGGCTTAGATTTCTAGGGGACCATAGGGTGGCCCCAGGTCACTTTATTAAGGACGTACAGAGAAATCATTGTTTCTAGTACTGTAGGCAGCCTCCACAGACCTGCTTTAGAACTCATAGTCGAAGTCCAACTCCAGAAGTGCATTATTCATTGCTCGATAATTACCCATATGCCATAGTATAATTGTCTGGGAGTCTGGGCTGAAGTGAGACCAAGAAAGGTATAGGTAAAGGATACAGGTAGGTGATCACAGTTGGGTAAGGGAGGATGGAGTTGTACATGAGTGACCCTGTCATGTTCAGTAGTGAAGACCAAGTCGAGAGTGGTCTGCTCTTATGTTAGTAGGCTCAGTCACCCATTGTTGAAAACCCAGAGACATAAAGCAGTCAAGGAAGGATGCATCATGGGCAGTGGAGGCACTGGGCACATCACCAGACTAGTCGATGGTTGGCAGATTGAAATCTCCCATAAGGATTAATTCCTTACCAGGAGCAAAGTCTACTAGGAATGACCTAAGCTCACCATCATGAAGGTGGGAGTTAGAGGAGGGCAATAAGCTGCTAGGATGTGAACTCTATAGGAGGCCAGATAGACTCTTACCAAATTACTGACTGGTAGGTCAAGTGCAATATATGCCATGGTGTTATGTACGTAAAGGTAGGTACCATGCTTAGCAGTGCCCTCTGAAGTATCTTTACACACTATGCTATAGTGAGGAATGGCAACAAAGGAATCAGGGACAGAAGAAAGGAGCCATATTTCAGTAATTTCTAAAATATCAATCTTATTGTGGGACAAGTAAGAAACTAAAGCTACCTTATTACTAATACTATTTACATTAATCTGGGAAATATTTACTAAACTAAAGGGGCAAAGTGAGGCACAGCACCAGCAGATGGCAGGCCATGCTGGGCACCACCACCAACTTCCAGAGAGGCTGGGTCAACAGTGCTGGCAGAACACTGGCACCTAGCATACAACTCTTGTCTTTGGATGTAGGTTGTCTTTATTAAAATATAGGTGCTTGTGCTGTTCATTGGCCCTCAGCGTACTGGCTTTCTGGAGCAATTCCTGTCTCTTGTCCATATCAGCAGATTTAACCCTGTAAATACCACGCTCGCGATTGATGCAGTATATATCAGACAAGGGGACAATGGAAGCAACAGCCAAAGTGGCAGACTGGTTTATTTTAGCCGCTGCCTCTGCATCATTGGCCGCTTTAATACTACGCTCACGATTGATCCAGTATATATCAGACAAGGAGACAATGGAACCCACAGCCAAAGTAGCAGACTGGTTTATTTTAGCCAGGGCCTCAGCATCATTGTTGGCTTTGATGCCCTAAACAATCAAAGAGTCCTTCCTTTTTCTCCTCTCCTCCATCTCTGTAATCTCCTTCCTAATCATTAGACTAACAGAGACTGAATTAGAGTTGGCCTCAGTGGAATATTTCAGTGCCAGGTTAAGAGAAACCCTGGCGCAAGCAGCATTCCAGTCACTGGCAGCATGAAGAGTAGCAGTTTGGACACTGGCCATGGCAGAGACCTGCTCAGTGAGAGATCTCACAGAAGCACACAGAGCTCTGACTGTCTCATGCAATTGCTTAATAGCACCATAGTTATCATTTCCTCCACCAGCACCAGCAGCTCCCTTAGAGTTATTTCCACTATTTACCCTATAACCTGTGCAGACAAACAGTATCCCATCACCACCAACATCCTTAATTGCCTGAATAGCAGTCTGGGGTAGGACCATACAGATAGAGGAGTCATGAAACCACAGAGGACATTTATCACAGCGAATAAAGTCATCATCAGTATCACCTCCACATGTTCCACAGTGGCCATCTGTACTACAGTTATTACCAGAACCAATAATGCTGAGATTAGAATCAAGAGGGGTGTTGGCTTATGAATGGGGTTCCCACCTGTACCGGCAGCATGTCCATGAAGCATGGTGAAGAAGCTGGGCAAGTCACAGCAGCACGAAGGAGCAACAGGTGGTCAGGTCAGACGCTTTATTTTTATTTTATACATTGTGACATCACTGTATTTCCAGGAAATGAGTAATTATGTTTCAGAAAATTTTCTCAAATATCTTGATGATGTGGGAGGTGAGGGCTACCCGCCAGTAGTTTTTAAGAAGGC
The DNA here is from genome assembly GCA_963969495.1 of Ceratothoa steindachneri. Classification (NCBI taxonomy): domain Eukaryota; kingdom Metazoa; phylum Arthropoda; class Malacostraca; order Isopoda; family Cymothoidae; genus Ceratothoa; species Ceratothoa steindachneri. The sequence continues at coordinate 69,443,668 of OZ018333.1, read as the reverse complement.
CTTTGTCCCTTTCCTTTTTTTTAGATTGGAGTAATGGTAGCTTCCTTGAGAACCAGAGGAATCCTACCCATGTTGAGTGAGTGACGCCATAGTTTGTGGAGGGGGTATGACCACATTCCTGCATTTTAGAAGGAGCATGGCTGGAACCCCATCTGGGCCTGCTGTTGCATTCATTTTCAGTTCCTTTATGGCTTCAATTATGTTGTCCTGTGAGAATGTAAGGATCTCTGAGAGACAAAGGCTGTGCTGGACTTTGTATCTCATCTGCTGTGAAGAATGTTTCAGGATCACTGACTTTCATTGCAGTCCTTGGTGTGCTGAATATGTCCTCATCTTATTAGGAGCCCACATGTTTCCTTGGCATCATCCACATTTATGCCTTCTTCATTTGCATACCTCCTGCAGTATTTGAGGAACTATTCGGGGCTGCTCTTGATGTTAGATGCAGCCTACTGTTCTTCTTTCTGTCTCTAAAGGCTGTGGGAGGCTTTGAGTTGCAGTTTGATGTTCTTGAACTTGGTGGCGAGGCTTTGTCTTACTTCTAAGTTTCGTGCCATAGTGAGAAGTTTATTGAGGTGGGTCCTTTTTCTCATTAGGGTTCTCCTATCCCTGGGAATGTTGGATTTCCTTGTGAACATCCTTTTGTGGGGGATATGGTGGAGGCAGACTGACTGGACAGTGTCAATGAAGGTGTTGCACATGTCATTCACTTCTTTGTCATCCAACAAAGAGTCCCAGTCGATTTGATCTAGGGACTTTTCCATCCCTTCCCAGTCTGCGTCTTTGCTGTAGAAGTTTAACCTACTGATGTGATTTGGTGCTGGTGTTAACATAACATAATTTCACGGATGACAAAAGCCACAAGGGCCTATCAAAGGTCATCCACATCTGTCAAAACCCACCCACAAAAAGCACCATCGCCAGGGGAAGACAAAATTAAAGTCCCCCACAATATAATATAACAGATGACAAAAGCCACAAGGGCCCATCATAGGTCATCCAAGTCAAATGGCCTCTTTTTTAAGGCACCCAAACTCCCAAGAAAACTACATCCAGAGGATTGCATCCAGAAACAAGGGTGTCACCAATCAAGGCTTCTCAAGAACTAAATCATGCAGCTATAGATATATACAAACAATATTAATATATACAAAACTTAGGAACCATCACAACCTTCCCTCCCCATAAACTCATCCAACCTACTCTTAAATACATTTAAATTTGGACTACCTAGTACCCATCTGCGGCAATTTGTTCCAGAAATCTACCACTCTATTGGTGAAAAAATATTTTCTTAAATCCAACCTACACCCTTGCTTTTTAATTTTCAAGTGGTGACCTCTAGTCCGATTTCCATCATCTAACTCAAAAAACTTGCTAACATCCAATTTATCTATCCCAGAAAAATTTTTAAACAGCTCAATCATATCCTCTCTCACACACCTCCTTTCGAACGAGAATATATTTAATACCCTCAGTCTATCTATATATTCAAGGTGCCTCAAGGAAGGAATAATCTTTGTTGCCCTCCGTTGCACTGACTCAAGAAGGTTAATATCGTGTCTAAAATGTGGGGACCATGCCTGTCAAGTTTCCCATCTGTATACCTGGGTTTGTGTAGGATGTATTAATGGGGTCATTCTATATCAAGTGGTACACAAGTTGGTCCTTGACTCAAATGGACCTGTGTAAAATTTCAGCTCTGTAGCTGCTATAGTTTCCAAGATATAGTATCCCTGTTTTTTACCCCAAACACTAGGACTGGCAGTTTCATGGAGGCATTTTTAAGGGGGCCTTTACTCAGTTGTTATATGATTTGAGGTGCTGAAAATGACTAGTCTGGCCTACCCTTTTGCAAGGGTTTCAAAAATGAAATAAGTTTTAACCCAGGTGGCTTAATTTTCTCACAAACTGAGATTTAAAATGCAAAAAAGTGTTCTGTAACACCATCCAGTACTGCACTCATGAGCCTATATCTCCTGGACATTGGGGTTATATGATACCAATTTTTTTTCCTGGAGTGGCATCTAACTTTTTAGTCTGTGTGCCAAATTTGAAGTTTCTAGGTCTAATAATCTCTACATTAGACCCTATGTTGGTCACAAACAGAAAAATGCAAAAAATGACCCATGTTCAATCAGTTATTTGACCATCACACCAGTTTTTTATCCCCTTTTTTTTTGTCTCATCAGAAAGAGCATGTCAAATAGCCTTGGAGACCAAACTATCTTTTTTTGAGACTGAGTTGCTTCTTGGTCACCCACCTTACAACCTCCCTTGGTAGCAAATCCCAGCTGGACTGATTTGAGGTGAACACCCAAAGCCTGAGACACGTGTTGCACAGCTATCTTGGCCACAAGGTGACCGAAGGTACACCCCACATCAATGGGGTGCACCCCCTGATCCCTTGTAGCCAGTGCACAAAGTGATGCTCGATAAAAGACATGTGCCAGGCCATCAGGCATCCTACCCTGCAAGACCAAATTCACAAAATTGGTCAAATTAGACAAAAGTCGTACTCCCGCCTGGGCAGTTTCACTGCACAACAAAGATTTAAGATGCGCAGGAGTTAACCCATCAGGTCCTCCAGATAAGCCCGGAGGAAAAGATTTTTTTTTTTTTACCTCATCACAAGTTGTTATGGGAGGTACACCATTTACAGGTAATTCAGGAAAATTTAGGTTATCTTAGGCTGATGGATGTTTCTCTTTAAGTTTGCTCAGTCTCCTCAGAAAAGGGCCCCAAGCCCTCATCTGAAGAAAGCTCCCGAATGTCAAAGTCCGCGAACTTGGAAGATATTCTCCTCCTCAGGGCATCATCTGGGTTTTACATTTTTCTAGTCCCTCTAGCTCTGAGTTGGTCTCTGATGGGCAGGTCCAGACCAGCTGGGAAGTCTGCCTCCATATAGGCAGTGATTTGAGCCTTGATTCTAGAAGTGAGAGATGGGCCTTCAATTGAAAGATTGTGCTTGTATGGATGGTATAGAGCCCCATAAGCCAAAAACAACAACCGGAACCAAGCCAAATTGGCCCTATAAAACATTGTTCAATAATTTTCCGAGGGCATCAGCCACAGCAATCCTGGCTCCTTTTGAAATAAAGGACACCACACCCCTCATTGACCTGACCTCAGCAAGAAAATCAAAGAAATTTAAGTCTAGATCCAAAAGGCATGGTTCCAGCCATCACCCTGAATGCCAGGAGGTGCTCCTCTCTGGACACCTCAACATTCTGAACAAACCCACCTTGGGATATCTCTCGCCTGGGCCTGTGTCAAGTTGACAGATGGCCATGTCAGGTGAAACCACCTAGCACATCCAGAACACTCAATTAGCCTTTTCTGAGGATTAATCAGTTGGCAAACGTGGCACTTATTTTGCTCATATGAGTCATCATCATCCATCATTAAAATTGTCAGCTTCTTACAAAAAAATAAAAATAATAAAGACCGATAGGACTTCCCAACTCAATTGACTTATAGAAGTAACCCACTGGTTTCATCTGTCAATCGCCTTTGAATTTTAGTTAACTTATGTTTGCTGGGTGCTGGTGTAAATGATGTTTGAGAGGTATGATAGTCTGGTGTTTGGGTGTGAGAGGGATTCAGTTGTGATTACGCATGAGGGAGTAAATGATGTAAAGAAGGTGGCTTCATGTGAGTTACGACAGATGTACAAAATGTTAGTTGAAAGGATGAGTGAAAGTAGAGTGAAAAGCATTGTTTCAGGTGTGCTTCCCAGATTGGATGTGGGGATGGAATGGTCGTCTTGTGCAATTGGACTGAATGAGTATGTGAATGGCCTGTGTGAGGAGTCAGGATTAGTGTTTGTATATGTATGGAATGGCTTTTGGGGAATAAGGCATTGGATGGACTCCATCTAAGCTTGGCTGGGGTTGATGTGTTATGGCAGGAGTTAGATAGTGTCATTAGGTCTTTGCGCAGGCAGGAAACTAGTTACTGATAGTGGTCAGGGAAATACAACAGCACAGATCGGAAGGTATACAGGCTAAAAGAGGTGTTATAGGGATAGGAGGGCTGAGTTCTCTTTATACCAATGCTTGTAGTCTTAGAAATAAAAAGGATGAGTTATTTAGTTATATTATTGATGAAGATATAGATATAATATGTGTAATAGAATCATGGGTTAATGAAAATATATTTAATGACAATGAGAGTGAATTTGAACTACCTACAAGGTTATGATATGTAAATTAGTCAAAGGAAAGATAGGACTAGTGGTGGGTTGATTATCTATATCAGAAATAGCATTTCTTCAAATCTAAATAATCCTATAAAGCAAGAAGTTGAGTCGCTGTGGATAGATATTAGGGTCAGTAAAAATAGGATGATACACTTGGGAGCCTTTTACAGACCACCCAGACAGATTGATTGTAATGATGAGTTAATTAATGATCAGGGAAATAAGTAAAGGATGTGAAGTAGATACAGTTATTCTTGGTGCCTTTAATTTAAATTCTATGGAACAGGAAAATTTGATAGGAAGGGATAGAGCAAGTTATAAGTTTATAGAATGCTTTGAGGATAATTTTATGACTCAATTTGTTAATAAGCCAATAAATGGTTACAATATATTAGATCTGATTCTTTCAAATGATGATCACTTGGTTCAGGAATTAACTGTGTGGAAAGCATTGGGAAATAGTGATCATCATATGGTTCATTTTAATAGGAGAATAGTGAAAGTTAGAATATCAACAAACTCCACAAAAAATCAAAATCTTTATAGGGGGGGGATTACGATAGGTAATTTATGCAACTTGCTAAATCAGATTAAGTGAGATATAGAATTCAGTGGAAAGAATACTTATGAGATGTGGGACACTATTCAAGACTATATTAAACATAATCCAAAGGCAGTGTATTCCAATGAAGGATATTAGGAAAGCTTTTGATAAAGTTCCACATAGGAGACTAGTTCACAAATGAAAAAGGCATGGGATACGTGGGAAAGTTTTGAATTAGATAGCTGAATGGCTGAAAGACAGGAAACTGAAAGTGTTACTGAATGGAGTGAGGTCACAGTGGAGGGACATTATCAGTGGCCTACCTAAGGGATCAGTTCTAGGCCCTTTATTATTCATAGTTTATATAAATGAGCTTGGGGAGGCTGTAAATGGCAAAGTGTCAATTTTTGAGGATGACACTAAATTGGAAGCTGTAGTCAAAGAAGTTGAGGGTAGCTTTAAAGTGCAGAGTGATTTAAATAAGGTTAATTTTGAATGAGTGTCACACAGGTTTTAGGCTACTAAAGCCTGTAATACTTCTTCATATCATTTTAATTGTGTCCTATAAATAAACTTTTGATTGCAGAGGTCTATTATGCTAAAGTTGTAAAATCACAAAGTCATTATTGTAACCTGATTCTTCAACTTAAGAATTCTTCCATGACACCATCTCAAGATGCCATGTATAGCCTAATTTATGCTCACTCATTTTGGGTCAGGATAAATCAAAGTTTATTTTAATTTCCTTTTTGAGCATAAAATTATACTAAACATGATTAAATACCGTACTACCCCTAACCTATATCATTGGTCAGAAAATAACGTGCAACTAATATTAAAAATGAAACGGGTATATTTTTTTACATTCTGAAAAACAATTTATACGGTTAAGGGTAGCAGGTTATCTACCAACTAATTGTGTAATGTGAATGTGTTTACATTCCGAGGAGCAATGTATAAGGTTAGTAGTAGTAAATTATCTGAACATGTTTAGTTTTGATAATTCTACAGATTAATGCCACCAAATTGATGACAAGATTATGTTACTAAACATGCTTAAATACCTTGCTACCCCTAACCTAGATCATCAAAAAATATTAAAAACAAATGAATGTGTGAGCATAAATTAGTCTGTGTCATGACATTTCAAGATGCGTCATTGAAGGACTTGTGAGTTGCAGAATTAAGTTTAAATATTGACTTTTTGTGTCTTTATTAAGTGTAATAGCATCTCTCCACTATCAAAATATTACTCCTAGGACATTATTTAAATGATTTAAATTTAACCATAGAAAATGCAGTTATTAGTATGAAAAGGGATGATAGAGAATTTAACTTTGAAATGGATGGGCATTGACTGAATTCAGTTGAAGATGAAAAGTTGTGTGAGGGGAGATATGATTGAGCTTTTGAAAATCTGTTCTGGGATGGATAAGTTGGATTTTAGCAAGTTATTTGAGTTGGAAGGTAGTAATGGGACTTGGGGTCACCACTCAAAAATTAAAAAAATAGAGGTGCAGGCTGGATTTTAGAAAGTTTTTTTTATCAACAGAGTGGTAGATTACTGGAATAGTTTTCCATCTGAGGCAGTATAGATTCCAAACTTAAATCAGTAATTGTTTACTTTGGGGGAGGATGCTATTTCTAGCTATTTTGGGGGCCTATTTTTCTAGCTACTTTTCTTCCCCTCTTTAATAAAGGTTTTCTTTTAAAGAAATGGGGGCCTCAACCCCTATATCGCCCTTTAATTTTGGCAAGGGTCATGCCCTCACACACCCCACTTGTTTTTATAATAAACTACTAGTAAACATCAACAAAATTGTATATTTACTTACTTCAGGCTGGTGGCCGGTTAAAGTTTTAACAGATGATTTAAATTTTTAACCCTTTGCACTGGTCCCATGGGGAAAACAACTCATGGTTAACTAAGAATCCAGTACTTTTATCACTGATAGTTAAAATCAAACCTATACGATGAACAGATAAGGAACACACAGCACACACACTTGACATTTTTAAAATCTGAGGAGATCGATAATCAACTTTAGAAAAACAAACAACCCTACTTCTTACTGGTCTTAAAAGCACAAAAAGAGGCTGGAAAAAAATAAATGCTTCTGATTGGTCAATAATAGAGTTGAATACTGCTTGCTCAGTGGGATAGCTGAAAAACACTAAAAAAAGGAAGCAAAAATCACTAATAAAATCATCCAGCCATAAACAATTACCCCTAAATGTTTTCAAGTGCAGATTGGATGATTATATGGGGAGAAAGGGTTAACTTTGCAGGGAGTGGTATTCTGCACCCATTCCTGTATATGCAGACTTTATTATTGTATATTATGGGTGATTTGGATTTTGACAAGCTTTGATGCTGAGGCTTTTTGTTTTTTATACATTCCTGTAGATAGTTTATATTGTAGATGTATGATCTGACACAATCCTATGGATGCAGTTTGTGGGAGGGTTTTGATAGATGGGGATGCAGAGAGGCAACAAATTCAGGCTAACAATTCTACAACTTTAGTATCTAGAAGGAAATGAACCTGAATATCATAGCCATGGTAGTAGATCTGGGTGGTAATTGTCTATATTAGTTGTGGATGGAGAAATGTACACTTCCTTAATAGTAATTATAGAAAAAATATAGCAATCAATTTTATGATTAAAGAATATTGGCATAGAGTAGAAAACTTAAAACTTATTTTAATGGGTTTCTTGTAGGTAGAGGTGAAAAAAATACAAGACTATGATGTGGCGCCAAGAGGAATTGCCATCTTGAAATGTTGGCAATAAAATTTAGTATAATTCTAGGGGATAAATAAACATTGTTATTGCCTCCTATAGTCTTTGGTAGTTCTACAGATTAAGAATTCTTTTTTTTATTTTTTTATTTAATGTATTTATTTAATGTTTCTGAATAGTTCTTTGCTTTTTTTTTCCAATACACAAAGCAATATATAAATCTATTATTTGCTATTGCTATGATGCCATGAGCCGTGTAAAAAAATGTTTCATTATACTGATTTAAGAAAATTGATTATCATGCAAATTTAACTGCAATATAGGTTAGGGGTATTAGGTTATTTAAGGACTTTTAGGTTTAGGTTTAAAAATAAATAAATTCTAAATAGTTATTTATTTTGTTTTGGAATCCTCAAATTTAACTTGCATCTCCATATTTTTCTCATTACATCTAATTCAGCCTTACTCACACACCATTCACAAACGTGTTCTCTATGGATTAGACAGTTCTTTTGACAAAAATTAATTATAGCTTTGGACCGACCATAATATTCACAGGAGAATGCAAAAACAGTTATTTCACAACTATCACAGAGAGCAGACTTAGGCTATGCCATGCTGTGTTACAAGAATAGGTTTTTGTTTTGCTCCTTTGGTGTGGGAAAAATAGAAATTTAATAAAAAACTACTCTCCCAAATTAACTCCTTAAAAACAAACAATCAATGACAAGATGGCTACCAATCTATTTTTCATCATAACATAATTAGAAATTTGTGCACTTTAATTAGTGAAAGTACTATATAGTGTATATCTTGCATATATAATATAGATAGCCTTTGTATATTTTTTCAAAATAGTGATATTTATAGTAAAGTGCCTTCATTTGAGTTGGAGTTGTTAATCTGTAGAATTACCGTTGTTTTTTATTCCCATTGAAAAAATTTGAAAAATTGATGTCAACCCTCAGTGTAATTGTAGAAATTGATTATATCCACAATGGGCATCAAAAATTACTGATAAGGAGGTTGCCAGATATCCAACGAAGTGCTTTTCTCTTCTGCCATATTTAGGGGGTTTCTCTGGGGTGCTTTGTGTTTGTTAATTTAAAAAAACTATACCTCACACTTTAATTTTTCTGCATTCTTTTCACAATAACGGATAGCAATCTCCCTAGCTAAACTCCACCAGTCAACAACTGTTTGATGTTATAACTCCTCTTATTTCTTAATTTCCTGCTTTGTGGCTCAATTAAATATAAATCAATCTAAAAAATGAATCACTATGTCTGGCTTTATTCTAGTGTTTTTAAAAAAGGTTTTTGCAATGCAGATAAATCATTTTAACCTTTTTTCTTTCCACAAGTTATAGTAATTTTGCTGAGCAGAAAGCTAGGTTTCATTGATTTCTAGGTCACTACCATACACCCAACATGCACAGTTTACTTTTGTTAGAGTAAGCTTAGCCAAAAAGAATAAGAAATTTGTTTTATTAGATAAAATAGTTCCTAAATTTATGAACAACAGTGAACAACCAACACAGACTTGAGACCATAACAAATGGTGTTACTTGAATTATCTTTGCATTTCAAGTTAGTGCTACTATTTTTTCTTTTTCAGCTGTAGTTATTGGCAATGTTTTTTATATAATTTATTTCTATTCCTTTTTTATATAATTACACTAGGTAACAAATTTTAACTTTTTGTTTGTGAATAAGTGATTCTAATTAGTTTGAGGGTACTGAATCCGAATTTAAAAACCAAAATTCTCTTATCACATCTAGATTTTGTGTAATTTGTGTAATTTTATGCTATTTGTTCCAATTAATAAATAAAAAAAATTTATTTTATAATTTTTAAGCAAAAATATTTGAAAAGTCGGGGACCTTCCTTCTTTATTCTGGCTTAAGACAAACAATATACATCACTGACGAAGTTACTCCTCCTCCCTCCCAAGTTATGAAGATTTTATTGTATTGATTAAGTTTGTTATGCACTTAAAGTTTAAAGAAACTTTGCTGTAGCCTTCTCATTTTTCTTTTATGAAGCATCAAGGTTTGTTTTTGTAAAGATCAGCAATAATCCCCCATCATATCCAAATTAAATTTTACTTGGTACCTCATCTCTATAACCAAAATTTGTTGATGAAAATGTTTACCATGTTCATCACTAACTGCTCCCAGATTCTCAGGGAAAAAAAATCAAGATGAGAATGCATAAAATGCACTTTAAGTGACATTCTACATCCCATCTTTTCATAGACTTCCAGCATATTGTTCACTATTTCTCAGTAATTTGGAGATTTAAAATTGCCAGAAAGTCTTCAGTGACTTGCACAAAAGATGTCCATGCTTTGCGTTCCGTTTTATTGAGATACAAAGTAAAGGAATCATCAGAAACAACTCTGCAAATTTGTGGTCCAGTGAAAACTCCAGCTTCTATTTTTACATCAGTTAATGATCCTTTGAATTTGTTTTTCAGATATTGAATGCCTTCTTCTTTGATCCAAACCCTTTACAAAATATTTCATTAACCCTAATTTAATGTGAAGAGGTGGAAGATGAAACTTCTTTTGGATCTACTAGAGCATCATGCTTAACATTATGTTTACTAACAATGTGTTCTTCTCTGGCTGGCTATTCTCGCTTTTTATAGTGATTTGAGGGCTCACATCATATCATGGGAAGAGCAAATGGCATTGCTTTCCTCTTACCATTTAACCAAGGTGTCAACATTGTGTTACACTGCATGCAGCAAATATGAGGGGCCCAATCTTTATCCTAGTCCCCTACTTTGCATCCAAAATAGTATCTGTAGGCTTGCTTCATCATTACTGCTGTTTCTTTTTTTCTCTGTTGTGCCACTGGTGTGAATTGCCTACAAACATAAGAAAATATGTTGGGGCTGTTTCCACATCCGCGTCTAGAACTTGAAGCCATAACAAGATTTCAAATACTAACTTGAGCATGCAAATGATATACAATGTGAGATCCTTATCATAATGTTGTTATCAGAGCAAAATTTTGATAAATGTGTTATCTTCTTTACCAGTTATCATTAGCAGAAAAGTTATCACAAATAAGTGTGTATTAATCTGAAAATCTTAGCGCCCCCCCCCCCTAGTAATTAGAATTCAATGATATTTGAGCTTCAATATAATCTACTTTATATATATTAAAAATATTAATATTAAATATATATATTATTTAATATATATTATTATATATATATATATTAATTATATATATTAAAAATTGCATATTAGTACAATATTGAGCAAAAGTGTGAAATGGCTTGAAAAGGAAAATTCAAATTACACAAAAACTAGACATAATACGCAAATTCTAAAGACAAATTTGTAATCAGCGCCTAAATATCATCTAGTTTCTGCTCTGTAACAAAAATCGTATTACACAGTGTTATCATTAAAAAGTGTACATTCCTTCATCCACACTAATATAGACAATTACTCAATGGGTTACTCATAAACCATGGGTTAAAATACTATTAAGAGGACACACACAGAACATGTAGTATATTCAAGAGCACAATCAAATTACTTCTCAACAACACCCTTGATATAAAAATCTAACTGAGAAAGTCATTCATTGTAGTAAAGCTGACTTTTTGACCCCTAAACGATGAAAAAAACTAGTTTCTTCATTATGTCACTTTGAATGCACCCTACTATACTAAAGCAGTTAAAGCGCCCTACCCTCCCCCCCCATTGGAGTAGCATAATTTTTTAGCATTAATCTGTAGATTTATCAAAACTAAACATGTTTAAATAACCTTCTACTCCTAACCTATATTGTGGCTCAGAAAATATTCAATAAATAAATAGTAACCAACAATTTAGATAGGCCTCTAAAATAGATTGAAAGTAAAATTTCTGCCAAAATAGTGGGGTAATTTTGAATAAAACAAGCGCAAACATTTTTTCCACTTCAAAATAGAGAAAAAAAACCCTTCCATATGCCATGGTATTTAAAGATAGGATTATTGAAGGATTCTTCCATTGCAGAATCTGGTTTAAATATTCATATTTTGTGATTTTATAAAGGGTAATACACCATCTCTGCCACCAAAATATTACTCCTAGGATACTATTACAATGATATAAACAAGTATTACAAGAGATATAGTAGCCTAAAATGCTTAAGCCTATATTATTCAAAATTACTGAAGAAATAACCTCAACTTTGGCTCAGGTCCGTTTTGTTAATTGCATTACTCTTGCAAAACTTGGAATTATACAACAGAGCCACACAAACCATTTTGATAAAATATAAACTAGCCCCCAATTTAATAACCTTTAATCCTAACCTGTCATAATTAACATTTACCCCAATGTGATGTTAATCAATATAACACTATCAAAGAAGATATAGATTAGAATTAGAATAATAAACATTAGAATATTAAATTAGAATAATAAAAAAATTCTAAAGGCTCAATTAGGATCGCTACAAACCTCTTTTACAAGGTTTGCAAAATATACCAGACCCAATACAAGTTATTATGCGGAGCTGTTAAATACCAAAGAAAGAGAATAGGAAGAAGAGTTGATGAAAAAATATATGTTAGAAATGTGATTACAATGTGGCCGCTATATTTTTTGCTGTTTTCAAATTGACAAATATTTCTCTTATCATCTCTTTTGTATTCAATCTAAATCAGCCTTATTTTTGCACCATTTATAGCCTGTTTTTTATTAGCATGTGTTTTGGGCAAAAATAAATTCTAGCCTTGAAGCAGTCATAATATTCCTGCAGTTCGTTATATCACAATAATCAATGGCTATGACGAGGAAACAAATTTTGCTAGAATAAGTTTTGGTATTATTTATTTAAATTGTAACCCCTTTTAGTTCATTATATTAGTATTTGTAGTATTTTATATGTTTTGTCCAAATCTGCTCTTATATTTGCAATACGATACAAAAGTGGCACCTTTTGTATTGTTGCAATAGTGTCCTAGGAGTAATATTTTACTGGCAGAGGGTGTATCGCCCCATCTAAAGTTACAAAAAATCAATATTTCCACCTGATTTAACAATGCAAGAATTCTTCAACATGGCCAAGTTATTATTGTTTATTGTTTTGTTATGATTTGCATAATTGAGCTATATAATGTGTTTGAGAGATTTTGTTTTATTAGTTTTATATATTCATTATAAGTTGCATTTTCTTAATTATGCAGAAAGTTGATAAAAATAATCTTGGGTCTTATAAACTTGATGCTAGGTAATGTTAGGTTATATTAAGGGGGAAAAAAACAACTTGCAATGCTTCATCTTTACAAGATCCATAATTTTGAGCTGAATTTTTGTTTTGTTGCAAAGCTATCTCAAAATGCCATGAGATCGGCCTAAGTTACATTTACTCATTTGAAGATGGCAAAACAAGGGAGCTTGTTATTATATAATATGAAAATGTAAATAACCAATCTTTTTAACCAAATTGCTACATTTCCTGCAAAAGTAAACATAATTCCATAAATTGCTATAGTTTTGGTAGCCAAAATCAGTTGCACTGGTATTGTAACAAATTACCCTTGTTTTTTTATGGCAGTCGGTAGGTGAAATATGGCAAAAAAGTGTTTGAATCCGAATGCTGAAATCAGTTTCAAACTTGATTTTGTTGCATTATGCCTTCTGACTGCCAAAAACAAAGATCATAATTTGGACTAATAACAACATATTTCAAGAAAGAATTTAACCTAAAGTTTGGTGTGTGCAGAGTCAATATCAGCTCATTACATCAGGGCCCCTCAAACAGAGAATACCCAGCGTTTTCGAGCCCGTTGGCTTCAAATGCTTCTTAGTTATTCTCTCCAATGATGGCAACATGATCCATCAGAGGAGAGCTTTAGCTAGTATGATTGGTAGAAAGCCAAAGGTGACCCGTTTCTCAGACAGGAGCCTTCTGGTGAATGCGGTGGATCCCTCTGAGGCAGCCAAGATAAGTGCTCTTCGGACACTTGATGGCACCCCGGTGAGTGTGATGCCGCACTCTACCATGAACTTTGTGAAAGGAGTAGTTTATGTGAGGGAACTCGTGGACTACTCCATAGAATATATCCCTCTAGATCTGGCCAACCATGGAGCAGTCAAGGTTGAGCGTGTGATGAGAAAAAAGGGAGGGGCCTCGAGACCCACTCATACACTCTTTGTCACATTCGACTGTGACAAGCTCCCTGAGTCAGTGTGTGCTGGTTGGTACTGCTACCATGTGAAGGCATTTGTGCTACTGCCACAGCGGTGCTATTACTGTCACCGCTTCGGCCATACAAATCGCTCATGTAGACATGCAAAGTTAGGCTCACCCGAAGTCTGTGTAAATTGCTCCAAGGCCACACACGATAAGTCCAAATTGTGTGTCATTTGTGGAGAGCCACACCCCGTTTCTTTGAAGTAATGTGGTGCATATCTCCTTGAAAAAGAAATCCGGGCCATTTAGGCCCAGGATCGTCTCTCATTCCATGAGGCTAAGGACTTGGTCCTGGCATGCCCAGCTCTGCCTGGGACGTCTTCTGCCTCAATGCTAAGAAAGACACCCTTTGCTCCTGGCCCATCCAAGCCAAAGAGCACGGTTGTTTCCGCCCCCATTCGGAACCCTTCTGTGGGTTTTACTCAACCAGGGCACTTCCCTGGTAAAGCTGGCGGCACAAAGGGTTCACACCCAGCCCTGGCTTTAGCCAGGTAAAGCCAGGGCTCCCCCCCCCTTCTCCCAGCATAGCCATTTGCCGTAAGGCAAAATGGCAATATGCCTCCACCAAGTCATTAGATACACAGGAGGTAATACCCCTTGAGTTGGTCGCCAAGCCATCTTCATGGATTCCTAAAGCTGTCCCCCGAAAGGAGGACAGCAACATGTCTAGTGGTGAGCTGGGTGGCTCGGAGATGGTGGATCCTCAAAAAGAGGGGCCCCTGCCTCCGAAGCTGCAACACCGCCTAAGGTTTTGAGGCGGAGGAGGAAAAGACGTATGTTGAGCTCAACCTTCCCCAATAAGTCTTCAAAGGTGACAGCACCTTCAGCAAATTGCCCATCCATCAGCACCCCGGGTTCTGCCTCCAAGAAACGTATGGCCATTCCCGTGAGGGTCTTCTCTTCAAAGAGGGCCCCTGCATCTCCTCCGAGCTAGGCCTGGAGGGCATATTCCTTTAATGGAATTATGGGCCAACTGGAAGGAGCTGCGGAGGCTCATCTCCTCGCGTTCCCTGTTAGCTATCTTTTTGAAAGAGACCATGCTGGGTTTTGCAATCCCACCACCATGGGATGGGGGCCAGGCGGGAGGATGTGCGATTTATACCCGCCATGATGTCTCCATTTTTCTCTTCGCTTTAGATACCTCCTTTCAGCCAGTAGCTGTTCAGCTGCACCTTGATAGGAGGTATACTGTTATTTCCACATGCATTCCACCGTCAGCTGACTTCGACACAGGGGACTTCCGCTGCATCGTGGCACAATTGCCAAGGCCCTATCTCTTGCTCGGAGATCTAAACAGTAGACACCTCCTCTGGGGAAACTACTCTATCAATCCCTGGGGTCAAGTCCTTGCCAACCTGATTGACGAGCTTGAGATGGGTATCCTAAAGGGGGATGAGTTTACGCATCACTGTCTGAGAACCGCTTCATTTTCCTGCCTCAATCTATCTTTCCACTCCGGATTCACAGCCCCATTTTTATTGGGGAGTGGTCGATGACCGTCATGGTAGTGATCACTTTTCCATTTAAATATCATTGTCTGGGTCGCTGCCGCCTGAGAGCCCACCCTGGTGGTGCTTGGATCTGCATTTCAGGAAATGACTGAATTCTCTATCTCAGTCGAGGAGTTTAGGTCGGTAGATAAGGCTGTTGAGTTCTCTGGCAACCTCATTCATGCGGGCCTAGCTACTATTCCTAGAAGGTCTGGCCATTTTGCATGCCAACAACTCCTGTGGTGGTCAGCTAGGTGTGAGACCCCTTAAGCAGGAGCGTTATGCCTACATGCGCTATAAACGCTGCCTGAACAATTTCACTGTTGTTGAATTTCATCGGGCTAGGTTCCTATTCTTGGCGGTCCAACTTAATGAGAAGACACCTCTAGCAGAGGTGTGGAAGCGAGTCAAAAGGATTTGGGGCAAGTTCTCGCAGGACCCCCCTCCCGTTCTCTAGGAGAATGGGACCGTAATCTCAGATCCTGCATCCGTGGTGGAATCCTTCATGACTGCTTTCTCCGCATTCTCTAGCTGGGATGCTGCTCTGCCCAGGGTTGGCAAAACCCCCCAAATTTTGAAAAAGCCCAATAAAACCCAGGTTTTATTCTGGGTTTTTTTATAGAACAAATGCTACAAGCATTAGAATAATATAGAAAAAGAATAGCTATCTCTATTTTTATTTAATATTAATAATCACTTAGTTTAATAATTATATTATAGTAGAACAGATCACTGATCGAGGTTTATGGGTACCCATGATAGCCATAACCTGTAGAAGAAGAGATGAATTATTATGAGTCAGTATCAGAGAAATAACCTTAATTTGATACATATTTGTTGAAATTATAAACATAAATATGAATTTTGAAAGGCATGGCCTTTCTTTTAGATTTTTTCAACAGGATCTGGGTGGAGGGTCTCATCCCAGATTCCTGGTGAATCGCTACAGTGCTCGCCTTTCACAAACTGGGGAGAGATTACTCTACTCTGGCTGGTTTCCGCCCAATCTCTCTAACATCTTGTGTAAGTTGATGGAGAAATTGGTAAATGTTAGATTAGTCTTTTGTCTGGACAGCGGAGGCCATCTGTCATCTGTACAGTGCGGCTTCCGCAAGTTCTACTCCGCGTCGGATGCTCTGCTCTGACTAGAAAATACCGTCTGCGAGGCCTTCCTTCGTAGAGAGCCCTACGCCAGTGTTTTTTGATCTGGAGAAGACTTATGATACTGCATGACAATACAGTATCATGGAGAGTCTCCACACGATGGGAGTGAAAGGATGCCTCCCAATCTTTATATCTGAATTTTTGCGAGATTGTCAATTCCACGTATGGGTGGGGGAGACCTCTCTGGCCCAATGGAGCAGGAAGAGGGTGTCCTGCAGGAAAGTGTCCTCGGTGTCACACTCTTTGCCCTGAGCATCAATGGCATCACCTTGGTGCTACCGGAAGATGTTCTCGCTACGCTCTACATGGATGACCTTTCAATCTCTTTTGGTGCGGCCCAGATGCCAACTCTGGAGCGTTGACTCCAACAGGCATTGAACCGCATCTCTTGCTATGCTGAAGCGCACAGGTTTCGGTTTCCTTGGACAAGACTAAGGTGGTGCACTTCTGCTGCAATCCACAGCTCCACCCTGACCCAGACTTGTTTCTTAATGGGGTACGCCTGGAAGTGGTTGAATCATACTGTTTCCTTGGTCTTGTATTTGACTGATGCCTCACCTGGGAGGCTTATATTTGCAGCCTTAAGGTCTCTTGTACCCCCGCCATGGATATTTTCCATTCTGTGATGTTCAGCGCTTGGGGCACTGAACATCACAGATCCTTTGTTCGTTCGAAGCTCGACTGCGGATGCGAGTTTTATACATCCGCAGCCTAGCTTGTATTTCTGAAGGTGGACTCGATCCACCACACCGGCCTTCACCTGGCGACCGGTACCTTCTGCACTTCCACTATTGAAAGCCATTCTAGTCGATGCTGTGGAGATGCCACTCGCTCTACACCATGCACAGTGCATTATTCGCCTGTACTTGCGAACCCGGCACCTCCCTCAGTCGCCAACAGCTCTCACTGCATCCGCAGCTGAATTCGACGGTGCCAATGCCGCCGAGAGACACCACTCATACCCAAAGCCCTTTGGGTTTAGGGCTAGGAAACTCCTTCGAGAGCTAACGCCCCTGGTTCTGCCTAGGATGCCACCCTGGAGGGTACCACATATGGCTATTTATCGGCATGCCTCTGCTCCCAAACCTTCTAGAGCACTATATTACGTTTAACCTTTTGGGAGCACACTTCGTGTCACGCTGGAACCGTGCCAGTGTATACGGATGGCTCCAAGTCTGAAGAGGGGGTCGGCTTCCACGCCGTATCCCCTCAGTTTGAAGTCAGCAGGGCTCTGCCAGGTGATGCATCTGTCTTCATGGCCGAGCTGGTGGTAATACACCACCTGGTACGGGAGATTACATGATGTGCCCGGTTCGGAGACCGGATTGTGATCTATAGCGACTCACCAAGCATCCTGAGTGCTCTTGTGGCATTGGAATCTCTGCATCCCCTGGTTTGCGATATCTGTGATGCCACGGTTTTGGTAAGCCGGGTGGATGTCGAGATTATCTTCTGCTGGGTGCCTGGACATGTAGGAATTGCGGGAAATGAGCGCACCTATGAGGGCGCCAAAGAGTCCGCGAGGACTTGGCGACCAGTCTAGTGTTTCACTCTTCCTCACACCGAGTACATGGCAGGAATACAGGCAGCTTGGCAAAGAAGATAGGAGACGGTCGAAGGCTTCAGGCTGCTTTCTGTTATCTCTGAATTGGACGCACCACCATTTGATGGAGCGCTCCCCAGCGCCCTACTGTGAAGATTGCATTTTACCCCAGACTGTTCGGCACATTCTTGTTGAATGTCCCAGTCTGGGTAATCTCCGCGCATGTTACCTGTCCCGGTACCGGGATGGGTTGGATTGCTACCACCTGTCCCTTGTACTCGGGATGAGTTTGTGCACATTGACTCGTGGACTTTTAGACTTTTGGGGGGTAGGCTAGCCTTCTCCCCTTTATCTAGTAGGTTTTGTTTGTTGTTTTCTTTGTAGGTTGTACATTCCTGCACCGGGTGGGACCTCCCTAATGATGGAGCTTGCTTCTTTCTTGTTGCCATTTTCCCTTTTATTGTTGTTGTTTTTCATATTCATATTTTAAAGTAGCCTATTGCTAGGCTGTCATGAGTCCGGCGACTTGTGCCCAAGTGGGTAGTCTCCAGATAGGCTCCCACAATTATATAATAAAAAAAATAAATGCTCTCATGAAGCTTGGAAATATACCATCCTAATGCTAACCTCCTGGATCATAGTTAAATTAATATTTGTTTCAGTGGATGTCATTATATACTTATAGGGTAGATGTGGCATCTCTTTATTAATTTTTTAATATGATAGAAATAAATTTGGAATACCTAATAGAAAATTCTGAGCCATGATCATAATAAGTGCAAAGAAAAAACAATTCAAACTAATTATAATATTAACAACTCCTCAATGATGTGGTTCACTTTCACTTGAATATATATATATATATATATATATATATATATATATATATATATATATATATATATATATATATATATATATAGAGAGAGAGAGAGAGAGAGAGAGAGAGAGAGAGAGAGAGAGAGAGAGAGAGAGAGTGTCACAAGGAGTCACAAGGAAAAGAAGTACCCTAGAAGACCTTACGGTCCATACGAGAGGGTACTTGTTACGAGTCACGGACTCGTGAGCCTGTCAGCGAACCAGGACTTTATCCAGGCGCCTTTTGAACTGCTCCACAGAGTCGCTGTTCACGACTTCTGGCGGAAGCGCGTTCCACTCGTTGCAGATACTGTAACTGAAGAAGTTCCCGCATCTGTCCCGGTGATAACGCGGCAGCTCAATTTTGTAGCCGTGGTTTCTCGTTACGCCCTCGCTTAGTTGGAACATGTCCCCGTTGCCTACGTGGTCAATACCTCGGAGGATTTTGAAGACCTCGATTAATTGACCGCGCCGTCTTCGGGTTTCCAGTGAGAAGAGGTTTAGTTCTTCTAGGCGGGCTTCGTAACTTTTGTGCCTGATCGAGGGGATCAGTTTGGTCGCCCTGGCTTGTACTCGCTCCAGTCGGGCGATGTCCTTCCGAAGGGATGGACTCCAAAACTGGACTGCGTACTCCAGGTGAGGTCGGACCAGGGAATTAAAGAGAGTGAGAACGATTTCCCTGTTCCGATACCCAAACTGTCGCTTGATATACCCCAAGATTCTCTGGGCTTTCTTCTCCGCCTCGATGCACTGCTTAGAAAACTTGAGGTCGCTGGTGATCACGACTCCCAAGTCTTTTTCCATGTCTGTGCTCTCGAGCGCCGAGTTTTTGAGGCTGTAGACGGCTTGGGGATTTCTGTGGCCGATGTGCATCACCTTGCACTTTTCGACATTGAACGGCATTTGCCATTTGTCTGACCACTCCCCGAGTTTCCTCAAGTCGGCTTGGAGTCTCTCGACGTTTTCCGCGTCTGCCACGTTCATACCTAGTTTGGTATCGTCGGCAAATTTGGAAATCCTCGCAGTTATGCCATCATCTATGTCGTTTACATAGATGATGAAGAGTAGGGGGCCCAGCACGGAGCCTTGGGGAACGCCGCTTGTTACCGGTAGCCAACCGGACTTTTGCCCGTTCACCACTACTCGCTGCCTTCGACTATGCAGCCAGTTTTCGATCCAGTCACCTACAGCTCCGGCGATGCCTAGCGCTCGAACCTTTTTCAGCAATCGGCGGTGGGGCACCTTGTCGAAGGCCTTCTTCAAGTCGAGGTAGATGACATCCACCGCCTTCTCCCGGTCGTGTTCGCTGAACACGAAGTGGAAGAATTCCAAAAGGTTCGTTAGGCATGACCTGTGCCGCCGGAACCCGTGTTGGGAATTCCTCAATAGGTGGTTGGACTCGACGTGCTGCGTTATTTCGTCAACCAGGATACTTTCCATCAATTTTCCTACTACCGACGTCAGGCTGATCGGCCGGTAGTTAGATGGCTCGCTCGCGTTACCCTTTTTGAATATGGGGGTGACTTCCGCGTCTCGCCAGTCCTTTGGCACGCATCCAGTCTCGAGCGATTTCCTGAAGATCGAGCAGAGATGTGGGGAGACCTCATCTCGCACTTCCTTCAGCACCCGTGGTAAGAAGCCATCGGGCCCTGGCGACTTGTAGCGGTTCAAAGCGTCGATCTTTGAACGCACTGTCGTCTCTTCGAAGTGTAATCTCTCCAATTGCTCTGAGCCTTCGTACTTGTCGCGAGGCTCAGGGGTGGTGTCCTTCTCCTCAGTGAAAACTGACGAGAAGTACTTGTTGAGGATGGTCGCATTCGCTTCGTCACTGAGCTCTAGCTCACCATCCTCTTTCACCAAGGGACCGATCCGTCTACGTGTCGGCTTACGGCTGTTTACGTATCCGAAGAATTCCTTGGGGCTCTCTTTGCAGAGTCTCGCCACACGGACTTCTTCGGCGCGTTTCGCCACCCTTATCATGGACTTGACACTTCGGCATAGACTTCTGTAGTGCTCGAATTCTCCAGTGTTCTTCGCTTGGCGATAGGCGGTTTTTCTCTTCCGTAGGGTTCTCCCGATTTCGGGGGTGAACCACTTGGGTTGAGTAGCTCCGACTCGGCCGCGTTCTGATGGAATGAATCGTGACTGCAGGGCCATGAATGAGTTTTTGAAATTCTTCCATGGTTGCTCGACGTTGTCACTATCTTCCACCTCTATCGCTGCCACGCCAGCACGAAGTCCCGCGAAATTTGCCTTTCTGAAGTTCAGCTTGGCTGCAGCACGAGCTACTGCTTCGCGAGCTGGGACTCGAATGCAGAACCTGATGAGGCGGTGGTCGCTGCCACCTAGCTCCTCATCTACACTAACTTCCTCAATGATGTCATCCTCGGATGTGAGAGAGAGAGAGAGAGAGTAAAAAAAAAAAAAGTAAAAGGAGTAAAAAGGAAAGTAAGTACCCTAGGAGACCTTACGGTCCATTCAAAGAGGGTACCTTTGGACTAGCAATTGAGCGGGCACATGGCTGCTCAATTGTTTTGCGTCCCTAAACGGCCACTTTTCAAGACTTTGTCTAGTCTTGACTTGAACTGGTCAACAGATTCACTGTTGACAACTTCCACTGGAAGTGCGTTCCACTTACCGCAGATACTGTAGGTGAAAAAGTTTCCACACAGATTGCGGTTGTAACGCTTCAGTTCAAGTTTGAAGCCGTGATTGCGCGTTCTGTTCTCACTCAGTGTGAAAATATCCCGGTAGTCAACATTGTCGAACCCTCGAAGTATTTTGAAGACTTCGATGAGCTGACCACGCAGTCTACGGGTTTCCAGCGAGAACATATCTAACTCCCTTAGTCTATCCTCATAACTTTTATGTCGGATAGAGGGAATCAGCTTGGTTGCCCTGGCTTGTACGCGTTCCAATCTCGCGATGTCCTCTCGCAATGAAGGACTCCAAAATTGTACGGCATACTCCAGGTGCGGTCGGACAAGTGAGTTGTACAGGCACAGTACAATCTCCTGGTTCCGATAACCAAACTGGCGCTTAATATAGCCTAGCATCCTTTGGGCCTTTTTCTCCGCCTCAATGCACTGTTTCGAGAACTTGAGGTCACTAGTGATTGTTACACCCAAGTCCTTCTCAGTGTCGATGGATTCAATAGCAGTGCCCTTAAGGATATACTGAGATTGGGGGTTTCTGTGGCCGATATGCATCACTTTGCATTTGCCCACGTTAAAAGGCATTTGCCACGTGTCCGACCACTCCCCAATCTTCCCAAGATCTTCCTGCAGGCGGGCAGTATTTCCATCCTTTGCAACGTTCATACCAAGCTTGGTATCGTCGGCAAATTTGGAAATCTTGGCAACCATGCCACCGTCCATGTCGTTGACGTAGATGATGAATAGTAGTGGTCCCAGGACAGAACCTTGAGGCACCCCGCTAGTAACGGGCACCCACTCAGAAGACTGTCCATTCACCACCACCCGTTGCCGTCTGCCACTTAGCCAGTTCTCGATCCAGCCGGCTACCTTTCCGTCTATGCCAAGCGCTCGCACTTTCCGGAGAAGGCGGCGGTGTGGTACCTTATCAAAGGCTTTCTGAAAGTCTAGGTAGACCACATCCACCGCCTTGTCCCGATCGTGCTCGCTGAAAACGAAGTGGAAGAATTCTACAAGGTTCGTCAGGCATGACCGTTGCCTTCGGAAGCCGTGCTGGGAACTCCTCAGTAGCAGGTTTGACTCTAAATACGACGTCACTTTGTCCACCATGATGCTTTCCATGAGTTTACCGACTATCGAAGTCAGACTGATAGGTCGGTAGTTCGACGGTTGGTTACGGTCTCCTTTCTTGAAGATCGGAGTCACCTCCGCCTCACGCCAGTCTCTAGGAACGCATCCGGTCCGGATTGACATGTTAAAGATAGCGCACAGATGTCGTGATACTTCATCGCACACTTCCTTCAACACCTTGGGTAGAAACCCGTCCGGTCCAGGGGACTTATTCGTCTTTAGGTCAGCGATCTTTTTCTTTATTTCTCCGTCAGTGAAGTCCATTGCCTCCAGAGAGAGAGAGAGAGAGAGAGAGAGAGAGAGAGAGAGAGAGAGAGAGAGAGAGAGTCACAAGGAGTCACAAGGAAAAGAAGTACCCTAGAAGACCTTACGGTCCATACGAGAGGGTACTTGTTACGAGTCACGGACTCGTGAGCCTGTCAGCGAACCAGGACTTTATCCAGGCGCCTTTTGAACTGCTCCACAGAGTCGCTGTTCACGACTTCTGGCGGAAGCGCGTTCCACTCGTTGCAGATACTGTAACTGAAGAAGTTCCCGCATCTGTCCCGGTGATAACGCGGCAGCTCAATTTTGTAGCCGTGGTTTCTCGTTACGCCCTCGCTTAGTTGGAACATGTCCCCGTTGCCTACGTGGTCAATACCTCGGAGGATTTTGAAGACCTCGATTAATTGACCGCGCCGTCTTCGGGTTTCCAGTGAGAAGAGGTTTAGTTCTTCTAGGCGGGCTTCGTAACTTTTGTGCCTGATCGAGGGGATCAGTTTGGTCGCCCTGGCTTGTACTCGCTCCAGTCGGGCGATGTCCTTCCGAAGGGATGGACTCCAAAACTGGACTGCGTACTCCAGGTGAGGTCGGACCAGGGAATTAAAGAGAGTGAGAACGATTTCCCTGTTCCGATACCCAAACTGTCGCTTGATATACCCCAAGATTCTCTGGGCTTTCTTCTCCGCCTCGATGCACTGCTTGGAAAACTTGAGGTCGCTGGTGATCACGACTCCCAAGTCTTTTTCCATGTCTGTGCTCTCGAGCGCCGAGTTTTTGAGGCTGTAGACGGCTTGGGGATTTCTGTGGCCGATGTGCATCACCTTGCACTTTTCGACATTGAACGGCATTTGCCATTTGTCTGACCACTCCCCGAGTTTCCTCAAGTCGGCTTGGAGTCTCTCGACGTTTTCCGCGTCTGCCACGTTCATACCTAGTTTGGTATCGTCGGCAAATTTGGAAATCCTCGCAGTTATGCCATCATCTATGTCGTTTACATAGATGATGAAGAGTAGGGGGCCCAGCACGGAGCCTTGGGGAACGCCGCTTGTTACCGGTAGCCAACCGGACTTTTGCCCGTTCACCACTACTCGCTGCCTTCGACTATGCAGCCAGTTTTCGATCCAGTCACCTACAGCTCCGGCGATGCCTAGCGCTCGAACCTTTTTCAGCAATCGGCGGTGGGGCACCTTGTCGAAGGCCTTCTTCAAGTCGAGGTAGATGACATCCACCGCCTTCTCCCGGTCGTGTTCGCTGAACACGAAGTGGAAGAATTCCAAAAGGTTCGTTAGGCATGACCTGTGCCGCCGGAACCCGTGTTGGGAATTCCTCAATAGGTGGTTGGACTCGACGTGCTGCGTTATTTTGTCAACCAGGATACTTTCCATCAATTTTCCTACTACCGACGTCAGGCTGATCGGCCGGTAGTTAGATGGCTCGCTCGCGTTACCCTTTTTGAATATGGGGGTGACTTCCGCGTCTCGCCAGTCCTTTGGCACGCATCCAGTCTCGAGCGATTTCCTGAAGATCGAGCAGAGATGTGGGGAGACCTCATCTCGCACTTCCTTCAGCACCCGTGGTAAGAAGCCATCGGGCCCTGGCGACTTGTAGCGGTTCAAAGCGTCGATCTTTGAACGCACTGTCGTCTCTTCGAAGTGAAATCTCTCCAATTGCTCTGAGCCTTCGTACTTGTCACGAGGCTCAGGGGTGGTGTCCTTCTCCTCAGTGAAAACTGACGAGAAGTACTTGTTGAGGATGGTCGCATTCGCTTCGTCACTGAGCTCTAGCTCACCATCCTCTTTCACCAAGGGACCGATCCGTCTACGTGTCGGCTTACGGCTGTTTACGTATCCGAAGAATTCCTTGGGGCTCTCTTTGCAGAGTCTCGCCACACGGACTTCTTCGGCGCGTTTCGCCACCC